>BSDF01000001.1:142334554-142934554 GCA_027925045.1 Hypotaenidia okinawae
TTATACTGTCATCTAGTGGCACCTACTTAACTTGCATGCCAAAATACTGGAGACGAGTCTACAGACTGCAGGTATCTACCAAGGAGTTTTCTGTTGTCCAGCTTTCTAAACCAGACAAACGATCAACGATAGTTTTGAGGGCTAGCACTGCAATAATGGAAGACACAGCCATGCATTGTGGACTTGATCCTCCTGCCTATTTCGAAAAATAAAATGCCCATAAAAAAAAACTATCTCGGAAGATGCATGAACCACTTAATCTTATCCTACTTCCTGAATTTTGGAAGTTAAAATACATGAGCTGAAAGTTAGAGAAAAGCCAGAGCTCTCTGTCATGATGCAAAGAAAAAAATGCAAGTCCCTAACACATCACATCAGGGACTAGCTGGTGTTATTTTACTCTCTTTTATAGGAATGCATTTTACTGGGATGTCATTGACATCAGAATGCATAAAGCCAATTAACTTGGAAATAGATTTAGCTATAAAGTCAAAGGGACATCCAGATGTTCAGAGAACAGAAGTTAATGGAAGGAAAAGGATAAATTCATTACTAGATGAGTACGAGCAGTGATTTAAGCGTGATTAAGAATCCACAGGTCTGTTAAAGAGCCACAACTCTAAGAGTTCACCCCATTGTAACATAAAACTGCCCATAAAATATTTGATTAAAGGATTGCTAGAGTAAATCCACCAGTGACACAGGCAGCCAGAAAGGGTGCAGTGGCATTGGACAGTTTATCAGGCTAAAGTACTGGTCAGACTGCTCAGAGAAACTCCAGGCTTAAACATCAAAGCACAAGATTCCACCCTCTGCCCCCCCCCCCCAAAAAAAAATAATTTCTAGACTGTGTTTAAGATCATTGTAAGAAACTAACAAATTCCATTCATGTAGGTGGAAGAAACAGCGGCTTTCAACCTTCTCATGTCACCAACCAAGACAGGTTGGAGGGTTCTGCTGTCTCCTATTTCTCTGAAGCATGGTTCAGATACGAACAAGTGTCAGAAAAGAAGTCCAAGGAGAAGGAGATGGAAAAGAGCAAAGAAAGAACACACTTAGCCCAAGAAAACACTAAAGGATGGGCCTGAGGGAAAAATGGAGCTGACTTATGGGGCCAGACGCTGACTGGAAACAAGGAGTGCAGACACATGCCGTGTGTTGCACTTCCATTCATTCCGGTGTCCTGAGACAGGGGTCAGTAAGAAGACTTGGGGGAAGCAAGGACACACAGTCCCATGGCTGCAGCCTAGTCCTGTGATGGACACCCCCTGTGTCCTTCTCCACAAACATAGCTCTGTCTGCCCAGGGGGACGGGGTGTATACATCCAGATCTGCACCTAAGCAGCAGCTGTTCCTAGGGCAGTATCACACATGTAACCAACCCTTTCGGACCAGAAAAGGGTCGTGACTCTTACAGTCACACCCTGCCTGCAGCGGTGTGCCAGCATAACCATAGCTCTCATCTAATGCATCTCTGTAAGAGAAAGTAGACATGAAGAAGTTATTTCTAGCCTACACCAAGAAGGCGGGTGGTCTTTCAGAAACACTGCTGTCGTCGGTTATTGGTTTGGGTTTGGTTTTTTTTAAAGGCAGATGGTTACACTCTTTTTCCAAACTCTTTTATATTTCATTTTTTGCTATCCTGATATTTGTTCATTTTGTGGATTACTGAGGAACAGATATTAAT
This sequence comes from Hypotaenidia okinawae, assembly GCA_027925045.1. Lineage (NCBI taxonomy): Eukaryota > Metazoa > Chordata > Aves > Gruiformes > Rallidae > Hypotaenidia > Hypotaenidia okinawae. Next base: position 142,336,242 of record BSDF01000001.1, read on the forward strand.
ATTTGCTGGACTAGAGCTTTGGGCCAGACTTGTGCAGATGTCCAGGTTGTGAAATCCTGCACGCTCCACAATTTGTCTCTCAAGTGATCCAAATCTCCAGTGAATTCCCTATTTATGGCTGCAACATGTACATTTCTGGCTTTCACAACTCACAAGGAAAGACAGAAAGGCAGTGTTCTCTAATTTATATATACTTATGATTTTGTAATTTACACAAATGAAATGATCTATATGAAAGGAATCTCAAATGCATATTATCACGAAGAACACATTTGTAACAGCATTAAAGAAACTTCAAAACCAAAAAGCATTTTGATTGCAGCAGGCCCTTTAATATGCATACCCCTCACTGAAATTAAGCTACATTAGCTAATCAGTGAAGAAATAAGAGAAGCAATATCTTGGTGTGAATTAACAATGCCGGCTCTGAAAGACAGTTAATTGAGATCTGAAACACGGGGAATTACAAACAAGCAGCAAAAATATTCAGAATTAGCACATGTTCTGAAGTTTGACAGCACTTCCCCTTAAGGAAAAATCTTTTAGGTAGAATCATAGAATCATAGAATCATAGAATTGTAGGGGTTGGAAGGGACCTCGAGAGATCATCGGGTCCAACCCCCTGCCGAAGCAGGCTCCCTAGGACATTTCACTGAGATAGGCGTCCAGACGGGTCTTGAATATCTCCAGAGAAGGAGACTCCACCACCCCCCTGGGCAGCCTATTCCAGTGCTCTGTCACCCTCACTGTGAAAAAGTTTCTCCGCATGTTGGTGCGGAACTTCCTGTGCTCCAACTTGCAGCCATTGCCCCTTGTCCTGTCCCCACAGACCACTGAAAAGGGGCTGGCTGATTCCCCCTGCATCCCTTGCTTAAGATAATTGTAAACATTAATTAGGTCCCCCCTTAGTCTGCTCTTCTCAAGGCTGAACAGTCCCAGTCTTCTCAGCCTTTCCTCATAGGGGAGATGCTCCAGGCCCTTTATCATCTTCGTAGCCCTTCTCTGGACTCTCTCCAGGAGATCCCTGTCCTTTTTATACCAGGGAGCCCAGAACTGGACACAATACTCCAGGTGGGGCCTGACCAGGGCAGAGTAGAGGGGGAGGATCACCTCCCTTGACCTGCTGGCTACACTCCTCCGGATGCACCCCAGGATCCCATTGGCTCTCCTAGCCACCGAGGCACACTGCTGGCTCATGGCCAACCTGTCATCCACCAGGACCCCCAGGTCCTTCTCCACTGAGCTCTTCTCCAGCAGGTCATCCCCCAGCCTGTACTGATAGAAACGGTTGTTCCTTCCCAGGTGCAAGACTTTACACTTGCTTTTGTTAAACCTCATCTGGTTTCTTACTGCCCAGCTCTCCAGCCTGTCCAGGTCTCGCTGGATGGCAGCGCAGTGTTCCTGCGTGTCAGCCACTCCTCCCAGCTTTGTGTCATCGGCGTACTTGCTGAGGGTCGATGCTATTCCCTCATCAAGGTCGTCAATGAAGATGTTAAACAGGACTGGACCCAACACCGAGCCCTGGGGAACACCGCTAGTCACAGGCCTCCAGTCAGATTCCACTCCACGAATCACGACCCTCTGGGCTCGGTCCGACAGCCAATTCTCAACCCACCTCACTGTCCACTCATCAATCCCATGCTTTCTCAGCTTTGCTATCAGGATGTCATGGGAGACAGTATCAAAAGCCTTGCTGAAGTCAAGGTAGATGACATCTACTGCTCTCCCTCCATCTACCCAGCCGGTGATGAGATCGTAGAAGGCTATGAGATTGGTCGAGCACGATTTCCCCTTGGTGAATCCATGCTGACTACTCCTCATGACCTTCTTCTCTTCCAATTGCTTGGAGATGGCATCCAGAGCAAGCTGTTCCATTACCTTTCCGGGGACAGAGGTGAGGCTGACTGGCCTATAGTTGCTGGGATCCTCCTTCTTGCCCTTTTTAAAGACTGGAGTGACATTGGCTATCCTCCAGTCCTCAGGCACTTCTCCTGTTCTCCAGGACCTGTTGAAGATGATAGAGAGCGGCTCAGCAATCACCTCCGCCAGCTCCCTTAGCACACGTGGATGTATCCCATCCGGTCCCATGGATTTGTGTGCGTTTATCCCTTTGAGCCGCTCCTGGACCTCCCCTACCTCAACCAGAGGGAAATTCTTCATATCCCAAACACTCCTATTTACATCCAGTGCCTGTGGGTCCCGGGGGGCCTTTGAGGTGAAGACCGAAGCAAAGAAGGCATTCAGTATCTCCACCTTCTCAGTATCCCCCGTTACCAGGACACCCTCCTCATTCAGCAAGGGACCTACATTATCCCTGGTCATCCTTTTGCTATTCACGTATCTAAAAAAAACCCTTTTTATTATTTGGCATAGCCAAAAAATTCAAGCACCAAGGGATAACAATTTAGTCATCTAACTGCAGCTGTAGCTCAGACTTAAAGGTGAGAAAAGGGAGGGCAAAAGGAGGGCCATTTTATTTTTATCCTGCTGTTTCTGTACCTTTATTATCATATGGTTACTGCTACCAGTACTCACTGCCACAAGAGCAGCAGCCTCGAACAAGAACCTCTTGTGCTAGGCACTGCACAGGAAGAGACAGACCTTGCTCAGGCACTCTTCAGGAGACAACAGAAGGACAGAGACAGACCACTGTTTGCAGGATCACAAGGAGCAGACAGGAGGGATCGCAGTCCGAGAGCTCGGGCAGCCCAGAACCTCTCTGTGCTTTGAGAACACTGCTTAATCAAGGATGTTAATAGCCTCCACTGTGGGAGGGATAATTGGATGGATTGTCTCCGCTTCAGAGATTGTAGGAGAGTCTCAGCAAACATACTGCCGGAATAAGCACACATGTTATATGTACACAGATGATGATTACTGTATTGGTTTTGGGGTGCTGTGCCAGGGAGGTGTGTGGCACCCCACAGAAGTGCCTTACTGTCCAGATACAATGGTCAGCCACCAAAGGCCCTTCAGCGTATGCGGGCACATGTACATCCCTTCCACATTCTGCACTCTGCCCAGCTCCTGACAGAGCAGAAGGCTGGGCAGACTTGAACCTGCACATTCCCAGGCCCTTGCTTGAGCTAGCGAAGACGGTACCTCTGCAACACATACCCCTCTGCTGTAAGCTTAAGACGCACTATTAGTTAGCCTCAATTTTAACTGCTGTAACAGTACAAGCATTATATTTCTACGGACAAACCCAATGTTCATTTTGTATGCTCTTACAATCTTGTATTGATTACACTTTTTCATCATTTTTTATAATGAACTCTCAATTAGCCAGGGCAATGAGGGAACAGAATAACACAGATAAAGGAAGAACATGGGTAATACAAAACAGATGTAAATTAGGTTGCAAGAATGGAGTAAATATATTTAACTTTGAAACAGATGATATGAAGAATGAGGCAGTAAATGTAATGAAAATGAGGTGGCAGGGGGAAGTGGTTAAGCCACAACTCAAATGATCTTCACGCAGCTAATCAAAAGTTGATTGTTCATGTTTACACCTGCAGTGAGCCCCACTGCTGCTCTTCTGACCAAAAATTCCAGCCCCTGGCTTGTGTAGGCCTGGGACCGTAGCAGCTAGGGGGAAAAACTGAAATTTCATCTGTCTCTGTGAGGAAGATCCAGTCTCTCATGGATACAGAGGTTCTCAAATTGTAATGAGAGAAGGTGGAAATCATGACTGTGTCCTAATGCTTTGCAGGCCTGAGCTTTCTAGCTGATCATAGACGTCTGGAGGTGGAGACTAACGGAAAGCAGCTCCCGGGTTCCATGCACACACTGCACTTCAAAACATCCTCACCATTTGCTGGACTAATTGAAATTCTGGCCTGGCTAAGCAGCCATGTTTTTGTACACTTCCACAAAATCAAGATATGTTTTAATCCCTCGGAACTTGTTAAGAAAAAAAACTTTAAAACTTTAATTCTCCTGCCGCAGCAAATAAGAAACTTTGTGCCATTTCCTCATACTACAGAAAGCACTTCCTCTGTCCTACCAATGCAGTCACAGGTAGGATTTGTCCTCTGAGTTTTGTTCTAATAAAGAAATAAAAGCAAGACAATCAGAAAAGCCACAGAGATTTTATGACATTTTGAAAGCTGCTCTGAAAATCTCATGTGCTAAAAAGACGTTACGTCCCATCCAACCCTGGGCCACAAGGCCATCCCCAGAAAACAAGGTAAGTGAAGAAAATGCTTCCCATCCAAAATGGATGGGACAAATGCATTCCAGTTTTTCAGATGTGAAACCAAAGCCTCGAAATACACCAAAAAGCCCATGATAGAGCTCATCATTCAATATACATTCCTGAACCTGATTTAATGCCACACCTACAAATCTCTTTGTCTTTTATTCATGCCAACTTGCTCTATAATTTGGCTCTGTAGTTTACAAAGGTTTTTAAAACTGACAACTGAAAGTAAAAGCTGACAGTTTAAACCACAAAGTAGTGGAACAAGCAATGCAATCTTGTGTCCAGCCCACTTCTGCTGAAGTTCACCAGCGCAGGAGTTTCTCATCACCAAGGTACCAGTGATGGCCTACAGCCAGCCAAGGGAGATTAAACAGCACTCAGCTGTCTGATGTTGGCACAAAACTCATGTGACTGCAACTGTGTACCAAGACTTGTCCTCATTTAGACAACCTCTCTTACAAGAATGAATGATCTTGAATGAATGATATCTTCATGATAAGAAATGGCAGAGGTGAAGCAGAAACAGGTGAAAGCAGAACAAAACCGAGATGAAGCAGATGACATGAATGCTGGCCATATGTATTTAAAATTTACCCCTTTAGTTTATATAAACACTCCCTATTAGGAGTCTCAAAATGAGAATTGATTGTTTTCAAGTTCCAGTACTGTCAGAAAAGGCCAGTTCGCTGTGCAAATTACACATATCAGGTTGTTGCTTGCAGCTTGGCTTCTTCTGCCCTTTTAACCTTCTGCCCTTTTAACTCTGCACTTGCACTGACAGCATTTAGATCATAAGGCTGCATCCGTATAGAGCTGCCAGAACCCCAGTGACACCTGTCACACAGCCACCCCAGGTCAAAAATCATCTGAGCTGCACGTTGCTGGAAGCTGGAAGAGCAAATTCTCCAGAAAGGAGGCTCCTCTCATACTTCTGCCCGAGGACCTGCCTTTGACCTTGGGCTTGTTCAAACTCCTTTTTTCCAGCAGTGGCCATACACAGACTAAGAGTGGGTATTTCCCCCCAAACTCTTCCAACCTCCAACTGTTTTAGTTCAGGGAATTCCAGCTTGATGTGGCTTGTCCGTTTGGTAACCCCAATGGATTTCTCTTCTGAGGACTTAGTCTCCCCTGAAATGCACATCAAATTTTGATTCTAAGTCTACTAACCACTGCACAAAGAAAAAACTCTTGCTCTTAATTTTGCACCTGGCTATGGAGTTACGTGGACCTGCAATCTGACCCAGTACAGCTGCTCTTCTATTCTTGCACAGACATTTAGTTTGTGAGATAAAATCTGCAGCTCCTGCCTAATTTTACCATGAAACACATGGAAAAGAGCTGGCCACTTCAAATGGGATTCTCAGCAGCCATCTGGCCCACAGTGTTACTGAAACTGAAATTGGTAGGAAAAGCTGAAAGGGCGCTTAGTGAAAACGCTGACTTTTCAGGCTAAGGACGGTAAGGATGCTGGGAAACATCTATGTCAGATGAGGATGAAAAACCTTCATGCTTCTGATCTCTCACCACCTCCGTCATTCCTTCTCAAGCAGCAACAGGTATCACCTTTGCCCACTGCAGTAAAGGAGGAGGTCCAGTTCAGCAATATCAATGAAGCTGGGACACTGGTCCAGGACAAAAGAAACAAAATTATACCTTAATCTTCTGCATCTCTTGTCTCCTGGGACAGTGGTCTGCCACCCAGCAGCAGACAATTTTGGTGGCAAAGTACTCTTCAGTTGTTCTGCTGCTGCCCAGGCACTGTGACAGGGCAAGCTCCAAAAAAATCATGCCTGGCCATGTAGGCAGCTGCGCTGGGAATTCTCCATCTGAGGAATGGTTAGACGGCACTCCAGTCCATCATTCAAACGCTTCTTCTGCATTTCATGCTAAGCTCCCTGGGCGAGTGCTCTTAGCACTAAAACCCCAAAGTCTTAGTCACGAGAGACACAGGGATGCAGATACACACCAGGGTTGTTTAAGTCCTCAGCATCTACAGGAGCCAAAGTTCAGATGTCTGTTGTTCACCTGTAAATATGTAGTGCTATGTGAGATGTCCCAGAGAATCTGGTCCAGCTGTCTCTCCAAAGACTGTATGTCTGCCATAGGAGAGACATTTGAGACATGACTGCCAGGTTTGTGCAGACATTTCTGTTATCCACTGAAATGTTTCAGATGGTACTCAATATAGGTGTAGGCAACTGAGCTGAGCCCTCCTATACCTTCCCCCTGGAGTCAATGGAACCTCACAGTCAATGCTAGACACCACAGGATCAGAAAATGGATTTTAGTTCACTGCCTAAATACATGAATGCTCTTTTTAATGCTTCTTAGGAACCTATATTCTTCCACAGAGGAAGACCTTGTTAACTGCTACATTTAAAGCTGTGGGTATAGGTTAGATGTCCTGCATTACTGATGTAGTGTCACTCTGCTAACGAAAGAAACATGGAAAGTACATTCTATTTGATGTGACAACCTACATTTAGGAGTCACAGACTGATGTGGCCTATGGCCAGGAGTTTCATGGTACTTCATGGAAGTTTTTTTCTAATAAATTTCCAGACTTTAGCTAAGTATATATATAAAGGATAGATTTCAGCAGTTTGTTACTAACTGGAGATTGATCCAGCCTGTGAAGGATGTGAGCTTTCCTGGGGCTGAATTTGCTGTTCAGGATCTCCATGGGAATTTGCTCTCACCTCAGAGCTCACGGCTCTATCTAGTCTCTCTGAGGCATGGAGAAGATCTGAGTCAGGGCCTTCTAGTCAAATAACATGTTCCACAGCTGTGTATATTTTAATAGTCACAAAACCCACGTCTCCTGCAGAATCACATGATCTGAATTTAGGTAGCCCTGCAAGGAGCAAGGAGTTAGACTCAATGATCTTTATGGGTCGCTTCCAGCTTCAGCTCTTCTGGAACTTTATGATCTTCATTACCAAAAAAAGCATCTGATACATTAAGCAGACTTCCTTGATTATGAACCAACTCTTATTCCTACTGATGTCTTTGCTCTTCATAAATTGCTGCAAATAGCTTGGACAAACAAGAGGTTTGCCTGGATCTTGAATATTTGAAAGTTGTCATTTTACTGGGTAATCAATATTCGGACATATCTTCTCCTTGATCAGATGATACAGTCTGGAAAAAGAAAAAAGGTTATTTGTGTATACAATTGAGTTTTTTTATAAGCCACGGGGACACCAAATTGTAAGAGTCTCTTTTTTCCTGCCTCTTGTCCTTTCACCTAAAAATTACACTCATTCAGTATATTACTTAAGATTTTCCTTAAGTACCTTTTTGAATAAGGGCCAAAGATCATAAAATTAAGAACTTAGGACTACAGAAATCAAATTAATAAGCTAGTGTGCCTGGGGGAGCATATAAGAAACCACCATAAAATAGTAACAGCAGTAATGCTCACATATGTATCTAAGAATACTGGGGCGTGCGGGGTGCACGTGTGTAGGTATGTATGTGTGTCTTTCTTGTAAAGGTGTATTACACAATATATGTCAGTAAAGCATCCATTAAAATTCTTCCTAGAAGACACAATAGAGACCATAGTGAACATACTAACAGCTGTTCAGTAATAATTTCACACAGCAGGTACAGTCTCAGGTCATGTGCATCTAACGGCAACTGCTAGACTGAACACCTAGGGTGTGATGGGCTTTTTGGGAGACACTTGTTGGTAGGAAGGCACTGCAGAAAGGAACTTTCACATTCCTATGGAGTTAGGTAAAAGTCTTTTACAGGGAACCTTATTAGAACCTCTGTTATCTATAATTTAAACTTACACACAAACACCTTTAGCGTCCTGATCCAGAGTCCACTGAAACAGCAAAAGTGCCCATTTTCTTTGATGAGTGTTGCATTGCCTCTCATTTTTTTGCTAAGTTCATGCCTTAGTTGAAGTCTGGCTCAGCCATTCAATTGTATGATGGCAAATCCCTGCTTCACAAAACTTGTTTGTGGCTTCCATAAATTAATTTTCTAACTAAAAATGGTAAGACCTTCAAATAGTCATGGCCTGGGGGTGTTAGCCTTCAGGTTTTTAGAGCCTATAGATCCAAATGTGTTTAGATCCCATTTTTATGTTGTTCCTACATCCATAAGACTTAGAAATTAATTTTGCTTTTCTTAAGGAAAACAGGGTCTCTTGAATACACGGTTTCTCCAAGGATCTAAGGCTTTATGAAAGACATTTTTAAGGAAAGCACAAGGGTTAGCTTGTGTTGACTTGTGGTTAACTTGTGTAACTATGCTAAATAAGGCTGCGCCATAGATCTAGGGGACATAGTATCACTGAACTGTAAATTTGGCAAAAAATTCTTTTCTAAGGAGTCAGAGTATTTGCCAGCTCAAATCAACTCTTACAGACTGTTTTAACCAAAAACGATGAAGAAGAAATGTCAAGAGTGTCAAAACACTTCTCAAGATTTTTCATGTGAAATGTTTAACTTCAGAAACACCAACACCTTGTATCCTCATTTTCCAAATAAGACACTGACATTTTCTATTTGGAAAGGAACTTTTGCTTACAAATTAAAGTGAGCTTCAGAAAGGGGGCGTTAGGGTTAAACAATCTGATAATTAAACATGAGGAATTACCTCAAACCAGCTGGCCTTGGCATTATTTTTAAAAGCAAAATCTTCAAATCCATTGTAATTACTTGCAAGGAAACCCATAGCCTCTCAGCTCGGAGGAGATGGCTTACTAGTCTGAAATTATTAGGAAGCACTTGTCTTCCTAAATTTGACTGCCAGTTTTGACAACATTTCCTCAATGACCTTGAGTACATCACTCAATGTTCTGTGCTTCAGCTTACTCGTCTATCTGCTTGGATTTTACTAGGATTGTATCGAAACCATCTTGTGTCAAGAATATTCATTTACCACACTGAATTGTCATTTACTTATCAGTTTATCTGTGACAAGGCTGTCCTGTAATGTCATTGTCATCTTATTAACTGGGAAAGTAGAGCTTTAGGTGTATTTTTATCCCACTATGGATTATAGGAGTTTGGTTGGTGTGGTTATTTCCATTCCTCTAAGTAATCAAGGGATTTTTCTAGTGTGTTTGTATGCATTTCTGAACTGTTCCAACTCACGTTCGCCCTTCAGTAGTGTTTCCTTCAAAAATAATTGCATTGAACTACAGAAAATAATAAAAAGAAATGTCACTGTATGTATGGTGCAACATGATTCCTCCCCTGATGGGGGAAGGTTTTTTGTGTGACCTACTGCATGCTCATATTTTTTTGCTTCTCTCGCAAGGAAATTAAATGATTTTCCACAATCAAGCTTTAACCACCAGTAAAATACCAACCCCCTGGCAGAGGTCATTACCAGCAAGGAGAAGAGGCTAACACAGAAGCAGGTACTTGCACCTAATCTGTGCTCTGGGACCTCTCAGAGGTTTTGCAGTTATTAATCACGGAGACTAAGCCATTGAGAAGGTATTTGTGCACAGCAAGTTCCCAAATTCACAGAATCACACAGAATCACAGAATGGTCAGGGTTGGCAAGGACCTCTGGAGATCATCCAGTCCAACCCCCTGCCAGAGCAGGATCACCTCGAGCAGGCTGCACAGGACAGCAACCAGGATCACAGGGTTTGAATGTCTCCAGAGAAGGAGACTCCCCAGCCTCTGTGGGCAATCTATCCCAGGGCTCTGCCAACCTCCCAGGAAAGAAGTTTCTCCTCGCTGTTAGGTGGAACTTCCTGTATTCCAGTTTGAGCCCATTGCCTCTCGTCCTGTCTCCAGGCACCACTGAACAAAGACTAACCCCCATCCTCCTGACCCCCACCCCTCAAGTATGTATCAGTACTGATAAGATCCTACTCAGTCTTCTCTTGGCTAACATGTCCCAAGTCCCTCAGCCTCTCTTTGTAAGAGAGATGTTCTTTGTATCCCACTCGGTGGCCTGAGGGTTCTCAGCTGCCACCTGGACAGGGACACGTGAGGCCTCTGCTTCTGGGGGACCCACATGGGATGTGGCACTACAACAACTGGAGAATCATGGAGGCACCAATAGGTTGATCTGGGAGGGAAAGGCAGAATAATGCTGATAGCATCTCGAGGTTGAGACGCTGATGCTAAGAGAGATAAATTACGGACCTGAAGTTGCAGCAGTTGCCTATGGAAGAGGCAGGCAGAGGGACGGGGCTCTGCCTGGCTACCCAAGAGCTTTCAAAAGAGTCGTCTGAAAATGAAGAACTTCTGTACACATCCTACAACCTCTCTAGAGTACCAAAAATCATGGCAACACTTCAAAAGCATGTAGAGGTAAGCCTTCAGCTGATGTGAATTCAACTAAGCTATGCCAAGAAGTACCAGGAGAGGGTAGGGCCACACACACAAGCATGCACAATCAAGGAAGAAACCAAGGGGAGGCTCACATCACTTGTGGGACATACCTCCTGCCTCTGGAAAGCAGAGTGGCTGCTAGAGACTGGGTTTTAATAACTTCTCATGGCTTAAGGAACATGTTTCAGTTTTCCGGTTGGTGATGCTGAGCAACAAATGGAAAACAATTCTTCCAAACAGAAGTACATACACGTCTTTTGGGATGGTATTTGTTAAATACTTTAAAGTAAAAAATAAGTTTTTCTCGGGGTAACATTATATGTGGCTTTATGGGTTTTATTCAGATCCAGGAACAACACCTCACAAGTTCTGAACTTTAACAGGACTCCAGTACAAGCGTAGCTGCTTTGCTTTGCTGGGTTCCATCGTCCATCCAAAGATAAGCAAATGCTTTTTTCCTTGAACTGTTCCTGGAAAAGAGGTCAGAAAAAGCACCAAGTTCCTTTTTAATTCTAACCTGTATTTCTATTTTATTTATTTTCCTATTAGGACCAGTTCCAGATTTTTCTGTTCCTTGCTGAAACATGCACAGAATAAATCATCTTATTCTCTTGCAGGAATGAAAAGTAGACTTAACTCCATAAAAGTGGAGTTTAGTATGAAAACCCATAAATTTGACTAGCTGTTGTTTTATTTGTTAGCATCTCTGTCAATGTAGGAACTTCTTTCCAAAAGACAAAATATGCCCAGGTTTTCCAAACTAGTAATGCATATTTTTAATGGGGCATTGTATTTTTTTTACAAGAGCTTTGTTTTCTAAGGTGATACCCTCTGCAATAGTCATAAGAACATGAGTTCTAAAGCTGCAAATTTGGTTCCTGTTGAAATCTATGGCAAAACATACATTGAATTCTTTGTGTAAACACTCAGCAGCTGCCTCCTTTCACTGCATGGCAGCATGGACAACCCTTCATCCAAATACTTAAACCGTTTATAACCTCCCATATTTTTTTCTGAAGATACCACAGAAGATAGGAGAATTCATTTATGTGCTACAGGGGGGTTTTTGGATACCTGTAGCTGCACATTGGGTATTTGCAGGTTTCTTGTTTGTCACTGCCAGGTACCACCAGGTCGGCACGTAAGCTTGCCGCGTTCTGCCTGCTATTATGATATCCAGGTGGTTTTTTAACATAAAAAGGCCTTGATTTTACATAGATTAGAGGGAACTATTTTGATCAAAAGACCGAGTATTGTAGTGTACTTTCAAAGAAGTAGGTACAGACAGCTTGTTAATTTGAAGCACGAAGTAGTACTGACCTTCAGAGACTCCATTTCCTATGAAGGGACATCTCCCAGAAGCAAGTCTTCTGTCATTGTTTGAGGCCTGTGCCAGCCCAAATCCCAGGGAAATCAAACCACCAGAGACATCTAAGGAAACATAGGCACAGTTGCTGCTGCAATATGGCAAATGCAAGACTCATGCTGCCACTGCTGTGCACCACACAACCCAGCAGAGATGATTCTTAAGCAAGAGGGATTTTTCTTTGGATGTTTAATTTGCCTCAGGCTGGCTTAAAGATCACTTTCTCATAACATAGGCATCTTTTTATATATTAAAAAAATACAAATAAAAATCACAGAGTCACAGACTGGTTTGTGTTGGAAGGAACCTCAAAGACCACCTAGTTCCAACCCCACTGCCATGGTCAGGGACACCCTCCACTAGACCAGGTTGCCCAACCTGGCCTTGAACACTGAATGACCATAATTAATGGTCATTATCAGAGCAGTACCTCTGCAAGAAAAAGATGTGGAAAGAAAAAAATACATCTGAAAATTGGTTTTCTTCAGAAATTCTGTTTTCCAGCACAGATGTTCACTTTCTTACTGGCCTCAAGGAAGCACTGCTACATGCATTTTGGCTGCTTAGCAAAATCAAGCAAGAAGTGCTGCCAAGTATTTGAAATGCCTGCACATCTTTTCCATGACCCCAAGATGAATACCGCTCTCTGCTATAAACGTAGGGTCTGGTTGCATATCCATCGAAGTTGGAGGCAAATTTCCCATTGACTTTAATAGTGAAACACAGGGCCTTTACAAAACAGACAGGGCACCTTTGTATTTCCTTCTGAATATGAAAAAGAAAAACCCAAGTACCAAAGTCTTTGATCAAAAAGAAAACAAACACATCTTACAGGCTTTTTAATAACTTTTTCCCCAATAAAAAGAGTAAAGTTTGTCTGAAATTATTATACCTCTTTGAACAGAAAGCATATTTTCTTCCTAGGTAGGCATTATATCATTCAATCTGTGAACACCGAGATGTAATATAAAGTAATAAAGAGGAAATACAACATAAAGTAAGATTCAGACATATTAAATTGCTTAATGAAAACACAAGCGAAAAAGAGTGAGTTGAAAATATGGTTTCCTTTATTGAGAAAAATCCCTTTTCAAATGCTTAATCAATAATAAAGTTCATATTTCCTGACTTGAGATATTTTTTACATTTACTTTTTTAGAAAATTATTAAATATCTTTAATGAATATAGATTGTCATTCTTCTGCAGCCCAGCCTGGCAGCATCCTGGATAGATTGTTCTCTGCTTAATCTGTTTCCCTTCTGCAGCTGACTGTTCCAAGCAGCACATCTCATAATTTCATTTCAGATCATTCTTGTCACTGAATTTTATCCAGTAAATGTAAATACACATTTGCAAATGCACCTGGGGAAAAGGAAATCCTGCAGGATCATGCTGCCAGTAATTTGGAGATGAGTCAAATTAACGTGGAACATTTGTTATCACTTAACATTTTTATGTTCTTGTACTGCAGAGCAGATTGAGGCTGTAAGGGTTTTGCAGTCAAACCAAGAATATTCCTGTTTCCATGTTCTTTGACTCTGATTCACTGTCCACAGGCTCTTAAATATCTGGAGTCTAGTGCCTGGGGCGTAAGAATGTAAGACTTTCACCAGAGCGTGAGGCCTTAAACTCACCTACTCAAACATATTCTACCAGAGTATCTGTGATACAGTATACTTCTGAACCTTCACACTCCATGGGCTGGACTATCAGAATTATCCCTTAAAGTAGTTGTCACTCTTGGAAAGCCATGGAGCACTCATCTTCTCTCAGGATGCACTGGGAGCTGTGGATTTTCTACTCAGCATGGCTAGCTTTCTCCCACTACAGGACTGTGAACACCCAGTGCCAGCACAGAATATCTGGGTAAGATCCAAGCCTCTTCATGCAGTTCCCAAAGGAGGAGGAGGGAAAAGGCACAGCAAATGGCCTCAAGTTGCATCAGGAGAGGTTTAAATTGGATATTAGGAAAAATTTCTTCCCTGAAAGAGCAGTCAGGCATTGGAACGGGCTGCCCAGGGAGGTGGTGAAGTCACTGTCCCTAGAGGTGTTCAAAAAACATGTAGACGTGGCACTCCAGGACATGGTTTAGTTGACATGGTGGTGTTGGACAGATGGTTGGACTTGATGACCTTAGAGATCTTTTCCAACCTTAGAGATTTTATGAAAATCTCTAAGATGACTTCAACTGTGTATTCAGCAGGTTTGTGCTCTCCATGATGCTGGCAGTCTTACAGGACACAGATTCTGTGGCACAAGGACCAACAGAGATCGCAGAGAGGCACACAGAGAATTCCTGATCCCTGGGGATGCTGGGATGGAGAAGGAGGGCCAAAGTATCTGCAGCAATGGTGCAGGGAAAGAGGGATGGTTTGGGGAATCCTAAGAGGTAGGTGTGTTGATAGGCAGCAGTGACACATGCCAGTAGACAAGAAGTACCAGCAGGACAGCCCTCTAGGGAAGAGATGGTGGGCACACAGGGCCAAAGGTGCTGGTGGCTCTCAGCCATATGAAGATGTGATGAAGTCTGACCACTCCTGGACCAGCCCATTTTTTCTCTATTTATTCTATGATCTGACATCAAGACAGCAATCCAGTTCCTACATATATGTAAGAACTGCTGTTTTGGAAGCAGTCTTTGGTATCTATAAAATATGTCCAGGGCCAGAAGACATAACTTATGGAAGATGGAGGTCCTTCCAGATTGGCACCTGATGCCAGCTGTGAAGCTTCCAGCATGGCACCAATGCTTAGGTTTTACATATTCTTCGACAAGTCACCCAAAATTAAAAAAAAATTTAAAAAAGAAAAGGTTCTGTGGCAACACCAGCTTCTACAGGGTGTGTGATCTGCAAATAGTAGGCTCTCCACATTTCCCCGCCCCAGACCACTGGTGATTTAAGTCCACCATTCTCCTCCCCTGCCCATTACCTAATGAAGTAAGTGCCTCTTGAGAGATCATTGAAAAATAGCAAATGTGGGCTGAGGTTCCTTAAGCTGCACTTTATAGACAAGGGGTGGGGGAACAACAGCATGCGGTGCCTGGTTTGAGCTGCACCCATAGCCAAGCATCGGGCTGGTCAGGGAGGTTGGACTCTCCCACATAGGTGGGAGCACCAGCTGCAGGCGTTAAGCAGCTTCTGGAGATGCTTTGGGAGCTCATGTTGGGGTGAGGGAAGTCACAGAAGGGGGCCAAGCAGATAGGGAGTGATACACCATATTGTATTGAAGTAACCTTACTTACATACCCAAGTTAAATTTGGGTAGTGTCTCAGGTGTAACACTACAGGCAGTGCGCACGTATCACCTGGAGCATCATCTCCCTCCCTTACAAACCTCTAACGATGGTTTATAAACAGAAACGCGGTCAAGCTAGAAATAAGCTGTCACACAAAGTGCTGACATCTCTAAATACCAAGAGTATCCAAGAGGTTCTTTTTTATTCTCATTAAAAGTATTGCATTTGTTTTTCTCAGAGGAAGTAGAAGTCATAAGAGAAGTCAACGTGACGTTACCCAATCTTTCTCATTTTCATTTTGCATTCCCCCAGCACAGGGCTGGGATGGCTCCGCTCCTTTGCATGGAATGCCATGACAACCAACAGACCCATCAGGTATCTGCGTAGCCATTCTGCTTGTTACCTGGGGAAAAAATGTACGTAACAAACAAAATCTTTTTAAACCTATTAAATATAAATAACTAATAGGATCTGACCTAGATAGCTGAATGTAATGCATCATAACATCCCCATATAAAAAAAAAAAACCAACATAATTGTACAAGCATTTATATGCATTATGGAGACTATGTAAAGTTGCTACGAGTTCATCAGTTGTATTATGTTTTAAGAGAAACTTCCCTTAAAATGATTTCAAGGTGAAAAATGTGAGTACAGGTCCATACTTCAGGTACTAACTCTACGCTATAAATACAAATTTCTACAAACAAGTGCAGTTAAAGCCCTCTGAACACGTGTACTTTTCTAGATTGTATTTGGATAATTAGTATCCCCAAAGAAAAACGTATTTTACCTTGCCCTCAGAGCTCAAGCTTTTGAGCCTTATTGGAACCAAAGGCGCCCAAGTAAAACACCACAGCCTTTAGCAGTGTTTGTCTATGAGACAAGCTGAAGCTACACACTCCTTTGAACGTCAATAAGCAAAATACAAATATACACCACTTATCCAACTCAACCATCAGGCTTGTGTTCCCCTCTCATCTAATCAATATGCACTAGAAATGTTCTGCGATACCAATGTCCAGTTTGCATTAGGTGTGTGAACACCAACACTATATCCACCTGTACTTCTTGTCCTTAGAAACTATGTTATTGTTTCCACAGATAACCTATTTAAATGTCCTAATGTTTTCCCTGCAAAGCACCAGCATTCTGGCAGCTGGCCTCTGCAAGAGAATGTAGGATTCTCATCCAAAAAATGACTGAGCTGTAAGGCCAGGCCTCATGCTTTTCAGCCAACTCAAGGCTTTCATTTAATTAGCATACTTTTATCTTAGCCAAATTTAAAGGAATGCATTCCTTGGTGATACAGGGAAAAGGCCTAGCACTTCTACCCTACGACTGAGGTAAACAAACTTTTAAAGATGAAGGGTTTGGGATTCTATGGCTGATTTTAACATTATTCAGTTTAACTCTCCTGTTTTCTAATCAGTATTAGCCCACTCTACTGCAGCCTCCTCCTCAAACATCTCTCCAGTCTTCTTCCCTCAGATCACTGAATTCCCAAAGCCTTTATTTTATTTTATTCCCTTAAATGTCTCTGCAAACACTTAATTGCTTTTTTCAGTTTCCCAGATAACATCCAGAGATGCTCAAACATTAATGGCTTTGCTTCCAGCTACTGACCAAGCATATAAATCTGTTCACACACCACAACTCTCTTCATGAAAATTGGGTTCAATTCTGTCCCAAACTTCAATGCAAAATCTGTTTGAAATCTGCTGATTTAAACCAGTGTGCCACTAAAAACACAGTGGTCGATGCCAAACGACCACCTTCATGACCCTAATGTTTTGACACATTTGAATCTGTCAGGAAGTCCAAAACAAATGAATTTCATTTGTAGCTGGGAGACAAATAAAATTCATTTGGGTAGAGGTTTCTCCATAAACTAATTCCATTAGACTCACCGCTGCCTTTCATCTGGTACCACGCTCATTCATCTTTTGCTCAGAAACAGGAAGGGGAGGCTGCTGCTTCTGCCACCCCTGATTCAGACCACATGAGCTCCAGCGAGGATGTACAAGCTGGCTTGAGGCTGGAATTTGGTCCTCAGGAGCTGGTGAAATCACTCTTTCTCTGCTCAAGACCAAACTACACTCCCAAAGATGCAGCAGAAAGAAGCACTATGGGAAAACACAGCTGAAATGCTCGTACACGTTGTCCCCAGTGGAATGTTCTATATTAAGTTCTTATTCCTCTGCTTCATGGCAATCTACGGGGGGGAAAAAAAGATAAACATTTAACTAACATGTGAGGATACTTCTCAAGGTCACCCCAATTATTTATTATTGGGACTTTTTTCTTTGGTTTGCAGCCATTGCAGGAGAATTCCTTTCACTGAAGAATCCCCTGGCTGCAGTTTCCAACAGAAAATCAATTAACTGGAACTGAGTATCAAGATGAACAGGTACACACAGCTGCACTAGAGAAATGTCTGTTATTTGGTCCTCTCTTACATGTTATTCCATCTTTCTTAAATTTAAATGAGTGTTTGAAAGAGAACAATGGGGGCATAAAATTGAGAGTAAAATTACATAAAAACAAAAGCATCAAATTCTTCCCTGTGAGGGTGCTGAGGCCCTGGCACAGGTTTTCCAGGGGAGCTGTGGCTGCCCCCTCCCTGGCAGCGTTCAAGGTCAGGTTGGGCAACCTGGGCTAGCGCAGGGGGATTGGGTTGAACTAGATGGCCTCTAAAGGTCCCTTCCAACCCAAACTATGATTCTATGAAATAATGCCTGCTGAAAATATTTCTCACTGAAGAGAACTGGAGACATGAAGCACCATATATGACCCAGGGTTAACAGCTCTCCATGATCTATGAAATACTGGTACCGCTGTATGGGCAGAAATGGAAGTGTGCGAAGCGTGTTTTCAGCAAATGAGAAGGACTGACTGAAAGACACACAAGCACCATTAGCCCCAGTCCTTGGAGACCCAAAGCAGACAGATCACTGCTCATATGAAAAGAAGCAGGTAAATAGGATGGAAAATGTAGAAGCTTGATGAACAACAGGAATATAGTCTGATATTGTGTGGGATTATAAGCAAAAGCTAACAGCAACAGTAAAGAGATGTCAAGGGTAGAGAAACCAGCTGTGTGACATGCACAGGTAGCAGTACCCAGTTCTGGAATTCTGTATTTTGGGACTAACTGGGAATTATTTTTGCTGAACCAGCAGCTACCAGCTCTGGAATGGTATTCGCTTTACAGGCTGGCAATATTGTATTGCTGAAAGCGAATTTGGAGTTTTGGTTGGGAATGCTGAGAAAAAACAATGGAAAAACCAACACATGGGTAACAGAGACTCCAGTCCCCCCATGACCATCAGGTGCCTGCAGCCAAACTCCTGCCAGCCCACACAACTCCAGATCACTTACACTAGCACCTGTGGTATCTCTACAACATATTCCCTCTCCCGCCCACCCAGTTCTTCATCACCCAGCAAAATACCTGCTTCTCCTTCATGTACACAGTGAAGTTACAAAGAGAGGTAACTTTAATTTACTCAGTATGTTGTGCCCTTTCCCATGTTGCTGTTGCACTGGGCTGCCCTAAGCCCCTGGCCACTCTGCATGTCCCAACCTGTCAGCTGTTAAGAGTCTGGCCAGCCTCTGAACCCTGTTTTACTCTTGCTTCTTTGGATCAGACAACCATGTGGGGACCTCATGAAAATATTTAAAAGAGAAACTCCTTGCCCTCCTTTGGACACACAAAACCTGACTTTTGGTTGGAATAGCTCCTGAAAGAGGATGCCTTGTGGACCGCTTCAGTGTGTGAGAAGTCCTGAGCCAGGCTCTTGGGAGCGAGCACACAATGGGACAGAAGAACCAGACAAGCTTCCCAAAGCTTTCGTTCCCAGGTGGGTGTCCAAAGCACTGTTGTGCCATGTTTCCACTTCAGACACCTGTTACATGTATCCTGCTCCCTTCTACAGTGAATGCAGACCACAGGAAACCAAGGTGTCAACAGAGCTGTTTTCTTGCAATACAGCAAGCAGGTGTTACGTCTTCTTGGTCTCTCACCTTCAGCACAGCATTCAGCCTACCAGTGAGAACCCTCATGTGAGGTTCCAATGAGGAAAATAAGAGGCTTGATATGGTATTTGCTGTGTACAATGTATGTGTGATAAAGAGACCGTTTCTGCTGCATTTAAGGATACAGACTTTGGCATCTGAATTTTCCTCCTCCCTCCATCAGCCCAACGCTGCTTTAAACACGTTATTTTCTGTCTGCCTTCATTTTCAGTGCACCATTCCTCTGTCATTCTCACCATCACAAGAATCAATGGACAGAAATAGGATTACATGGGCGGGGATGTTAGCACTGCAATAACTTCTGGAGATACAGACACGTGTTTTTTTAACTTATCAGTTATCTTTGACTGGCTCTTTTCCCCTTTGCCCCTTACCTCCTGTCCAGGGCTTTATGCTAAGGCTGCACAGCACTGAAAGGCTGTAACCCACACCTCCGTTTTACTTAAAGTGATCAGGGAAAAGAATTCTTCTGTTCTTACAGATATAGAATGTCTGTTGCTAAATGTTACACTAACTCATACAAGGTCTAGGAATGATGAAACTTGTTCCCTGGTTTTTGAGACAGATATATATGTAATAACATTCCTGCTCAAAAAGTCAGCAACAAAACCAACTGTGGCAATGAAACACAGAACACAGAAAACTTGGTTTCCCAGTCAGTGCCAGTTCTTTCTCCTAGCCCTGGAAGAAGTCAACAAAAACGCTGTGAAACTAAACTTGCATTTGTAGTATTTCATTCTGCCTTACAGCACAATGGAGCTAGAAGAGGAGGAAGACATGGCTGTGTTATCTTCCTACATCACAGCACAGATGGACTGAGAGAGCAAAATCAAATGAGATATGAGTTTTGTATAATATTGTTTTGCAAGGAACAGTTTTTTAAATTTAGGGGCACATTTTTATTTCTACCACAAACTTCAGCATAAATAAAACCAGCTCATGCCAGGAACCACTGACCAAAACCACCTGCTACTCCAAACAGCAATTGCCTGTTGTATGTGCTGTCTATCAACCTATCCCACAAACTACATGGAACTAGTCCATGAAACTAATTAATAACACCGAAATCAGTGTTACATAGCCACTAACACACAGGCAACAGAAATATCATCTTAAAGATGTGTTAAATAATTGCTTTTTCAGCTCAGGCTGCTGAAATCAGCGCTTACTGTGAGGGTACAGGAACAGGCTGGGTTGGCAGTACTGCACTCCAGTGAGAAGGAATGCAGTCAACTTCTGAGCTGCCACCAGCAACAATAAAGGTCACAGACTGACAACAACCCTTCACATAAATACTGATTTTATTTCTGCTGGAATCTAGACTTCTTGTTTCATGGAATTTTCATATGCATTACATTACGGGAAGCGGTTATGATGCAAGAATATTGTTACACTCCTTTTTATAACTGTATTATGCAATAGTGCAAAATGAAAGGAAAAGCCATTTCAACAGACCACTGAGACAGCACTGTACTTCAGGAGAAATATATTCCAGACCTCTGTTTGTAGCATTCAAAAATCTTCCCTCTGCACAATCATGGGGTTTATTTAGATACTCAGAATAAGGAATATTCTGCTGTAAGAGACATAGCTGCCATCTGTTACTGGGAGAAAAGTCTTCTAAGAATCCTTATATAAGACAGCTTTATGATCCTCCAACATACAGTTTACCTGATTTGCTGTAAATGTATTGCTTCTTCAGCTACCTCAAAAACAGCAACAAAAAACAGAGTCATGGTCAGTCAGCCACAAGAGTACATACAAGCACCTGGCAGACTGAAGTTTCTGTTCAAAAAGAAAACTATTAAAGCAGTAGATTGGCATTGCTACTTTTAAGTCTGCCTAGCCCATCCCAAATAATACAAAAGTTCTCTTGTGATTGGGGAATTGCTACACATTTTAAGTGAATGAAAAAGGTTATGAAACTTACAAGGAGACATAGAGGTCTTCTTATAAACTAGGAGAGCATTTATGTCATGTCTTTATCATTTGAGGGAGATGCACTGGTTTTGATAAGGAGGGAGGCGATTCTTCCTTCAGTGAAGAGATAACATGGATATACATGTGTTTTCCTCCATTTGCAGCTACAAATACACTTGCATGTCTTCTCCTTGATGGTTCACAATGCAGTTTATTAGCTTCACTTCAGAAACAGCAAGTCTAATATTCCTAGTAAATGTGCAGGGATTTTGTAGTACTGATGACGTAACAGGTTACCAGAAATGTCACTGCAGCAGCACTATGGGAGATAAGGGTATGTGCACAGCCTCCGGCGTGTGCAGGTGCCAGAGGAGGAGAAGCACAAAAATTCTGACCCTTTTGCGGGTTCACATTGCTCCCATTTCCCAAAAGACAGGGTTAGGCATGGGACAGTTACACCAGTTCCTGCAACACAGAGAAACAAAAAGGATCCCTGAGCTGAGGCAGCAATCAGAGATGCTTTAATGTTGTTCTTTACTTAAACATATTGAAAAGTTATTCTGCAACAGAGGTCAAGGTTGTAAGAGAGGTTAATGCAAGTTTCCAGCTGTGTTAAGGAGTGAGGGAAATCAAAAAGTTTCCTTATTGTCTTCCAAACTAAAATCCATCTGGGAGGCCTTTGGAGACTCCAGACAAGGACTGGTACTTCATTCCTTTTGTATGGGTACAAGTATCTTGCTTCTACAGAATGAAGAGGAACAGGTACCACAGCAAGATGCACAGATCCTTTACATCTTTAGTTATTTAGAATATATGAATTTTAAGCTTCCTTATTTATCCTCAGAGGAGTTGTCTAAGGAGTTCAACATTCACAGTTATGTATTTTTAAGCAAAACATTTAAAATTGTATCAGTAGCATACCAGCTGATAGGTGTTTTATGTCCTGTTCATCTGAAAGCCCATACAACTAAGTGCATTTCAGCCTCTGAGGATGGGAGGGAGGCTTTAGTTGATGAACTGCACAGAGTTACCAATGAGGAACCCCTGCACATACCTCTAGCAATGTCATTTCCACATTCTTTCTTCAGGAGATAGCAGTATGTGTCTTAGAGAACACAAGAAAGTTTCCCAAAGCTCAACATGCTTCTCCTTTCTACATCTAGCGGTGAGTTGTCTATAGTATGTCTTTGTACTTGACTATGGACCCACCGGTATGGGTTTGGTCTACTTTAGATTTCCTAGTTTTTCACACTAGCTGTACTTTTTATGTCTCAATAAGGTCCTTTGAAAGTCCTACCCTGTACAGTATCTTCTGGAGTTCAACAGGCAAGACTTTTCACCTGATGCTCCATTTTCCCCTTTCACTTTCTCCAACCAGAATCTTTTTTCCTGTTAGGCAAGGCCGGCAAGTAACACGCACACATCTTATTTTCAGCTGAATTGTGTCTTTGGCAATCAGATTGTGATATATAAAAGATATGGCCTAGAGAGGGTTCCACTTTGGTTCTTACTTGTCTGTGAAGCAAGAAGAAGGAAAGGGATGTTCCCTCTCCCTTGTAAGACCCAGGTATCAAAAGAAATAATGGTGGAAATTTTGTATCTGTCAACCCACTACCTTTTTCTAGGAAAGCCTACCCTGTAATACACTCGTACAACCCAATTACATGAGCAGGTTTACCTTTTTATGTGTATTTATTTCTTCCTGGTGGAAAACTAATCATTGCAGTCTGCACTTATGCAGAGCAACCTCTTGGACAAACTCTGCTTGAGAATTTTACCAAACAAGAGCTGTACTTTAATATGCCCATGGTCCAACAGACAACAAAGTAAACAGGAAAAGCTCTGCTGGAGCCAGACTCTCTCTGGGTTTTTCAGCTGTTTCTGTATGTAAAGCAATTAGTGTATGTGTACATATCCAGAACCAGTTCAGACTTAACTGTCAATATGCATATGTGCATGCCACAGTATGCAATTTGTGGTTAATAATAAAAAAAAAGCTAATAAACAAGGCTTTGTGTGTTTACTTTTCATTAGAAAAGCTCAATAAACACCAGTGCTGGCTTTCTCCTAATCTGCTCTCACCAAATAACCTTAACATAACTTATTCTACCTACTGAAGATTTTCACTGTTTATCAGTTTAAAATTGATCACCCTTTTCTTGTTTACTGTTGCAATATCAGCTCTGCAGCTGAAAGAAAAGGGGACAAATAAAAGGAACACGATAATATCCATGTTCCCTCATACTGTAGAGTTATAAAAATGGAGAAGGAAACTGAGGGAGGGGGTTGCCTGTCTGCAAATTTGTATTAAATGTGAGAAACAATTTGATGGATTATGACTATCAAGTTCTGGCAGTTTCTGCTTGCTTTTATTCCACTTACCTTTTACTGAATAAACCCGCCCTCTATTCCACCTGCATCCCTATTTGTCCTACTACAGCAGCATCCTGATGGTCGCCACACTAAGTTTCACTTAGGTCATCAATAGCATGAGGTGTTCAACATCTCACTTAGATCCTGATCCAAAATATGCTGTGTCAACTAATGGCCTCCTCTTAGCAGAAGACGTTTCTTTCACATCACAGTTCCCTGTGCAAGTCTTTTTTCCATGAGGTGGTCTGTTATGCTCTACACCATTTGCACACTTGGCTGTTCAGAAACTGTGTTGTCGACGTGGGTAGGAAATTCCCTTGCCACCGAGGAGTACCCAGCTGCACACTGCTGCCTAAGGCCATACTCCCTTAAAATCAGACATGACTCTTCCCACAGTAGCGATGGCAGCTGGAATGGATCCTTTTGTCAGCACACCATGGCCCACAAAACCAACAGTATATGTAAGCTACTAAAGCTGAAAAACTCAGAGGGAAAAGAAAGAACCACATTACATGTGCTGGTGCAGTCATAAAAAAATTTCACCTACTCAAGTGAGTTCACTCCAAGTCTCTTTCTCCAAAACTCTCTCTTCTACTCTTTCTGGACTTTCCTGAATATCTTGATAAAATAGCAGCAAATTTGAGCACAGCGTTAGAAAAGGTGGTCACATACTGTTAAAGAGTTTGATGCTTATTTTCCATGAGTCCAGCAGGGGTCATATGAGGGACAGTGACTTTTTTTTTTTTTTTTTGACACCGTTTCCTTCCATTCCCTCTCTTCTCCAGGGACGGTACAGCCACAGAGGGACAAAGTGGGAGCTGGAATAGCTCCAAGGAGCATGGCTCACCTCCTGGGCTGCCATCCACGATGCAGAGTAGTAAAAAGTGCCCCGTCCCTTCACCACCAGCATAAAAGCCTTACTGCAATTTGGCTCTAATGATGCCAGCCCAGGACCTCAGGGACGTGCAATCCCACACGGCAATGTTACTCTAGCAAAGTACCTTGTCTCCTGCTCCATCTGTGTAATTTTTTCCCCATGGTGGAATACAACAGGTCTGAGCTTACTGCCTTACCCACTGGGAACTCCTGACTATTATATGCTTGATCTTATAATTCTAACACAGTGTGGAAAAGGGGTTTGATATTTTAAAAGTCTTCCCAAAAGTATTTGATTAAGTAGGTCAGTCTCTTACCTAGATGACATATTTCCTTCACTTTACAGGAGAGCAGTCATTAGGCTGTACTTTCAAGCAGTGTTTTAGCACTTAAGCGATTTGCCTGCACTCAGCTAACAGATACCCACGTGGCCTTTAGCTCTTCATCTCTGGCTTTCTACGTTGTTGGTTCAGCTTTGCACATGCAAGCTGCCACCTGGCCTCAACTGCCAATGAGCTCATCTGATCTCCAGCATTTTACAGGAGGCATTTTACAGCATTTTACAGCACTTTACACCCTTAGGCCGTTCATATAACCCTTTTCCTTTTTCATTGCCTGCATCTTCTGGCCCCTCCATTCCTAAAGTGGCACTCTGAAGGCAACCGATGGTATTCTGTTATTACCTTGGCACATTCACAACGTATGTGTAGTTCTACTCCATGCTTGTCTCTGCTCGACTGCTGCTTTACCACATAACCTCTATGTTGCCACGTTCTCCAGCAGTCCACAGTCCATCAAAGTTAGTTTAAAAAAGTTAAGTTCCTCTCTGCAGTCCAGGTGGTTGACATTGGGTTTAATTCCCTTTCCCAGGCCTTGGGATTTAATAATTTCTACAGGTGGTCTACCCACAGGGCTTATTCCCAGACACAGGCTTAAATTCACTTCAAAACATCAAGTACACATACAGTATTTTACATTTTTTTTATATAATTTTGATGTCATTTCTTTCAAATCTAATAATCACTTGGTTTAATTTTCTGCAATGTATACATTTTTCTTTTGTTCCCATCAGCCAAGTAGTTGTTTAATGCTTAGCTATAAATTTGCATTTGTTTGATCTCAGGTGTCTTTCTGCCTAAAGTATTAATGGTGCTTTTGATAATATATACTCCAAAGGTATATTGTTCTGAACAATCCCTTTTGACCTACTTGTTTCCATAATGTTTGAGGTTTCTGTCAATGTGATTTCTCTTTATCATTTTTCTTCCCTTCCCTTTACCAGAGGCTGATTTTCTTCTAACAACCCATTTCATTTCAATCCAGTAAAACTCCCTTTATTTTTTAATTTTCTTAGGTTACTGAAGTCCCCAGATTCCAAAAACATTAATTTTACATTTTGTCAAACAGAAGGAAGTTCAGTAGATTTAAATAGAACCAGACTGAATAATCCTACCTATGCAACGTCCTTTTTCCTTCACTTTGAAAAATTCAGGAAGGGTGGATGAATTTCTCATTCCTGTGATAGGTTGAACAGAAAATTAAGGTCTTATTTCATTAAATCTGAAACATAAAACTCTTTGTCAGTTTAAAAAAATTACAATATTCAAATCCATATATATGTAACATGCAGCTACTCCTGATTCATCTAGTTGGAATTTTATTTTACAAAGACTCCCATCTTGCAATCCAATCTGAACAGGAAAGCCCTTACACTTCCACTGAAAACAAGTGAATCTATGAGGCATTAGGCTTACAAAGGTGTTCTGGCATTTAAAAAAACAGACAGGTGCACAGTAAGTTTTTCAAAACTGTACAGAAGGTGAACTCCCACTGAAATAATTTCATGCCAGCTCATTTAAGCGTCTGTAACACAACCCATCAGACTTTAAATGAAACAAGCCAACCAAATTGAAACATAATTTTGCTTAAAAAAAAAAAAAGAAATCCATTAATTGGGATTTCTGTCCCATGGAACAAGAAAAGGCAGCTTTGGGGGAGATGCAGGCCATGGGGAAGATGCAGGCCATGCATCCTAAAGGATCTTTGAATATGGGGGGAAAAATTATTCTTCTCTGTGAACTCTGTCAGACATTCAGAGATGTGCTGAGCCCAACTTCATTGTTTCCACTTCCTAACAACACAAAGCAGCAAAAGGACCAATTTCACAGCTGCACAGGCAATCCTTGCACCAATACAGAATAAAGGTTGTGAGTGCTAATTTCAGGTCTTTTAAAAAGATACTATGTTGTTGAAAGGCAGAATAGCTTCACAGTCACCATGAAGTACTCTTTAATAATTACACAGCATGACAAATACACCAAAAAGGCAATTTTCACTTTCAGGGTATTACACCAAGTTTGAAGATTTGCTTTCCAGGTTATATCTCAGAGACAAATGCATTTGGCTTTGAGAGTAACCACTTTTTCAAATTACTTTTCATAGAAGATGAGAAAAGTGGCACCAAGCCGTAGCCAATATTGGATCCAATCCCAACTCAGAACTGGTACTTGCAGCACAAAGTGGTCCTTAGAATTAAAATATATTTGAAAGCTTGGTTATATATGGTAGCATCTGCTCTGTCTAGCCAGGCTGTAAATGGTTATGTAATGATAAGCTATTAAAAACGATCAGTTACCAAACATAGATATGTTTCCGTAAATACCACAGTGATTTCATCTTGGAAAGAATAAATGTTTAGGAAATGACTGCAAACAAAACTGACAAGTAGGGACACACAAGAAGAACCCCTGAGCTATCTCAAGCTGATTTTGGAAATCACTGCGTAATTTACACAGCAAGTTTAGGAAGCTGCTAAATTAGCATGCTAGGATCTCACTGGAAATCTTCTTTCCTCTAACATTAGCCTCATCATTAGCTCAAATGCCTTCAACAAGTGGAAGCCTGTCCTGCAGACACAGGTGTACTGGCAGCAGCGACACCAGTCATGCAGCTGAGAATGGAGCACGCGCAGCAGCTCCTTGCTAGGTCATGGCCAACGTCTGGGAGTGTCAGAGATTCAGAGGCAGCCACACTGGACAGGGTCTAGTTTATTTTAGAGGTTCTTGCAATCAACACTAAAATAAATAGAGAGAAACTATAGCAAAATAAAGGGAAAACCAAGCATTTTTATGGCATATCACCACCATGCTTTTATAATTATATTGCATGCTTATCATTTAGCATTATGAGTTAAGGAGGGGAAAGTGCAGAAATTGTTATCACAAACTGTCTTAGAGGGGATATGATTATAAATATTTGAGAACTGTTCTTTCTTAACAAGACAATTTTTTTCCATAGAAATTTTCACAATTAGGTATTCATTATCCCTCCTGCACCGCTGATTAACAAGCTGTAACTGCAACTGTTAAGGCTACAAAGAATTAGACACCTCACGTTCATATGGACTTTACCTATCTCTTTATAACTGATTGAGAATGTTTTCTGATTTATATTACCGGAAAAAAAAAAAAAAGTTTAAAATGCTTGACAAATATTTCATTGTCCTCATACAGCTGAGTGCTGCCACTTGTTTGGAAAAATGAAAGGTAAGTTGAAAAATGCACCTTTTCCATTTTCATCTCTAATTGAATTCTCTCTTGACCCCCTTATTCCCCATGGCTGTATTTCAGGTTTTGATGATAAGAAAAAGAATTTTGTATTTGGATAATACAATTTTCTCACTTGCCTTCGGCGACCTTCAGCTCAATTTCCTCTCCCCAGAGACACTGTATATTATAGAATTGAATCAAATTCCTTATTCATAGAAAAAAAGTTCCAATTTAATCTGAATATTCAGCATTTTACACTGGTCAGGGTGATGGATGGCAAATTGAAATGCTTTTGGTTCAGGTAATCAAATGGTAGAATTCAGACTTGTATTGAAAAAAATAATGAAGTCTATTCAATATTCTCATAAGGTGCAAAAAAATGCACATTACCCAGTAGAACTGGGGCTTTTTCTTATTACCTAACCAATAACATCTCCACTGCAAGAAGTATAGTAAAACATTAAGAATTTATGTAGGTTAGAACATGCGAAAATCAGGCACCATTGAAGGAAAACACAGGCATCTTCCTAAGTGTGCTCACATGAACGAGTGCAAACTGGGGGAAAACCAGATCTGTCCCCAGTACAGACGTGCCATGTTCAATGCTGGCTTACTGAAGCCTTTCAGTACGTTTGTAAATGGTTTTAAAGAAAGAAACACAACCTATAATCACTTCAAGTCTTTTAAATACTGAACTACTGCAACGCTTCCTTTCCATCCCCAAATGTTTTGTCAAGTAACGTTACCAGGTATCTCGCTGTGGCTGAAGGACTACCAGTTTCACTTTGGAAATCTGCCCTGCCACTTTTTAAGTTCAACCCTAAAACAATTGATTTGAACAACTTCAGCTTGCCACCACCTTACCAATGCAGCATGCTTGGACACTTAGGACTTGGCTAAGATGTCTCCTGGAAAACAAGTGGATAATGATACTGCATGAATATAGGTTGGTTTAAAAACTTCATCAACAGCTCCTTTCTTTACTTCTAGGGAGGGGTGGAACTACAGAAACTGTTGGGGGTTTAAATACTGAATTAGTATTATTTCTTTTCTATTTATTTGAAATAAGGAATGCACCACTAACATCTAATTAAAATTGCAGTAGAGCAACCTAAATGTTCATGCACTGTGTTACAAATGTACTGCTTGGCTGCCTTTACCTGTGCAGATGGGGAAACCTCCTCCACGTTTGTGCTCCCACCTCACACACCAGCATGTGTGGTGCACAGCTGTCATCCAGGCCAGGCCACTGAGGGGAACCCCCTTCAGAGTCACTTCCCCATACCTGGCAGACATGCGGTCGCTGTCACAACCCGGGGAGAAGACTTCTCCTCCCTCCACATCACAAGTGGCTCACACAGACAGTGCTCAGACTCAAGCTTCCTTCGTGGAAACACAGAGCTCTGCCCGACACTGGGCATGCTCCCCTGGCATTCATTTTCTGTCAGTAACTTGTCAATGGAGTGTACACACAAAGAGGGGGTGTGAGGCATGTGGGACAAGCACACACTGAAGCACTTGCAGGAACAGGGTAAGTGCTCAGACTATCAAAGATAGCAGCTACGTTAGAAACATTTACAAGTGGAAGCTCTTAATATTGAACTAACTCTTCCAAATTAAGAAACGCTGGCAGGAAATGGTGAATGCCATCAAGAACAGTAACTTGGGATCCAGCAGCACAGTAACAGAAGAAGAGCTGAACCTATAGAGAGACACGCAGAGGTGTTCCTTTCAGTCAAGCCTCAGGTGAAAAAAGAGATGGCATGTTTTCCAACCTAGGTCTGCAAGAGCAATATAGGAACCAAACGTTACATGACATCACTGTCGTGGTGTAAAGGCGGTTCTGCAATGAAAGCCACTAACAGTGGCCACCAAAATCAGGTACACTGACGGATAAGAAAATAGAGCCAAATGACTGTTCCCAGTTCCCTAACCTCTTCAGGGAGTTAGGGAACTGGGAACAGTCTGGGGAACTGGGGACTAGCAGGGAAAGAAGTCATTAAAATGCATTATTTTATACGTTAAAGTGAACAGATACCAAATTGATGCACAAAGGAATAAAGCATGGGGTGTTTTCCATAATCAGAAACACAAAAATTAATTTAAGGTGTCATAGAACATGTGACTTTTAAGTAATTCAACCAGAAGCTTGCACTCTGTCCTGAATGGGAGAGGAAACAAGTGCATACTTCTGACCTATGAGCTACATTTCAGGGTACAGAACACTAAGGACATTTGCTGCATATGGTTACTTCTGCTGACATTTATTTGGAACTTCTTTTTGTGAACTCCTCCGTAGGAATATAAAAAGTGTAAGACACATGCAACAGAAATTTGTACAACATAGTGCAAAAGGAAATTAGAAAAAATGTTTTAATTTTGTTGGAAAACTGTATTCAGGTCTTGTTCCTTACAGAAAAGTTCTTAGTACTCTTTCCTGTAGAAGGGCTAGGTATGGAGTCAGTACGGCTATGTGAAGAGGAGCTTAAAAGTCAGGAAACACCAGCATTAAAATACTAGTACTATCTGCTGTCTTTGTGGACTATGCCCAAAGGCCATATTAGCCTCACTAAGCCACACAAGAGAACATTCACAATAAGGAATACCAACAGGCTCTTCTGGAGGGTGGTCCAGATGAGGAACCCAGCTCGAGTCTGCACCACCCAGATAAATTTAGCCCCTACAAATGCTTTCCCATACATTCAATTATATTCTTCAGCCTCAATTATTTTCCCCAGGAACATGTGGGGCATTGTGCAAGCTTTGTCTTTTTGGCTTGCACTCCTCTCATTTCCATAACAGCCCAGTATTCTTCTAATGACCCAGATCTTTTCTAAGTTCAAATATTGGATCTATATCTTGGCAGTTGCTGACTGCTGTCACATTCACATCTCTTTTCAGCCGGTATTATTAAAAGCTAAACGTTAATTACAGGGACTTTTTCTCTAACCTTGACTCTGGGACAGACTATTTAGTTGGGAACAGAACAGTCCATCACAGCTGCAGTGTATTTGATAAGCGTTTCTGAACAACCAGACTCCTTGTCTGCTGGGTATGCTGCCTCGCTGGCGACTGGGGGAACTGGGGGCTCTTAAAAGGAGTAATTTGGCTCAAGGTGGCCATTTGGTAGTGCGCCTCAAGTGCCTTCTTCAGAGCAGAGGACCAACAGCGTTGCGACGGTGTGCAAAAATACTCTGGCCCAGCATTCAAAGGGCTTTTGTTCTTCCCCTGTGCGCTAACGGCAGCGAACGTGGAGGGGAGCGGAGGCTCCCGTGTTAGCTGGCACACGGAGCGCTAGCTGCCGATACGCTGCCTCTTGTTCGCTGCGAATGTAAGCCAGCTTGGGCAGCAGTTTAATAAAGCAGCTGAAGCTAATGCCATTTCTTGGCAGCACATAAGAGAGTTTGTTGTAGGGTCACATATATGCATATAAGGGGTCATGTACCAGCAAATTTTCAGGAAATAGTAGACATGCACATTATTAGGCTGAATTGCTGTCTGGCTCCAATATCTGAAATATGTAACCAACTCTTCACCCTAAGTCTCGGCGCTCAGATGCATTTAAATCACAAAAACGTGCAGGTTTTTTATGTCTTAAACTAAATTTCTGGAGTAGGAAAAGAATATCAAGAATGTAGCACCAGGTCCTACAGAGAAATACTTGAAGAGCAATACTTCTGGAACGAGCGCTGCTGCTGACAAAATATTTAGATTAATAAACACTTCTCAAAATCCAAGATTGCATCTAAAAATCTTGATTCTGAAGACATTAATCTGGTGCTCTTATACTTTTTTAATTAGAATTTTCAAGCCATTAATTTTAGATTTCCAAGACCTTCCTTGCAACCACAAGGGCTCTTTTTTAACATACAGATTTAATGGAAGATAATATTATTTCATAATCGTGGGACTCTGGAGCTGGAGCTTTATAAGAAAAACACTAAATCTTATTAAACTTGTGATAAAATTATTGGTGTTGGCAACCTTGCAGACATATGCCTAGAGCTGCACAGTGCTTTCCTCCTCTAACTACTGTAACTAAAAGGACTTTAATGAGAGCAAAAGAATGTGGCTCTGTCTGCACAGAATCTTTTGGAATTTTCACTTTTCCCTAATGAAAATGAAAACAAATACTTTTCGTGGGTTGGTTTTTGTTGGGTTGGAGTTTTTTTTCTGTAAGCTTTTATGGACATCTGAACTGACTTTTGTAATGAAGAGGGATTAAGCAAATGCAAGGAAATGATAAATGTGGTTTGTATTAGTGTACTAATTAGCTCATAAATTTAGAAATAGTTAATCTGTTCGTTTTGCCGAATTAAAATAGCGGTCAAATCACAGATCAGATCTTGGAACCGGAGTAATGCAGTGGTGAATTAAACCCCCCTGAGCATAGGTGCCTGATCTCATAACATTATGAAAACTGGAAATTTTGCTACTGGCTTTGAAGAGCAAAAGGTGAATTTAACCAAAGTTGTAAAATATTACTCAAGCAGCCAGATACTTAACAGATAGTAATTTTTTTCAAGTGATTTATTAGGTGCATGCTTCTCATTGTGTTGGAATCCAATGATTAGCTATGTTAATTATTTTTAGTTCAGTAAGCTAATTAGAGCACTGGTAGCCAGGAAAATCCTGTGCTTTACTGCAGTTCCCATGTAATGCATGTATGCACGTATGTACATACATATTCAAAGACCACGCCCTAGAAATATGCATGTTATTTCAGAAACAGTTCTGGGTGCCAAGTGACTAAAATATACCTGCCCATCACACAATTTCCACCTCTTTAGAACTGCCTGAGCATAAAAAAAGAGTAGAGGCATTATCTGTTTTACACTGCCCCCTTGATACTCTGATGAAACGCCGAGAAATGCATATTCTATCCCAAAACAACTTCAGATCTCAGTTCTTCAGACTGGGTCCCAACCAGGTGGTGGAGATGCAAGAGCCAAGCACCCGGGCATGGTTTACAGTATGGTAGCAGACAAGAAGTTGGCCGACACTGCAGGCTGCTGAACACAACAGCTCAGAGCCTCCTCTCCCCTCTAATGGTTGCACCAGAACAATGTTTGAAGAGAACTGGGCTCAGTAACGCTCAATGTGGAGAATGAATGGACTCCCATTCTCACACCCCATAAACATCCTCATGCACACCTTGTTAAACACCACCCCAGAGACCGCATTTCAAGCAGTTTTCCATAAACTCCATGTGACCTGGACACAACGCTAGATAAAACCATTGGATAAAATACAGCACCAGAAACATGTGAACCTGGGATTAGAAGATCAGGGTGACTTAATGAGGAACCAGCCTTCACATCTGGACTGCTGTAAACGTTGCCCAAGCCAAAGCCCCTGCGGAAAAAAACAACACACCAATTGTAATTCAGTAAAACGTACAAGAAATGTTCATTGCTAGCCCCGCAGTGATACGTAGTAGGAATGAATCCAAAGCCATGAGGGGAAACAACCGCTGAACCGACTTTCTTCTCTGGCTTGCAGTGCACCTGCTCTTATAGTATCTACATTTTATGCTCCCCCCCCCCTTTTTTTTTTCTTGCAGAAATGTAAACATTCCCACATTAAACCAACTACTCATGCAAAGAGATAGCTATTGCAAGACACCTTGGTTTAACTACGTGGTGTGATATGGAGGAAATAAAATTTATCTGCAAATACTGGATGTTTAAATGCCTATGCTCATGCCACAAGCTGGCAAGTTACAAAGCAATTTGTAACTTTACCTCTGACTTGCTCTTTAGGACTTGCACACCAGCAGGTCATTAACCAGACTCCCTGTGTTACTGCAGTATCCCACCTCAAAGTGGTAGAAGATAAGAGAACATTTGAACGGTCTCAGTATCAGGCTCTTCTGAGAACATTGCTGACTGCCAAACAGGTGCACCAAGTCAGCATTGCTGACATTTTTTTGTCTGCATACGATGCCACTTCTGGAGGCCATTTGATCTGTAGTTCACCATCCTAGCTCTATTTTTGGTAAGCTGCTGCAAGAAAGGATGAAGTGGCATGGTTAGTTGGTATGGGCGCACAGTTTAAGGGATTCCCAGTCATTACCCTTTTTCTCAGCCTTTCCCTTCAGATTAAGTGAGGCTGTGTGAGGCACCCAAAGCCTGCTCCATTCCCCCCAAAACAGTACTAGCGCCGCAATTTTTGCTTGAGCGGCAGAATGCTAGACTTTATCTTTCACTAAGTGGAAAGCGACTTTTATAGTCTCTTGAAGTCTCTCTGACTGCATACCATAAGCAAGTTTACAAGGAACATCACCTTGGCAGCACAACCTCAATGAGGCCTTCTGGCCAAAATTTTCAATTACAGCGACTTAAATAAAAATGACCAGCTTGTCAGAGATATTCAGCACACTTGCTTCCAACTAAGCACATTAGAAAACCAGGACACAGTTATTTTAGTGCTTCTATATAGGTTAGAACCGAACTTCAGATGCCCAAATTTGAAATTTGTGAAATGTGTCAGCAAAAGCGTTATAAGAAGCCTGATCAAAATGAAATATTCTCCTTAAAGCAACATCCTAAAGAGTTACTGGAGCTCTCTTCCCTATATGAAAGGCATGCCGAAAGCTCTAAAGACTCATAAAGATCCTGCAATGAACTGCGTTTTGATCTCAAGCACATGGTCTATGTCAACCTTGCACTCCATGGACCAAGGACTCTTCAATTTTACCAGACGAGACAACATCTAATACAGCCCTGTGCAACCAAATAAAGGTAATACTGCAGACACATTTAATCCTACCTAACTTTAGACTTCTAAAATGTTTTTGTGTATACCTCGGGTACAAGATCCTTATTAACTAGCAGAGGAACAGGCTTTTTAAGCCATGATATGTCTGACCTTGGTGAGACGTCTACCTCAGGATAACATCAGTCAGGCCTCAGAAATGCTGCCTGACGCCCACCGAGTGCAGAGGGAGTGGAGGCAACTCCTTCATATTCAGGTGTCTAAGTTGTACATAACCAAGGTTACCAGGGAAGAAGCCCAGCCCTCGCTGCAAAATGCTGATTGGGAATGGGAACATTCCCAACAAACATCGCTGTGCTTTGTCACCATAACACTGACAAGTAACAGCAAAGAAGGACTTTGATATTTAGCCATTAGTGTATATTGGCAGCACCACTAGTATCACCTGGTGACAGGTGGTAAGGTCAGAAACAAGCTGAACACAACAGAGCCCACAAGAACAGGAAGCTAGTGTAGCTCTTCAGTTTCTGCACAGGGTTTAGCACCTCCTCAGACTACACGCAGGGAGGTGCTGTGCTACACGGACATGCTAGCACGGGTATACTAACTCCACTGCACTGTGTAGCTGGGCTCAAGCACTCCCGTCAGCAACTGGTACGCACTGTACCAATGCACTAACCCCCTGCGCTCCTTAAACAGACTCCTGCTTTATCTGAAGTGTAGTCTGCATCTTTCACAGCAATGCTGAGTGTGACCCCATGGCCTTATCTTTCAGACATCAGCTGGATATTGCATGCTTGGTACTTTTATATTTAATCATTATTTAATGGACTTTTAGAAGAGCCTACCCTTAAACCCCATAGCTACACCTCACACAAACTGTCACACACTAGAACAGGTTTCTGTCTCCACACCCTGAAAGCCACACAGAAAAGGTCTGGCTTCTGTACTTACCGTGCCAGCAAGAACACAGAAATAGCAGTCAAAAATGAATTTCAGGTCTCAATCCTTGGAGGAAGGTCTGAACAGAGAGGTTCAGTTTGGGTATTCTTCCTCTTTTGGCCAAGTTTGGGTTCATATATGTCTATAAATATACAGCCTTTAGTAGACACACTGCAGAGGAGACCTGATCTATCCAAAGACATGTTCAAAACTTCCCTATCAATTGCAAGTATCGGTATGCCCTGGTGATGATGCCCAAAGCACTTTCTGTTTCACAGAAGGCACATGGAATTGATTCCTCTCTCATACCAAAGTTAATCATGACAAACTCTTAATAAAAAGTCATTATTAGCTCTGCTTTGAATATACACAAGCACACATGTGAGAATACTGCAGCTGTGCACATTTCTCAGAGGGTTTTTTTCTTTTTGCTGATTTCTCCTGTTTCTGCAGGAGATCTCACTGCTAGTTTCAACAAAGGACATCATCTCTATGCAGATGATATCCAACTCTACAACTCCGTCAACTCACTCTCTGATCCCCTTCTTGCCACCTGTCTTCAACATGTCAATCAACAGATGGCTACACCATCACTAAGGAATGCTTCAAAGGCATTCAAAATGTTTTAAAAGTCCTCTTTGTTCCATGTCTGTGGCTCTGCTATCAGTCTTCTTAATTCAGCCTTTCAGTTCTCAGCCAAAAAGCTTGCTGCTATCCGTAACTCAGGGTTTTTTCCTTTTCCCCTGCCTTTAAGCTACTCCCATAATATATACATTTATCCATACTTTGACATCTGTGTTACATTAAATGCTCTACTCTGGTTTAAAATAATGCCATTTTGTCCACTTCAGTTTCCTAGAAAACATACCTTCAGTGTCCAATGGGCAGGAAAGAAAGGACTGCTTGGGTTCAAAAAGTGGAGCCTCCCTCAAAAACTTTCAACACTCTATAGGTTTCCTTAAATGCAGAATCTCACTTTAAGACTTGTGAAAATATATTTCATTGTCTAGAGCAGGCAGTCAAAGCCCTCTGATATGCTTACCACTTTTTTTCTGGATGATACTATTTTGAATACTATAAAAATATAACTGCACTGATCTGGCCTAGATGTCTCTCACAGCATATAGCCTTTCTTATCTTCTTGTCCTCTCCAAGCCTCAAGTAAGTCCGTCCCTTCACTTTCCCTATATTAATCTTGTCTGCATCTTCAGGCCTTCTCTCTGAACTCCAGGAAGATGTAGATGGCACCATCTCTAATACAGCCTCAGTTCCACCATAGTAACATTTCAAGGATTTGTGATAGTAGCCCGTCACAAATCTTTGGAGTATGTATCATAGTAAAGGAGGAACATAAAAGGAATCAAACAAAGTGAAGTAGAGCCAGGTATGGAAAAGGGAACAGTGGGAGTAAGGATATGAGGTAAAAATGCAGATGACTTGCTGATGTATAAAATACCAAGGAGAGAAGTCGTATTGGGGTGAGGCTGTGCTATGCTAGATCCCACTGATGTGTCTATCTTGAGAGCCTTGCAGGACTGCCTGTGAAGGCTAGCAACTGTGGGCTTTCAGTATAGGCTACCCAGTGCAAAAAGGGGCTGCAAACAGACTGGCATGCAGTTCTCTGAATAAGAGGGCTATTTTTTTATTTGCTGCTGCCTCCACTTTGCCCCTCATCCTCTCACTTGTAATCCTGTTACAGCAATGGCAACTACGGCAGTCCTTTGTGCAGAAGAGCTTGGCTGAGTTCAGGAAGGGTCTGGGTGATGCCCTCAGTCACATGCTCTGACTTGGCTGGCCCTGCGTGGAGCCAGGAATTGGACTCGATGATCCTTACAGGTCCCTTCCCACTCAGGAGATCCTGCGATCCTAAGTATTTTGCATTCTCCCTCTGACAGGATTTAGCAGCTGGCACAGGCACAGGTAAGCTCACACACTTTGCCCGCCCCTTTCAGGCCGCCAGCCAGCGGGGAGCTCGCTGGGAGCCCCGCGTCAGAAAACAAGGTCTTGTGGCAGCAGCCCAGTGAACTCCGTTGAGGCGAGGGCGCTGGGCTCCGGCCGACACAGGCAGGCAGCACCGCAGCAGCTGGGGAAGGGCGCACACGCCGCGACGAGGAGCGGGGCGCCTGGAGCATCGCCCATCGCCCCGCAGCTCCTGGGCCGCCAGGCCCGGACAACCAGCCCCAGCGCCTCACTGTTCCTGGCCTGCCCCTACGGCCGGGCGAGGCTGCCTCGGCCCCGAGGGGGGATCCTAGGCGCAGGCCGAGCCAGGCAGCTCTCCAGGGGCGGGGGGAGATGAGGGGCTGTGCCCAGCGCCCGTCACGTCACCGTGACAGGTGCGGACACCGAGGCCCGCGCTCCCCGCTGACGCAGTGCCCACCGCGGCGACCCGGCGCCGCGAGACAAGAAGGCGGGGAACAAGAGAGATACCCCAACCCCTTCCGCGTCACGACGCACCCAGCAAACGCCGCGTACCCCTCCCCTCTCCCCGCCCCCTTCCGTTACCATAGTGACGGTCCGCCGCGTCCCCGGCGGGGCGGGCGGCAGAGCGAGAGAGGAGATCTCGCGAGATATCGGCGGGCAGGGCGGTGTGTGCCCGCCGGCGCGGGGCGGGCCGGAAGGAGGCGCGGATTTGAAGGCAGCGGCGGGAGGCGCGGGGCGCAGCGCAGCGCAGGTGAGGGACTGGCTGCCTGCAGCCGCAACTCCGGGGGTTTGTTGCGGCGCCCTCCCCGCTCCTGCCCCCCGCATCCCTCCTCGGGGTCGCTAGCGCGGCGCGAAGCCACGTCGCTCCTGAGCTGCTGTGGGTAGGGGCGCTTGCCCCCCTGCCCGCCGGCTGTCTCCAGGAGGAGCAGGTGCATGGCGGCGGCCGTTCCCCTCCCCGCCCCCGGGGCGGTGCCGCCCGGCCCTGCTCTGCCCTGCCCTGCCCTGCCCTGCCTTGCCCTGCCTTGCCCTGGCGGCGGGGCGGTTCCGGGCTGGCCTTTCCCTAGTGCTCCCTGCCACGCTGGGACGGATAGCCCCGGGGCAGGGGGAGCGGTGGCTGCCTCCCTGCGCTGCGGCTGGCTCCGTGCCCGCCGCTTATGAAGCGGCCCGCGGGAGGCTTTTCCCCTCCGGCCCTCCGCGGGAGGTGATGCGGCCTCCTGCCTTCCCCGGCCGCTCTGGGGAGGCACCAGGGGAGGGGCCCGCCGGCGCTGGGCGGCACCGCTTCGCTTGCGGGCCGGGCGGGGGCGGGCGGCTTGGCGGCGCAGCCTCGGGCGCGGCGCAGGTGTCGGTGCGAGCGGCTGGTGAAGGGCCGTGGCCTTGGCTTTCCGCGGCGCAGTCGCTTACCTGTGAAGTTATTAAGCGT
Organism: Hypotaenidia okinawae; assembly: GCA_027925045.1. NCBI lineage: Eukaryota > Metazoa > Chordata > Aves > Gruiformes > Rallidae > Hypotaenidia > Hypotaenidia okinawae. The sequence continues at coordinate 142,375,122 of BSDF01000001.1, forward strand.
AAGGGGTTTAAAAGTCCAGCCGGTGCGGCGTCGGGAGGCTTATCCTTCTGTCGCGGGGTGGAGACTGAGCTCCGATTCTAACGGTGCATTCGGTTGCTGGGCGGCCTTCTTCCACTTTCAAGTGCTCGTTCTAAGGCTGCTTCTGCAAAGTGTTTGCCTATCTGCTGCCGTCTGTGTGGGTCAGATGTTGATAAAGGCTTAAGCAAAAACCAAAACCCCACAAAGGAATGTAGGGTTTAGCTAAACTGTACCAGATCACTGAGTAATTTGGTTATGGAGATGATGATAGTAACTTAGACTCTGTTCTCAGTGTTCAGCTCCAGTCCTCTGGCTCTCTAAAATATATATACATATTCCCATTGTTCCAGGTGTTCAGCTGAACCTGAAGTCATGCTACCCCAATTCTCAAGTCATGTTGGGTTTTACATTGGCTTTAAGAAAAAAAAAAAGTGAAAGTGAATGTCAAATAGATCAGTTATAAAAATATTGAATAACTGTGGTATCAAAAGGGCAGGCAAATCAAATCCTGAGGAAGGATATTTGGGAATTTAACTGGGCATCACTCAGATGGGAATGCACCTTGCACTGCAAAATGCAATGCAACACTTTAAATTGGGATCACAGAGTTCTAAATGAAATTTGAGTCTTTAGTCTCAGCTTCAAGTGCCTTGACTGAAAGGCTTGCTGCTTAAATCTCAGTTGTACAGTCACCAAGACTTTGGATAAACTGCTTAGACTTCTAGTTCTTACCAGGTTCAATTATAAGTTTTTTCAAGGCTCTTTGTCGTGATAAAAGTGTGTCTTAAAACATGTTCTCAGAGAATATTTGTTATATAGCTCATTGAGAAACTCTGAGTGCAGTTCCTTTCTCTCTAGACTTCATCATGTAAAACCATTCATAGTATGGTTTTAAAAGAAATAATCACCTGGATTTGACTCTGCCTTACACTTGCAAAATGTTGTTGTAGTCAATGTTAGTTGTTACTGAGCATCTCACAGCACCTGCTGGTATCTTGAGGGGAATAAATATGAAAAGTTTGTTAAAACTGAAAGATGATTTTTTTTTTCCCCTAACAGGAACCCTGGAGTCTGCAAAACACAGAGAGTCAAGTGAACTGAATAGGTGATTGTCAAGTTTTTCTTTTGAATTTCATCCAGCAAAAAGGGAAGCTGGTAGAAAATGCCGCTTGGGAAAGTTCTGCAGCCTGTACTGAAAATGAAAGTGGATGAACTCGTTTTGTGCTGGTTGAGTCAGCCTGCAACTCAGCTGATGCTAAAGGACTGCTTGCGACAAATCAAGAATGAGGAGAAAACAGAGGCTGGTGGTGGCGATTCGGGGAATCATAAAAATGAGAGAGTGGCTAATAACATTTCCAATCAGGGCATGTTAGGAGATATCAAAGTGCCACTGTTAACTTTCAGTCCTCCTCAACTTCCTGCTACTCTTCCATTGGCAACTCCAGCCGGCCCAAGGAGCACCCCTAATGTTAGAGCAACACGACGGTCTTCAGGAAGCAAAGTGGTAAGTTTGTGTCATACTACTTAGATGTATTTGTTCAGATTTTGTGTTTGTGATAGTAGCAAACTATGCAAGTAATCAGCTTCCCCACAAGAGGGGTCTGGAGTGAAGCAGCAGCACTGAACATAGTATGTCTATGTCTGTGTGTTGGTGGTGCTATTGGCTAGATGGCCTAAAACTTCCCAGGGACTCTCTTGGTTCCTTCCAGCTCTGTGGCTTTTTATAAGCCATATGTGCCTGACAGAAAATGAAAAATTGCTTTCTGATTCCAATATTTCTTCTCTTAGTGCAATATTGCCTTTTAAAACAGCATCTTAAAAATTCCATATCTAGTACAGCTGATTTGGTTTAGTATATCCACTCTGGTTTTGAGCTACAGTTTCAAACATCATACAGTACTGACCCATGTTGCAGCTACTCTGTGTTTGCACATTGTTTGCTTCAGTGGGTGCAGCATAGATAAGGAAAAAACAAACCAAGTGATTTTTTTTCTTTCTGAAGTATTGCCTCTCCTGATTGTAATAAGACTAAGGCTAGTGGGTGTGTTGTGTTCCTTAGCAGTCATGAACAAACCAGAAGTGGTGGAAAAGCTAGAAATAGCCTTATAATAAAGTAGATTTCAGTAATGTCCTTGTGTCCGCTGAATATTGTCCAGTGTCGGGACAGGACTGTCTTTAGAGTTGGAGAATGAAAGAGGAACAATTGTAAGAGCCAAAACTTGGACAGAAAGGTCAGAAAGCCAAGACTAACCAGGTGTCATCATAAAATACATCTCACTTTTATATTTGAGGTTCAACAAGGCCAGGTGCAGAGTCCTGCACTTGGGACATAACAACCCTGTGCAACGCTACAGGCTTGGGGAAGAGTGGCTAGAAACCTGGCTGAACATGAGCCAGCAGTGTGGCCAGGAAGGCCAATGGCATCTTGGCTTGTATCAGAAACAGTGTGGCCAGCAGGTCCAGGGAGGTGATTGTGCCCCTGTACTTGGCATTGTTGAAGCAGAACCTTGAGTGCTGTGTCCAGTTCTGGGCCCCTTGCTACACAAAAGACAATGATGTGCTGGAGCGTGCCCAGAGAAGGGCAGCCACACTGGTGAAGGGGCTGGAGAGAAAATCTTATGAGGAGCAGGTAAAGGAGCTGGGGATGTTTAGGCTGGAGAAGAGGAGGCTGAGGGGAGTCCTTATCACTGCCTACAATTCCCTGAAAGGAGTCTGTAGAGAGGTGGGTGTTGATATCGTCACCCAAGTGACAGATGATAAGATAAGGGGGAATGGCCTTAAGCTGCACCAGGGCAGGTTCAGATTAGACATTAGGAAAAAGTTCTTCACCAAAAGGTTATTGGTGAGGCACTGGAGCAGGCTGCCCAGGGAGGTGGTTGAGTCACCGACCCTGGATGTGTTTAAAAGACAGGTAGATGAGGTATTCAGGGAAATGGTTTAGCAGTGGACAAGGTACGGCTGGACTCGATCTCAAAGGTCTTTTCCAACCTAGTGATTCTGTGATACAAAGAAAATTCTAGAATTCTGTTGTATGTTGTACCTTAAAAGGCAATTTATTTTACTAAATAGATCACAGTTGCTGGATACCTCTTGTTTAACATAATTTTGCCAGAGGTAACCCAAACCTGGTATTGATGCTTCAGATGCCATGCTTTCCAGAGTGTGCTTGCAATCTAATTGTGGATAAAAGTAAGACCCTGTGTTTGTTTGCAGTATGTTGGTTAGGTTTTTTTATAACTGCCTTGACTAAAATATTCCTTTGTCTATTGATACCAAGCACTATTGTTAGTGTAAGACTCAAATTTGGCTTCACTGAATCTGCATATTAACAAAGTAATTGTTTTGGTTCTGCATGGTACGCTCAGTGCTTCATTTCTAAGGTCTTGATTTATAATCGACAATGCTGTCTATGCAAGAATTACATCCCTTCCCCCAACCTAACTGGTTTGGTTTTGGTTTTTTTAAAACTTGCAGCCTGTTTCATAAATTGTAAAACCAAAACTGGATAGAAAATCATGTACTGACTGATAAAGCTAAGCATTGCTTATATGATCTGCCTTATATCAAAGGAGTTAAGAGGCATGCTGTTTCTGCTGTAGTACTATAAAATCATACAACTTAATTATTAAATGAATTGGGCCTGTGCAAACCTTATGAAGTTCAGCAAGGACACATGCAAGGTCCTGCACTTGGGTCAGGACAGTCCTTGTTATGAATACAGGCTGAGGGATGATGTGATAGAGAGCAGTCCTGAGGAAAAGGACTTGGGGGTACTGATGGATGAGAAGCTGGACATGAGCCAGCAATGTACACTTGCAGCCCTGAAGGCCAACAGCATCCTGCACTGCATCACAAGAAGTGTGGCCAGCAGATCAAGAGGTGATTCTGCCCCTCTGCTCTGGTGAGACCTCAGGTCTCTAGGTGAGGTCTCACCAGCTCTCCAGCTCTGGAGCCCTCTGCACAAGAAGGACATGGGCCTCTTGGAGGGGGTCCAGAGGAGGGCCATGAGGGTGATCAGAAGGCTGGAGCACGTCTCCTACAAAGACAGGCTGAGAGAGTTGGACTTCTTCAGCCTGGAGAAGAGAAGGCTCAGGGGAGACCTTATAGTGGCCTTCCAATACCTGAAGGGGGCCTACAGGAAAGCTGGGGAGGGACTGTTTATAAGGGCATGTAGCAGTAGGATGAAGGACAATGGTTTTTCAACTTAAGCAGGGTGTAGGTTTATATTAGACATGAGGGTGGTGAGGCACTGGCACAGGTTGCCCGGAGAGGTGGTGGAGGCCCCATCCCTAGAGACATTCAAGGTGAGGCTTGATGGGGCTCTGAGCAACCTGATCTAAAGGTGTCCCTGCTTACTGCAGGGGGTTGGACTAGATGGCCTTTAAAGGTCCCTTCCAACCTGATGCATTCTATGAATAATGTTAGTGAGTTTTAGGTGGTCAGTTGCTCCTGGTTACATACTTTGGTGTCTTACTCAATACACTGGCTAAGCAGCATGGTGTTCCAGGGAAACCTTCTGAAGTTTGTAATGGTAGAGAAGTTAGAGCTGAGGATTCACTGAATTGTAGGGGTTGAAGGGGCCTCCAGAGATAGAGTCCAACCCCCTGCCAAAGCAGGTTCCCTAGAACAAGTCACACAGGTCAGCATCCAGATACATCTTGAATATCTCCAGGGAAGGAGACTCCACAACCCCCCTGGGCAGCCTGTGCCAGGGCTCTGTCACCCTCACTGTGACAAAGTTCTTCCACGTATTGGTGCAGAACTTCCTGTGCTCCAACTTCAGGCCATTCCCCCTTGTCACATCTCTACAGACCACTGAGAAGAGGCTGGCAATTTCCCCCTGTGTCCCACACTTCAGATACTTATAAACATTAATAAGATCTCCTCTTAGTCTTCTCAAGGCTGAACAGTCCCAGCTCACTCAGCCTTTCCTCATAGGGGAGATGCTCCAGGCCCTTAATCATCTTTGTAGCCCTTCTCTGGACTCTCTCCAGGAGATCCCTGTCCTTTTTATACCAGGGAGCCCAGAACTGGACACAATACTCCAGGTGGGGCCTGACCAGGGCAGAGTAGAGGGGGAGGATCACCTCCTTTGACCTGCTGGCCACACTCCTCCGGATGCGCCCCAGGATCCCATTGGCTCTCTTAGCCACCGAGGCACACTGCTGGCTCATGGCCAACCTGTCATCCACCAGGACCCCCAGGTCCTTCTCCACTGAGCTCTTCTCCAGTAGGTCATCCCCCAGCCTGTACTGATTCCAGCAGTTATGCCTTCCCAGGTGCAAGACTTTACACTTGCTTTTGTTAAACCTCATCTGGTTTCTCCCTGCCCAGCTCTCCAGCCTGTTCAGGTCTCGCTGGATGGCAGCACAGTGTTCCTGTGTCAGCCACTCCTCCCAATGTTTGAGCTTTGGTTACTTCTTGTCTGTTATTGGTGTGTGTTAAATGTGTATATTTACCTTTTTACTAACACCATGCCTACTGCTTTGCACTAAAACATTTGATCTGAAGTGTTGCCTCAATTTCATAAATATTAAGTTTCAAATCTAGCTTGACAACTTGGGAGTCCCCACTTTTTAGTTTCAAGATGTCACACTTCCAATGTAGAGTTTGTCTAGATAGATTTACACATAGGATACAGTCCCTGTTATTTTAATCACTAACCAGACAGCACGGCATGACAACTTATGGATTTTTTCTTTATGTTCATGCCATTATATTTCCTGTTCTAGTGAAATCTGGAAAGTTAGATGATCAGGTTACTGAGCATCAAATAAAAGCAAGCAAAAGAAGATTCCACTAAAAGCCACTGCTACGTGATTTACTTGATTGCTAACACAGGTACTATAACTTCTCTTTGTGTGTCATGGTTGATCGCTTTAGGTGGATCCCATAACTAAGAGCTAGAAGAGATTAATGGAAGAGTAATGTTCTTTACTTAATTGGAATTTTTTGTATACTGCTGAGAGAGAACCTAGAGGGTTAGCTTGTTGGGTTTTATTGGTTTTTTGCCAGAATTTGAGCAGGGGAGGTTTCTAAGCAATAAGAAATTTGTTTGTGGGTTTATTATTCTGCTGCACTGAAACTTCATCTGAAAGTTTCCTTATCTTTAGGAAGTATAAACTACATTTGGAGCAGGCATCAGCTCTAAACCACCAAGAGTTGCATAACTGCATGTTCTGCTATGGCAATGTATTTTCACAAGAAAAGCAAAATTTACCCCTCTTCCATCTCATACATCCATAAACTACTTACTGCAGTGTCAGAATTAGTGCATCTGGCTTTGTATTTAATCATGGCTCACAAATTGAGCCACGGTGGTTTTACCTACCTCATTTGAGTTCATATGAGGTCCTTGTCTTGTTTCTATAAGTTGAAGAAAATGTACTGTAGGTTGGAGTACAGATTTAAATCCTCTAAGTAGCCATCCTAGAAAGTGGTAAAAGCTAACGTGTTTAACGCTGTGTGCCTGAGGGTGATATTGGGAAAGGGCTTTTACAGCCAACCATAAAGAGCTGGAGAATTATTTTTTTAGGACTACATAAGTCCACTTTGGGCATCTTCTTATGAAACTGTTTCCTACTGCATATAGGAACTTTCATAATGTGGCATACAAGCAGGAAAGTCACTTTGGCAGGATACATCTTCAGTATTATTGAGCTGAATTACTACATTTGATTATGGATAAGGTTGCTGTGTACCTTTTCCTGTTTCTTAAGATGTTCCTGCAACTTTTTTTGAAGGACACTGAACAAGAAAGCTGATAACAGAAAACTACCATCCTCATGTTATTTCTAAGTATGATTGTGTAGGAAACCACATCTTAATGTGACTGGTTTCTAGGCTTCTTAGAAAAACATGTCTTGCAGAATGGGAAGTTTTCTTGGAATGCCAGACTTGAAACCAATTAAGTATTTAATCTCTAAGACCTTAAACAGTAGCATATGAGCAAAAGAGAGTGTTCTGACAGCAACTGTTAGAGAGTGTTGTCATGATTTCAGCTGGGATAGAGATAACTCTTTCCCTAGCAGCTGGTGTAGTGCTGTGTGGTGGCTTTAGACTGAGAATCATGTTGATAACACACTGATGTTTTAGTTGTTGCCAAGCAGTCAAGGACTTCTCAGCTTCTCACACTGCCCTGCCAAGGGGAAGGTGGGGGAGCAACTGAGAAGCTGGGAGGCAACACAGCCTGGACAGCTGACCCCAAGTGACCAAGGGGATATTCCATACCATATGACATCCTGCTCTGTATATAACTAGGGGGAAATTGCCAGGGGGTGATTGGCCTCATGAATTAGCTGAGCATCAGCTCTGAGTGGTGAGCAATTGTTCTGTTCTTCACTTGCTGATTACTGTTAATAATATCTTCCTTTTAAACTGCATTTATCTTAAAACCACAACTTTTCCCTTTTTCTTTCTCAATTGTCCCCTGTCCCACTGGGGAGTGGGGCTGTGGGGCTGGTATAGATGCCTGTTGAGTTAAACCACAACAAGCATTAAAAGTGCTGTGTCTGACAACTATTGTATTCAAGGAGACCTTTTCTCTTTTTCAGAGGTTAGCTTGTAGTTACAGATTGAGGACTATAGTCTTAGGCAGAATTCAAAATTGGCGTGTGCTTTTGCAAAAACGTTGTCTTGTCAGAGGAAAACTTGCTGTCCATCAAGACAGTTGAAACCCTCCACTGATTGGTGAGTCCAAAGCAGTTTCTCAGATAATTGAAGCACTGACATAACCATTATGTTATCAAAGAATACAAAGCTGAGGTGCTTCAAATAGGATTTTGTTCACCTGGACAAGGCTCTTAAAGTGATGGTCTGGAAAAACAGTAATTCAGAACAAACTGGTGACTTAATCCTCATGCACACGTTGAGATCTAGACAGAACTCTACCATGACAGTTTCCCTTATGGTGTGTTTTCGTGCAAGTGAAAACAAAGCAGTTGTTTGTTTAGGGAATGGTGTTGGGTTTTCTTTCTCTTCAGGGAGTGGTACTTCCCCTTCACTTGCACGGTGTCATTCAGAGTGAGGTCAGTGTCTGACTTCATCCATTGTACAAACACTGTCACTGCAAAGTCCTGGTCATTTTCGTTATGTGGAGTGAAGTACTTGCTAGGACTTGGTATTCTGCAAGTTGGCTTGTGTATACTAGATGCATTACAATAACAGAAAATCAGGCATAGAAAAATCCCAGTTTTAAGAGATGTAAGTCAAGTTTGTCTTGAATATTTTGAAAATATTGTTGTACAGAAAGGAAATTCTAGAGCTGTAACTTTCAAAGTTGAGAAGAAGCTGTCATGGCTTTCTTCTAACCCTTATCATTACTGTACATGGATTTAACAGTGTTTCTGGCACTCTAGATTATTTTAAGCATATGGGGTGTACACAATTGTACCCTGTTCATCACATTGTCAAAAATGCCAGGCCTCAAGGCCTAAAAGATGCTGCAGGCAAGATGCTTAATCCTAACCAGCTGGTGTGCAAGGCATCTGGGGAAACAATTCACAGAATTCCCTATGGGCATTTTGGGGTGTGGTGGTGCAGAGAGAATGTGATATGAGCTGAAGAACTTCAAAGTTATTTTCCGTTTCTCTGAAGGGTCAACCACTGATACAAAGGCACTTCTTGCATTGGCTTCTGTAGATCTTCTGCTTGATAAGCGTACTGTTTCTGCCCGTTATCCTGTGACAACTATTAAAGCTCCTTGTCCTGTATTTCTGTAATTAGTATTTTTTACCACTTTACTATATTGCCACATAGTGGGGTTTTTTTAGCAATAACATTCTTGTTACTGGTTAATGTGAATTGACTGTGACGTACGGAAATCGACTCTATAACTCAAAAGTTATAAAGTAGGTATGCTCCTATACCTGCACATCAATTGGTACTACTAGAATCTATCTGAGTTCAAAGGGAGACTAGAACGAAACCTTTTAACATTGACAGAAATTGGAGCGTAGTAACACTTGCTTGTTCCAGAAAAGCAACAATTAAGTTCTTCTGAGGACTTGAGTTAGAAGGTAGCTAGGCATATAGTGCATCCATTAGACCAGTGGTGGGCTATCTCCATGTTCTGCAGGTATGCGATAAGGTTTGGGGGGGACCACCTCCTACCAGGAAGGAGAGAAAGGATGTTCATAAAACATCAGAAGAGTAAGAGGAAGGACAGTGCTTGGATCCTGCCAGCTTTCACTTACCTAACTTTGATGTCAGCCTTGATATTTCAAGTGTCTAGTCCTAGATGCTGCTGCATCCATGTATACCTTAACTTCTAGCAGCGTTACCCGAGTGTGGGTTGCATGAGCTGTGTTAGTGTTGCACTGCACAGTAGATCATGCTGCGCGGGACCGAGCGTGCTCTAGCACACAGCTCCCTGACTCTGAATTGTGCAAAGCTAGTGTTGAGTGCTGTGTCCCATCACTAAGTGGGGAGGCTGGTGGACTTGGCTTCCAACTCAAGCCCGTGACTTAAAGGCAGACTGTAAATAACCTGGTATCAAACTGATGTACTTCTGTGATGATAACAGGGTACGGATGTCAGCACAAATGTGTTCGCAATAGAGGTCCTTCTATGGTGCCAACACAGGAAGGACAGCCAGAAGTTGGTATTAGGGTCTGGAAGAGTGCAGCTATAGGTGTTCCTAGAAAATCATTATTAGTTTCAAGTGTGGTGAAATAATAGTACTTGGCATAAGCAGCACTGGTAGTTTGTTGTGGTGTTTTTAAGCTTTGCTGTACTGAATAGCTTGGAATAGAGGAATCATTGTTCTGATTGGAGAACCAGCTATTCATTTTATGTGTAAATGAGAAACTGAAAGTTACTCACAGTTGTAGCTTTTTGGTAGCGCTCCTTATTCTAACTGCATCTTATGCCCTGGGACATAAGTATTACACTTAGCAGTAGTATTAATTCTGTTTACACATTGGGCTTTGTTAGAAGAAATAGTGATTTCTTGTCCTCTTTTAAAGTGAAGATATTTCTGTCCCACTGGAAACTCATGAATACACACTGCATCCAGTCTTAAAAGCTTTGGCATATCCAGTGCTGGAAAAAAAATCAGAATTATACACAGTTTTCTTCAAATTTAAAATTCACTGGAATCCTTATATAGGGCAAATTCAACTATTTTGAAATTTATTAATTGCAGACACTTTCCTGTGTGAGCAGCTGCAAAGAAGCAAAAAAAATTCATAGCTGTTAGAGACTTCCCGTTGCTTCTCTGCCCAGTCTTTCAAAACGCTTAAGCTTAATTATAGCTTTACATCAGTCACTTAAACAGTTCATTCTTTTAACAGGTGGTCAGTCTGAGAGGAAATTAAATGTCTATATAGAGGAGAGAGCTTTTCTTTTTTCCTTCCGTGATTCTTGAGAACCCATCTTACTTTTCTGAGAACATCTCCATATGCTCTACTCTTACTCTGTCAGCAAGAAGTAAGCTCGAGGCCACAAGTGTGCATGGGCTTAATTCAGTACAAAATGATTAACGCAGTTCATCAGTCAACTAGCTTGTCCACCCATAGACCTACTCAGTGACTGCACAGAATTTTTCAGCAAAGGTTAGTGAGAAAAATCTACGAAACACCAATGGTAGTATTATATAGCTGAGTCTTACAAATGTAGAGGCTTTGCACACACAACTGTCTCAAAATATTCAATGAAAGTTGGGCACTAAAATTTGCAGTGGTTTAAGATACCAGTTAAGTGTTCTCATAATTTTCTGAAGTCCACAGCAAACAGTTACTAAATTTAATGTTTCAACTGTGGTATAATATGTAAATAACTCCTTTGTGTTGTGTTGGATTAGTGTGGTGTTTTTGACTTCAAGTTAACCAGATGGTCTTGGTAGATAAAATTAGATTGCATTCTGCCAACATCAGGTAGAACTCAAAATGGGTCCATATAAAGCTAACGTGTGATCAAGAGATGTTTAAGTGTGTTTTACTTCATGTTAGATGTGCCCCTTTGGTGTAACCATCCATATTCTATATTAAAAAAAAAAGCTAGAAACCATAGAGCCACCCATGTACTACTCCTTGACCTCTGGTACTTGGAAGGATAATGCGCTTTTTGGGCTATTGGGATATGTGTTTAACCTTTTGTGCACTGCTTAGCTTTGTTCCATATGGAAGGATGCTTTAGGTGTTTGTTCTATATAGATCTTGCAAGAAATTGGCTCATTTCAAGCAACAAATGAGACAAGTTGGAAGACTGTAAGGAGATTTTCAGAACACTTGTGTACACCTATATGCAAGGAGAATGCAGGGAAATCCTTTGAGTGGGTGATGAGGGAAACATGGTAAAACCATGCACAAAGGTCAGTTGGGCTTTCTTGACGTTATCTCGACAAAGGAAGCCTTGTAGAGCTAACAAAATGGCCTCACTTGGTCTGCTTTTAGACTTCATGAGAACAAGGCAAGTAATTTCTAAAAGGTTTAAGAAGCTAGATTTGCACTGAAACAGTATTCTAGATTTTTGTAAACATTTTCACTTATGATCCTCACTGATATATTGCAAAGTAATCCTCATCCTTGTGGCATATTTCATTGACTAAGAAATTGATGGGCTAGATCTTTCTTACTTTTGTCTATTAATAAACTTTGCAACATACTTCTGTTGTAGTTCTGAAGTCTTCTGTTGTAACTTAGTGAGTTTTCTTAAAATCTGAATTTTGTCTTGCTTGCTGTTAACACACTAAAGAATCCTTCCTAACATTTTGACTACTTGCTTATTTGTCAAATACCAAACATAGGCTGAGTATTGTGAAAGAGATTCTGGAATATTTGAGAAAATTCACATCAAGGCTTCCAATGACAGAGGGAGTTGCTAGTCAAGAGTACTGTGGCTTTTCTGGTGATGTGTCTGTGCAGTTATGCCCCTGAGTTGCCTTACAGCTTCATGCACAGTGGTTGCCCCTTTAGTTATCACCCTAGAAGCTAACGTTCAGTTGGCCACCAGTGATCTGCTGCTGTGCTCTGCCTCTTTCTTTGCCTTGTCCTTTGCCACTGCAACCTTCTTGCAAGTTTAGAAGCATGTGACTTTTCGTTTAGGTCTATAGAAACCAGTAGTTTGTTGCCTCTCCATTTCATGTATTAGCAATGGTTTTATACTGATGGATCAACACAGTAGTATTAGTTCAAGAGTAAATATCTAAACAAGTTCTAACAGAAATCCCACTGTTGGTTGGTAAATGACAATTTGCAATCCTGCTGACTGACTTGTAGGGTGAAATCTGTTATCTTAAGCTTCCCATTTTGTTGGGTTTGCTTTAAGATCTTTGGAGAGGAAATGTCAAGTGAAAGCATGAGCAAGAAGCTGTCCTGCAGCTGTCACTGACTCAGAATTATTGTCTTGTGATTTCAGGGACTAAATTACATGTGTTAGCCTGTGATGCTGGAATTAAAGTAGTGGTTTTACTTTCATACACCAATCATTCTAGCTTTGGAAATCATGAAACTCCAAGATACAAATATGATTTTGAAAGGATTAATTGAAAACTCAGTTCATGTCAAAATGATGAAGTACTGAACAGCTGGTGTGATGTTTAAGTTGCTGGACAGTTATAAAACGTTGTAATTCATGTTTCTTATACCAGATTACTCTGTCAATTTCTAAATAAGGTGACACAAGGTGAATCATACCAATCTAGAAATGACTAAACATCTGAAATTACTTGTGTGATTTTAAAAAGTTGCATAATACATAACGTTAGGCTCTCTTATAAAAGCTGAAAGAAATCCCAGTGGCATTCTGAATCAGCCTGAACTGATTCTTCATTTCAAATTATTCTGCTATCCAGAGGCTTACCTTGGTAAAATCATAAACGTGCATGTTGTGGACTGTAGCTTCTTCTGTGGGTGGGTCTGTAGCCTCGTGGATGAGCTCAAATGTAATCTAATTAGATTACAGCATCTAATTAGAACAAGTGTCTTCAATGTGTGTAATCTGTAGTAGGTATTTTTCTTAGGTCTTTCTATGTCTAATAGCTAACTCAGCAGCAATATGGGTGTGCCTGGTTTTCATGATCTGATGAGTAGGGTTATCTGAAGATGAACGGTAAATCAGCTTCATCTGTAGAACACCATTATAGGAACTTGTTTCCATAAAAACTCAGTTTGTTATATGCAAATAAACTAATGCCAACTGATGGCACCTTCCTAAGATGGCAAAGAACATGAGAATTGTTCTGACAGGAATATAAACCATCCACTCACTGTCAGGTTTCAGTTTTATAGTATCTAGTGTTGACGCTTGCTGAAGGTAGTCTGCCAGGTGCAGTTAGCAATCTAAAAAGGCCCGTGCTGTGCCTCTGGAGTCCAGGCAGTGTAGTCATAGCAAGGTGACATGTTACCGTATCTTGCTTATAATCTGATAACAGCCCATGGCGTGGTGTACATACATGGCATTCTTCTGGTAACGCGCAGAGAATCTGATCAGCCCATCTTTCCTAGGCTACCAACATGACCATATATCCTCACATCTAACTTGTGTCTTTTTATTTGCTGTCTTGCTCCCTAAAAATTCTGGATTCCCCCAGTAACTGTGGAAGGAGCCTCCAGGCATTTTTCTGTCTAACCCAAGAGTACTGGAAAACTGAAATACCGTTAGAGAAGGCAAGTATGTGCAAGTCTTCCATGTTTTTTGTCTGCATGCTCTATGGGGGAGGTATTGCATCTTCCAAAAAATGTGCATCTAGACCCAGATTCATATTACCTTCTCTCCGAGGCCAAAGGATCGGTTTCTCCCTGTGAAGGTAGGTTTCTTGACTACACAGTGACAACATCTGTCAGTTCTCTGTACTCCAAAACAATGTTAATGCCCAGCTACCCAAACTGGTTACAAGTTATTACCATAACAACTTGATTTCTTCTGCGACTTAGACATTGTAGCCTTCATCTCCCTTGTACATTTCTTCAATGTACTGCTGAAAAAGGAGTGACTGTCGTGGTTTCACCCCGGCTGTGGGCCGAGATCCACTCAGCTGCCTGCTGCTTAAAGTAAAAGAGCAGGGGAAGAGGGGAAAAAGGGGGGAAACAAGGGAAGGGAAAAGGAAGGGGCAAATAACTCCAAAACCAAGAAACTAAGAGGCCTGTGGGTTGGGATAAGGAGAGTTTACTAAGATAACAGAAAGATAAAATATAACAATGCTAACAGGACTTTAGAGCAAAAGAATATGAAACTCTTGATACACAATGCAGTTTCTCCCCGACCCACACAACTCAGGCCGTACCACCCAGAGCTGTCCCGGAACCCGACCGTCCCCCCAAGAAGCACGCGTCCTGCCACCGCCCCTCTTCTTCCTCCCCTCAGCCCCCCGTTATCCTGGGCAGGACGTAATTGGCATGGAATACTCTCTTTGGCCCATCTGGGTCACCTGTCCTGGCTTCGCCCCTCCTTTCTCATGAATAGAGAAATACGAAGAAGCTGAGAAAGTCCTTGACTGTCTGACTGCAACTAAGAACATCAGGGTGTTCTCAGCACTGCTCTCATTTTAACTCCCAAACACAGCATTCCATCAGCTGCTACAAATGAAGTTAACTCTATCCTGACTGAAACCAGGACAATGACTCTCTGCTAAAGGAGAGTTAGGGATAAATAGTGGTATTTTCCTACTGTGTTTAGCTCACAAGTGCATTTTTGTCTTGTCCTCTTCCCATACAGAGAAGTTAGAAATGGGAAGTTACTAGCAAGAAGCAAGCTAGATAGTGGTCAGAAGAGCTAAAACTGGTTCATACCTGGATGGATGAAGGGAGAGCAAAGGATGTTGTCTACCTTGACTTCAGTAAGGCTTTTGACACTGTCTCCATCATCCCTTACCCTCATGAAGCATCCTTGTAGGCAAGCTTTGGAAGTGGACAGTGAGGTGGGTTGAGAACTGGCTGAATGGCAGAGCTCAGAGGGTTGTGATAAGTGGTGCAGAATCAAGTTGGAGGCCTGTAACGTGTGGTGTGCCCCAGGGGTCAGTGCTTGGTCTGGTCATGTTCAACATATTCATCAGTGGCCTGGGTGAGGGGATAGAGTATACCCTCACCAAATTGCTGATGATACTGAACTGAGAAGAGCGGCTAACACACCAGAAGGCTGTGCTGCCCTTCAGATAGATCTGAACAGGCTAGAGAGTTGGACAGAAAGGAAATAAAGTTCAACAAGGGCAAGTGTAGGGTCCTGCACTAAGGAATGAATAACCCCAAGCACCAGTACAGGTTAGCAGCTGACCTGCTGGGAAGCAGTGCTGCAGAGAATACCCAGGGAGTCCTGGTGGGGAAAAAAGTTATCCACGAGCCAGCAGTTTGCCCCAGTGACGTCCTGGGGTGCATTAAAAGCATGGCCAACAGCTTGAGGGAAGTTGTCTTTCCCCTCTACTTTGTCTTGTGAGGTCACATCTGGAGAGCTATGTTCAGTTCTGGGCTTCCCAGTTCAAGAGAGACGGGTAACTGCCTGAGAGAATTCAGTGGAGGGCTACAGGCTGATTAGAGGACTGGAGTATCTGTCATGAGGAATGGCTGAGAGAGGTGGGGCTGTTGGACTGGAACACAGGAAGTTCCATCTGAACATGAGGAAAAACTTCTTTACTCTGAGTGTGGCAAACACTGGCACAGGCTGCCCAGAGAGGTTGTGGAGTCTCCTTCTCCAGGGAGGTTCAAAACCTGCCTGAATGTGATATGGTGCAACCTGCTCTGGGTGATCCTGCTTGAGCAGAGGGATTGGACTAAATGATCTCCAGAGATCCTTCCAAATCCTCTGTTCTGTGAGTCTGTGAAAATTAATTGTTTGGAATCCTGTTGAATCCCTTTTCCTACCTATCAGCGTAAATTTCAACCTTGTGCATCCTTATCTCAGGATAGAGCCAGGGTTTTGGGGAAATGAAAAGAAAAATCAATCTTTGATTTTTCCAGTATTGACAGATTGGTATCAGTGGGTTTTCTTCCCACCACTGAGTGGGTCACCTTGCCAACAGATGTTAATATTCTTGATTGCTTAGTTCATATGGTCAAAAAGCAGATTTTTCTTTGACTTCCCATTTATTTTTGTATTTCCCATTCTCTAGACATTCATGTTTTACAGTCCCTGCTTTACTAAAATTAAAGGTCAGTAAATCTTGCTATGTACTGCGGTCTCCTGGGAAGGGAGCATGTTGCTTATTGCTCATCATAAGATAAAATAACCCACTTGGACAACTGAGGCTTTAGTCCATTGCTATAAAGAGGTTTCCCCTGCAAAGGCCTTTTTGAAGACTCAAGCAGGAATTTTAGAATCCTTTCCAAAGAGAAGCAATATTCTTGATTCATTTATTTAGACTGTGTCAACACCTGGGCATTATATATAATGCTGAGCAGAAAGGTACTGGAGCTGCTAACAAACCTGCCTAAGCTGTGCTTTCTTACTTTGTAGATCACAAAATAAAAATCTGAGGTGAACATTGCCTTCTAATCTTCCCCCTTTGTTTTCACTGGCTACCACTGCTCTGCAGGATTAAAGATCTGCAGACTAGGGTAAATAATGCATCTACTCAACAAGCATCATGCTTTCTTATGTGTGGTGTTGCTTACATCTACTATTACCCAGTATTTTTTGCATAGATTGGGTTAGATTTGTTAGAAGTTCAGTCTGACTGTGGAGCTTTGGCTTGAGTTGGGAAGCAAATAATTATCAGTCCACTAATTATTATGTAAATAATGGGACACATGTAGTTCCAGCATATTGTAGTAGATCAAAGACCAGGTATGGACTATCTGGTTTAGAAATAACTCTCAATAATATTAATTAATGGTCATAGTCTAGTTGCAAACTTTTTGATGATTGAGGGGAGGAAAATCTAGCCAGCATTTCAGGGCTTTTTGTATTGTTTACTTGTTTTCCCAGTCTAGCAAAGAATTACTGTGTTCATTTGCCTGTCTACTAGCATACTTAGATAACTTCTTTGCTTTTCCCACCTCGTAATAGCTGTATTTTACTTGGCATCACGAGCTGCATTTTTTTTATATCTACCTGAACTGCTTGCTTGTACTAATAGTGTCTTTTTTCCATTGTAAACAACTGAAACATATCTTTAGCAGTAAGTTGGTGATGCTGTTTCATCTTTTTTCTATATTGATGGAGATGCTACCTTCTCTTAACCTCTCTGGTTTGCCCCTCACTAATCAGTTACTTTTGGGAAGGGTTGTGCTAGTTGCATAACCCCTTAGTCGACTGTTGTGGAGGTAACAGTTCTCTTTCCATGTTAAACCAAGACCATGGAAGCTTTCTGTAATGATTGGATGCCTTTTCTCCTAAAGACTTGAGGTCAGTTCCCCACACTCTTAAGACTTTCAGTCTTCTGTCAGTATAGGCTTTTGCAAAGAACCTGCATTTTTGTAGGCAAACTGATGGGTTTTCAGGCATTCTTCAGGTTTCTGTTTCCTTCACGTTGCCCAAGGTATTAGTGATACTCCTTTTTTCTCACTTGAATACTTTTGTGTTAAAACCACATAAATATTACACCGTCCTTGTGTACATTCAGGTCTCTCTTAAAGTGGCAAAATCTTTAGCCACAGTCCCTTGAGTTAGATCCATTCATAGCATATATCTTTAGCTCTGGAAGGAAGCTCTGAGCATGCAACCTCCCTCCCCTCTGTTTATCCAGCTAATAATAAGCTGCCAGGACACTTGAACAGTTTCATGGCCAGCATCCAGCCCTTCACCCAGGAAAGGATTTTGCCATAGCTTTTACTGGAGAGAATTCAGATTTAGAATAAACGTAACACTATCCTTGAACACTCCTAGTTCAAGCTGGATAGATGCTGACTTTCCCTTTCCCCTGTGGTTAATTCGTGACTGGAAAGGTTAACACACGTCTTGGCCACATTGCCTTACAAGTGCTTATATTTCTTTTAAATGTGGCAACACAGAACACCTTTTCTGTTTAAGTGGTGGGAAGGAGGTGATTGGTACCTGCCAGCCTACTTACCCCTCTCAGTGTATTGCAACTAAAGGCTCAGTTGCATGTAGATTCTTTGTATACTGCAACCCATCAACTTTTGACAACTGCACTGCATACAGGTATGGCAATGACTACCTGGGTTTGAAACCAGTCTAATGACAATAGTGTTAAAATGATTAGGCTAACAATGGGATTGACTTTACTTCACTGCCTCAGGCAGATGTTATATTGTGACAAGGAAATACAGAATATCCAAAACACTGAAGAAAATATGCTGGTTAACTGCTGGCAGACTTCGAGCTCTGTTGGAAAATGGGAGGGAAATCTGCAGCTTTTCCCAAACTGGAGTTCAGAACACTGATTTCTTACAAAGGCTCCTTCAGCAGCTTCAGGTGAGCTGGAGCTCCAGTTGTTCTCCATGTGGCAATCAGTCCCCTTAATGGCATACTACAGGCCACCTCAAACAACACTGTGAATGGGAGTGCATCAGCTGGTAAAAAGGGGGTGAAAATAGAAAGCAATTTAGGTGAGAAGATACCTTTCCTTACTTTTAAGTCCTATTTTGCCTATCCTGAAATTCAATCTGCCTTGCAATACAACCTTCCTGACCTTCCCCAAACATCTTGGTCTAGAATGGGTATCTGCTGCCAGAGCAGGATTCTTCTCCTACACTTAACACCTCAGTCCTTAGGCTCAAGTTCCAGGCATGCTGCTGTTGTGTACTGTGCACCCAGCTCCCCGCTGGCTTCCCCGTGGCCAAAGGGTTATGGCAGGTTGGTTGATTGGATCTTCCTAAAAGACAGTGAGTGATGGCCAGTTTTGCTCGATGCAGTTTGATAGTCTGGTCATGCCAACCACAACATGTCTGACTCTTGCCTTGTCAATTCCTTTCTTGTTCTCCCACTTCTGAAAGAAATGAGTGTCATCTTCACAAGTTGCAATAAAGAAGCAGGTAGGAAAAACTGCAGACTAAATCAAAACTAAAACCCAGGCTTTCTGTCACTTGCTTTCTGACAGGGTGTTGTGATCTAAAAAAGGATTTTTTTAGATTACCACACCCTTTTTAAATTAAGACAAGTCATGTTTGACCAGTGCTTTTTTCTCTAAATCTTATGAGGATGTTTACTGTGGGGTTATAATGTATTGTTACGTGACAGAAGGACTATGAATGGCTGAACAGGGCTAAAGATTATAGATAATAGTGTGGGGGTGAAATAATGCAGTCCAGTAAGAGAAATCTCCAACTTAATGGTGAAAGAGTTGGTTTAGTGTTTCTTGGGCTGTGTACATCTTTGTGTAACCAAGAAAGAGGCCTTATTTAAAGCATAAGGGATGAAAACAGAGTCATACTGTCCAGATCTTACCTTTTATGCTGTTAGTAACTAAAATTGTGCATGACAAGGTAGAGATAATAATAAATAGGTAATGTACCAATGTCTTAGAGAATTTGGGGTGCCAAGGGTTCACAGCTTGAACTAGAATAGCAAGAGTTGCCGTAGCTGTACTAGTGATAGTTAGAAAATAAATTAAAAACTTTAAAAATTCATCAGAATAGCAGCGTTTGCTAAAGGTATGCTATGGTCAAGGTATACCCATTTGCTATGTGAAAACTTTACCACTTCTCAATTAGAGTACCAAAAACTGTAAAGGAGGAAGGACAGAAGGTTGCTTTAATTCCCACAAAAGCTTATCAGATTTCTGTTTCTGGGAAGCAGATTGCTGTGGACTAAAACATGGCCTTACCACCCCCTAAGATGTATTTGAAATTCAATAAACTGAAAATAGGGTGGTAGCTGACTCTAACTTAAGTGCTACTGGAATGTGATGGGTATGCAATCTAGTACATGTATGTTAATGTTTATAAAACTCCTATTTAAGAAAAATATCCTCAACTTTTTTCAGATTTTGTTATATCATTGATATTTCTAATGCATCTTTTCTGTAAACATAAGTTAAAATTTATGTTCATTGTGGTAACATTTGCCTAATTTGAGTTACTAGATTTGTGCAACACAGTGCTTTAAAACTACATGAATGTAAAAAAAGCTGTTTCATGAAACTCTGAGCCACTCTGAAATTTTCTCTGCAGCTTTTTCTGTTGTTGCCTTCATTTTCCCAGTGTAATAGGGTTCCTGCTAAAGAACTGAAGTTCAAAAAGAATTTAATTGCTGTGTAATAAGCCTGATCCTTGGGTGAGATACTTCGTTGAAGCTAGACAGTGAGTGTTTTGTGACAGAAGGAAAAGCTGAGGGGGATGGGAGGAGGAAGAAGCTACAAAATGACCACGGCTGGCCTCTCTGCATTCCTGTAAGGCTTGCTTTTTAAAATTGGAAGCTGCTTTTATAGATGCTCCTCCAAACAGGTTTGTTTTTTTCCATACTGTCCCACTTAGACTCTGGAATGCGTGTACGAAAGGGCAGGCCCCCAAAGTGACTTTCCAATCTGTTTTTGTGATTCCAGCCAAGTTCCCTTTAATGTATGGAGCAGGCGAAGCTGAGCTGACTCTCTTATAATATCACGGAACTCGGGTGCAGCTGCTGCTTTAAGTGGCACTGTGTGATAATACAACAGCTCTGCTATTTACTGGGACTCGAGTGCCTGGACTGGCACACAGAGACATTATATGAAATCCGAAAGCATGAGGATAAAGGAGATTTCTTTGCGGCAAGATCCTGATCTAAGAAAGGAGTTGGCACTGCTAGCTCGAGGATGTGATTTTGTTTTACCTTCTAGATTCAAGAAGAGACTGAAAGCTTTTCAGCAGGTCCAGGTTTGTCATCCACTTCTTATACAATTAAATTCTTGTTGTCAGTTGTACCTTCCCAACCCCATGAATTTCAGGAAATACATGCAAGTTCTTCCTCAGCTAGGAGGTATTTGATAGTCTGTTCCATATATGATGTTTTTTCTGTGCTTTTTAAGAAGACTCTACAGGTAGTTTTCTGCAAACAAAAAATCAGGAGAGCTCACTGAAGTGTGTAGCATGGATAAAGTTATGTTTGCACAGAGGCATATGCAGTGGAAACTCAGCGTGCTTAATGCTGTTAGACTTTTAAAGACTGTTCTCCTTCATGTGCATAATCAGAATCAGCATGTGTCTCCCTGGGGGTTTTAATTTGCCTTTTACTGAAGCTGTGCCTATAAAATACTGGGCTGTAACTTCTCTAACTCAAGCATACTATGTTGAAAGGTGTTTTCATACTTACGTGATGATCTTGGATTCCTCTAGATTACGTTTATTTTGGACTTTGTATTTGGATGAGTTCAGCTGTTGGCTACATGGCTTGCACATGTGCTTTGCTGTTTTGCAGCAGTGAGTTAAATCCACCATTTTAAAGTGAGCTCATAATTATGAATTGAAGCACTTGACGTGTATAATAGGAAAGCTACTGGGAGTAAATGCTTCTAGAGATTATATTTTTGGGGGTGGGGGAATGTACAGCTGCTTTTATTGGGGAAATGGAAAGTTGGTATTTCCTCAAACACACTTAACTTTAAGGCTTTTGGTGGTATGTGAAAGCATTCACTTTGTCCTTACCTCGCCCTCACTTCTAATTCATGTACTAAAGGTGTATCAGTGATGGTATGTATGATGTGGCTATTTTACACTTTTTTAACCAAGGAAAATCTAGCAGTTGATTAAAAATCATACTGTCTTAGCATTTATGGCTTTTACAATCATTCTAATTATAGCCTCCTGCTTGATTTTTGCATTCAGTGCACTAATGTCCCTTTCAGGTGACCTTCAAGAGAGGGCCATAGAGCCCTGTGACCCCAAAAATCTGGTAGCCTTTGTTTGCGATGTTATTACTTCAAATTTTTTCCAGCAGAGCTATATAAGGAATGTCTATTCCTTTCAGCAAAGCTGAACACAAGTGCTGACCCAACCGGTTTATGCCATTCAGCATCAACTTGTGAACAAAAGGATTTTATGACTTGAATCTCTTGTGCTGAACTGGAGAGAGAAAGAAGGACACTTCTCAACCTGAGACAGCAGGAAAAGAAAATACTATTTCAGTCACCTGCAAAGAGTGGTATTGGTTACTATTTAGGCACCTTAGACTGAGGCAAGTTGAGGCTAGTCATGGCATCCCATCATAAACACGCTATTACCTTGTGCAGCACCCTTTAACTTCATCTCTTTCCTCTGACAGTCGCATCACTTGCACTTTTACAGATCTTTTTTTATGTGGAGCTAGAAGACATTTCAATGTAGAAAGGTGATGCATATCTGCAAGCAACTAATTACTGTAGAAAACAGCTTGTCTAATCTGTAGGAGGCTTTTTATTTGGTGTGCTGCTGGCATAAACTTGCAGTACAGTCAATGAACAAATATTTTTCTTTTTTAACCAGGCTTGCACTTCTTGGGTCAGTGGTAATTGTGGTATAACATATGTTAAACCACACCTGTTAGACAAAATTGTATGGGCAAAACAGACTTAACATATTTTATATCACACTGAGTAGAGACACATCAAACTTTAGTTTTAGACTCCCTTTATCTGAGGTCGCTTTTTAAAAGTGTACTTCAGCCTCGGGACTTTAAGGAAATGTTTTTGAAAATACCTTAAAAAACCAAAATATGAGTGCTGAAAACTGTTGGTTACAGAAAATGGACATTCCTTACCTGGCACTTAATGTTAACTTCAAGTTGTCCTGGTAGGTTATGTGCATTTTAAAGAATAGCTATTCAGCACCTACATAATAATTGAGGAGACTTCACTTTGAAATTAGACTGCTTAGAGCTTTTGTAGAATAACTTGAAAATTTTTCTCATTTGAGTTAACAAGCTGCAATGTCATTGGAGTTTACAACCTCCTATACCACTAGTACTAGCTTTCAGGGAGAACAGTTCATGAATATGATGTAAAAATAGAATGCTCAAGCAGAAATAGAATGCAGCCTGTTTTTTTTCTATACTTTTACTAGACTTTCATTGCTTTTTGTACCAGGCTTTTTTTTCTATAACTTGTTAAACAAATGGCAGATCTTCCTTAAATGGTTTGGTGCTATTAAAGCTAGCCTCTTAAAATAAAAGAAGAGAGTAATGGTGTGGATGATGAGGTAACATATGGCTTAACATCAGCTCTGAGGTGGGTTGGAGGGACTGGGTCTTCCACAAGCTGAAGGAATTTAAAGGCAGGGCTCTTTGCTTGGAGCAGCGTAAGCAATCTGTGTGGGTAATCCCCTGTGTTTTGGAAGGGGTGTTCACTGGAGTGTAGGAAATCAAGTTTCATGAAAACCTTTAAATAGACAACCCATAGTGAGGTGGGTGGCTCTGGAAAGTGGTGGAGCAGGCTGTTACTCAGTGGTTGCATTTATTAATGAAAATTGATAAAACTGAGCAAAGTAAGTCTTTCTTATTTTCCAGTAAGATCAGCTTCTCAAAAGGAAGATAAAACAATATGCGACTGAAATATTGTCTCTTACTTTGAGGAACTCAATTTTTTTAATAGATAACTGCATAAAACTCAGTAGAACTTCAGCCTGTCTCCCCACCTTTGTTGTAAGAAGGACCTTCCTTAAGTAATTTTAACTCCTACAGACTATAGGGAACTGACTCGGTACTCTGAGGATGCAGTGTGCCCACCTTGCTCATCAATTTCTCTGAAATTCTGGAAGGAGAAGATACTAGCACCGTGTCAGACATACTGGCAACTTAAAGATGTGAACTGAGAGGCTTATTACCTGCCGATAGTGGAGCAGTTCGCTTTACCCAACAGCAGGGGACATCCCTACCTGTCAGAGCTGGGATTATAAGCATCTATTACCCAGGCTCTGTGCAGAAAGGAAGTCTGAAGTCAGAAACAAAGGAACAGAATAAAATACACTGGTGCAGTGACATACCCACGTTACTCGGCTTAGCTAGAGGGTATGTTCTGCGTAGGGGCCAGGCCGTGTTGCAAAACAGGTGAGTTTTGAATTTGAACTGGAAAACTAGGTTTTCTCAAAGTCAAATCTGTGCTGATGTGATCACTGGAAAAAAAAAAGCATTTTTAAAAAGAAAAGTTGTTCTACATTTTTAATCAATCCCGTGATTGTCAGCGCCAGAACGAAGTGCTGGTGTGTTTCGCAGGACTTCAGCTGCATCCTGCCTTTCGCTGCCGTTACTACTTGGTGGTTCCCGTAGTTGTGTATGTCACACCTCAGTGTGGAAACGGAGAACTGCTGGTTTCACGTCCACCTGTTAACGATACCAAATGCCGCTGACGCGTGCTATTTATGTCAGCTGCATGAGAACTATTTCTTCGACTTCTCCGGTACCCCACAAGGCTGGCTTTCCTTCTAACTGAGTTTGAAGACATTAGTGCCTCTTGATCACTTCTGTGCTCCTCTGTTACTGAAAAGCCTCGTGAACGCTTGCAGCAAGTTCAAGACAGTAATGGATCCAGAGCCTGGGAGGGCTGCTGTGTGGTTGTGCTGTAGCCCACTGATCTGTCCAGGCGTGAAGATAGCATTCCTATTTCTGAGGTTCAATGATTTTGACAAAAGTATAAGTGAGGCAGTCAGTTGGTTTTACAACTGTAGTCACAGAGATAGGTTGTGTAACAATTAGAGGTCTCTGACAGGTCAGCTTTCCTATTAGCATCAATTTTCTATTTTAACACCATTTGGAGACCTTTTAGCACCACAAATGGGGCACTTCATACCCATTTTTACATGCTAGTTTTACATCAGGTGCACAAATGGTTTTGGGTCTTTTTTTAACAACAAACTGAAGTGTCTGATGGGGGGTGGGGGAATAGAAATCTCCTTCTGACTGTAGTAAATAGTTACACTTGATGCTAGTTTGCTGATGTAATGCCAGTTTTCTGGAGCAGATGCCAACATCTAAGCTGGAATGAAAATGTCTAAGCTACCCACTGAGACTGTAGTTTAGATGAGAGTTTTTCCATAAATGGTGCCTTCTAATGGACTGCCAGCTCTTGAGCTCTAGCCTCTGAAGTGACACTGTAAGCAAAGTGGTGCATTTTTACCACTTCCGTAGTGGAGACCCCAGGTTTGAGCTTAAAATGGATTTGCTACCCTGTGGTAGCAGCTTCTTTACCTGCTTATGGCTGGTAATAAATCTATGCAAGTGTGTACTGATACTGTAGAAAAGCTGATATGGTGCAAGGTCAGAGGTTACTTTAGTTGCATGTTTAGATGTTTCCTCTGCTGCTAAGGTTGGATTTTTTTTCACCCATCAATTCAGATCGAAGAGTACCTATTTATTTTTCCCATTGGAGTGTCACTGGCCTCTTTTCTCCATGCTTCCCATATTTTTATAATTACTAATGCTACTAATAGTAGAAGTTCTATTACAGTTGACCATAGTACTTCGTATGCTAGAAAGCCTAAAAGGGTTTGGCTTCAGCTTTTGCAGGATCCAGAGGGATAATGAGACTGTTTTCGCAGTTGTCTAAGTCAGAATTTGATGGGCCATTGCCAGGCGAAGTTGACAGAATAATTCAACTGTTGACTCTGCAGCTCAGTAACAAGGCTGAGCTTGCTGATATGGCTCCTGTTGGAGGGGATTTTTCCTAAGCTTGAGTGTATCGAGTGATTGAAACTTGTTTTGTTGTAAACATGGAAGGATGAGAAGTGATTGCAGAGCTTAAGGATTAAGTGGGGGTCTGTTTTAGCCCTAGCTGTTACTTTTGATGTTGAACTGATGGCCTGTCCTGATCAGGCTTGTCTTCCATAGGCTAACGTGTATGGAAGATATAACTGACTGTCAGTTTTCCCACACTAGAATGACACTTCGGCAGTCGTGATTCCTTTGCAGGTAGAGTGTTCCAGTGTGATGCATCGGCTGTGTACAATCAACATGATTAGGTACTAGGAGCACCTTACCAGCTTGTCTCCTGAAAGCAGTTAGGATACCAGAATATTCTGGTAGCAAATAGTGGTACTGATTTAACCTATGATCAGAGTGTTTTTCAAGAAAGCTGCAGCTACGTGACAAACTAGATATATTAGTGACTGGGATACTTGATTTGATATAATTCATAAAATCGAAGCTGCTTGATAACTCACAGGCAATGACTAATATTTTTACACCAAATGTAGAAGATTTTTCTGCAGAATCTTGCTCTTTTTTTTTTTCCCATTTTGTAAGCTGTACCTCTTTCCTTTTGTAAATTAGAGGGACAGGTGGAGGAGACAAAGTATTTTCACTGATCAGCCACAGCAAACTGTTAGAGGATCTGACCTCTAAAGCCTTTGGTAAAAGTTTTGTCAGCAAACAAAGCAAGTTACTGATGGACCTGCATGTGATATGCAAGTATCTTGTGCTTATGGCTTTGAGGGAGAGAGTGAACTACTTCTCCCTCTTGCCATTCCAGGCATGTCAGGGCATCTATGAATAAATCATTAAACTTTCTGCTGGAGCAGAAATGTGACTGTACAAAACCCCCAACATATGTAGCCATGTTTGGATGTGTTCCTATAGCAATAATGCATTTGCAATAGTATCATCCAGTTCCCAGCAGGACTGCATGATTCCTGGCAGGTCAGCTATACCAGGCTGCAAATGGGTAGAATCTGGTGTTTCTGAAGTCAGAGTTGTAGAACTTGGGTAAGAGATCTGTTAATGCAGCACATATACATAAATGTATATTACTGAAAGTGAGGAGATTGGCAAGGGCATGCTGCAGTGGTTAGATGTCATGCAGAAAAGAACTGCTAATGTATCTTATGTGGAAAATTCAGTCTTTGCTGAACTAGTGAAAATGAGGCTTTGACCATTTGAAACTTTCTGTGCTTGCTGGTTTATTGCATGCAACTTTTGTATGTGTGCATGTAGTATAATTTGTGGTGACTGTTTACACATGCTTTTGGTTAAATGTGTCTTTAATGTGCAAGATGGTCTGTATGGAATGTGTTTCATAGTTTAGGGTAGAAACTCTTCATGGATGCTGCTACCCACTGTCTCCTATATGAGAATTAAGACATTATCCCAAATTGGTTTGTGTGGATGGTGCAGTTTGCATGCCCTGCTAAAATACTGAGACTGGAACATAGCTATTGCATAGAATCCTCTTGAGACCCATTTTAGCTGTTTAAATATGTCTTGATTAAATTAAAGGGAAAAGAGTTGCTACTAGTTGTGCCGCTATCAAATGTTTTTGAAATAATTAAGTTTTTTTACTTACTCAAACTTTTAAGGCTATCTAGTGATGGCCATTACCACTGCCATTTCACTCAAACTGTGTGGGTTGCTACTTTCTCTAGCTAGCATGTAATTAAGAGTCATGGAATCAGAGTGCTTTCTGTTGGAAGGGACCTTAATGATCATCTAGTTCCAACCCCCTGCCATGATGTTGATGTTTACTGTTGACATGGACCTCATTAGTGGGGACTTACTGCAATAAAGGTGCACAGTACAATTTAATACTGAGTGGTTTTTAAAAAAGTGCAAATGAACTAACCTTTCAGAGCTTTCTATTTGTAGTTTAGCTGTCAGTTGTCAACCTAAGGAAGGGTTTTGCCTGACTCAGGTGGTTGGTGGACAGAAGAGGGAACAGATCAGTTAGATTGGCCATTTGTTTTACCTCAACTTCCAGTAACAGTGTCTGCACTGTGAATTTCTGAATATGAAGAGCTTGATGTGTAAGCCGAATACACAAAGTTTTCATCCTTAGAGCTGTTTTTATGTGCTTATAGCAAATAAGAAATTGAATATGTTTTCAGGCCATGGAGCTCTAGTTCTGATTCTGTCATATTTCTCCTTCCTTCTGCAAGTTGTAGTGCAAGTTTAGCCTCTTCCATAGATTTCACCTTTACTGTTGTTACATGAAGATTCCTGACTCCTGACATCTCCTAACCCTCACTGAGTCTCTTGATTTGTTTATGGACGTGCTGCTTGCTGGAGCATGTCAATCTCAGAAGTTCTGCTAAAAAGGGACAAAGTACTGTATGCCTCTGACTAATATAGGGTTGGTTTAGCAATATTTGCCTTTAATCACAAGACTAAATGACCACAGATTCTTGTATGGAAATAGGTTTAAGACTAAACTGCCAAGGACACGCGTAAATGAGGTAAGAATGATAGCAGTCAGTCTGTGTAAAACTGAGGTGAGCACACAACCCGGCACGCAGGGAGGACACTCCCCATGTGTTCAGTCAGAATTTGAAAGTGAACACAGAATTGCCAACTGGAACACAGGCTACATTGGGAGGACTGCTGAACCCTGCTCCTTTGTGTTAATTACAGTGACCAGTATGTATAAAATTGGGAACAGTGTAGTTTCAGGTACTTTTTTCTTCAAATGTTGTATAGTTAGAACTTTATGGAAAAGCATATTAATTTTTACATTTCCTTCCCTTCATTGGGAGCGTGTATGATAAAATTAGTCTCTCTTAACACATCTGAAACCAACTGCGGGTGACTAAAGAATAGCAAGTTCGAAGTTCAGGACAGGAAGAAACAACTGGGACTAAAGTATTCATTGCTAGAGGATAGATTTCTGCATGTATGCCCTGACACCTGCTTTTAGCATGGGTTCATTCTCTGTAGGTGTCTCTGAGCTTGATTGCTCTCATGTGATGAATCATGATCTTAGCATGGTTCTAAGCCTTATGTAAGCTTATTTCAAATGATACTGCCACAGTATCCATATAGTCTGTTAGCATCAGAAACATCTTGCTTTTAGGTGGATTTAACTGTGTGAGACTGGATGAGGACAATTTTTATAACTTTGCTTTTTAGATGTCTTGGTGTCCTGGGGCAACTCACCATACTGCTTCTCTATCATTTGTATTGACATGCTAGTTGGTAAACTGTATGCTGGAGTGGGGGAAGATGCAGGTGTACTGCGGTATAGCTTGCCTGCTGCGCTGTGGAATTTCATTATTAAGCTTTCAGATTCATTTACAGTTTTCAAGCTAGTTTTCAGGGCAATAGCTAGATTTTTAATTCACCTAGATAGAGGCTAATGATGAATGTACATAGAGGGAGTAAAAACACATCTACCATAAGATGAAGAAAGCTGGTGTTACAGAAGAGGTGTTTCTCTGGGCTTGTCCTAAGGGAAGTTCTGGTAGTAAGCTTACTTTACCTATCCCAAAACAGCTTTCTGAAGGCACTTTAACATGACAAAGCACTTGAGGTGTTGGAACCTGTTTTTTCCAATTAACGTCTCTTCCTTCTGAATGAGTCTGACCCCTTTTCTAGACAATAACAGCATAAATCTCTTGCCTGGTGTCTTCAAGATTTAAATTCCATAAAACTACTGATCATGTCAATTGTTTATCCAGAGCAAAATGTTGAGTTTTGCTGTACAATCAAATAGATAGGACTATCTCTTCTCTAACTTCTGTGGTCAGACTTAGACTGATGCCTATTAAAGAACAGAGCTGGGAAGGCTGATCAGGTACTCCTTGTGAGCCAGCTTGGTGATAACCCTTTGTTAGATTCACAGTTACTGTTTAACTTTGACTGTAGGACACCTTATATTCTGTGAGAATTAATCTAGTAGAGACTTTTCATTAAAAAGAACTAATACTAAACAGCACTTGGGTCTCATCACTACCCCCCTCTTGTCCTTTGGCTCTGTGACTTCCATTTCCCCTTGTACATCAGGGAACTTGATGCAGAGTCTGCTTTTGTTGTTGGGTGGCTGCATAGATGATAGGATTCAAAAGGCTGAATAGCATACCTGTTCATAAAATCCTTTTAGCTTATTATGCACTTTGTTTTACCCAGATAACATTGGCATGAAGTGTGATACATAACAATAGGTATTATATTTGACCCAACCTATTGACAAACTAGATTAACTTAAGCATTTCTCACTTGAAAAGTATTGCAGTGTTCCTTTTTTTTAATTCTCTAGATAAAAATACTAAGGATTAAAACCAAACACTTACCTATTTGATAGGTAAAAACCTCCTTCTGGTATTTTTATTATTTAATGCCATTCTTGTGATTGTGGTGTACCACTTCAAGATTTTACTAAGAAGTTGGGTGAAAATTTTGGAGAGCTTATTGTTTTGAACATGTTGCATGTGTTTCATTGACTTTTTTCTAATGTGGACATTCTTACAGAAATTAATATCAAATATTACAGTGACAGCTGAATGCTGACTCTAAATGTTTTACATGTTGGTGGCTTTTTTCCAGAGAAATGGGCATAACAGACCTTGGTGTTTGTCAGATACTAGAAAGCATCAATATTTCTGAATGAAGTTACCTTTTCCTGTAGTACTGTCAAACCAGTGCAAATCAGCTCAATGAGCTTGTGCCTCTACCAGTGAACTGTCTGAAAAAATGCTACATTCATAAACACTACTTTGTTTCCTTTTCCAGCAAGTCCTTTTTAAGCGAGGTCTCACTTGTGTTTCAATGCTCTGTGGGGTTCGCTGCTTCTGGGTGGTGGTGTCTGTGTGTAGATGTGCATCTAGGTTTGTGTATAGAGTCTTCAAATATCTGGAACAAGCACCCCTTCCTTTTTATCTCAGACACACATCCCATTGTTGAACCACCCCATCATAGTATCAGATCTTTCAGTTGAGAGAGAGGGAAAAGGGCACTTCATTCTAAAATCACCACTGTCTTAACTTTTGCTGCGAACCAAGTTAACTGCTGAGTGCAACTTGTGTTGGTAGATAGAAGAAGGGTGTTTAGCAAGAAGACTGAACTTCTCTCTTTGGAGCAAGGTGAATTCATGTTCTCTGTTACTTACCATAACTGCAATGTAATAGTAATGGTTTTATACCATTGTAAACAACTGCTGGACAGCAGTTGGAAAAGGATCTGGAGAGTCGTAAAATGTGATGGGAAGTTTGCCATTTGAATGGAGAACCCAGCAGGATCTAAATTTTAACTTCCTCCTTTGTAAAAGTCAAAGCAAGTAAGTGTTGGACAGTCCTTGGTTGTACATGTCAAGAATGAAAGCTGGTTATGTACTGAAGGTTTTCTTGAATTCTCTTCTGGACAAGTCTTACGTAAGTGTTTACATTATAACAAAAGGAATTTTCAAGGAGTCCTCTCTTCTGGTCTTAAATGGGAGTGGCAAGTTCACAATAGGATTACAGATTCTGGATATAACTTGTTGCAAAGGTTAATGCACTGTTCAGTCCTGTCACTTCAGCACACATCTGATTGTATGAGTTATATACAAGCCTATAGGGCTGTTATCCTTGACTCCAAGCATGTTATTTTTTGTGACTTTTCTTGGCAAGTTGTAGTGAAAATCTTGCTTGCCAAACAGTCTCTTCTATCAGTTCGTTGGATGGTACCAATATTTGAGGCTTTACCTTAAGACATAAAATAAATCACTTTCTAAATGTTAGACTGACAACAGAAGTGGAATAGTTGTGTAAAAATATTATCAGACTGTTGCTGCAGACTTTCATCCAAAGCTTTGGTGTTAGCAGATAGGGTGGTTTGACCCTTGCTGGAGGCCAGATGCCCACCAAAGCTGCTCTATCACTCCCCTTTTCAGCTGGACAGGGGAGAAAATATGTATTGAGAGGCTTAGGAGTTGAGATAAGGACAGGGAGAGATCCTTCCACAATCTCATGGACAAAAGAGGTTTGTTTCCTTTATTCTGTGTTGAGTCTGTCTAACTTACTACACTACACACACAGTGAAACCAGAGCTGGATAATGAGAAGTTAAACCAGATCTTAAAGCACCTCTATACCCCTCCCTTCTTAGCAGACTTTATTCATGATTTAAGTTATATCCCTTCTTCCCCTCTTCATCATGGCATGGGGAGGGACAGGGAATGGGGGTTTCGGTCAGCTCCTCACAAGCTGGTTTCCTCCTTGGTTGTGGGGACATTCCTCACACCCTTCGCCTGCTCCAGCATAGAGTTCCACCCACAGGAGACAGTTCACACAGAATCACAGAATGGCATAGGTTGGAAGGGACCCCAAGGATCATAGAGCTCCAACCCCCCTGCCACAGGCAGGGCCTCAGGCCGGATCTACACAAGGTTTCCCAGGGCCCCATCCAACCTGGCCTTGAACACCTCCAGGGACAGGGCATCCACAACCTCTCTGGGCAACCTGTTCCAGCACCTCACTACTCTCTCTGTGAAAAACTTCCCCCTTATATCTAATCTGAACCTTCCTTCCTTTAGCTTTAATCCATTCCCCCTTGTCCTGCCATTTTCTACCCTTTTAATAAGTTGATTCCCCTCCTGTTTGTATGCTCCCTTCAGGGACTGAAAGGCTGCAGTGAGGTCCCCCTGCAGCCTTCTCTTCTCTAGGCTGAACAAGCCCAGCTCCCTCAGCTTCTCTTTGCAGGGGAGGTGCTCCAGCCCTCTAATCATCCTTGTGGCCCTCATCTGGACCCTCTCCAACAATTCTACATCTTTCTTGTATTGGGGCCCCCAGCTCTGGACACAGTACTCCAGATGGGGCCTCAGGAGGGCAGAGTAGAGAGGGACAATCACCTCCCTGTCCCTGCTGGCCACCCCTCTCCTGATGGAGCCCAGGATACCATTGGCCTTCCGAGCTGCAAGAGCACACTGCTGGCTCATGTTAAGTTTCTCATCTACCAGAATCCCCAAGCCCTTCTCAGCAGGGCTACTCTCCAAGGAGCTCTTCTCCCAGTCTGTATCTGTGTCTGGGATTCCTCCGGCCCAAGTGCAACACCTGAGACTTGGCAGTGTTGAACCTCATTAGGTTCACCCGGGCCCACCTTTCCAGCCTGTCAAGATCCCTCTGGATGGCTTCCTTTCCTTCTGTGGTGTCAGCCACACCACTCAGCTTGGTGTCACCTGCAAACTTGCTGAGGGTGCACTCAATTCCATCATCGATGTCATTGATAAAGATGTTAAAGAGCACCGGTCCCAAGGCAGACCCCTGGGGGACCCTGCTTGTCCCTGGCCTCCACCTGGACATAGACCCATTGACCACCACCCTTTGTCTACATTCGGTCAACCAGTTTCTTATCCACTGGCTGGTCCACCCATCAAATCCACATCTCTCCAATTTAGAGATAAGGGTGTGGTGGGGGACTGTGTCAAAGGCCTTGCACAAGTGCAGGTAGATGACATCAGTTGCCTTCCCTTTGTCTACCGATGCCGTCACTCCATCATAGAAGGTCACCAGATTGGTGAGGCACAACCTTCCTTTGGTGAAGCCGTGCTGGCTGTCCTGGATCAGGCGCTCATTCCTCATGTTCTCCAACATGTCATCCAGGAGGATCTGTTTCATGATCTTCCCAGGCACAGAGGTGAGGCTCACCGGCCTGTAATTCCCCGTGTCTTCCTTGCTCCCTTTCTTATAAATGGGAGTGACATGACCTATTTTCCAGTCCCTGGGGACCTCTCCTGACAGCCATGACTTTTCAAATATGATGGAGAGTTGCTTGGCAACCACATCAGCCAGCTCCTTCAGTTCTCCATGAACTTCTCCAACATGAGTCCTTTCCTATGGGGCTTCAGCTCTTCACCAGCTGCCCCAGTGTGGGTCACTTTTATAGAGTGCAGTCATAAATCATAGAATGTCTCTCAGACCCAGACTGCTTCAGCCTGGTCCCCCATGGAGTCAGAAGCCCTCCCCCCAGCCAGCCTGCTCCCATGTGAATCTATCTGTCTGTCTGTGTCTCTCTCCATGGGCTGCAAGTGCTGGCAGGGGCTTGCTCCAATGTGGGTCACAGCATCTCCTGTGTGTCTCCACCTGCTCCAGCGTGGGGCCTCCCCACAAGGTGTAGATGGGGTCTCAGCCTTTTCCATGGGCTGGAGGGGGGACCTGCTCCACCATGGGTTTCTCCACGGGCATCTTTCTCTCCAGCACCTGGAACACCTCTTTTTCCCCCCTTTACCTGACCTTGGTGCCTGCACAGTTTCTTGCATCTTCTCACTCCCTTCTCTGATGGCAAAAAACAGCTGCTTGCAATTTTTTTTTCCTCTTCAGTGTGATTCCCAGAGGCGCTGTGACCGTTGCTGATGGGCTTGGCCTTGGTCAGCAACGACTCCGGCCTTGAGCCGGCTGGTGTTTGCTCTGTGGGGCCTGCAGAGAGATTCTGGCTGCTGCTTGCAGAAGCCACCCCTTCAGTGCTCTCCTCCACCAGAACCCAGCCACACAAAACTACAACAGCAGCCTTCTAGTATTTCTTATCAATGAAGAAATTCCCTGGTTAAAGTTCTAATTCATTTTAGAACAGCTTCATCTCACACAACTTGTACATTCTGAAGTGATAGAAGTGACTTTTTTTATCAGCTTTACAATATGTGCATCTACAGAAGTAACTAGCTACAATTTTAGAAAGTAGTAGATTTTTCAGAGCCTTCTTGGTCTCATGTGATCTTTCATTAGAACTTATGCAGCAGAGCTGCCCCAGTTGTACAGGAGCCTTTCAGTTGTCAGGTGGGATTCAGACAGAGAAGAGGAGAATTGCTGGCCCTTCTTTGGGAGGTGAGGAGAGGGAGGAGATGTAATGCTAACTTTATAGTGCATTAGTTGGAGCTGGTAGTTTTGGATGACCTGTTTCTTTCTTTGGTACAAGCTCTTATCCCTGTGTTGACTGACACTAACAGTACAATTCAGTTGTCCAGTTGCAAGTTGCTGGTGGCATTTAAGAAGCATTAGTGCGCTCAGAATATCCGTGCGGCAGATGCAGAGCGAGAGCTGTGCTCTGAGCTGGCTGCTGGATACCACATGGAATACTCAAGGGCATCTTGGGTTGTGTCCTAGATGGTATTCTCACTAGATGCCTATATGTAGGCACCAAATAAATCTATCAGAAGTGATTGTGAAGCAGTCATATGCTTTGTAATGCAAATGAAGCATTTCTATAGTTTCTTCTTTCACCAGTTTGGAGAAACCAGCATGTAGAAATAAGAAAGATCTTTTCAATATAAGAAGCTATTTTGTCTGGCAATGAGAGGTTTGTAAATGATAATTTGGTTTAGAATTCAATAACCACACTTTTTTATAGATTAAATATTGGATTCTTATACAGCAAGTGTGCCAACTTCATTCAGACTTAAACATAACATTTTTATCTTAAAAAAAAAAAGTGAGGATTCTTCAGATATACATCTTCAGTTCTGAATCTGTTTGTTTCTTAACCTCCTCATAATAATGGTCTGGAACATGTTTACAATGGACAAAATATGAAAACTATGTCAGAAGTTTTTTATTGTATAACTCTTAAATAATACCCAAGGCAGTACCATGTACTAGAACAGGTCTTTCTACAAATCCTGAACTGAAATCTCCACGTGCATTTAAAAACCTCTTTTAACATGGATTGCTGGCAATTAATTTGTTAGGTATTCTGAGGAATCTGAAGTAACTAAGTAGTTTCTGAAATAACACAAAGTATTTGGTGAACAAATAGTTCTGGTGATAGCCTTTCTTCTCTTGGGAGCTTTTCCTATGTAGTCTTCCCTCTGCTCCTACCTCTCCTTTTAAAATAAACGTGGGTTGTTGTTTTGGGGTTTTTTACATCTGAGGCTATAAATTTTCCTAGCTGTGGATTTTAAAAATGCCTCTTCTCTCTGTACGAGGTTTTCTTGAAATACTGTTTACCTTCCCTGAAACATTCAGGAGACCTTAGTAGTACATACCTGACTCCCTTTCGTCAGCTGCTGCAAACCTCATCAGGCCCCTGTGAAGGACTGGGATACCTGCCACTTCGGTGGCAGTTTGAGCAACTCACATAGCAGTGTCTATCCAGGCAGACCTTGTACATGAGGAAAAGAGGAATAGCATGAAATAACCTTACTGTTTGGAATAAGTATGAGAGTTTAATGCTGTGAAGTAAAAGGTGGTTTGATTGTCAGTGCTCAAAAGCATTGCTAGCTGCGTGACTCTGTGGTACCAGTCCAAGGAGCAGGTCTCTTTGGTCTGGTTTTGAATAGGGCAACTGCTAATGCTCTACTAAAGTGCTGATGCTGGCTTTCTAAAATGAAACAAGGTGTTAATCCCATTGTATACAATCTTTGTAGTGCTGGTGGTAATGTTACTTAAGAGACTTAAAATGTTGCTATCTTCTATGCTTCCCAAAAGTTTGGAAGTCTGTGATTGAAAGAGGTTTTTGTGATGCCTCCTGGTGTTTTTGTGTAAGCTGATGCCTCATTAGATGGACCACTAACCTGATGTTGAGGTGTTGAAAGTTGTAATTTACAGAAGTCTTAGAAAATTATGGACATGGACTTTAGGTGTCACAGATTCAAGGTAACTGTTTGTCTTTTATGAAATAAAACTTGTAACCCAGTGGAAATGACTCTGCAGCTGTGAACAGGAATGCTGGCTCAAGGGCAGAGGAGGGGAAAGAAAGGTTAATTCAGGCATTTTTTTTTTAGCATGTGTGGCATTCCAGTGAAGGCTCCTGGGTTGGAACTCTGCAAACTGAAATCTGCTGTCTGTAAGCAACCAGATCTTTCACTGGCTTGAGAGAGGATTTTGATTGTGGTGCGAAACACAGCTTTCTCTACCGGCACTGTTACAAAGGTGCTAAAGAGTAAAACAAGGGGAGGATTTTTTTGGAGGGTAGGCTGGGGGTTTGTTGTTCCTCCCCTACACCCAATTCTTGTTGGAAATGAGGTGGAATTCAGGGATGTTGAACATACTTTACACTAAGACAAGCAACCTTATAGCATTAACCATTGGGTTTTGTGTTCAAAAAGTGGCCTTGGGATGAAAGACCACTGTTTAACTGCTAGTTTTGAGTTGCCATATAACTTGTTACTTTACTTAATGTCTTTGTTCCTCTTCCTTATTGGACTTTCTTTTGGAAGCTAAGTATGAGGTAAACTATTTACTGAAGCTAAATGCATTTACATCAATTTCTCTTTACTGGTCATCCTTTTTTTGTAGTAGTATAATATATCAGAGATTCTTGAGAAACAGATTTCTAAGTTCTCATGTTGTGACAGTGTATAGTTTACTGGAAAAAAATCTCTGCAGGAATCATTTGCTACATTTATAAAAATCAAGCTTTTTTAGGATAAAAACCAAGAAGAAATCATCCTCACTTTAAAATAAACATGTTGGTAGTTTGTAACAGAGTTGTCGTGCTCCTTTCAAAAGTTTGAAGCTGTAAAACTAGGAATATTTCAAAAGCAAATTCTTTCATGACTGACAAAATTTTTTCTTCTGAAGCTGATAATATAACCTGAGTTAACATTTCAGATGTCTCCAAGAAGCTGTCTAGTGTATTAATTGAAGACTGAGGTTGTTCTTATTAAATTTTTTAACATCCTAGAAATCTTTCTAAATGACAGCTTTTTGGAAAAGCTCATGATTTTTTTTTTCCAATCTGCTCTCATTCTTAACCAGCTTATTCAGCCTATCTTCAGAAAGCTTTTTGGAGGTGTGTTGTTGTAACATTCAATACCAAGAGATTCAAGTCATCTGAGGATGACTGCTATACATGGTTTCATTGTACCTGACTCTCAAATGTGTATTTATCTGTTTAGGTTCAGACAAAGAAGGAAGAAACTCTGCCACCATCACTGAGTCAAAACATTCCAACTTTCTATTTTCCTCGTGGATGTCCTAAGGAAAAAGTGAATATAGATGCTGTGATTGCCAAAATTGAGAGAACTTTCTCTGAGTTTCCCAATGAGAGGGCAACATTAGAAGATATGGGGAAGGTTGCAAAGGTGAGAACTTGCTGGCTGTTTCAATTGCTGTGCTGAATGCTGGTGGAAAGGAAGCGTGAGTTCTGTCTGCTTTGATTTCTTGCATTATGTGTGCTTTTATCTCCTGCAAAGTGGCACCAGGAAGGCATCATATTCAGCAGTGTTAATGGCACAGTTATGTGCAGAAATATTTGTGGTAACTGTGTCTCAAATGTCCCTGTGTTTTGCTTACAGAAAGAAATAAACATTGAAACAAAACTTGAGCTATTTTTTATTTGCATAAGCAACCAAACACTGCAGAGCACACTGCATGTTTTTCTGTGTTGCCCAACAGACTTAAGGCAAAAGCACTGCTACTGTGTACTTTGATTTCAGGCATCCATGTTTTTTTCCCACATTAGTGTCACAAACACCCATTGTAAAGATTTGCAACACAGATTATAACTTGAGATTATAGCCCTCTAATCACTACCAAAGATCTAATTTAGAATTACAGTAGAGTGACAAAATACTGAGCTTAGAAAGCAGCAAATATTTAACTTCCACGTAACAGACAATAAGCTGCTTAAATTTCCATTTGTTATATTGGATCAATGCTTGAAATGCTATCACTGCAGTCATGGTCTTGGTCATCTGTGTTGGGTTCTGATCCCTGTTACTGTCACTTTGCAATTGAAGTCCACAGTCTAGAAAATAAAAACAAAGACAGGAGCAGGACTGGGGGTTCAGAAGGTCCTTGTCTGCTGTGCCAGAACTGTGTAACTTCTAAGATGAATGCTAAGGTTCCCACCTTCCATTACGCCTTTCCAGAGGAGTGGGGAGAGGTGGAAGAGACTCCTCCCTCTCAGCAGGAAAGGCAGAAGTGTCCAGTCATCCACAATTCAGTGATCACAGAATCACAAGGTTGGAAAAGACCTGTGAGATCAAGTGCAACCATAACCATCATCTACTAACCCATATCCCTGAGCACCTCATCTGCCCATCTTTTAAATACGTCCGGGGCAGTGACTCAACCACCTCCCTGGGCAGCCTGCTCAGTGCTTGACCCCAGTGAAAGGCACCTTCCTGAAGCACAGGGAGAAGCCTCACAAAATGAGAACAGTGCTTGTCAAATACACCTTTTCTTTTCTTTCCCTTTTTTTTTTTTAAGTACTGGTTGAACTGTTGCATGAGAAGTAACTGTCCTTTGCTCCAGTGACCTTATGCATCTTGCAGTATTCACAATCTAATTTGAGATCTACATGAAATTCTCAGAGGTGCCTGCATGTCGTCTGACTCCAAGTCCTAGTTTTAGGTGAAAGATTGGTCCTTAGCTGTTAGGACTGAGGAAGCTTGGGGCAGGCACAGAAGCAGCACTGTAGCGGGGAGCACTGAAGCAGGATACTGCTGCTCAGGGCAGGCTGGCCGCATCATCTGGGCCAGACAAATGTAAACTTGCTCCAATTTAGAAGCTGTGTAGCTGTTTGTTTGTGCTGTCTTGACCTCAGCTTAAAGATATCCAGCCCTTTAGTGGAGCTTACTACCACAGGCTCTGTTCAGCTGCTTGGAGTGTGGACAGAGCATGTGTTAGGAATGCTGCAAGTTGCCCGATGTTTTGCTTTCCACTTTTGGATGCCAGTCTAAAGCAGTTGCCTGAAATTAATTGTTTTGGAAGGCGCAGTTGGTTTCAGAAACAGTTTTAAAAAAAAATCTGTGCCTTAATGTTTTCTTATTAAACCTTGTAAAATTTAATTTTTGTAAGATTTATAAATGAAGGGGTAAACTTCAGATAAGCAATCAATGGCCTGACTTGATGTATGCTCTAATTCTAGGCCTGTGAATGCCCACTTTACTGGAAAGGTCCTTTGTTTTATTGTGCTGGCGGTGAACGAACAGGATACGTGTCAGTTCATAAATTTGTTGCAATGTGGAGGAAGTAAGTCGATTACTTTTTTTAGAAGTCCTGCATTTTTTAAAATTGAAATGTGTTATTTTAAGGGCTGAATGAGATCCAGTCTGTAAAGGGAAATAAAACATTTTCTCATAATCAGCCATTGACAGCAAACTTGTGCCTGGGAAAATGTAAGTAAATCATCACTTTAACATAAACAAATCTTTATTTACAGGGCTCATAGATTATATTTTTTAATGCTTGGTAAATGACTGGCTGTTTATGGGAAAAATTAAAACCACAGCCCGAACTTCTACATGCCAGTTCTGGACAAAATGCTTTTTCTTTCTAGTTACCTTCCCAGTTCTAATTTAAAGTGTCCTCTCACATAATCAGTTACATGGTGTACCCACCTCCTCCTAATGTAACTATATGAGATGGTACTGTTTGGAGCATGCTCACATGCAGTACGCTTTGACATTTGTAATTAGGTTTTGCATTAAATGTTCTGGCTGTGGTGTTGTAGGCCATGCTCTAGGATGTCCAAAACAGGTAGCATAAACAATTTCCTGTGTAGAGTATTAAATGGAAATATTTGTATTTCAGAATACTTCAGACCTGCTATGACGATGCTGCAAAGTTTGTTCATCTTCTAATGAACCCTGGCTGCAACTACTTGGTGCAAGAAGACTTCATTCCTTTTTTACAAGTAAGTTGCAACTAAAACTAGTTCTGGAAACACAACAAAATGAGACCTGGCAAAGCCCTGAATTTCTTGAGCTAAACATACTCTCTTCATGGTCTCATGAAAGTTGATTGATAATACCACTTTGTGTGGTCCACTGAGACGTTAGTGAGTGACTTCAGTTAATCATTTTGTTGAAGATGAGGTCATTAAGATCTACAGTAAGATGCATGCACTTAAAATAGTAACATGTATCGGAGAATCTTTGGGGTTTAGAAGGGCAGCTGAAGTCACTTAAGTCCAGGAGGCCCTTTGAGGAGGGCAAAGGAAAGGTGGTGCATGAATTCAAGATCTAACACAGTTTCAGAGTAGTAAACACACTTACTAATGAATGAATAAAACCTAAATTGGCTTTTACTTGAATCAGTTTGTCATCTTCAAATGGTGATTTTACTTTTTAAAAGTCAGTAGGGTTATTTACATGAAGCACTTAGTACATGAAGTTATCAGTAATGGTTGTGGTAGTTACACTGAACTGTTTTGGGAATGAAAGCAGATACGCTACTCTGTGCTAATTGTTTAGTCACTAATGAATGCTGTTCAGGATGTTGTTATTCCTTTTTGTGCAGGATGTGGTGAACAGTCATCCTGGCCTATCATTTTTAAAGGAAGCTTCTGAATTTCATTCTCGGTACATTACCACAGTAAGTCATTTATATTTGGAAAAGCTGTTTCTGGTTAACTAAGGAAAATCAAAATTATTATGCTGGTTAATATGTATGAGCATCTCTGTCCATTGAGAAGAGTTGAGTAAGCTGTCAGTCTTCATTTTTACATAGCAATAAATCTCATGAAGAAAGACTCAGTTTCTTGTGTGTCAGAGTTTTTCCTTAACATTTATAAGAAATTGTTGAACTTAATGCTAGCAAGATAAATGCTGAATTGTAATTGTAGGGCAAGTTAATGAACATTAAATGAAGCGCAGGCTGTTATCTTAAAAACTTGATTGTGGCTAGAGTCTGTACTCATTAGAATCTTGACCTTACTCTAGTTTTAACTAAATGGAGTTTTGAATGAAAGGTCTGTATTACTGTGGTTGTATTCAGTATTAAGTTCAAATAATGATAATATTGAAGCTGCTTGCTCTTCTCTGGATGTTTTTTCTTTCTAAGCAGGTTTTATACATGAAAAGTTCCATTTCTCCCTTCCTAGGGTTATGTGACCGAAGTATTCTTTCTGTACCCAAGGGAATAAATCAGTGACACGACACTTTTCCCAACTGTGGACTAGACAGCTGATTCCACTGAAGTCTCAAAAGATTAAAAATCTTCAAAATGATACTTGGTTCACTTTCTCTGTGCATGTGAAAAATAGCTTAACAAATACTCTCCAACGAAACACATGCAGAGTTCATCAGCTTAGAGCATGACCTAGACCAAAACTGTCAAAGCTCTTTTTTTTTTTTCTCTTGTTTGAGAGCATTTGGCTTTGGTTCCTTATATCCTCCTCAGAGAAAGTGCCAGCCTATCCAGTATGTCCTGCTGCATTAGGTTTTGCTTCTTGCTATAATGATTGTGTGAGCTCCCAGTACCTTCTTGTCAGATGTGACCGAAGGAAATGTTCTGCCTGCGAGTAGTTTCTTATTGGCTTCTGGGTTGTATCAAAGCCCATTCTGCCTAAAACTCTGAAAGCTTGCTGCCTGTCCTGAAGGACTGTAGAAGGGAAAAAGTCCTGCCACTTCCAGTTACTCTTCTTTGGAGGAACAGCTTCTTTAAGTAAGACTGAGTCCAGCAATACTGAATAAATTACTGCTAGCAGTACTTTACCAACAAAACTTAGCGGAGTCTTCAACAGAAATCACACTAATCAAAAATCCCCAATGTAAACAAGTATTGCTACGAATAGAACAGCAGTATCTGAATGCTCTTCTGGAGGGTAAGAAATGGCAGGAGGACTCACTGCCCCTTCTTGCCTTATTTTAGGATGGAGTAACCATTGCCCGATTTAGTCTTCTAAAATTCTCTCCTGCAAGTTACTACTTAGAATTTTCTCCAAGAATAAATAAGGCATTTTCGTACCTTACCTTTGCCTTGCAACCTGAAGCTTTATCTCCAGGACTTTAAGCATGGCAGTTAGATTTATGTTCGCGCTAACTTCCAGTTACAAGTGAAATGATCCATTTTCCTCCTGTGTTTGCATATACACACACAAGTGTATATATATATATATATCACCCCAGTGAGCAGGCCTCTCAAGCGTTTTTCAGCCGTGGTAGCAATCAGTTCTGTCTGTCAAGCTGTAGTGTTGGCTGGTCGGTCTGGTGGTTAGGTACATGTGTTCCAAGTAAAGCTGAAATAAATTAAAAACGTTTGCCCTGACAAACAAGATAGTGCATTTAATCTGCAAGTGTGTTATGCATATATCTGATCTATGAAATTGTAATCCCTGTGTTTCACCATTTCCTCTCCCTTCTGACAAACCACTGTGCAGCACGGTAAGGAAGACAATTCTCTGACAATTTGCTTATGCTCTGCTTCGATTCACTTTGGAAAACTGTTTCTTAAGCCTGTTCCCAGTTGTCTTTAGCAAACATTCAATTTTGGTTTTATTTTTAGAGCAGTTAAATGTATAACAGATGAGATAATGACATGCAGATGGATTGAGTTGCAAAGCTAAGGCACAACCTTTTTAGAAAAAATTGCTTTGTAGTATAAGCCAAAAATGGGCCTTCCCTAAAATCACAATTAGAATTGAGCTAATTAGGTTTCAGAAGTAGGCTAGTCTAATTCTCCTTTCTGGATTTATTGAAC
The DNA here is from genome assembly GCA_027925045.1 of Hypotaenidia okinawae. Taxonomy (NCBI): domain Eukaryota; kingdom Metazoa; phylum Chordata; class Aves; order Gruiformes; family Rallidae; genus Hypotaenidia; species Hypotaenidia okinawae. The sequence continues at coordinate 142,417,951 of BSDF01000001.1, forward strand.
CAGCTGCTCTTCTTCAAAGTAAGAGCTGTAGAGCTTGCTGCATGCTACAGTTTAAGCTTTAGTTTAGAACTTTACTAAGAAATTCCTCCTTGTATGTGTAATTTAGAAAGTATTGGCTTGTTTAAACTATTGAGTTAGTGCAATTAAGGTCTGAAGTGACAAAAACTTTTATATAATGGAGTCTCTACTTCAGAAGAGGTTTTATTTGTTGGAAAATATGGTTTTTAGCTAGTTACTACTGTGTTGCAAATTAAAAGCTCCACATGCAATGTTTAGTCTTGATAATTGGCAGGTATAATCAATCTCCAATTAAGCAGTTGTAGTTCATAATACGTTTAGATTTTTTTGTTTGCTTTTGTTAGTGGGTGACTGACTTGAAATGTTTTTTCAGTTGACTTAACTGAATTGAGGTGAATATTGAATTCAGTGAAGAAATGAAGAAAAGCTTACGTTCATAAACTAAGCAAGTTATGCTGAGTGTATGTGGCTACTAAAATAATGTAGATGTAAAAAAATATTGGACACTCAACTGAATGGATTTCTTTCTGGTTCCAATCAGTCATGGCACAAGAGCTAGACGTTGTCCTTTAATAGATTTCATTGATGCTGTTGTTCAGTTAGAGAAGTATGTTTATAGTATATAAAGAGGTATATAAATGTTTATATACTTAATACTCCCAGTAGGGCTTTTTCAAGTAGCTGTAAATAACAAAATGAAATGGGAAGAAAACGACTCCTTCCACCTGCAGGAAGTATTTCTGTCAAATGCTGAGTTGTATTTGCAGGCCTTAGAAGTAGCGGTGTCCCCCTGCACTGTGATCCTTTAGCAGTCCCTGTTCTATTTCTCTTCATAAATGGAAGTAAAATGTTCTTATAGAATAAATAGGTCTGAAGTAATGAGGTAAGTTAGTAGTTTCATTAGATGACATCCTGTACATCTGGAAGACTGACAGGCAGTGAAACGGCCCATAGACGCGTTATGGATAGCGTACGCAGCTATCAGTGTTCAGTAACAGTATTCAGCAGCTTCACAGTGGGAGAGACAGGTACTGCAGCACTGAAATAAGACTCACCAAAATGAGCTTGCATGTGGATTTAGAAATGCTTTGGTAATATGATGTAAGAGAAGCATCAAGTTGCTAAGTAAGGAGAACAGAAATAGGGAAGAGCTGGAGTTCTGTAAAGCAGCTGAACGAAGACTTCTGTTTGGGTGTTTGGGAGGGCGTTTAGTTACTTAGGCATGCCTGAGATCACCTTTCCATTTCTTGTTTCTTGCAGGTTATACAGAGAATATTTTATACAGTAAATAGGTCCTGGTCTGGGAAAATAACTTGTAACGAGCTCAGGAAAAGCAACTTTCTGCAGGTACCTAATATCTAAAATGTTGCAAGAGAGATGTTTCCACACCCTTAACCCTGAATCAGCTACACCCTTAAGAGTAACAAAAGTAACATTTTTTCATTTCTCGGAATACTGGTGAAGGAACAACTGCATTAATTCTCATGTGCCAGAATATGTTTAAATGTCATCTTTTATCTAGAGCTGTATTAATGCATGTGTGATAAGCAGAAGTCTGGCTGATCTCATTCTTCTATGAATATGTTGGTTTTCTACCTTGTGTGTTCAGTCTCTGCTGTCATGCTGCATGGTGTGTGTTCTGCATCTGATGATAAAAAATGTTCTGCTGAAATAGTGTTGGGTATTGACTGGGTTACGAGAGCTCAGATTGTTCAACAAGAGTCTTACAAATCCCTTAATGTGTTCTGTTTATTCTGCTAATAGAATGTGGCATTATTGGAAGAAGAAGCTGATATTAACCAGCTGACAGAGTACTTCTCATATGAACACTTCTACGTTATCTATTGCAAATTTTGGGAGCTGGATACAGACCATGACCTCTATATTGATCGGAAGGATTTAGCTCGACATAATGACCATGGTATGACAAATGAAGCACCTTTCTTTATATGCATTAAATGACCTGTAAGCTTTCAGCTGAGGAGGTGGTTAACTGCCAAGGCCAGTGTTCACGAGCCTGTTGGTATAGCTGATCCTGCTGACTCAGTGAAGTAAAGCAGGACAAGTCATCTGTGACACTGCTTTGTGTCTAGCAGTACCAAATTTGAGGGGAAAACTTGAATTCTGGTCTTGGTAAAGAAGTAAAGTATAAATTTCTAAGTGTGTAGCTTGATCTAAAAAAAATATCACTAGAGTCTTGGTATATGGTAAATTGTAAATGGCTACATTTGCCATTTGTGGGCAGTTGAAACAATCTGTTTTACTGGTATTCAAGTAACAGGGCTCTTAGGGCAAGGTATGGAAGGAGTAGAAAAAGGCAAATACTGCTGGGTACTCTGCTGATTTTAAAGTTTTGTTAACTTGGATAAAGCAGTGCTTTTCAGTACTATTTAGCAGCTTTACATTTTCTGTATTCACAGTATGCAGTAACTACTTCTGTAGTCTTGCATGCTTGTACCTCTTTTAAATATTCTGATAGCTGGTATGGAACTGTTGGGTTGTGGGGCTTTTTGGATGCTGTGTGTGCATTGTAATCTTGAAAGTATTCCCTGTCGGAATGGAAAGCTTACTTAAGTACAAAGTGATGATGGAATATTATCCCAAATTAAAATGAACAACCACCATTTGGATTGATTGCTTTGGGAAACTTGCCTGCTGAAGTCAGACTACAGTTTAGGACGCGAGGAAGGAAAGCTGCTTTCATTTGAGAGGTTGCTCTACTGAGTTAGTACACTATAGAAGAGGAAGCAGAGCTGATGCCATCCTACTTGCAATTTAGGTTTGCGTCATTTAAAGTATGGTATATTTGTTAAAGCTAAACAGCTGCTGCTTAATGAGAACTAGACTAAATAAGAGTATAAAATGGATATGATAACTCAACTTTAGTCTTAAATTTACCTAATTCTGTCATGCAAAAAACAGAATCTGGTTTCATTGGTCACTTTCGAACTGTCACTGGTCTGAACTTAGGCTAGATCAAACACTTGTATGTAGTAAGAAAAATATTGAAGTATGTAACTGTTGTTGAGAAGGTCAAGCAACTTCAGTGTTTCAGCAGTAGAGAAGCAGCAGCACACATCTGAAACAAACTGGCTATCCTACAGTTCTGAGGAAAAATAAGAAGTCTTTTCTTTTTATTAGAATTTATTCTAGTGTCTTTAAAAGAATAATAATGTGATAGCATCACCATAAGTACAGAAAGTGAATTATTAACCACCTGCTTGGATTATCAGTATTTCTACAACGCTGGAAAAAAGCTTCAGAGCTAGAATAAGTAGTTCTCCTTCTGTGAGAATATTATCATGTGCTGCTTTGAGTAACATCCACAAATTCTTCGGGATTAATTGAATATCCTTTACAGAGGTAGTGCTCAGTTAAGACATCTCTCTAAAACCCCTGAAATGGTTTCAAAATAGAAGCATGGATCAGAACTGTGTCAGAAATAGACCCATGTCAGAATCGGTTAGGTATGCTCATTATGTATTAAGATGCCAATTCTGCTCTGGCCCCTTGCCAAAACCAAGGTCATATAAAATGTAACAGCACTTGAAAACATGATTTACTTGTCAAAGAACTGGTAAATGCTGTCTTGCTCATTTGCCAATTTTACTACTATTAGATAACTATTTGTGCATCAGGCCTGAATTCAGAGCTGGGTGGTTCTCGCTTTGCTTTGGAGACTTTGTGTTAAGTGATCCTCTCCCAGAGGACTCCAAGGGCTTAATGAGCCCTACGCTTGATCTTTCTCACAGATGCGTATGTATAAAAGGCTTCCAGTAAACTCTTTGGCCAGACAATATGAAGCAAAAAATAACTTGCACACAACTGACACTATCACAAACTTCTTTCACAGCCATTTCGAATAGGATGATAGAGAGGATCTTCTCAGGAGCAGTAACCAGGTATTTCCTTTGTGTGCTGATCTGAATCCACCTTAATAGTAGTTTGCTAAATTGTGTAGCATTCACAGAGGAAAAAATAATGGTGAATTTCAAGATTTAAGCTTGATACTAGAGTCCTTTTGGAACCTTTGGCTCAGTCCTAGCTCTTTACTCGCCTCTATTTGCTCATATGATCACTTGCCATTGGATATTGGGTGGTTTACCAGGGATGGGAATGTGGAAGGGAAGAAATGTTGGCATTGTTTTTCTGTTCCTCAAATCTGTAAAACTTTCAATGGGAACTGGGCCATGAACCCTTTCAGGGAAGGGGCAGCCACCACCTCCCTGGGCAACATGTTCCAGTGCCTCACCGCCCTCATAGTGAAGAATTTTTTCCTAATGTCCAATCTAAATCTACCCCCTTCCAATTTAAAACCATTCCTCCTCATCCTATCACGACATGCCCTTCTGAAAAGTACCCTCCCAGCTTCCTTGTAGGCCCCTTCAGGTACTGGAAGGCTGCTATAAGGTATTCCCTGAGCTTTCTCCAGGCTGAACAACCCCAGCTCTCTCAGCCTGTCTTCACAGGAGAGGCGCTCCAGCCCTCTGATCATCTTTGTGACCCTACTCTGGACCTGTTCAACAGTTCTGTGTCTTCTTTATGCTGGGGACTCCAGAACTGCATGCAGTACTCCAGATGAGGTCTCACCAGCACAGAGGGGCAGAATTAGCTCCCTTGACCTGCTGGCCATGATCCTTTTGATGCAGCCCAGGATACAGTTGGCCTTCTGGACTGCAAGTGCACATTGTCAGCTCATGTCCAGCTTTGCATCCACCAGCAACCCTAAGTTGTCCTCTGCAGGGCTGCTCTCTATCACATCATCTCCCAGCCTGTATTGATGATGAGGATTGCCCTGACCTAGGCGCAGGACCTTGCACTTGTCCTTATCCATATCTGTGGCAAGTCACCTTAGGAACAGTGCATCTTGTAGGAGATAATAGCATCGAGGAAAATAGTCTTTAATTTTGGTTAGTAAAAGTGTTTGTTTTAAAATACATTTTCTCTCTTCCCTTTTTGCTCTTCACCTTCAAGAGGCAGAAGAGCACAAAAAGATGGAAAAATTAGCTATGCTGATTTTGTCTGGTTTTTGATATCTGAAGAGGACAAGAAGACACCGACTAGGTAAGAATGAATTTATATTTTAACAGAAATAAAGACTGACTTTATTGGTTTTCCAGCCTTTAAATAGAGACCATTGATGCTCAGCTGGAGCTGTGATGTAAGAAGCTAAATGATAAAAACAGGAGTGGAAAACTGGCCCAGTTTGTTGCATTGTTTCTTGTTTATCGCTGTCTCAGAACCACAGAATCATTGGGGTTGGAAGGGACCTCAAGAGATCAAGTCCAACCCCCAAACTGAGTCTCCTGTTGTTGCTGCTGTAAATGTCTATTTTAATGAGTTTGAAGAACTAATTAAATATTATTGTTTCATATGCTCTGTGTGGCCTGCTTACAGACAGAGCCATAAATAAAGGGAATTACAGATGGTTCATGATGCCAGTGACTCTGGGAAACTACAGAGCTAGCAATACCTGTAGGATGTTGATAAGAAACCTTCTGTGTGGCGTGTCATTGGCTTGTTCAATATGAAAAGAAACCTCTTTTGGAGCACAAGTCAATTTCTCATTGGCTCCCTTCAGTTATGTCAAGCCAGGTGGAGTAGCTGTGTCCTCCCTCCCCCCTCACAAGCGAGTTTCCAAATGCAGTGAGGTTTGGCGTGGCAAATACCGGGAGCTCTTCCCACAACTGGTGGTGGCCGGTGGCTCTCTGTCATCATGGAATGCAGTCTCAGGTCTAGTTTTGCATCTCTATGCAGCATGCATACGTTTTAAAGTATAGGCAACCTAAATCCCTGAAATGAAATCCTGTATTAAGGCTGTGTAAATGCTTCTTTGCTATCAATTACTGAATTTCAGCATTGAGTACTGGTTTCGCTGCATGGATCTGGATGGGGACGGTGCTTTGTCTATGTACGAATTGGAGTATTTCTATGAAGAACAGTGCCAAAAATTAGATAACATGGCCATAGAACCTTTGCCATTTGAAGACTGTTTGTGCCAGATGCTGGATCTTGTGAAGCCACAGTGTGAAGGTAACAAAATAATTTTGCATCTCTGATTTCTGTTTCTCTGGATTAGGAGTAGTTACTGCACCCTTAAGAGCACTCAGTTGCAGAAATAATATGTGATTAGGGGTTTTTCCTCTCCCTAAAGTCTGCTAGAGCTTATCAATGAATGGTCTTCCAAGGGCAGGCAGGAGTTCATTTTCATACTAAAACTTAACATTCTACTTTAAAATTCCTTGTTAGGCTTTTATGTTGGGCTTGTAGCCACGTTTAGTGTTAGATGAAGTCTTGTTGCTGTCTGGCTGAGGCGATGCTCTCAATCAAAGCTCTTGGCTGTTTGTGTGCTTGCCACTTACCTGTTGCAGTACTCAATATTTCTTTAGGAGGGACAGTTTCTAAACAGTGCTTGTCTCTGTAGGTCAGTAATGACATACTTTAGGCTAGAAGCCTGTGCTGCCCATTCAGAAATCAATGCTAAAGGGCTGTAAAATAACAGAATATTAAACTGTTCTTAGTTTTGGTCTATTTTATACATTGATTTGAACCTTCATAGACCTGCATTCTACCCTCCTGCATTTGGCATTATATGATCTGTAGCTGATCATATATTTATATTTCACATCTGAAAAACATTTACAACATGAGCGTGATGATCATTTCCTATTTGTCCTCTGTGCTGCTCAGAACTAGAAGTATTTTGGCATGCCTTGGTAGATGTCACTGCAGTGCTGAAGAGTGGTAGCTTGCATGTTCGTGGCCTCTACCTCTGTGCCATTTCTGATGCTTCTCTCAAGTTGATAAAACTGTTGCAGCCAGGGTGGATTGGTCTTCAGGGACTTAAACTCAACACAACTTAGGTCAACCTATGCCTAAACTTAAAGTCTCAACACTTGACCACGTTTAGCACTAAAAACCCTTGTTGTGGCTGGACTTTTTAACGTGAATGTCAGTGTGTAAAAGGACTTGGCCTACAATCTGGCTGCTATTTATTGTACAGACTTTGCACTGTGAAAAATTTAGGACTTGCCTGTTGGCTCTTGAAGTGTTTGATAGGAATAGCAGCCTTGATGGCATATACCAATGCCTGCTATTTTTTGTGGTAAAGAAAATTGTTGACTGTGTTTAATGCTTTTGTTTAGCAAACATAATCATTGAATGATAGAATCATAGAATGTGTTAGGTTGGAAGGGACCTTTAGAGACCATCTAGTCCAACCCCCTGCAGTAAGCAGGGACACCTTCACTAGATCAGGCCACTCAGAGCCCCATCAAGCCTGACCTTGAATGTCTCCAGGGGTGGGGCCTCCGATATGTCCCTGGGCAACCTGTTCCAGTGATCCGCCATCCTCAGATTGAAGAATTTCTTCCTAATATCCAACTTAAATCTCCCCTTTTCTAGTTTAAAACCATCACTCCTTGTCCTACTGCTACATGCCCTTGTGAACAGTTCTTCCCCAGCTTTCTTATAGGCACCTTTCAGTTACTGGAAGGCTGCTGCAATTAGGTCCTCCTGGAGCCTTCTCTTCTCCAAGCTGAACCAGCCCAACTCTCTCAGCCTGTCCTCACAGGAGAGGTGCTCCAGCACTCTGATCATTTTTGTGTCCCTCCTCTGGACACACTACAACAGGTCCATGTCTTTGTGCAGAGGGCTCCAAAGCTGGACACAATACTCCAGGTGAGGTCTCACCAGAGCAGATCAGAGGGGCAGAATCTCCTCTCTAGATTTGCTGCCCACACTTCTTGTGATGCAGCCCAGGGTGCAGTTGTCCTTCTGGGCTGCAGATGCACATAATATTGTGCTGGTGTTTTATGCTTAGACACTTGTAGATGAAGCACCAGGTCTTTCCTACTTGAATTTCAAGTGTTGCTTTAATTGAGTGTTTAAGAAGGTGGTTCTGTTAACTGTCTATAAAATTTTGGTTAGAGGATCAATAGCACTCTTGTTTATTGCCTGCCTTTCTAGTAATATACATATTTAAATTGCAAGGAATGGTATTTTTAAAAGGCAGGTAGTTGTCTTAACTTTTTGACATAATTTGGCAAGCTCAGGGAATTGAAATAGCTCAGAACTCAGAGCCTCCTGTTCTTATTTAAACCAAGTTAATACGATTCTTCTAGGTGAAAACACTTGTCCAAAAGCAGACTGAAAAATTGTACGTGACAAGGGTGTGAAGTACGTTTTAGCTGGAAGCTCAGTCCCAGTTATCACTGGAATGAGGTGCCTGACCAACAGGGCAGGGTGGGGGAGGGAGGGAGGCATTTAAGATGAGGTAAAGTAAGCTCCAAGGAAAAACTTAGGTTGTATGGTTGCCTATGACAATTTCCCAGAGGTAGGGGTTCCCTTCCAGCCACCCACACTGTGCTTTCAGATGTTTTCAGCAATGTTTCTGTTCCCCTTCTCAAGTGAAACACGATTGATATATCTGTTTTGTATCATGAAGATGATAAAAGGAGGCTGTGGAACACAGTCAGGATGAGAGTTATTTAGGGCAATGAAAATGAAAGCCAACTGTGAAGGCTTGATTTTTGTTTTTTAATTAAAAATGAGGGATGCTTAAAAGGGTTAAGAAAAAAATTCTTCTGTCACTTTGATACAAAAACTAGGAACATGGAATGACCTTCTGCTTAGTAGATTTCAAACAAAAGGTGACACTCCCATACACTTACAGATAAATTGTGATGCAGTTTACTACTGGGTACTCTTTGTACTACAAAGTCAGTAATTTATGGAGGCTTGAACTTAGCTACCTCAGTTTCCTCCTTCTTTTTATGGCCTTTGAGGCACAATGTAGGCATCTACATGCGTTAGGTGTCTAAGCTCCTGCTGCAGTAAATGGAAACTGGAGAGCAAATCAACGAACCAAATATAGGTGTCTAACTTAAACTGGGAGCTTATATAACCAGGACTCAAATCAGTTGCCTGGTTGTAGAGAGTTGCTGCCACTTGAGATGGCCCAACACATCAGACATCTGTGTGGGTCTGACAGATACGACACAGGTGCCACGAGGGATTTGAGTCGTTCCAGAGCACCAGCTACAAACCAGGCAGAGCACACTGAGGCACCTCGGGTGGCAGCAGGCACAGGCGTGGCACCCAATTCCAACTGGGATCCATACTCTGCTTCCCTCCAACGCCCTTGAGTTTTACACAGTGTTAGAGGCTGGGACAGCATGCTGAGGAAACACTGTTCTGGGTCTGGCTTTTCTTGAGGACTTCCATTAACATCTGCAGTTAGTCACTCTTGGGTTGACAACCCAAGACTGGCCAGATTTAAGGTGAACCAATAAAGGGGAGTTTCCTTGTGTGTCCAGTGTTTCTTTAGTCTTTCTGCAGAAGCTTAATGCTCAGCTTTGAAATCAGGTAACATTTCTGACAAGTACCTGTAGTGCTTAACGAATCCATTGACTTCAGCCTGCAAAGTAGCACTTCACAAACAAACCAACCACCTCTGAGCATGCAGCTTTCCTCTCAAGCACTAAATATTGATCAGGCTGGACAAGCATGGCAAACTAGGCTCTGTGAGAAATCCATGTGTATGAAGCACAGTGTCCTGGTTTCAGTCAGGATAGAGTTAACTTCATTTGTAGCAGCTGATGGAATGCTGTGTTTGGGAGTTAAAATGAAAGCAGTGCTGAGAACACCCTGATGTTCTTAGTTGCAGTCAGACAGTCAAGGACTTTCTCAGCTTCTTCGTATTTCTCTATTCATGAGAAAGGAGGGGCGAAGCCAGGACAGGTGACCCAGATGGGCCAAAGAGAGTATTCCATGCCAATTACGCCCTGCCCAGGATAACGGGGGGCTGTTGGGAGGAAGAAGAGGGGCGGTGGCAGGACGCGTGCTTCTTGGGGGGACGGTCGGGTTCCGGGACAGCTCTGGGTGGTACGGCCTGAGTTGTGTGGTTTGGGGAGAAACTGCATTGGGGATCAATAGTTTCATATTCTTTTGCTCTAAAGTCCTGTTAGCATTGGTATATTTTATCTTTCTGTTATCTTAGTAAACTCTCCTTATCCCAACCCACGGGCCTCTTAGTTTCTTGGGTTTGGAGTTATTTGCCCCTTCCTTTTCCCTTCCCTTGTTTCCCCCCTTTTTCCCTCTTCCCCTGCTCTTTTACTTTAAGAAGCAGGCAGCTGAGTGGATCTCAGCCCACAGCCGGGGTGAAACCATGACACACAGTCATGCACTGCCATCCTTGTCATACGTTCTTCTAAAGTCAGGGAAGAGAGCCTACTGTCAGAGGAGACTGCTACCTGCTACCCAAGCACTTGCTAGGAAGGAATGGCTGGTTTGCTGAAGGCTCTTAACGAAGCTCAGGCAATTGGCTTAAATAATGTTGAGTAGCTAAGTGAGGCGGACTGCATGTTACTCTGAGATTCTGAAGGGCTGTAGGATGCCAGCTAAAGCAAATAAATCTGAAGCATTTAGGAGTTTTGTCTGCTTTGAAGGACGCTTGTCTGGGTGTGTGCTTCATCTGTTCACTTCTCTCCCGTTGCATTGAGCATCGGTGGCAAGTGTTCTTGAGCGTAACGATGACTGAACATTTGAAGAACATTCCTCTTTTTGGGGGAAAGGGCAATGTCAGCTCTAAATACCTTGTAATCCCCTTCCCAGGAAAAATTACTCTGCACGATTTAAAGCGATGCAAGATGACAAATGTGTTTTTTGATACTTTCTTCAACATTGAGAAGTACCTTGACCATGAACAGAAGGATCAGTTTTCCATGTTGCGGGTGAGTACGAAGCTCTTACGAACCTTTTTAGCTGTATCCTTAACAAGTAATAGGCTTCTGCATAACTCACCATGTGGTTGTTTAGGACAGTGAAGGTGAAAGCCAAGAGGTCTCTGACTGGGAGAAGTATGCTGCTGAAGAGTATGACATCTTGGTAGCAGAAGAGGCAGCCAGTGACCAGTGGAATGACGGGTAAGAACGTAGCAGGAGAGTCAGTATGAATCCCCTCTACTGGTGTAGAGCGCCACCATGGCTGTCATCCTTGGTGCTCTCTGCATAGAATGGTGCTGTTGGTCCTGTTGGGCCGTGTGCTCAGTGAGGGGGCAAGGACCTTGTTTGTATCTTGAAGTGAATATGCCTTCACAGTTTGTGATCACGCTGGTTTTGTCAAAGAAAAGGTCTGTCTTCAAATTTTGGGAGAAAAGAAGATTTGGAAAAGCTTCAACTCTGAACAAAATACAGCATTAATTTCTGTAGCTTTGCTAAATCAACAAAGAGCTTCATTCAGAGGGTTTTTTGAGGAAAAAAAATCTCATTTCTGAACTCAATTATATCAGCCTAGAAGTATTTTCTCACAGCTCTTTAAGAGGAAATAAGATAATAAATCTTGCTGTTTTGAAAGCACTCCTTTATTTTGGCTGCGTAGGTTCTGGAACCTCTCAGAATCCAAAGCCCTGAATTTGCTCTTCATTGTTTTTACTATTTAATAAGATAGGGAAAACAAATTTAACCTGGTTTAGGCCTTAAGGTGATGCATCCATCTAGAAAAGGGAGGAAAGAGGGGAGGGAGGAAATTGCTGTTGCCCAGCACTTCAGCACTGAGAGGGCTCATAGTAGTTTTCACTGTATCTTTCCCCAGAAGTGGCCAATATTACAGAACTCACACCCGAAGTGTAACTGAAGCTTTGCTGTGCTCTGAGTTGGGCAATATTAAACCTTCAGCGCTTTTCATCTCGTTTCATCTGTTACAATCACAGGCTGAGTTGGGGAGGGTGGAGAACATGGTGGTATGCACATTTCTGACAGTTGTGTGAGATGCTGTAATGTCATAAGAGCTTCAGTGTGATGGATCAGAGGAAAGAGCTGTTTCTGTGGCCTTGCTGCCTGTGAAATGTTATTTATAACTTGGCTGACAAAAGTAGTGGGATTCTTAAGATCCAGTGGATTTTTGGTCCTCTTGTTTTGGAATGCTCTTATAAAATTAACATGTTTAAACCATCAGGATCAAATTTTTTTAAACTTACTGGTGGACTTGGGCTGCTCCTGAGAGGATCAGGCCCAGCCCCCACAGCATCTGCTGTCATCTCAGTGCCTGTCAGAGGGGTCCCCTCAATGAACCACAGTAAACCAGAGCATCAGCTGGTCAGCCCGAGAGCCCAGGCTTGGCAGGAAGGAGTAAGAGCATTTAGGAGACTTGAGGTGCTATTAAACCTGAACACCTTAACTCGATCCACTTCCTCAGATGCTTTACACCTTTGCTGGTTTGGCTTTAGGTTCCTTCTGTTCTGCCAGTCTGTTGCTTACTTGTATCACAGGTGTCTCCAGCCTCCCCTTCTAAAACTCTGCTGCTGATGTGAGTCCCTAGAAGCAGAGCAGAAAGCCCATCTTGTATGCTTCTGGATACAAAGCTGGGAAATTCAGGTGGCTTTTGTCTCACTCTCACCTGATCTTTGTTAGTTAAACACAGATTTCCTGGGTTCCATCAAGATCCCCTTACTCTGTCTTACAGCTCCTGCTGGGTGTACCCTGCAACACTAGCTGGTCAGTTAAGGTCTGCTGAGGGCGCAGAAGCTTCCTGCACTGCAGGGCCTGCAGAAGCCAAGCCTTAGCTAGGCTGTCAAGCAAAATATTCCAGCTGGTCCTGAGGCACTCTGTCCTGAGACCATGTCCAGTGTCACCAGCCACTGAAACCTGCTGGAGTTCTGCCATTTGTAGGAAGGGACCAACATGGTGGAAATGGGGATTACTCTGCACCCCTGATGAAAGGCACAGGTTGCCTCTGCTGCTAGCACTAGCAGATTTGTCACAGATCTTGTAGGGAAAAACCTGACAAATATTCTATGAAATACTTCATCCCATGGAAGCACAGCCCAAAAAATCACATGTTATTTTCGATTACTTTCTGTGCTGCTAGTTGGGTTTGGGGCACTGGCCCTCCACATCAAGTAGATGGAATTAGTGGTGTAGAAGACTAAATAATGGGTTTCTGAGCCAAAACCCTTGTTACAATACAATATGCATCTTCCAACCCCTTGTTTTCCAATGTGCAGCTCAGTAACTCTAAGGGTGACTTCACTGCTGGTCTGACCAGGACACTGGACCTGTGAGAGAAACCCAGGTGGTTCTGTTCCCTGCCGAAGGACTGACAGATGCTCATGTAACTCAGGCTTTAACACCTATGGGAAGGATAAAATCGGAAGGAAAGAAAATCAGGAATTCTTTTTACTCATGGCTTAATCCTCACCTGAGGTCATCAAAGTGTCTTTATTTTGCTAGATTTCTTTTACTTAAACCAGCAGCAAAGCTGACTTGGTGTGTTGAGCAGTTCAGTAAGTGTTTGAACAGCATTGCTTTCATCACTGACGATGTTCTTCCACCCTCCTCTGCCATCAGCTCTGCTCTGCTTTGGTGTTCACTCTGGGCTCTTAGTCTGTAACTCCTCTTTGCCCCGTGCCTTTCTCCGAAAGAATCCTATTGCTGGCAGGCACATGCTGCCATGACAAATTCACACTGAAGAGCAGATACCACAGTTTCTGGAGCTCACACTTTGCCTACTCTTCTTATGTAGGCAGAAATGATTCTGTGCCAGTAAGAGATACAGAGGCACTTGGAGATGTGCATGAACCTGAGCCAGCCTAGCCCAGGAAACTGGTCAGATCTTGAATCTGTCATAAGTCTTTAGAGGTTTAGGGTGTTTTCTTTAATGGCTAGCAATTACAGCGTGATACCTTGTAAAGAGTGCTCAAGGAGAAATCCTTTAACTACCAACCTGGGCTTTCTTTAGCTGGACATGACGTTTCCTTCCCCACCTGCTCCCTTCCAGCGGTGGCAGCGGTGGGGCGTTACCAGTTATTTCCCATTAAGCACTTGACTTCAGCTCTCCAGCATCAGCTTTAACCATGCCGTTGGTGTCATCACTGCTCCTGTGCCCTTGAGTAGCACTTTGGGTGTTCCTCCTCTTCCGTTGTACCTGCTGCAGGTGTAGTTGCTCTACCCAATTCAGTGTAACACCTGCTCCCTTGGAGAGAACAGGGAGGGTTTCTGCCCAACACTCCCGTCTTGCGCTTGACAGGTTCTAACTTGGGAGCTCTCTGCTGGAGCAGCGTGGGGCTCTGAATCCTTACAGTAAAGCCACGTGTCCCACTAGGAAGTTCTGCACGTGATGGGAGAGTAAGCTAGCTTCAGCTTGAGTCCTTGCTACGGAAAGTTACTGCTGCTGCTGGCTATGTGTTTCAAGTACTGGGACTGAGGGAGTCTCGTTACTGTTCTAACACTGGGGCACTACTCAAGGAGGCTGGATTCTTTCTCTTCCCTTTTTGCCCACTCCTAGGTTTGAAGCAGAGCTGAGTCCCGTAGACCATCAGAAGGCCAACGTCCTGAAGTATCAGATGGAAAAAAGACCGTTCTTTGAAATGCCTTCCCACCTGGCCGATGTGGACTTGGATGAATACGACTACGAAGAGGACTTTGAGTAGTGGTTACTCCTGGTCAGCGCTTGCAGAAGAGAAGGGACAGTCCGCAGCAGGTCTGCTACACACCTACACGTTTCGGTGGGGTTTGTTTCCAGGAAGTCAGCTTAGTTTTGTGCTAAAAAAGTATTTAATCACTACGCTACCTTTTAAATAAAGGAAGCACGTTTGTATGGAATGATGAACCTTTTTGTATTTATTCAATAGACTCTAGTTTGTAAAATAGATGAAAGTATTTATTTACAGATGTTGCTGAATTCCTTTTTGGAAAAAATAACAATACCTGATTTTAGAGCAAAGTAACCTACTGTTTTTAAGGGAACTGTGTAATTCTCTCTAAGCCGATGTGTGGCACGCTGACCATCTCCATCCTGTATGCATTGGGTGTCCTGTCCGGCTACAGGAGGCACGGAGACAGTTTATCCCTGGCCTGCAAAGCTTTGTATCCTTTATGTAACAGACAGTGCCAGGGCTTCCATGCCTTGGCAGGGCAGAGGCACACCCGTGAGAGTTGCATTTGAGGAGCTGAGTGTGTTGTGGCGTGCAAGGAAAGCCAACGCCCGAGTTGTCTCCCTGTGTAGTCCTTGCTTGCCCCGCCTTCAGTTCTGCTTGGCCTTTTAAACTTCAGTGTCTTCATCGATGTTCATTAGAAAAAGACTGTTTAACACTCAAGTCTGGTTTAGTGTTCATACTTGATCCGAGATGGGTGTGTTTGTGTAGAAGGAACCAATTTTTTTAAAAAAAAAAAATAACCCTGTTGTGTAAATGTTACTTGATTGGTGATGTGCACTAATTTGTTGTGGGCATTCAGTGCTTTTGTCTGTGTGTGTCCCCCTCCCCAGTTGTTTGCTATTGACACATTCCATGGATATTCATCAGTGTCACAGCAGCTTGAAATTGTTGCCTCACTCTTCCTGTTAAGCGGCTTTTGTTGAGGGGGGAAAAAAGAAAATGTACAAAAAGATGTAAGTTATTTTTTTTTGGTTGCAGTGTAGACATGTTTAAAATGTTTCAAAGTCATGTTTGTATTTTCAAATAAAATAAAGATTTTCATACATGTATTTTAACAGCTCTAACCATGTACTCCATGGCCGCCTTCCTGTTCAAGAGCCCTTTAGGATGCGATGGGTTACACATGTACGCAGCCCAGTTGGATCATTGCTGGAAGCCAGCAAGCTCTAGTGGGCTCTTCCCATCCAAAAGCCAGGGCTGCCAAGCAGCTGGGTGTGATGCAGAGAAAGCTGTGCTGCTGAACTCCTCACACATCTCATGCGGGTGCTTAGGAACACATGTGTCTGAAATGCATCACTACCACCTGTCAGCGAGCCTCACCAGGGCAAGCTTGAGTCATTTTACTGCCACTCAAACCATTTTAAAAGATGAATTCAGGGTTGGTTTTTTTCAACTTTTACTGCCAACTCATTGGTGTCAGATCTCTCTCAGGGTGACCAGGTGCCTTTTGCTACCTGCTCCTGGCTTTGGGGTTTTTAAGCAGTAGAGGCAACTGCCCTTCCAGCTGCTCCTGAACATGTACTGCTGTTCAAGGAGCAGTGACTTCTCTCTCCCTGACACCCTTCAGCTAGAAGGGGGCTCATAAAGGGCTGGCTACAGCTGTGGGATTTTCATCCCACAGTGCTATGTCACTGTGAAGCTGAGCTGGGTGGGGGCAGGCTGCTTCTGCAGATCTGTGTGTTCAATCCCGCTCCCTATTACACAGTGGATAACCAAGCCCCTTTTTTTCCTGAAGGATTTGCACAGTTCCAGTAGGGCAAATTAAGGGGGTACTGTGGAAGGGACTTCTGCTGCCATGTATGAACTGGAATGCTTACTGTACCTTCCCTGGGAAGGGCAATTCCCAGCCCCCCTCCATCATAAGAATTAAAGTATCTGCATGTTTGATGTGGTCCTAGGTCCTAAGTGTTTTCTTAGTCCAAGTCCAGAACCAAGAACAAGTTGATGTGAGTGACAACCACCATTATTCAGCTGAGTGCTATCTCTCCCCTTGCAGGGGCCTACTGCCTACTTAAAACAAAAGGGTTTTATTATTGCCCCTTCCTGGGGCCCAATACCTAGGAGCTCTTCATGGCTTTCATGTCTGTGGAGCTCAATTTGAACTCCATTAGTGGGCAAACTGGAAGGGTAGTGACACCACTGCTCCTCTTCTCCCACCTCAGCGTGGGAACATCACTGGCACTTTCAGCACTAGTGAGTAGCAACGGTTATTTAGTTTATTTTATTTTACACAGTAACAATCCAAAATAGATGTGTGTATATAAAATAAAGCTGATTGATAGGATTACTGCAGCATACAATTCCATGGAGCAGTGACAAAAGGGTCAGTGAAAGCAGCCAGCACTCCCAGCCTACTGCTTCCGAAGCACTCTAGAGTGAAGATCGTTTGCAAAGTCTTGAGGGAAAAAATACTCTGGAAGAGCCACGTGTGCAGCCTCGTGACGCTGCCGTCGCACGCTCTCTCCTTTCCAGGAAAACACCACGTGATCCCCGTGTATGAAGGATTGCTTCCAGAGGAAAATACTCAGTCCTAACTGGTCCACTGTCTCTTTGCTCCTCAGGAGTCTTGATCCAAGTCTCCTGGGAACACGTCCTGATCCCCGCAGTTGACCAACCAGTGGAACACAGAAATACTGTCAGATTACTTGATTCGGGTTTTCCTTTTACACACAGGAAAGGGCACGGCCGTGTCACCCGCCATCACCCAGCAGGTC
This sequence comes from Hypotaenidia okinawae, assembly GCA_027925045.1. Lineage (NCBI taxonomy): Eukaryota > Metazoa > Chordata > Aves > Gruiformes > Rallidae > Hypotaenidia > Hypotaenidia okinawae. The sequence goes on from BSDF01000001.1 coordinate 142,435,117, forward strand.
ACAGCCTTCTCAGCTGGGCCGGTGTCTGGTACAAGGAAACAAGCAGGTGTCTGTTATCCATTATCCATCTCGGCCACCACGAACGGCAAAGGATACACCCCACAGAACGCTGCCCCTGCTGACTGCAGCGAGCTTCTCTCCTCTAGTTTACAGAGTCTTTGACTCGGTATTTGTCCATACCCTGATTCCAGCCCTTACGCTGGGAATTGGTCCGCGGGATGCAGCTGAGCAGCGATGTCCCTACCTGACTCCCACAGCCTTAGAAGCGCGACAGCCACATCGGTAACACCGCGGTGACGGCACTGCGGAGAAACCAGCTGCGGTGCTGGCACCTAACTGGTCCCGGTGGGATGCCTACAGACTTGAGCCATATCTCCTGCTGCCTCAGTTGGTGCCATCACAACCCCACTTCCAGTTAAAGTTTGCAGGGGGAAAAAAAAGGGAACCATGTTCTTCACTCCCATTTATCCTCTCAGCTGCTTAACCTTCCTGTACCAGAAGAAAGAGAAGATTAAGTCAGTCTCCTCAAGAATAACATACAAGAGCACACAAGGGATCAGAATGTAAACCTCGAACCATTCAGCGGTTTGGCCGCAGCTGGCTCTTGGAAAGCACTGCATTTAGCTTCCACAAAAGGAAAGGAGCGTTTCTATAACACAAGGAGCCCAGAAAAGGCCACGTAAAAGATAAATAAAGCAGGGCACTTTCTGAACAGCTTCAATCTTGGCCCACAGATTTAAATCCTTTTATTATCTCTCTTCAATAGGAGCTTTCTCCAAGCATATATCCCCAACAGTCAGTCTATGTTTTAAAAGGCTTTCTTCCCTTAGCCCTCTTTAAAAAACAAAACAAAAGCAAATAAAACCCAGCCCACCACTCGAATATGAAATTCATTGTCTAGATCTACAGGAAATACTCATTTAAGAAAGTAAAAGATCAGGCCAGGTCTTCAAAGATGGCTCTTAGATCGCAGATAAGCAGAGCCCCTGGAAATCAATGGGTTGCCTGACTCACTGCGAAATCCCTGTCCACCACACACTGAGTTTGCATCCTACTACAAATCCAGAGGGGGGATAAAGGAGAAAAACCTGAAGGAACCACTCAGCCCCCTGCAATGGCTGACAAAGCAAATCCTCAGAGGATGGGAAGAACATCAGAGACTGCCACATAGGAACCACTGTGGCCTCTTTTTTATCTCTCCCCCTTGCAGTACAAGTCACTGCTGTGAGACTTGTGGTGTCCTTGCACCCCACTGTCGCTGGGGTGGGCTGGAAGTTCCTCCTTGCTGCAAGCTTCCACTCCAGGGCTGAGCTGGGGCCCAGGCAGACTGCTGCAGTTTTGCCAAGCTGTTATCTGATCCCAAAGGCAATTGCTGCCCCCCACAACAACCCCCCCAAGCCACACTGGCAGCTACTCCAAGCCCACAAGGTTTGAATGCTTCCCTTCAAATTCCCAGCTGGTTTGGGGACAACTTAATCTTCCCACCAGCCTTGACTGGAAAAGGGCAAGAAACAAGGGAGCATCTAACACCAAGAGCCCCGGGCCTACAAGTGATCAGGCACATATGGAGTCCTTCCAGCTCTAAAGACGACCACACTACACCAGTGCTGAAGCAGACGTTCCCCACGGGCCTTGCAGCAGTGCCCCCTGCACAACGTGTGGGTATGTGAACCAACTGCAGGAAGCACCTCTTCATCCATGTGCTGCATGGTGTGGGAAACAGGAAACCATCCACCTCAGAACACACCCTACCTGGTGTGCAATGTACCTAAGGATGCCTAGATCCTACAAGAAGAATTGCCATAAAAACATGGATCAAGATGAACAAGGAGACTGTAGCTGCAGAGAAAAAGAACCCCTTTCCTCAGCCTGAAAGGGGCCCCAAAAGAGCAGCTCCTTCTATAAATTCATGAAATTCTGAGCTACTCAACTACAGCTGTCCTCAGAGCTGGAAAACCCCAGCCAGAATTACCTGGTCTGCACTAACCACATCAACATCGACATCTTCAACCATGTCTTCTGCTTGACCCTGCTCGGAGACATCTTCTGTCTTAATCTCTTCTTTGCTAGGGGTGGAAACAAAAGCAGAGTCTTGAGAAACTTTGTAGCAGAGGTTGCACACTGTAGAGCATGCTGCAGGCAGAGTATGTCGCAGAGTATGTCACAGAGTATGTCACACAGTAAGATCTGCTGCTGAGATACCCAGTAAGATAACCCAAAGTTTCCAGTATTTCCAGAATTTCCAGGGTATGAAAGGGGCTATGCCCTGAGGAATTTCCAATAAAGCAGTCTAGAAACAAAGCATTCATTTAAACAAGGGCTGGATCTGTAATCACCTGCATGCTTAATACGTTTTTGTTGCATTTTATTTGTATTCACCACGTCCAATCAATGGTTGTCCCAAAACCTGGAAAAGCATGTGTCTTTCTGGGATTTGTGTTTCATCTTTTAAGCTACTGACATGGGACACACCACCCAACACCTCAATAGAGGGGTTGCATTAAAGGGAAATATCCCAATTGAGCACTCTGGGTGCTTTACAGAACTCAAGAGGAGACTCTGGACTCCCTCTCTGCAATACCTCTCCTGCACCCAGGTCCTGTGGGGCTTCCCGCAGGTGTAGCAGTAGTTAACAGCAGGAGGCCCGCAGAGGCAGAGATCCCCCCTTTCTTTCATTTGCAGAGGTGCAGAAAACGCCAATCGTCATGCTGCAGCAAAGAGCCAGGGGGCAACCGACCCCACAGCCCTCTAATCAGGACCAGAGAGGTGGGACAGGGAACCCTCCTGCTTCTTTGTCTATTTCTCTGCACACTGGGTATGGGTCTGAGAAGGTGCAGAAGCCCTGTGACACTGGGGCGCAACCAGGCTGAAGCTGCAAACACAGACAGATAGTGGACAGAGGAAACCCAAACGGCAACCTGTCCTCGGGGAGGACAGCCTGTAAGAGAGGAGGAGCTCACGCCCTGTGCCCTTTGCCCACGCAAATGTTACACAGAACAGCGGCAGAGGTGGACAGAGAGAGCCCAGCTGTCGGTACTGGGACAAGGGCAGCAGCCTGTAAGACATAAAGCTCTCACCAGTGCCTTCTCCGCAGCCCTCCTGGCCCAAGGAAGGGCACGTGCTGCTGCGCGTGCGCCTCGCGAGACTTCAGCCTCTTTCTGCCCTTCCCTGCGGCGGGGGCGAGGTGGGGAGCGCGCTGCAGGGCTGGAGCTTTGCTGGCTGCTTCCGTCTGGCTGGTTTCAGGCAGAGACCCTGTAACAGACAGTGAGCAGACTTGTTCTCCAGCCTCTCTCAAAGGTCCTGAGGTGGACATTTCCAACATGTTCTCCACAGGGCAGAAGCAATGGGACCAAGCTCAAAGGGGGATTTGGAGCTAATCATTTGTTTGTTGAAGGAACCAGCTAAAAGCCACCTAAAAGACAATTTACTCTGCCCACTGGTCATTTTTGCAATCTAGATTTACGATCTTGGCCCTGGTCCACAAGTGCTATCGCTACTCCTGAGTCTGTATAAGCCTTGAGAAAGGAAAGCCTTTGGGACACAAAGGAACAAGCTTTCTGAAGGCAGGCCACTGGGAAGACTATTTTGGAGAATGGGTGAGAGAGAAATTAACAGGTGTTCTGGGAAAGTTCCCTTTCCTCTACATACAACTGCTCATGTCTACAGCACTTAGCGGTTTAATGGCAATGGGCTTTGTCATGGCTTTACTACATTTAACTAAGTCCCACCATATCTGTGCAGTGAACACCTCATTACGGACTGGGAATCCATGAGAGCTGCTAAAGCCTGGATCCAGCACACCTAACTGTAACTCCTTAAGTTGGGAGTATGATCCTAAAGGATCCCTAGAAATTCAACAGAGAGAAGGACCTCGGAAGATTATTTGGCTTAGATCATCGATCAGGCTGAAGATCAGAATTGCCTTCTGGAAATACTTCTCCTGTCGCAATTATCTACAGGGCCTACAACAGCAACACCCTTAATTTAGAAATTGAAACCAATGAACCAAGTCTCAATGGCACAGGCAAATGCCACTGCTGCATACAGAGCAGAACTCAAGACTATCTGAATTCTGCTTACACAAAGTCTCCAGACGAACCTTCCTGCTGCTGAGCGATGAAGAGGCCTTTAACAACAACACAGCTGAAGGCAAAAGCTGCAATGTGAACTAGAAACTCCACAATGCCCGATACACTGAGGCACTGCTAATGCAAAGCATGAAGTGAATTCCACTGGGGCAAAGGAAATACAGCTGATCCAGAGCAGGGAAGTTTTCCTACCATCAGATAATTTCCTTTTAAAAGAAGACATCTTAGACGTGCCCACGGGGGACCAATCTCCCAAACTGCCAAGGACGGAGCTCTCTTCATCTTCATTTTCCAGTAAAGAGTTTCTGTACCAAATCAAGGGCTGCCACTCATCTCCTCTGCAAGGCAGCGGCTCAGCTACATACCTCTGTAAATAACCATACCTGGAGAAAACCAAAGGTAAACATAAGCACACCCAGTATCTTTCCCCCGATACACAGGGAGGCGACCTCCAGAAAGGCATTTTCCCCAATGGTGCAGACTGAACTGTCATAGAGAAAGAAAGGGCATCCCTTCTCTCAGAAATACATGGCATCTCTGAGACATCATAGAATCACAGAATGGTCTGGGTTGGAAGGGATCCCAAGGATCACAGAGTTCCAACCTCCCTGCCACAGGCAGGGCTACCAACCTCCAGGCCTGGATCTACACAAGGTGGCCCAGGGCCCCATCCAACCTGGCCTTGAACACCTCCAGGGACGAGGCATCCACCACCTCTCTGGGCAGCCTGTTCCAGCACTTCACCACTCTCTCTGTAAAGAACTTCCCCCTAATATCTAATCTAAACCTTCCCTCCTTTAGCTTTAATCCATTGCTCTTTGTCCTGCCATTATCTACCCTTTTAAAAAGTTGATTCCCCTCCTGTTTGTATGCTCCCTTCAGGGACTGGCAGGCTGCAATGTGGTCCCCCCACAGCCTTCTCTTCTCTAAGCTGAACAAGCCCAGCTCCCTCAGCTTCTCTTTGTAGGGGAGGTGCTCCAGCCCTTTGATCACCTTCATGGCCCTAATATGAATGCTTAGAATGTAAGTGTCTTCTAGGCCAAAGGGGCACTTGAATTTTAGCACAAGAAACAACACTCGCTTCACAGGAATTACGGAGTTACATCAGTCTCTAGAATTTCCTGCACAGGAAAAGTCACCGCCAATTGCTGCTGCTAGGAGCAGCCTGAGCGGAGCAGGCCTCTGCAGGGCTGCAGCCCTTCTCCTGGTGGCCCCTTCTCTGCCTCCTGGACTGCAGTGCAAAGGAGCTCTCAGGCAGGAGATGCTCCTTATGATTCAACAGTCCAGCAGGTCAGGAAATGGGGTATTTACACCATGAATGCCTGTTTTGTCAAAATTATTAAAAAAAAACCCCAAATCTAGCAGCCAATAAAACCACTTTTCTCTAATGCCATCTCAATCTTAATCCAATTCTCTCTGGTTCCAAATAAAATTCCAAGTGTCTGCAAGAAGCAGTTAACAGCTCTGCAGCTATGACACCACATGGCATGTGGGAAACATCGGCTCAAGTCCCCATTCCACCTGATTCAACCCGCAGGCTTACCACAGGCCCAGCCTGAATCCCAGGCAAAGCTACCTCATTTTCTGGAGCAAAGAGGTCTCCTTCAAACATCCTTTTTGAAAAACAAGGCTTTTCTGACAAAGTCTTTCTGACCCACTCTTACTTCATAAGAAAAGAAAGCCCAATCCTGACTAAGAAACTGGATGGGCCCTACATTTTGGCTGCAGCTTGTCGCTTCAAAATCAAGGCCAGCGCTGTTGCAGCAGGCCCCAGCTTAGCAAACACCAGAAGCAACAGTTTTAGCGCCAGCCTGGGCAGTGTGTTATTCTTTCCTTGATTAGGAGTGTGGCCTGGAAAATATCAGCCATTTAATTTGCTTCGCAAAACAAGAAAAGCAGCACTGGGAGGAGGTTAGGGTAAGCACCGGCTCTGGAACAATTAAGAGTCTGGGGATCCCCAGGGGGCCCCAGGGATCAAGAAACCCTGGTAATGGAATTTGCTGGTTTCGAACAAGCGTGTATTGTAACTACTGTTTTAGGGTCTAATCCAACTGCTATCAATGTCAATGGAAAGACTCCTACTGATGCAGGAATCAGGCCCCTCACGCCGCTTGTTATTCAGTAATGCGTTTCTCCTGCACATTTGGTGGCACAGAGCAATTGACAAGTCAGATATTTTACTGCTACAGCCTGAGCAATTAGGGGGGAGGTTAAAATCCCTGTACTCTGAGGGTGTTGAAATATTCTCCTTTCTAACAAATGGCCATATTCTGTATCTCATCTGTTACAGGTACCTTTGCATATGTTAGCGTACAGACCTGGACATCAATCCTATGATTAATAATAAAAATGAAAATAACCAGATGCTTATTTCTGAAAGTTCATGTTGACCTAAAACATTCCACCCAGTAATTTATGATGGAGCTAAACCTAAATATTTCTAAGAGGAAATATAATCTCCAGCCCCTGCAAGGCATTTTAGGCCTCCCAGAATAGAAGCTGTTGCTCTAGAAACAGTCTGAATGCAGTTGTGGATAAAATTGCAATTTCCCCCCTTTTGAATTTTATTGTTTCCCATTTGTTCCCAGCAGCAGTGGGAGGGTCCAGAGCAGTAAGGCTCGAAGTCAAAGAGCATTCCCTGATAGGTTATGGACTTCCCACAAAAGTTTTCATTGAATGAACCCACCTGAATGTATCTAACACATTCAGGAATATACTTCTGGAATATATCCACTGGTCAAGAGGCTAAATATAGCCATAGGAAAAAAAATCATCAGGATTTAGCTTTCAATCTGCCCACGTTAATGATGAAATATTTCCCTCTTGTTTAATTAAAAATTACTCCGTGGACGTAAATGAAATGATGGATTAACAGAAACCCACTTACTGCACAAGTGTCACCACACAGATGATAACAGCTCTTTAAAATCCACATAACACTGACAGAATTGTACAGAAATTCTCTTAAAAAAACCAACCCTAGTCACAGATCTCAAAGATTATCTCTGAAAAAAATGCAAGAACAGAAAGGGAAGTCATCACTACTCATAGATGATCCACTTTATATTTACCAGGGGTTGTAGTCAGCATATGTCAAACATTTTTTGTCTGCATTTTGCATTTTGGGTTTGAGTCCATTTTTTTAAAATACAATGTCTGGGTAGCTGGCAATCGTTAATAAATTGTCTTTGCCATGTGAAGTAACAGGAGAGTAGACATTTTACCACTCTTGACTCTTGGTGTATAAAAGCTGGTTGATAATCCCCAGAGAAGTTAACCTCCAGCTTAAGACAAAGTGACAAGCAAGTTACACAATGCTCAGCAAGATGCAGCAAGATGTAGTGGTCTGTTTGGTTTGGGTTTTTTTTTTCCATTTCTTCTGAGTTCTTTTTCAAAGTGTAACTTTTCCTACCAGGTACTGGAACGATTTGCTCAGAAATTCAAACAGGCAGATGTGTCTTAATGTTTCATCTTACATTCCAACTTCTTCATACATGCTCTCAGGAAAATGCAAAGAGCTGTTACATATCTTGCAGAAGTTTTTACTTTACTGTAAATAGAAGGCTGAAGTGCAGAGATCCAAATCCAGAATAAGCAGCAAATAGAAGGAAGGTGAAATAGAAGGAAGAACAGTCCCTTCCTTCCCCAAAATGGCTGGAGTTGAGGCAGGTGAAGAAGGCAGTAAGAGAGAATCACAGAATCGTAGGGGTTGGAAGAGACCTCCAGAGATGATCAAGTCCAACCCCCCTGCCAAAGCAGGGTCACTAGGACAGGACATAACCATACGTCTCTCTGTCCAGATGCATAATCCCCCATAAAGCCAAAATAAGTCTATCATTCTTACAGTATTAAATGTAAATATTTAACCCACTGCAAAGCACAGGGCCCCAACAGCATCAGGGCATATTTTCCTGTAAATGGTAAAATATACCCATTATGAATAGTGTCATGTATATTTCTGTTTCAAATACATTCCACAGACCTCAAGCAGGTCATGAAGCTGTGGAATAAATAAGCTCATAATGATCTGGGCATTGCCTCCTTCCCAACCTTTTCTGCTTCTCTTTTCTATTCTGTTCAGAGGCACATTCCTGGCTCTCCTCTAGCCAGTGAAGTTGGAAATCTCTTCCACCAAGTTAGGGCAGTCTTCCCCTCAGAAGAATTTCCACATGTGGCCACAACTATGTCTAAAAAAGTCTGAAATTATTACTACTACTGCAAAATTCTACAAGTGTGTCTCAAACTAACAGCCCCAGGGGCAGACTGATTCCAAAACTTCTCAGAAAAGCCCTTGAGCAACTGGTACCACACAGAAGGTCAAGTGTCCCATGTACAGGGATACACAAAACACAAACTGTACAAGAACTTAACTTACACTAATCTTTTGTCAGGCTTTAGCAGCTTGTTGGAAAATTCAGTGATGAGTAACAGAAAGCTCAAGTTAGGAGGCAGGCATTTTCCATCTCCTCCTGTAGCTCCTTGGAAAGCAAATTCAATCCCTTCCCTATTGGGAGAAAAAAGAGAGAACAGAGTAACAAACCTGCAATTGACAAAAGCGATGACCATGGACAGAGTGATGTTAGATGGCACATACTTGTGTATCATAGCCACAGATTCTCTTGATTTCACCTGGTCCCAGCCAAACGTTAGTGAAAAGCGACGAGCCAGTTCTTTCATGTTTGTGAAGGAAGCAGAGGAGAAATCCACACTGCTACTGCTGTCTTGGCTTTCCACATGTGCCTGAAACAGCTGCAAAAGAAGTCTGGGATAAGCCACCAGATGTAATCCCACAGGCAAGCAGGGCACCAGAAGAACCCAGAGCCATGCACAGCTTACACAGACAGAAGCCTTACAAAGGAGCGGGGAAGTCACGTGCTTCAGGAGTGCAGGACTGGAAGGACGGCAAGGAGCTGCCACAAAGGACACTGCTGTGCTCAACCAACAGGCACAAACCAAAAATAAGTAAGTAAAAATGGGTGTGCATACACAGATGCTGTCCCCACTGAGCCCATGTCCTGTTGGGACTTCAGAATCAAGCTCAGAAGGTGTAATGTGCCTGAGAGGCTTCCAGAATATCAGAACACAGATCTATTGCAGCAAGTTTGGCAGCAGCAGAGTCCAACCACTGAGAGTCAGGCTGGGCCAAAAGCAAGTCTCAAGCCAAATTAACTATGATTTGGGTTTTTTCTTCCTAACACAACATGGAGGTAGCTTGTTCCCTTCAACCTGTTAACTTTCAAGGTCAAGCAAAGGCCAAAAAAAGGGCCTGTTGTCTATGTGATACCTAAACACAAAGTCCTGACTATGTCAGCAAAATATATGTAGCCAAATGCTGCTTAGCCTCATCTAAGCTCAGATTTCAGGGGCTAGTTCACAGACCTAAGCCCCTGGCAATGTGTGTGAAATAAGCAAAGCTCATGTATCAGTACCCCCTGGGAGGAGGTGCCCTGTGGCTTACAGCAGGACTCCAAGGTAAAAGCAGCCCATGGTCATGGGTAGCACTGGCAAAAGCAGCTGCAAGCCCCAGCCAGTGAGACCCTTCAGAAAAGCTACTACCCACTTTCACCAAGAAATGACTGAAAATGCTGGGGAATAGAGCTGGCCAGCCACTGAGACATCTGCAGTTCCTTGAATTCAAGAGGAATTGAGGCAGTCCGTAAAGGACAGAATATGGTCCCTAACCTTTGTTAGGAGACACCAACGTGTCCCAGGAAACACTCTGTAATATCCCATCAATCCTAACACACTGTGCATCTGAAGATTAAAAACAAGACCAAAAAATAGTGTGCAAAATTACATCTTAAAACTGATGTAATGATTTGAAAGGTATTTTAACTATGACACACAAAATGAACATACACATAGATAGTACAGGCAAGGAAACAATTGCTTCCAGTAGGTTTTTTAAGGAATTTGAGTAAGTATGGCAAGTAGGTAAAATACTCCAGTATGAATACAGCTGTCAGAAAAGACCAGAGCCTCTTGCATTAATCTTATACTTACCTGCTGCAGACAGAGAATCAGTGTCTTGGCACTCTGAATTCTGTTGCTGTGCCTCGTCTTGCTTAGCGTTTCTTTAATTATGTCTCCAAAATCATTGTAGCTCTATTAATAGCAACACAACAGATGAGAATTATCATTCCCCTTTTTATCACTGAGAGTACATAAAATATGCGACTGTGTTCGTGTGACCCAAGAAGTTCATGAAGCACTTCCAATATCAGAACACCCAAACTAAAAGATGAAAACTGGACTTTTTATATTATTTCATATGTAAAGAAATGGTATGCTCCTGTAAGAGTAATGTGAGGATTAAAGTTATACTAAATGTATTTATTATAATACAAGATCAAAGCCTCCTCAGGAGACATCAATAAAGAGTTTTCTGTATTTAAGCAGTGCTTGCCTTGGGCCCAGTGGAGTAAAGAACAAGTTGAGTGAACATGTCGAATTACTTCCAAAGCCCTGTTAGCTGACTCAGGGAAACTGCCCCCTCTGTGCTGTTCTCAGCCCTCCTGACACCCACTTCAGAGTGACTGAGGCTCAACCAGTTGTCTGACCACCGGGACTCCTGTGAAATCTGGCTCACCTCCGCATGGACTGTGTGAGCTCTGTGAAGCAAGCTGACTGACCACTTCAATGTGAGACTCTCTACAGTTAAAACACTCTCCAAGCCACAAACTGTTTCTCTGCAATGGGCTCTCTGGAGGAGCTGAAGAGCAGATGTTCAGACGTCCCCTCCACAAAATTTTCAGTTACTTTGTCTGCAGTGAGGTTCCTCTGCAGAGCAAAGAGGAGAGATCCGTCCTGCTCTTCCTTGGTTTTACAGCCCTTTTGTGATGATACAAGGACTCTGAGCCCTAACGCTACTAACCCCATATCTTCCACAAACACCAGAGTCACTTTCCAAAACTAAACTGCCCTCTTAGGAAAAGCCCCCTTCCCCACAACATTACCTTCACATAATGCTTATAGATCTCAGCAGCTGCAGCCATCTCCACCACATTATACACGACCAACTTGCAATACGCCGCAAGGAGACTCCGCTTTCGGTGCAGGTCGTCAAGTTTGCAACTTTCCTCCTTTCCCCCTCCTCCTCTGTCAGGTCTGGGGAAACAAAAGCAGCAAAGCTTTGTTCTACTACTTTTATTCAAGGTATCTCAATCTGAATCACCAACTTTCATCCACACAGCACAGGCTCAGCTGTTCAGCCAACAGGCTAAGCACCAGATGCTAGCGCTGGTTCCTGTGTATGTCAGAACGCAGAGGTTTATTTCCATTTCAAAGCTTGCAGCTGATGACAGTGAAAAAGAGTTATTTCCAGTTTTCTACTCTGATCTTTATAGGGCTTCCACATTTCTCCTAGTCAGAATCTCCTTGTACAACGCTGCTCGCAGCTACAGAACAGAACCAGAGTGCAGAATAAAAGGCACAAACACGCCAAATGGAAGATACCAGACAAATTGCAACCACATTTTTTTTCCTAGAGTAACACAGATGCTAGGAAACCAAGGCATCACTCATCAGAAACCCTACAAAAGCTGCCACACACAGTCAACAAAAGAAGAGTCCAGATGAAACTCTCCAAGTGGTAATCAACAAGAGTGAAGGAAAAAGTTATCTTGTATCATTAAGAACATATCAAGCCTCTGAACATGGGTTAATTACTTGCTGGATAACTTGTGGAAAACAAGTACTCCTCAGAGTCTTCCAGCACAACTAGGATGGTGCTTGGGGAGGGCTTTCTGCAAGAGGAGAACTGAGATACACTCTTTTCTGCTGTGAGTGTAATCTATCAGCTGCCAAAAGGCTTCAGTCTCTGACCTATGATTTTGATGTGGACAGTTTCTGCTTCCAGCACAACTGTGGGTCTGGAAACAAATATAAAGGAAGTGACAGATCAGAAGTATCTGCAAATTGGACCTGCCAGCTGTGCACACAGACAAGCACACCTAGAGCGTGACAAAGTCACTCGTGCAGGAAGGAGCCTACAAGGGGATGACAGGGACCCTTTGCAGGGAGAACTGAGGAATTGAAAGCATCATACAAAATGGCCATCCAACCTTAAACAGGATCAGTTTCAGAGACATAACACAGTCACCCTGAAACATAACCTGCTTCAAATCCTAGTCCCACAACTAGGATGCTACAACCTACTTGAGTAATCTTTTCTATTGTATCTCTACACTTAGCAAGAAGGATTCTCTTCTACTATCTCCCTGTTGCAATTTAGGCCCATCCCTTCTTGCATATGCCCTGTGACTTGAAGAAGTGTGACACCCAAAACTGAACACAGCACTCCATCTGAGCATCTGGAGGACCAGAGCTTTACACAGTAATCTAGAAAAGTGCTTGGTTTTTCAAAGCCTGACAGTTGAACTCGGCCTCCTACCCACAATGAACTAACATTCTATTTTCAAAATACTCCCAAAAGGAACCAGCCTTGATATGGCAGCTGAAAGTGTCTGAAAAAGAGCAACAAGGACTATTTCCCACTAAATCTGTGTCACACAGCCCAAATCAAAACCCAGTAGTCCTTTACTCTGATGACTCAGAAGCCTCAATGCACTGCCAGTCACACTGTAACACTGCAAGGCCTTCCTCTAGCACCATCATCTGTGCCACCTAAGTCAGCCTAGCAAATACTTCCACATTCTCACCCATCCCTGCATTACATCAGCCCTTTTCATCCTACCAGTAAATTGGCAGCTGTTTCCAGTGTTTGATCCACCATGGGGACAGATGAGTGAGTAAAAGGTCAGCCACTTTTTTGAAAAGGGGCCCAAACAAAAAACAAACAAACAAAAAACACCCCAAAGAAGACCACCCCCTTTTCCTGATACGTTCAGTACAGATTACAAATGGCAGCAAAAGTGGTGATGAACATGTCTAACCTTTGCTTCCCTCCTCTTCCTCCATGAAAACATGTTCCTGGATAAACAAAAGCAGTTTTTCCTGAAGTGATGTGCTAGGAAGATAATCTAGAAGTCCAACTGCTTCTTCATTGTTATTTGCATCCTGATGACTTAAAATCAGCAACCAGTCACAGAGTATCATGAAGGCCTGTGCCAAGCAAACAAAGCCAAAGAAGGGTTCAGAGACCATGTTAGTTTTCAAGCCAACGCCACTTTGTGTCATCATCAAACACCACAAGCCACCATGTAGCTTCTATCCCACCTTTTTCTCACAACATTTCTGTTTTATCCCAATGTGTGGTGAAATGCCACAGCTAAGCCCTTCCAGAACATGTACCTTGGGATACAGTCTGTTATGCAAGAATCTCTCACTTTTAACACATGAATCACTGGACAATTCCTCCATTTTTAACATTTTTTAAGTAACATGCATAGCAAAGCATTAATAAAGCAATGATAGCAACCAGTGCACCCAACAGTCTAATCAGAAAACACAACAATTATCAACTGGCAAGTTGAGTCCTCCAGATTCAGGCCTTGATTCTGCAGATGGGTCTACCCAGACACATGTCTGTGCTTGATTAAAGCACCAACTTTTGTAGCATTTTAACTAACACAGCTTTAATTTTCCTTTAAAATTAATAGTTGAGGGCTGTTTTTTAAAAGAGTTACTTCTCTGCTAAGAGACAAAAACTAGCAAAAATCAGTAGAAGGCAATACTGGTATGAAAAGAGAGGCAGGCATTTAAAAGGAGGGCTGGGCACGAACGCCAGGGAAGTGACAGAGAAACACAAACCTTTTCTCTTACATCTTTTTCCCTGTGGTGAAGGAAGCACATACAAATCTGACTGAAACGTCTCAGCTCTTTCCTTAGTGCAACAAGAGTCTCCTAAAAACATATTTAGGAAAAGTGACAGGAAAAATGTTAGAGACCAGGGTTCAATAATTACAGAACAACAGTTGCATCTTTCTTCCACAGATAGTACTCATTTAAGACAGCACAGCTGATGACATTGTGGAGGAAGCTGACATCTCACAGTAGCAACAGCTCACTAGCTATGAACAAATTTAAAGCCATGTCTTGTTTGCAGCCACAGTACCTGGGATAGACAGTCTATCCATAAAAATATATGCTTCCCCACACCACTCTGGTGCAGAAGTGTGACAGATACTAGAAGGACACATGCATCTGTTGCATTTGCTGAGGCTAGTGGTATGCAGCAAGTCACAAATTCTTTGTTTCTCCAGCTATAGGATGGGCAGCCCTTTTTTTTTTTTACAGAGAGAGTGGTGAGGTGCTGGAACAGGCTTCCCAGAGAGGTGGTGGATGCCCGGTCCCTGGGCAACCTTGTGTAGATCCAGACCTGGAGGTTGGTGGCCCTGGCTGTGGCAGGGAGGTGGAACTCTGTGATCCTTGGAATCCCTTCCAACCCAGACCATTCTGTGACTCTATGATTCTATTCACTTACTCACTTCAGCTTATTCTTTTAGAGCAGCGATAAGGAATTCCACCTTAGAAATGGAAGCAGAGTCGTAAAAATTCTGATCTGTTCCATGTAAATTTCAACACGAGCTGCCTGCTGGGGTGGCTCTTCTCTCTCCACTGACTACAAAAGGAATGCAGTTTAGCTGCACTGCCAACTTTTGAACTCAGAAACGTGGATACCTCTATTTGTTAAGATGAAACCAGCAAGGGAAACTATCTGACTTGCCTGCAGCCACATGAAAGACTTCCTGATCCTTCACCAGGTCCCAGCTGCCACACTGCACTGAGCTCTGAGCAGTCAACAGAAGAAGAATGCCCTTGACAGGAGGGCTGGGTTTCATGCTCTGCAACTGTATCTTTATAACAAAGGGGAATAATCCCGGGGCGTGCTGAGAAGCAGCAGACCACTGGGGGAGGAGGGGAGGGAAGAAATGGTCCAAGAGTTGCTGTTCAGGAAACGCTCTTTTTCACTCTTGGAACTTCTTTCTCTGACAACATCCAGATTTTTCCCTGCAGAGTGGACCATGACATTGGTTATGCTTGGTTGGACTGGTGGTTCCAACCAAAATCTGCTCCCACATCAAAGACCAAATTACAAAATGTGCTGCTCCATTATCAGTCAAGCTAACCCTGCCTGGACTGAGAGGGAGAACACTGAGAGCAGTGAGAGATGTGGACATCCACACAGGAATGGAAGGGGACGGGAATAGACACTGATTCAGTCACCAAACGGGGTAACCTCCCAGATAGCTTTTCTCACACAAAACAGATGCTCGTGTCAGCCTCCTGTTCTGTACACTCAGGAGCACCCAGGGAAGGGGGACAGAATGACCAGTGTACTCAGAAATCACCATACAGAGGAGCTGCACAGGTAAACTTTCACATAGGAACCAAAGCATTAAACGAGTTTTCCTCGCTGGTGTCTTAAACCAGACTGCCTTCTGAAATACCTGCCAGAGCTTGGCACTATACAAAACCCATTAAGAAAGGGAGTAGTGAGCTGATGAGAAAATTATCACTTTCCTCCTTTTTGCCCAAAATATATCAGTAAAAGAGAAAATAAAAACAAAACAAAAGCAACAGGAGGACTTCCTGGAGTTTTCACTGAATATTCTTTGTTGCTTAAACCAAGAAAACAGCAAGCTGTTTGGCAGTGGAACAAGTGCCTTATCTCCATCAAGCCCCAGGAATTCGATGCACATGTTCTGCAGTAAAAATAGACATGAACCATTGTTCACTTATTCTCTTGCAGACTGAAAAAGCATAAACACTTCTTTAAACAAAAAAGAAGGCAAGACAGGGAGAAAACATCTCAACTCAGTTTGGTTTCCTCAAGAAAACACACAAAATACCTTCTGGAGAAAGGTTGCTTTTTCTGGCAATCTGAGAACAGAAAAGCAATTTAAACTAAAAGCAAAGCCCTGGGTTTCAAAATTATGCAAAGTGGCCAACCTTGGGAGAATTTTCTGAAAGTGCAGCTAGTTGCCACAGGAGAGAAAAATACGTGCACTGGAGAGCTGGCAGGATCATCTGAAAATAAAAACACACCCTTTTATTAACATGAAAGGCTCAACAGCAAAAAGTTTAGTCCTAAACAGAGCATCCAAGCCTGATATTCTGCATGCTGCTTACACGACCGTTCCTGCACTGTAAAGTAATCAGACCCTCAAAGTGAACATAACAGGTTTGCACACAAGCAAACGTTGTCTCCTGAGGAACTTCACTGCTCAGGTGCTGCTTCTGCAGAATTCTGACACCTGGGCAGGTTCAGTGGAACGTAAGGATGTACTGAAATGGGTGTTCACAGAGGCAAACTTTAGCTTAGCTTCATAGGATCTCTCTGCAGTCTTAGGTGAAAGGCAGTCTCCTCCAGAGGGCAATTCAGAGCAGGAGCCAATCCTTGGTGCCCTGATGCTCCATCTAAAGGAGCTCACCTCTACCCACTGACTGCAAGCTCTCTATATCCAGCTGAACTTTATCCCTTTCCACATAACCTCAAATGGAGGATGATTAACATCCATGACTGCTAGAGTACCTCACCTCATAACCCCAGGATATACCTCTATCTTGGCACAAAGATGTTTGAGTTGAGGCAACCAAAAGGCTGCAGTGGAGACAACTTGTAATTACAAACCATCTTCCCCAAGAGTCATTCTGCAAGCATCAGCTCCAAAGTATTCCAATTTCTGGCTTCACACCACCTATATGGGGCTCTTCACAGTCCTATCAATTTCCTAGGTACTGAGAGCAAGACTGTGCAATCAATGGGAAGTAGGATCAGTCCAGATGTCAGATGATTATTCCAGCACAGCTTTGGACAATCTCCAAAATAAATGAATCCATAGCAAAAATTTACCAATTCCAGTAATGTTATACCAAAGACGTCCTCAGTTTCCCAGACTGAGAAATGGAAGCAATATCCTCCTGCCTTGTAGGCACTGATACATAAGATTATTCAAAATTTCCTAATTTTCCTGCTTTCAACAAGAAAAACCTCTTTCAATGTTAAATATTAACCACCCACCAGAACGGGCAAGCTCCCACGCTCCATTTCAAACATCAGCAACCTTAAGGTCTTGTCATAGAGATTCCACTTTGTGAGATCATGGGCACTGCAAATGAAAAAGAAACAGTGATACACTAAGTAAGAACTGAAACCTCACCCAACCAAACAGCTTAAATGTATCCTATTTTTGCCTTCATCTGCATTACTACCACGCCGCAGTGTCATAAGGAGAAGAAAAAGTAGCTTGAACTCTATACCTTTTCCTATTCTCCCTCCACACTAAGTGCCCAAATAAGTCCACAGAACAATTTCCCCACCCTGCTTTGAAAGACTGCATCTAATATGCAGGTGTTCACAACTCACTGTTAGACTTCTCTTTGCAAAAACAGAGCAGCGTTGGCATGCAGAACAGGTAAAGGACACACTGAGAACACAGCCTGATTCCCACACCTTTTACTATCTTGGATGACAACTTACTTGGTGAACACTGGAGGAGAACCAGGTTTCTGAGAAATCTATCTTTTAACAAAATAAGATCAAAGAAACTAAACCACACATAGCAGATTACACCTGCTAAGAAAAAAGACTGCATTCACTATACCCTCTTCAAACTGACCACCAGTTTTGACAACAAGGCTGTGCAAAAGCATCCAGATAGGAGGAAGGCACCACAGGCAGGATTTCTTTGTCCCCTCTGACATCCCAACTTCGTAGCACACATTTCTTAGCAACGTTAGTGCTGACTCTCCAACCTCAGTAATGAGTTAAAAAATAATTTCAGATCCAAGAGTACAGTTGTGTTAAGAAACTAAACCTGGCAGCACCTCTGTCCTGGTTTCAGCAGGAATAGAGTTAATTTCCTTCCTAGCAGCTGGTGCAGTGCCGTGTTTGGGAGTCAGGATGAGAGCAGTGCTGATAGCACACTGATGTTTTAGCTGTTGCCAAGCAGTCAGGGACTTTTCAGTTTCTCATGCTGCCCTGCCAAGGAGAAAGCTAGGGGTGCCCAAGAAGCTGGGAGGGGACACAGCCAGGACAAGTGACCCAGACTGGACAGAGGGATATTCTACACCATATGACATCATGTGCAGTGTATAACTGGGGGGTTGGACAGAAGGCAGCAAAGCTCAGGACTAGCCAAGCTTCAGCTTCAGGTGGTGAGCAATTGTGCTATGCATCACTTGTTTTGTATATTCTTTTATTGCTATCATCATTGCTGTTGTTGTTATTATCTTCCTTTTCTATCCCATTAAACCATTTTTATCTCACCCAACATGTCTTCCCTTTTTTTCAACTCTCCCCCATCCCACTGGAGGTTGTCAGGGGGACTCAGTGAAGGGCTGTGAGATTGTTTTAGCTGCCTGATGGGTTAAACCACAACAACGTCTCACAGAGATAATTTTCATTCTCTTGTGGAAAAAATCTTGTTAAGCCAAACAGACAGAGTAACTCTCACTTTGGATCTATTCAGTTAACATTTAAATATGCAGTGAAGTAAACTGTGTAAACAAACATCTCACTTATGGAAAGCTGCTACTCTTCTCAAAGCAGAATGCATCCGGGAAATTTCTTCTGCATCCATACAAAATCCTTCTTCCTAAATTATGAGAGTTTGGGAAAGAGAAAGAAATCAGTGTGGGGCAAGGTAACTGCAGTGTTCTTTTCCCAGCAAACCCACAAGCTTGAATTACTTTCCTCCAGCCCTCCCCAGTCCCTTCACCTTTAACTATGCTACTCATGTTGTCTTTCTCTAGAGTAAAAAGAAAACAACGTGTTGATTGCACAGAAGTTTTGTGTAAGAACATGTCCCTGCCATCAACAAACCCACAGCAGCCTCCCCAGACTGCAGCATTGCTAACACAGGGGGAAAACCAGCAATTAGGCTAACGCAGAAGTGCTAACCCTGAGACACACAGGCCATTCATGGTCCCTCACACAGTTGTTAGGGATCTCTGGAAAGCTAACTGTTCACATGGTGCTGACTCTCCTTGCTTCCAGCTGCCAGATCACATTCAAAGATAGCTAAAAATATATTAAATACTTTCCCATAGATGCAATTGCTGTAGTTTCCACAAGTATACTAT
Organism: Hypotaenidia okinawae; assembly: GCA_027925045.1. Lineage (NCBI taxonomy): Eukaryota > Metazoa > Chordata > Aves > Gruiformes > Rallidae > Hypotaenidia > Hypotaenidia okinawae. The sequence goes on from BSDF01000001.1 coordinate 142,454,193, forward strand.
GTGATTATGGGAGATGGTATATACAACCAGGAATTAGAAGGGAGGGGTTCCAGGAGAAAATCTCTTTATTTAGACATGGATCACAGAACGAAGGAGTTGAAGAATCTCTGGTCTAGCACTTATCTTGTTCCTCATAAGTACACGTTCTCCCACATTGACATAGATCTCTATTTAAGACCAACAAAATAAACCCAATCTAAGGCTAGGGGATTTTTTGGCTTGACACGTTTTACAACATCCCAGTGTCCAATAAAAACCCGCCCGTCTTAGCTCTCATACCATGGCAATGACACCTGTTCGTGACGGCACAGTTGATCAGATCAGCTGCGGGCTTCTGTTGTTCAGCCCAGCCAGCAAGCTATTCATATCCCCACCAGCTGTTTCTGCTTTTTAGAACTAATGAAAAACTTTGAGGGAGACTCAGCAGTCCCCCCTCCAAGGGGAAAGTCGTCACTTCAAAAACCCCAAAGCTATACAATCGGCATTAAAGACTGCTGGGTGGTTGGTTTGTCTGTTTTGCAGTGGTTTTTTCTCCTACCACTATCTCTACAGCCAAAGTGGGAGCACAAAGGGCATTCTGCAAACGTATGTGTTGAAGTACAGAACCATACCTTTTGGGGAACAGTCTCATCACCTAGAGATCCACAGCTCTTCTCAGCTGACCTTGCACATAGTACCTTTTAGCACAGTAACAGAGCTACCATTAAGCAAGTATGGGGCCCGGGTGGAGAATATTCAGAAGACATAAAATGACCTGGTGCTGGTGTGGACTGTCTTGTTTATTATTCTCCCCACTCTATTCCTGACAGAGTACATCCACTTCACTACAGAGTAAACAATCGATCTTTTCAGAGGCGCAAACCCATCTTTGAAAGCTCCATCCCCCTCAAGCAAAGAAGCAGCAGGCAAAGAAGAGTTTCATATGCCACTCAATTTCTTTTGTCTTCTTTTTCCATAGGGAACCAGTCCGCTTGTCTCCACAATGAGTCAAACTCACCCTGTGCCAGAAGCTATCTAGAAGCTGGTTAAGCTGTTCCATCAACTCATCTATCAGCTGAGTTCGGGCACGGTCCACCTGGCTGTAGATGGCACTTTCTTCACTGCAGAGGACATGGTAAGTCCTGGAGGAAGCCTCAAGAACAGCTACGTCAGAGTGTTTGGCCACAATGTCTTTTACCTCTCTCAGCAAAGCATCCAAATGCTGCAAGTGATAAAAGGGGCATTATAGGTAAATTGTACAAAAATCCACTTATGCTTTAGATACATTTCCCCAGGCCCATCTATCTCTACAGGTCATACAACCACCACGAAATAAACACCAGTCAAAGGATAAAAGGGGCAGGATTAGAGCATACAACCTTTTTTTTTTCTTGGGTTTATAGCTCTTTTTCATTATTATTATTATCATTATCATCTCTGGATCTTCCTAAAGAATGAAGCAACTGGTTTAAGTTCTACTTTAGCCATACACATTTTGCACTATTTAAATAATAAAGACAAAGGTAGGGAATAAAAAATGTCTTTCTAAAGGACAGGTGTGTCTCCAAACAATGGAAGCTGCCTCCCTCCCTCAGCAGCAGAGGACATTTCAGATCATGTCAGCAACTGAGGTCTTAGTGAGAGGAGGTAACTTCTGCCATTCTGCTGACTCTCTCTCTTCCAGTTAACATTTTGTGCTGAAATTAACCTAGGAGTGTTCGCCTAACATTACCTCCCTGTAAACAGCTCTGCTTAAGAATACATTACACTATTTCAAGGATTCCATCTATCCATTTCTGACCATCCCTCTCCCATCAGCAGATATACTATCTCCAGTCTTATCTTTCAGTTACGATCATTCCCCAGCAGCTGGGAGTCAAGTCTTCACGGAGAACGAAGCCTATTCTGTGGTAAACTCCTGGGAGGCACCAGCTCAGACACATGGCATAACCCACCCTCTCTCCACCCAACAAGGAAAAAGCCCAGAGCCAGGCCTACTACATGAAACCACAAACCTTTAGCTGCCAGGGCTCGTCACAGCATTTCACAGCTGACAAACACTAAGGCTTTTACTTGGCAGACCTAAGTTAAAATGTAGAGCCTCAACAAGACCACCTTCCTTAAGGTATGAGACCGTTTCTCTCTATTTCACCAGTCCCCTGCTTGTCCCAAGTAACGCTAAACTCTGTACCCTGTCACATAAATTTAGTACATTCCACATGAACTGACCACCCCGATTTCTATTCACCTTCTCCAGGTGTCCCATACTGTAAACATCTAAATCATAATACTGGGGAATCTGCAGAAGATTTGCCACTTTTTGTGCATCTGTTGAATACTGCAGAGAAAAAACAGGATATGAGTACACTGCAGGAATGTTAATGAAATATTTAACATGCATTCACAGAGCAGCTGTTAGTTACCTTTGCCAAGAGCTGAGGAAGCACCATAATAAAGTGTTCAGTAATTTTGGTACAATCTTCCAATTGTATTTTCTTCTCTTTCACTGACAGAATCTGCAGATAAACCATTTTGTTTCAATTATAAAACCTCTCACATTCGACTGGAATTTTACATGTAACCCAAGGTGAACTCACATGCCTTTGTCTAAAGCATCTTGAGCTAACATAAAGACACCTTTCCACGGAGACAAGCAGGTGCTCTAACCAGATGCTTTTTTATTTTTTGTTAACCTTAAATTAGATGCAAATCGCTGAACAGCTATATCTTGTGGAGGAGATGCCCACCATTTGTCAATAACATGCTTCAACTGGCTTTCCTCTAATGCTCATCTCCATCAACATCCACTACTAATAACATCTAGAGGTCAAAAGACACCGTGTCATTTCATAAAAATAAGCCAAATAATTTCCCAAGATATATCTACCACCAGGAACATGCTGCCTGGCAAAGTACATAAGGCAAAGAGAATGCAATTACAGGACAATAAATAAGACTAAGAAGCACTGACTTTTTTGGCTGCACCTCTGCTCACTGGAGGATGACCTTCAGCTGCTTCTCTAACCGTTGCGAGGATAATTTCAATGAGAGCACTTTCCTGGGCATCACTCAGCACTGTAAGTAAATCAGTCTCCTTTCAGCATCACACAAAAGAAAAATGAAGATGCAGCAACAGCTAAAGTAAAGCCTACTCATTTATCTGAGCAACTGTGGAAGGACACCACAGAAAGAAAGATGCAGTGTTGCTAAATAAACACCTAGAGAGTGACCAGTTTTATCTGCAGAAAATAATTTTCTACATTTATGGAAGACAAAAGCAATTATTCCTCTCATGGCTGAACTTTTTAGGGCAGGTACGCTCCAAAAAGCATGGGGAGCTTTAACAAGGCCTGCTTCTACTGACTGGTATCTCACTTAGGACAAACCTGCTTATTTGAGTACCCAAATGCTTTAACTCCCTGTGTCTATAAGCTCTGATTTCAATCAGACAAGCACCTCTGGTTCTCCTACAACTGTTATTTAAGGTCACTTGAAAATACTTCTACAAAAATCCCATCCTCTAGCGTGTTGAGAGGTTTATGAACTCAGCACATCACTAATTTTCTTTTCAGGCATGAACAATAGCCCAACAATGCTGCACTTCAATCAATTACTTGTTTTAGATTCCTAAGTTTCAGACAACCAAACAAGGACAATCAAACAAAACAAGGGACTGCTTTGGAAGCGTTATTGCTTAGTTATGCAACTATTCCTGCAAAGCTCCTAACTAACACCACACAAACACAGAATACCAAATAAAACAAGTATCTTGATACAAATACCACAGTTGCAATACACTGAGTTGCCTCTGCTTTGTTGCCCTTGGGGAACACAATTCAAGATCAAAGGGTATGATGACATGGAATGATCCTAAACGACCTGAAGGCAAAGCTAAAAAAAAAAAGTATCAACATATTAACTCAGGCAAAACAAAGCTCTTTGCTTACTCACCTTCTCCATCTTCTTCAGCATTTTTTAACAGAAGAGTGGTCATGCACTCCCAGTCCTTCAGGAATGTGCCTGCCCAGTCCCACAAACTGTCTATGAGGTATACAACGTGTTTGTGTAGCTAGGGATTAAAAACACAAGCGTACAGAAACCAATGCATAATTAAAAGAAACACAGCTTCATACATTCCTCTGCCCTTGTCTTTCCACTACAAAGCTTTGTCATTCACACATTTGTTCATGCACAGTATTCCAACATATAGTTTGAGGCTAACAAACGTTGAAACACCAGGTCTTCCATCTGATACAAAGCAGGAAAGTGGGGAAGAAAAGAGGGAAAAGCAGGGGAAAAAAAGCTTATTTTTCTCTCTTTTCAGAATACCTTCCTTTGTCATTTAAGTGATCTTTCTAAAACTAGCTTCTGATCGTTAACAACTAAAAATCCAACCTTGGGGCCAGAAACAAGTCAACAAGTCCCACCACGTGGGAAATATTCTGCAGAAAGACTCAAAACTGCCATGCCTGAGACACTTTGGCCTGGCACCCCTGCAAAAACCAAACAGTGAAGTATAGCACTTAAGCTGATAAAACTCTCAGCAAGAAACTATGCAGCGCTCAGTCAGAATAGAGCCATGGTACAGCGACCTACATCTGCTGGCAGAGATCACAGACACATACCAAAAAACCCTCACCGCTCATTAGTCTTTCCTGTTTTTCAGAAGCTGTTTCAGCACTGATTCTCTCCATTAGCAGAGTTTTAAATCAGTTTTAATAAAACAGAGCAGGAATGTCTTCATTAGAAACTCATCCTAGAGAGCAACAGCATCCCAAACACCAAACATTTCAGAGCTTACCACCAGAAATAGCTTTCAAAAGGAAGCCAATAGTTGATTTAACATGCAACACCAGGTTTAAAAGAATTACTGCAGGGACTGTTCTCCTCACCTCACTCTCCAGGAAAAACCGTATTAATCTTTTCAACTGGTCAGTACTGGCCCCAAACTTCCCTCCTCCTTTGGGTTCAACTTCTTCTTCTCCCTTATGACTAAGCAGCCTGCCAACATAAAAGGAAGTCAGTCCAGTTCTGCCACATGCTCCTTTTTGCCCATTTGCTAATGTAACACTAATTCTGTCCAGATCCCAAGGACTGTATTTCTTCTGTCTACTTATTTACTCCAAATCACATTAGACTTTTTTTATCAGATGAAAGAAAATGAGATTAGATTGCTTTCCATTATGAGCGATCTGCTATCCCTTTGGATGCAGAAACTATCTCTGACAGTTTCACAGGTACCCTGCCAGCTTTCTGGACAACAGATGCAGATTCCACAGCACTGAATGTGTAATGAGGTAGGTATTTGCTCATGCTTGAAAAGGGGCTTGCTCTAGGCTGAATTTAAAACCTTAACAACAGAGTAGAGGTCTTGCAATGTGACCATCATTCACATCATGGTACATTCTTGAACTCAAGCTTGTTAAAGAAAACACAGTATTTTGTGAGAGGCTATTTACTCCACAAATACAGTGGAAAAATCTGTTCTTCCTCTTCTGACTGAAGTATGAAGCACAAGATGACACTTTAATTTCCATTTCCCTCTATATCCAAAACAGCATGGCTACACTGCCACAGAAGGTGCTAAGCCCAAGATGAATACAGGAAAGCCATCTCCACAGATTAGTGGAAGGCCCAAAGACTTGGATTTAAGAGCAGGACCACACTACTCAATGTCAGTGAAAGCTTATACTTTCAGAAGTTGCTTCTGCTGGTATAATTTAGGCCAGCTAAGTAAGCAACCTCAGTTAAAAATGCAGCCATTAAGGAGATTTCATGGAACCCAAGAAAAATCAGGGGAAAGAAAGCATAAACATTTACACTAAAACTTCTACCAGTACGAGTAGGGAAAGGAAGGTGCCACTAACATCTCAAACACACTAGAACAAATATTTCTATACTGGTAAAAGTGCACAGAGAAGAACTTGGAGAACAAGGATGAGGTTTACAGGGTCAAAGTGTCCACAGCGGACCGGGAAGCTGGGTAGAAAAAGTGAAGTTATCAGGGCAATCACTTTAATAGCAAAAAGCAGCAGTGCTCTGAGAGGAGAAACATCTGATTTATGATAGAATATTAGGACCAACACAAAAGACTAAGTAAGATGAACAGATGTGATAGAAGACTCATCAAAACAGAAATTTATCTTCATTTGTCTCTCTGTTGGACTTGGCTCCACAAACCCCAGAATCTCAGCAGTTCAGCCAGATAGGAAGAGACAGCTAGGAGGAGATTTTGCACATGTGAGAAACACAAATCATTATTATTTCTGATTTTTTCCCCATGAAAGTCCTGCCAACATATTTTTATTTTCATTCCTCTTTGTAAGGCAAAATTATTTCTCTGAACCACAGAGACAGAATATTTATTTCTTTGCTTTTTAGCACGCCAACTCCATTCACATCATGCAACCATTGTTATAAGAAGCCCATTTATAAGAGTTACTCCTGGGGAAGATAAACCCTGTACTTCATTAACCTGACAGAAAATTGGGAGGGCTTTTTAATCTGCTGCATCTCTCATTATTCAAAGCCTTTACAATGTATAAGGCGACTTCCAAAGGGAGAAGAGGAGGCCGTTTTTGTGATTAATCACCAAAGCTATGGCAATCCAGCAGATGCCAGGTGATGAATTAGCTTGTAAGCAGCAAAGCACCAGGAAAAGTAAGTAGAAAGAAAGGAGGTATGCTCTCAACATAGCATGGCATCTGCAGATCAGTCAGTTGCTTCATCTTATCTATGTTAGTCCTGCAACTTCTTCCCATGTCTGTGGTGCCAGGACTGTAACAGGGAAGTGATTACCCCCAGAGAGCACTTCTCTGTAGCAATGTACTTTGAGAGGAATGGGTTTCGTGGCCCATCCAGATTTATTCCTAACCCCCATATAACCAGGCCTGGGAAAGCGAGCAGAGACATGTCAGTATGCAGTAACAGGAGAGCAGATGTCTGTGAGAACAGGAGCTGGTAAGAAACACTTCATGAGACAGAAAACTGCAAGAATGTTAACAACTGCCTTAAAAAGGAACAACGTGACTGTGTAGCCTTAACCAATTATTAGCAAGAGTGAGATGCATGTAAGGCGAGTGAACAGAGCATCTAACCAATAGCAATGTAATGTAACTCCTGTACTGATATAGAAACCTATAGAAGCTCTGTGTGTGTTTCAATGATACAAATGTGTGTGTGTTTTGATGATACAAAGCTGGGAGGAGTGGCTGACACGCAGGAACACTGCGCTGCGTTCAGCGAGACCTGGACAGGCTGGAGAGCTGGGCAGGGAGAAACCAGATGAGGTTCAACAAAAGCAAGTGTAAAGCCTAGCACCTGGGAAGGCATAACTGCTGGAATCAGTACAGGCTGGGGGATGACCTGCTGGAGAAGAGCTCTGTGGAGAAGGACCTGGGGGTCCTGGTGGATGACAGGTTGGCCATGAGCCAGCAGTGTGCCTCGGTGGCTAAGAGAGCCAATGGGATCATGGGGTGCATCAGGAGGAGTGTAGCCAGCAGGTCAAAGGAGGTGATCCTCCCCCTCTACTCTGCCCTGGTCAGGCCCCACCTGGAGTATTGTGTCCAGTTCTGGGCTCCCTGGTATAAAAAGGACAGGGATCTCCTGGAGAGAGTCCAAAGAAGGGCTACAAAGATGATTAAGGGCCTGGAGCATCTCCCCTATGAGGAAAGGCTGAGTGAGCTGGGACTGTTCAGTCTTGAGAAGAGAAGACTAAGGGGGGCCTAATTAATGTTTATAATTATCTTAAGCATGGGATGCAGGGGGAATCAGCCAGCCCCTTTTCAGTGGTCTGTGGGGACAGGACAAGGGGCAATGGCTGCAAGTTGGAGCACAGGAAGTTCCGCACCAACATGGGGAAGAACTTTTACACAGTGAGGGTGACAGAGCCCTGGGACAGGCTGCCCAGGGAGGTGGTGGAGTCTCCTTCTCTGGAGATATTCAAGACCCGTCTGGACGCCTATCTCAGTGAAATGTCCTAGGGAGCTGCTCTGGCAGGGGGGTTGGACACGATGATCTCTCGAGGTCCCTTCCAACCCCTATGATTCTATGATTCTATGAATGAACAAGCTCAGCATTTGATCACATTGATCCGAGTTGAGTCCACAAAACTTCAGCTCTGTGCACTTCTCTTCTGACTGGGGAGAGGAAGGGACATCTACTCTCATCGTGGTCCAAGCTCCCAGCAGAAAAACAAATGCTTTTAACGTCCCTCTGAAATAAACCAACCTTCGCTCCGAAACAAATGAGAACATGCAAGAAGCAGGCATGCAGGCAGGCAGGCAGAGTTACCTTTTGTAAAGGAATTCCCCAGCTGCTGCTGCGAGGGGACGGTGTGTGGTATAAACAAACCGGTATAAGGTTTCACAGTCTGCAGCCGACAGCGCATCCTCGCAGCTCCTGGGCAGAAATAACAGCGGAAGTTACAGGTCAGGTTTATCTGCGAAGGGTGTTGGGAGTGCTATGCCCAGCGGGTACTGAGACCTGATTCTCCATAGCTGTGCAACCTGTTTCCACAGCTGAATTTTTCGTAGGACGTAGCTATAAATGCTACCAAACAAAAGCAGCAGCATTCTTTTACTCACTTTGTAAAGAAACAGAGGTCTCTGCAAGCCATGATGAATCAGGCTCACTGCATGGACATAAACTTTAAAGTATAATTAAGGTTGATTAGTGGTCACAGTAAAGAGAGTAATAGCAACAAAACAGGAAAATCATGCCTCTACTTTGTGCTCAGATATTCACCGTAGAGGATAATAAACAAGAAAAAGCCTTCATTTTGCAGTACAAATTCTTTTAAAATTATTTATTCCAACCTATATTCTATTACACTAGGCTTATACATTCACATGTAAAAAAGAAATTAAAACACACTCTTGATAGCATGCTTTTGATTGTGACCTATCTGCAGAAACATACTCAAAGTCAGGGGCTTGTTTTCAACCAGCTACACATCTTGAAAATATCACCTGCCAACAAGTAAGCCTAGAACACTGTGTGAGAGGTAGAAATGGTAGTAATATCAGCACTTTACAAGGAGGAAACTGAAACATCAAGGATAATTAACCCTCCAAAGATGTATCAGAAGGAATGAAGCCCAAAGCAAGGACGACACTGAGCTGGGAGGGCAGGTCAATCTACTTGATGGTAAGGAGGCTCTTCAAAGGGATCTGAACAGGATGGATCCTTGGGCTGAGACCAAAAGGATGAGGCTCAACAAGGCCAAGTGCAGAGTCCTGCACTTGGGACATAACAACCCTGTGCAGCGCTACAGGCTTGGGGAAGAGTGGGTAGAAACCTGCCTGGACATGAGCCAGCAGTGTGCCCAGGTGGCCAAGAAGGCTGATGGCATCTTGGCTTCTATCAGAAACAGAATGGCCAGCAGGTCTAGGGAGGTGATTGTGCCCTTGTACTTGGCACTGGTGAGGCCACACATTGAGTACTGTGTCCAGTTCTGGGCTCCTCACTACAAGAAAGACACTGAGGTCCTATTTAGCGTGGAGAAGAGGAGGCTGAGGGGAGACCTTATCACTGCCTACAGTTACCTGAAAGGAGGTTGTAGAGAGGCGGCTGTTGGTCTCTTTGCCCATGTGACAGATGATAGGATGAGGGGGAATGGTTTCAAACTGTGACAGGGCAGGTTCAGATTAGACATTAGGAAAAAAATCTTCACCAAAAGGGTTATCAGGCATTGGAACAGGCTGCCCAGGGAGGTGGTTGAGTCACCGACCCTGGATGTATTTAAAAGATAGGTAGATGAGGTGCTCAGGGATATGGGTTAGTAGAGGACAGGAACGGTTGGACTCAATGATCTCAAAGGTCTTTTCCAACCTTGTGATTCTGTGATTAGTTTCAAAATGCCTGCTTCATACTGCCGTAACAATGTCACCAGACTAAGCTACTTTAGAGAATGAAACAGCAACACATGAGATCCTTAGGATCTTTACACTAACTGTAGCCCAGTGAGGGGAAAAGGTTTTATTTATTACTGAACTGAAATTATCAGGTAGCAACAGTTTAAAACCATCTACAGCTGTGGTCCGATACCTTTGCTAAAGCTGAGAATTTATGCTGTTCATTTGCTGAGAGTGGTACCTCACAAAAATTAGCTGCCCCTCCTGTGCTTGTCCATTTGTCTCAAAACCCAATGCAACCTTTAGCATCCTCACAAGTCACCAAGCCCTAAAACATTCTCCAACCTGACTTTAAAAAAAAAAAAAAAAAAAAGCTTGTGTTAGGTGAGAGTACCACTGGCAAATATATTTTAGCACTGTCTGGGATTTAAAATCAGTCAGGGGCATAAAAAAAATAATAATAAAAAAAGACAGCACTCATTTCTCAAAACCAAGAGCCTCTCATTTATAGAAGTTGATACTCCATGAATTTTAGCTTTACAATGCATTTACTCATGTATCACTCAAATTTTTTACATTCCTTCCGCGTGGCTGGTTACAACAGCCACTGAAATTGTAAAATGGTCTTTAAATGGAAGTGTCGATGGTATGTCTTCAAAAGTGATGGGTCAATCTCACAAGATAATGCTTGCCTTCAAACAAAAAGAAAAGCAGGTTTTGGAGGCCTCTTAACATGCGATTCCCTTGAGTATGTATTCGCAGTAACAAGACACATAGAAACTGCTCTGAGTATGTATTTAATAAAATCAACTCAGAAGAAAACATTTATGCAACTCTTACTCAGCCATTACAGAACTGGGGAAATAGAGTAAAAATGTGTTTATTGAGGTTAAGCAGTAAGGAACTGAAATAGTTAACACAATGTGTTAAGTATATCGAAAAGCGCTGGCATGCCCTGTAAAGCCATGAATGAAGTATCAAATTTATTAAACTTCTACATGTTTACAATAAAGACTGACAGCAAATTGCACTTACAGGAATAAAGAGATGTAATATAGCAAGTCTTTATATTAAAAGGCTATGAGAACTGTACTGAAACAAACTAGCAGGCTGACAAGGTATCTTTCATCCTTTTTAGTGCCAGTCTATTATTTAGATCTTTCCAAGCACTACTTTCTATGAAGCTGCCCCTGTCACCTTTTCTCCCTGTATTTTTTAAAAATTGTGGACAGCTTGAAAAAGAAGAAACTTCTACACAAATTTTTTTATTCCTTGGATAAGTAACTGGCTGGACAGCACTCAAAGGGGAGCAGTCAATGGCTCAATATTCAAATGCAGACCAGCGACAAGCGCAGTTCCTCAGGGATCAGGATTGGGTCTGCCTGGCACCATTTGACATCTTTGTTGAAGACATGGACAGTGAAACTGAGCACAACCTCAGCAAGTTTGCCAGTGACAGCAAGCTGTGTAGTACAGTCAGCACACTGGAGGGAAGGGATGCCATCCAGAGGGACCTTGACAGACAGGCTTGCGAGGTGGGCTGGTGCGAACCTCATGAAGCTACATGAGGCCAAGTGCAAGGTCCTGCACATGGGTCAGCACAATCCCAAGCACAACCAGAGGCTGGGGAGAGAGTGGATAAAAAGCAGCCCTGAAGAGAAGGACTCCAGGGTGTTGGTAGATGACATGAGCCAACAAAGCACACTTGCAGCCCACAAAGCCAATCATATCCTGAACTGCATCAAAGGCAGCATGATCAGCAGGTCAAGGGAGGTGATTCTGCCCTTCTATTCTGCTCTGGTGAGACCCCACCTGAAGTACTGCATCCAGCTCTAGGGTCACCAGAACGAGACAGACATGGACCTGTTGCAGCCAGTCCAGATGAGGGCCACCAAAAGGATCAGAGGGCTGAAGCACCTCTCCTATGAAGACAGACTGAGAGAGTTGTTCAGCCTGAAGAAGACGCTGGTGAGACCTTAGTGCATCCTGACAGTATGTGAAGGGGGCCTGCAGGAAAGCTGGAGAGGGACTGTTTGTAAGGGCATGTAGCAACAGGACAAGGGGTAATGCCCTTAAGATGAAGGAGGGCAGATTTACATTAGATGCAAGGAAGAAATTCTTTCCTGTGAGGGCAGTGAGGCCCTGGCACAGGCTGCCCAGAGAAGCTATGGCTGCCCCCTCCCTGGCAGTGTTCAAGGCCAGGTTGGATGGGACCTTGAGCAGCCTGGTCTAGCAGAGGGTGCCCCTACCCATAGCAGAGGGGTTTTGAGATCCCTTCCAACCCAAACCAGTCTGTGACACTCTTCTACAAAACATACTGTGATAGCCTCAGACTGAAGATAGACAGCATTACTGGAGATCACTTAGTCCAAAGCCCTACTCAGAGGGGGATCAGATAGAGCAGATTAGTGAGAGCTATGTTCACTCAGGGTTTGAATTTCTACAAAGCCAGAGACTCTACAACTTCTCTGGAAACCTGTTCCAGTATTGGACCACCACCACCACAGCAAAAGCAGCTTTTTTCGTATGCTTAAATGTAATTTCCTATATGAACATGTCAGTCAAACATACTTTTTTTTAATCTTTGAGTAGTTTATTCTTTGTATTTCAGGTTCTCTTCTTTGCATTCACTATTTCTATAAAGGTGCGATGTGCCCTGGAGGCAAAGAAAACTAACAGTATCTTGGGCTGGAGTAGGAGGAGCACTGCCAGCAGGTCAAGGGAGGTGATCCTTCCCCTCTACTCAGCACTGGTGAGGCCACATCTGGAGTGCTGGGTCCAGTGCTGGGCTCCTCAGCACAAAAGACTGGAGAGAGTCCAATGAGGGGACACAAAGACAGTTAGCAGAACATCTCTCCTATGAGGAAAGGCTGAGACAGCTGGGACTGTTCAGCCTGGTGAAGAGAAGGCTCAGGGGGAAACTGATCTATGTGTCTAAGTACCTGAAAGTAGGGTACAAAGAAGGTGGAGCCAGGCTCTGCCCAGTGACAGGACCAGAGACAAAGGGCACAGTTTAACATGGGATATTCCCTCTGAACATCAGAAAACTCATTTTTACTGTGAGGGTGGCAGGTCACTGTCACAGGCTGCCCAGAGAGGTTGTGTGGTCTCCATTACTACAGATATTCCAAATCCGTCTGGATGGAGTCCTGGGCAAGTAGCTCTAGGTGGCCCAGATAACCTCCAGAGATCCTTTGTAACCTCAACCATCCTGTGCTGCTCAAATCCCTACCTCCTAAAGTTGTTTTTAACTTTGTTTTCAAACAGGCTAGGAATTTGCCCCAGTTACATTTAATCTACAGCAGTGTTATTTCCTCTCTCAAGACAGGAGGAGGTCAGACGCAATAGCTCTGGCCATACATGAAGCACTCCCCAAACAGCACAGAAGCAAAGGAGGGGAAAACACCCTTTTTGTTTGTTTGTTTTTCAGGACAGGCTGACAGACACTCATGACACCACTTTAGCACTCAATCTTGTTTTCTTTCTTGAATTGGAGGAAATACCTGTATGCACTACTACTTTTAACACACTGCTCAACAGCTACTCTCTGTGATACAATGAGGTTTAGACTGGTAACTCCCACTCCCGTGAGTGCTTAGAGGTTTTACTTGCCTCTGGAAGAAGCAACACTTGACTACACCTCCTACACCACTACCACTAATACTACTGCAGTAAATAAATGTGTGTCTCTTACATATGTAAACCAATCATCAAACACTTAAAGAATACTTCAAGTACAGCAGTAAGACTGCTGCAAATTTGCAGCTCCCAGAACATGAAGCAACAGATAAAGGTTAAGCCAGAAGTGCCTGCCAGGTGCCTAAAAATAAACAGGCATGGCCTACCACATACCAATGCCATGACATACCATTTTCTCTGCACTTCAGTGTGAACATGCCACGAAGAAGTTGGGATATTCTAGGAGGAGATCACAGGCCCATTTTGCTCTGCATATGGCACCAGTTGAAAGACTTTGTATCTTGCTTTCTGTTCCATTTTACTCTATGCCAGTTGCCTCTCTTGGTCAGAGCTATTGCTAATACACAGGACAACCATCAAAATCACAACAGTAAAATAAACATGTACCTGATGCACTTTTAAAAGTTTGGAAACCTTAGTTCTTTTTGTTTTTAATGGCTGCACAGGGAAAGATCTGGCATATATTATAGAGACTTTGGTAGCCCAGGAATCTCAATTAAAACAAAAATCTGTTAATTTTGCATTTAAAATAAAGTTTAACATGCAAATCTGCAAAAGACATTGCAAAATGTTATTTGTGAACTGAGCACTATCATTCAAAAATATGTTGAAAGTAAAAAAAAAAGTTAAGTAGAAAAACCAGCTAATCTGTTATCTCCCTCTTTCTACCCTGCTGTCATTGTAGGTATTTCAACACAACACTTCAGTGATCAAAGAGGTAACATGGTTGCCACTAGAATATAACAAGAGTTCTTTCCCATCCACTTCAAAATAGGTTTAGCATGTTGTAACACTGATTCTGTGATTATGAAGATGCATATCAGCCATGCTGTATGGTGTGCTATTTTGGCTCAGAACCTTGGAAACCTGCAAGTCTTACGTGTTCTTGTTAACTCATTAGATGGGAAATACAAGATTTCAGAATAGATTTCAAGGTGCTTGAAGAGGAGAGGTGCACAATGGCAGAAAATTGCTGAGGGTAACTCCCAAGAAAGTATAAACCTGAGGAGAAAGCACATGCTTTTAATCCATTTTGGTCTTTCTCTTTTCTTTTGCTTGGAATAGGCCTGACAAAGCACTGCTGTAATTCCAACTGAATAGGGGTGTGATGGACCCAAGGGAATCACAGAGGAGCTGTGAGCAGCTCCATGCCATTCCCTTTTGATAGTACCTAATCTACTAAAAGCAAGTTAATGATGCAAGAAATCAGAACTGTGCAGTATAAATTGCTTCACTGCTTCATATGGTACTTCCATCAACTTCAAGACAGTTCTTCATCTTTCCTCAAAGCCACTAAATAAAAGTAGATCATTTCCTTATTTTTATGCAAAACATGTCTCTTCAGCTTTTTTTTTTTTTACAATCACATCAAAACACTTCTTAGCATTTAAGCCTTCAATGAACTTTACTGGGTTTCTGCACAATAGCTTGCCTGAATAACCTCGCTAGATACAGTGCATTTGCCTAACAAGCATCAGTGTGTCCCCAGAAGTCCATGGCTGAGCTATGAATTAACACTATAAAAATCAGAGAGTTCAACTCTACTGACACTGAATTACTTACTTGTCATGAGACATCTACATCTACCACTAGAACTAGTAATATATTTATGTGTCATTGCATCCTTTGGCAAATCCTGTGTTCAAGTTTCTCCTTCAGCATAGCCCCTCCCTCTCCCAGCTAAAACATGCTTCCCAGTCTGTTGGGAACCGGAAGGGGCACTAAGGTTTTTAAGCACAACAGTGATATATGCCCACTTGACTTGGGCTTCCTGTGCTACAGAGGACACTGGGAACTTACAAGCCCCGTTTTCCTGACTTTAAGTTGGATTAGCCATACTGACCACTGTCAAACACTATGGGGAGAACTAATGTATTTATTAGCTCCATTAAATAGTTTTTAAAATATTTAAGTCAAGTCCTCAATGAGTGCAATATACTCACTGTTCTCACTAAGGCAGATCTTCCAGATTTCAAACTTAAAGAGTTTTGTGTTTAAAGCCCAGTTTAATTTCTAGTTACATTTAACAATTGTAATGCAAAGTAATTCTCCCTTTTCCTATTTACATACTCAAGCTACTTGTAGGTTTGTGACCGTACCTGTACCACTTGTAACCTTTCCTCATTTGTCTACTACAGTTATCTAATTACTTTTGCTGCTCTTCTCCAAAATCCCTCTACTCTCTTAGGCAGTTAAGCCCACAAAAAATGAACAGAGTTGTCTGGCACACTGCATGTCAGGCACGCTGAACTAATTTGCCTCCTAAAGGGCAACGTTGTCAGTAATATTTCTGGGTCTCTCACTGTCACTCATGTTTTCTCCCTCTTTATTTCCTTCACAGTTCTATTCCCTCTCAGATCCTTTGCAACATTAATGCTAACAATTATGCATAATTCAGCAGCATTAATAATTTCTATTATGCTAAACCTCATAGGCTCGGTTCAGTTTCGGGATCGCATCATGCTGTGTAAAAATAGAAACCTACTAGCCCAAAGACCTTGGCATTCAATTGAGACAACAAGCAACAAACAAGAAGGAAAAAAAAAACCTCAGCTCACAGAGACAGGCAAGACAAAAATACAGATTTGGAAGAGGCAAAAAAAAAGATATATGGATAGCAAGAGGGGTTTGAATCAGCACTGGAATTTTTCTCTCTTTTTTTAATAATGCAACACATCTAAGTGAATTGAAGAGAGCGGTATTTTCACTGTCTCTCTAGATAGCAAGAGAGAGAATGTAAAGGCCAGCATAACAGTTTTATAGGCCAGTAGTACACAGAGTAGTCAGTGTATATTCCACAGGACAGGAATGCAGTGATGGTTAAGAGATGGTCAAAGCTGTTACTAACATACATGGAGCAAAGCTCCACTGCGAACATAAACCAGCAAGAAACTAGTTAGTTGGCAACCAGGTCTTGCTACTATACTCACCCAAAAATATATACTCACTCTTTTACATAAACCAGTAAAAGAGTTACTGATACTGTAAATTTTCTCAGGAAAAAACAAACAAACAAACAAAACCCCACAGAGCTCCTAATGGTCTAACTGGAGGAAAAAAATTTACTCCCAGCCTTGTTTCTTACCGACATATATCATGGAACAATAAAATATTTATTCCAGCATTAGAGATATGTTCTAGAGGTCAGTACCTGACTATATTATTTGTTAAAAATAATCCATGATTCCAAACCAAATATAGGGAGTTCACAAGATAGAGGCTCTGGCTGGTAGCTTCAAATTAGGAACTTGGTCTGAAAGGTCTTTCACACCTCACTAAAAACACAAGTTGAGTGACTAGAATTCAGTTGCCAAATTTGCAGATGACAAAAATGAGCCATTCAGAGAGAAGCCAGTACAGCATGACAAACACAGGAAAACATTTGATTACATCAGTGAATACAAGCAGAATTGCCATTTATAAAGGCTGCCATTTATTATTCTTTAAAAGGTAGGGGAGTTGCTGTACCCACTTCATGCTTCACTGCATGTATCAAGCAGCATTACTGCTCAACATCCAGATGCTGGGCTTGAGCTATGAGACATCTATTTGAGACACAGTAGCCCCAAAACTTCTTTGCTTCTGCAATGCCAGCAGTGAGTCCTTTCTGCCATTATTGTATGTCCTGAGGCACAAACCTTTTCTCTTTCTAGGCAAGCATCTTGGTGCAGGCTCTTCTTAAGAAGTCTATACACATGACTGCCTATATTGCCTGCTTTCTCTTCACACAGGCTTTATGGACCGGTCAGTACCGGTCTTGCCAAAGAGAAGAGCTGCCATTGAATTTGCCTACAGAGCCCCCAGTTCCCACTTCCATAATACAATAATTCAGCCAAATCAGCAAGGCTCAGAGCAGCTGGGGTGGGAGGGGGGCAGAAAGGAGCATGGCAACGCAACAGACTAGCAAAAAGAAAGAGGAGCATGCTCTTGCTAGGCCTTCACACAGCCTAATTAAAAACAATTTGAAAATCTATTAATTTTACTTATTAAAACCGCATTTTATGATAGAAAATGTCATCAGAAAACTTTAGAAGGCATTTATTCACATTGGAAATCATGTTTAAGAAAAATTAGGAAAAAATCGCTTCAGGGGAAAAGAAACATTGATCAAACTTTTATGGCCAGAGCTTGCATTAATGAGAACATGATCCCTTATAATAAAGCCAGGGATGATAAACAGCTGCAGTGCCAGCATAGGTCTTGTTAGCTCAGATACAGGAGGCCTGCAAATAACTGCTGTACAGCATCTTTGTACTGCAACAATGGTGTGCTGCTCCTCCTAGCACAGGGACACATTATACACACAGACAGAGCATTGTGCTTTGTTCTAATAGCTACACACCACTGAGAACCAAGGGATGTAGAACTGGACGCTGTAAACACAGAAACAATACAACCCAAGCTACTACTAGTGAGGCCCAAACAATGGAACTCCCTTCAGAAAAGCATATGATGCTCACAGCATCACACATTGTTCTGATGTGGGTGTTGAAGTAGGCTTCAAGAAATGACACTCAAATCAATGGAGTGTGAAGTGACATAGGAGACCACAGGGCAGCACTTCAAGATACAAATGCACTTCAAATTTAATGCAAATACCTACAACACTATATTATCTGTTCCATTAAGATCTACACAACCTCACCTAGCCGTGACCAGTACTTATGACAGAAGAGCCAATCCCACAACGCTGCTGGACAATGCACCACACTGTACATGGAAGCAAGCCTCTGCATTAGCAGAATTCAACTTACACTCTGAGACAGAAGAGACAATTACTGAGCCCAAACATCTCAACTGTATTAACAATTGAATGCAGTGGGGTTTTTCCATCTCATTTTGCATTGAAAATGTGGGACCAAGAATTTATTCTTCAAATATTTTGCAAATAATGCCATTTCTTAAAAAAACATGCTGCTCAAGGACGTATCAGAATAAGACTCATGTACTTCCTTAACATTAGCCTAGTCTTCCCTCACACTTCCAGCTTGTCATTATCCTACCAAATATACGGCTGGTGGGTAATTTCCCAAGAAAACATCCCAGGGGTCTGTCTTGGGACCAGTGCTCTTTAACATCTTTATCAATGACATCGATGATGGAATTGAGTGCACCCTCAGCAAGTTTGCAGGTGACACCAAGCTGAGTGGTGTGGCTGACACCACAGAAGGAAAGGAAGCCATCCAGAGGGATCTTGACAGGCTGGAAAGGTGGGCCTGGGTGAACCTAATGAGGTTCAACACTGCCAAGTCTCAGGTGTTGCACTTGGGCTGGAGGAATCCCAGACACAGACTGGGAGAAGAGCTCCTTGAGAGTAGCCCTGCTGAGAAGGGCTTGGGGATTCTGGTAGACGAGAAACTGAACATGAGCCAGCAGTGTGCTCTTGCAGCTCGGAAGGCCAATGGTATCCTGGGCTCCATCAGGAGAGGGGTGGCCAGCAGGGACAGGGAGGTGATTGTCCCTCTCTACTCTGCCCTCCTGAGGCCCCATCTGGAGTACTGTGTCCAGAGCTGGGGGCCCCAATACAAGAAAGATGTAGAATTGTTGGAGAGGGTCCAGAGGAGGGCCACGAGGATGATTAGAGGGCTGGAGCACCTCCCCTACAAGGAAAGGCTGAGGGAGCTGGGCTTGTTCAGCCTGGAGAATAGAAGGCTGCGGGGGGACCTCATTGCAGCCTGCCAGTACCTGAAGGGAGCATACAAACAGGAGGGGAATCAACTTTTTAAAAGGGTAGATAATGGCAGGACAAAGAGCAATGGATTAAAGCTAAAGGAGGGAAGGTTTAGATTAGATATTAGGAGGAAATTCTTTATAGAGAGAGTGATGAAGTGCTGAAACAGGCTGCCCAGAGAGGTGGTGGATGCCCCATCCCTGGAGGTGTTCAAGGCCAGGTTAGATGGGGCCCTGGGCAACCTTGTGTAGATCCAGGCCTGGAGGTTGGTGGCCCTGTCTGTGGCCAGGGGGTTGGAACTCTATGATCCTTGGGGTCCCTTCCAACCCAGACCATTCTATGATTCTGTTAGTTTTCCACTTCAGCAAAACCAAGGTATCATGCACTTGCTCAAGTCCTGTCAGCCCACTGTGGGCTCAATAGCTCTCAGGTTCACTGCCGTGGAGCCAAGAATCTCAAAGTCCAAATTCTAGCAACAACCTCAAAGCCTTTACTCCCTGCACCAAGTGGGGAGACAGGAAAGATGACGGTCCCCTGAGCTCCTGGTCAAGGCCTGGCAACCCTGTAACACAAGGTTGGGGGTGGGGACTTCCCCCAAAACAGGCAGATGCTCTATTTGAGAAACGCCAAAATGAAAGTGTGTCATCTCCTTTCAGAGGGAAGTACAAAGATATAAAAGTATAGTTTTCATACTGAATCTCAGCACAAATAGTTTTCTTAAGGCTTGTATTTCCCACAGAAAGAAAATGCCATGTCCTGAGCAGCTTTAACTGTAACTCTTATCTTGCCAGGAGCAACTGTTTCGTAGCATATAACTGATTACAGCAAGATTCATCATGATTGTTATCTGGATCTTGTTGCCATTAAAACAATACAGGAAATTAAAAAAGAAATTATTTACTGTGACATAAGCATCAAGAGTTTCATGGCTTGAACTGCTACTTCATGGTCCTTGTCCAGAGGCATGGACACAATTCGATCCTAATGGATGTAAAATGACAATAAAAAGATGTAACATGGTTTGTTCTCAGTAAACAGATATTTTTGCTACAGCTAGGTCATCTACACTAGTAGAGCAGAGATTTATTTTTATTTCAACAGCTATTTCCTAAGAGACATAGGGCAACTCAATTACTACCAAGTAGCTCCCCAGCCCCTGAAAATTAACAGCACGTTAATTTTTTAACTGAATAAATCATGCAGTAATACAATACTTTTATAAAGTATGCATACACAAGAAATCAACTACAGTGTACAAACTAAAAGTGACTGACAACTTGTTTCTAAGACACTACTACCAGCACTTCAGCCTGTTAAATGAAGGTAGGCCTCAAATGACAAGCATTATGTAATCAGTTTTTCCAATCAACAATAAAGTGTGTGTACCTACACATTACAGAAGCCAGTGCCTTGCTGGAAAGACAATTAGGACTGCAATCATAAAAGTACTTCATGGAATAGCAGCATTACTCCTGACCTCCAGAAGTCACACCATCCTGGCTCAGTACATATTCAAACATCTTGGAAAGCAGTGGAATTTTTCCTGTCCTAATTACCCAAGGACTCACCCCCATCAGTGCAGCCTACAGCTTTTAGGTATGTTAAACCTGTGGGCTTAATTGTTTTAGGACTAGCAGCTTTCTCACTTCAAGTATCATTCCTAAATCTCTAGCTTCATCTTACAATGCACCTTCCTTTTTCTCACAACCCAGCTGCAAGGTGATTTAAGTCCACGAATCCCAAGCTTAACACTCAAGGGTAAGAGAAGGAGCTTGTGGGAAACAGATTGATGGTTGTCAAATTACATTCCTCATCACTGAGAAACCATGATTCACACTTTGGAAGATTCCTGATCACTCTATTTTGTATAAAGCTGTTTGGGTTTCTTTTGTCTACAGGGGAAGGAGGTGTTGCATTTGGATCATTTTGGGGTTTTTTTGATTGGCAGGATGGAGTTTGCAATAATCTATGTATCTATCACCCTCCACAACAGAGGGAGATTGCAGTACAGACAGATGGGAGCTATTTCATCAGACTGTGAGTACCAGTTCTGCAGTTACTTACGCAGCTTACAGCAACCTACCTTTAACCAGAAAAAAAACCCCACTAACACAAAACTCTTTAAAATGGGTTTATCTTAGATAGCCAAGTTTCAAGCTGAATAATTTGTTCTTAAAATAGCAATATTAATCAATTTCTTGTCCTCTGAGGATGTACTATAGGTATTTTTCACTACTAGCACCTGCTTTAACATACAGGTAAGACCTGCACCTGTCACAAAAAGAACATTAATTAGGACCACATGCAGGTATTGGTTGTGTACTGATTCAGAGGGACTAAGATATCAATCACAGTTAAGTTTTCTTATTCAAATATCAAAAAGGCCCAGCCCTGTAGGGATAAGAGTAGTTGACGAAATCATTATCAAGGGCAGGATTAAAAAAGTAAAGGGCTTACTTCTTAAATGAGTCAGGATGTTGGAATATGATAAAGGCAGTGTACAGAGCCAGTGCGGTCACAGAACAAGCTCTCAAAAATACAGCGTATCATCTGTAACATTCAGAAAGGAGATAAGGGTTCCTTCAAGATTATACTGACGTGGTAGATCAGCCAAGAGCCATTCCACATCAGTGTGATACATGGGCAGCCAATCCAGTATCTACAAGGTTACCCATTATCAGGAGCAGAAAAAAAAAAATGGATCTTTTAGGGCATGCAAGTCTCTGTGATGTGCCAAAGATCCTGTAAAAAATATCTGGGTCGTTCCAGATGAATAGTGGGGATAACTGACCACGGTGCAAGACAACACCGCTCTGTGCACAAACTGAAGTGAAACAGAAAATTCCATGGAAAGAGAGGGGAAACATCTCTGCAAAACTCCTTCACCCGCTCAAACAGGCTGCTTCTGCAGTACTCTAAGCCCTCATCAGTCAGCAGAGGGGAATCAGCTCTGATCAAAACATCTGTGTATGTTCCCAACCCAGACTTTTAAAATAGCACACAGTAATCTATTTACCTTGAACCTGCTAGTAAAGAGATCCATCCTGGAAACAAGTTCTTTTCTGCTATAAATTCCCTGCAGTCCCAGAAGACACTTCAACCGCACTTCAGCTTGCTGCAAGACAAAGAGAAATCAGCTAACAGTAAAAGCATGTATCTGATGTTATTCACTGCCAGCATTTCTATTATATAAATAAGGGTTCTTTATAGGTGCCTACAGCAGACTATCCGAATATCACCTTATCTTCTTTAATAGTGATACCAGTAGCATTTTGTTTGTGTGCAAACTATCTGTGTGCCTCTCACATATACACACAGAGAAGGAGCCTGCAGTGAGTTAAATTTAAAGGTGACAAAGTTTGTGTTAGGCTCCCTAAGAGACCAAAAAACTCTCACAGACTTTACAGTTAATAAAAGCAACAGAATGCAAAAGATGCAGGAACTGTGCTATATACACAATTAAAGATATACAAGGACAGGACTATGACCTACTTCATACAATCAGCATGTTTCCATACATCAGACCACTTGCTTCCTTTCCTCATTTGACTCAGACCATCATTAAAACACAGACAAGGACTCCAACAAATCCTGGTCCCACAAAAATACCCAGAGGTACACCTCAGAAATGCACTAGCTTATCATTGCACTTTCTCACAGGTACAGAGACAAGTGTTAATCCTTCTCCCTATTTCTAACTTACACTAAAACACTGTATTTTAAGCCTTCTGAGAAGGGCTGCTTTGAATTTGGCCTAATTAGTTAGGCAAAATACTTTTATTCCTGCAAGGTGTTGTTTTATACTGTTTGTAATTCTGCTTCATAGATACCCCAAAGAAGAGGGCTTTGTTATCCAGCTTTTAAATTCTTATGCATGTTATTAAACCTTTCAAATGACAAAGTTTTAAATTAGGAAAGTAATTTTGATGATCTAAAAGAAAAAAAAACAATGCACATGATTACATAAACTTATAATGCTAAGGATATCAGCAGAGATACTTAAACTTTTAATCAGTCTCTTCATATTTCTTCCTTAATTCCTCCTGCTAACAATAGAAGTAAGAATAATCAAGGAAACCCAAGAAAGGAGACCACCTACACATAGGCTATCTGTTACTGCAAGTTCCTGTTCACCTGCTTGGATGGAAAGCAAAGGATGATAGCCGGTAGCAGGCTCTGACCAACGGTTTTGTGTAAGGCAGCTTTCTGCTAGGAATATAAAATGAAAGATCAACAGGTGCCAATGAGTACTGCTCTCCAAACTGTACACAACACACCAGCACTACATATTCTATATGGTGTTTTAAAATTAAAGGCCTTGTCTGAGAAAGAGACCACTGTCCTCACTTGCTGCTTCCTACAGCTACTAAAAGCCCCACAGCACAGAACTCACAATCTCAACCTGGTACCCATCACCGCATGCTGGCACAAACTCAGGGCAGCCAGTGTACTGCAATCCTGGCTTCAGCTGATCTCAGCGTTTTCTTGCTTGCAAATAGGCGCTGCCTTTGGGCTTGAGCAAAAGGGGAAAAAATTGTGATCTTTTGTTGGATGGTCATATAGAGCTTGGCACACAACTAGTAACGTTGTTTGCACTTGTCAGTCAGGTGGTATTGGTCTACAGATATAAAGTTTAATGCATTAAACTAAGCCATCTGCCTTCTATGGTATTCTCTTTCCACCCAAAAGCTCTCAGTCATAACCCTATATGTATGTTTCTTTTAACTCCTGAGAAAATTAAGAACTATGAACAAATAACTACTTCTAGTAGGACCAGTTCTGCTATCTTCCTATGTTTTCAGCTGCATTTTCACCTTCTCAGCCACCCTCCTTTCCTAGATTCATCACTCCTTTTAGTTTTAGAAGTACATGAAATAGCCCCTTGATCATTCAAAACCCTCAAAACATAGGCAAGTACAAATACCTGGCATCTACTCCTCTCACCAGAACTACCAGTCTAGTTTTGACAAAATTTGTGCCTGTTTGGTCTTTCAAAACTGTGACAGAGTGAAAGAGAACTGGGCTCCAGCACTGCTGAGACACATTCAGTGATGAGATTTCAGCCTCACTACTATCACAGAGATGTGGCCATTCAATAAGCTTTGCAAATATAGTCTGTGAACTAGACAATTTGATGTGGGGCTTCAGTCTATTCTCCTCAACATTCTCCAAATAACAAATTAGGGAAGAAAAATGTCTACTACTGAATTACTCCTAAATAGTGATGACAATCTAACTTACCTGTTCTACTGAAGTAAAATATAGTTTAAATAAAATCGAACATCCCCACAAAAACATCAGTACATGTACACAGAGGTGTCCTCTGGAGCAGAAAACCACTATTTTAATGTGAATGTTTGGAGAAAGAAGTATTAGTCAATAGCCAGCAGTGTACCCAGCTGGCCAAGGAGGCCCACAGCATCCTGGCTTGTATCAGAAACAGCATGGCCAGCAGGACTAGGGAAGTGGTTGTCCCACTGTACTCCACACTGAGACCAGATCTCTCACTACAAGAAGCAGTAAGGTTAATGTGCCAGAGGGACGGGATGCCATCCAGAGGGACCTGGACAGGCTGGAGAAGTGGGCCCAGGTGACTTCATGAGGTTCGACAAAACCAAATGCAGGGTCCTGCACCTGGGTCAGGACAGCCCCCATTATCCATATAGGTTAGGAGATGTTCTAGAAGTCAACCCTGAAGAAAAGGACTTGGGAGTACTCATGGATGAGAAGATGGACATGAGCCACCAATGTGCATCTGCAGCCCAGAAGGCCAAATGCATCCTGGGCTGCATCAAAAGTGTGGCCAGCAGATTGAGAGAGATGATTCTGTCCCTCTACTCTGCTCTGGTGAGGCCTCACCTGGAGTACTGCATCCAGCTTTGGAGCCCTCAATACAAGGAAGACATGGACCTTTTTGGACCAGGTACAGAGGGCCACAAAAATGATCAAAGGGCTGGAGCATCTCTCCTGCGAGGACAGGCTGAGAGAGTTGGGCTGGTTCAGCTTGGAGAAGAAAATGCTCCAGGGGGACTTTTAGGTACAGCCTTCCAGTACCTGAAAGGTGTCTATAAGAAAGCTGGGGAGGAACTGTTCACAAGGGCATGTAGCAGTAGGACAAAGGGTAGTGATTTTAAACTAGAAAAGGGGAGATTTAAGTTGGATATTAGGAAAAAGTTCTTTGATATGAGGGTGGTGGATCGCTGGAACAGGTTGCCCAGAGAGGCAGCGGAGGCCCCATCCCTGGAGACATTCAAGGTCAGGCTTGATGGGGCTCTGAGTGATCTCGTTTAGTGAAGATGTCCCTGCTTACTGCAGCAGGGTTGGGCTAGATGACCTGTAAAGGTCCCTTCCAACCCAATACATTCTATTATTCTAAGATACTGATGTGCTGGAGTGTGTCTGAGGAAGGGCAATGAAGCTGGTGAAAGATCTGACCAAAAAAACCTCTTTGAATTTCCTGCAGTTTTTTTAGGAGGATCATGTAGTTAGGACACATATGATCATAGCAACAGAAAGTTCCTATTTCCACAGGATTTCTATGTTTTTCATAGTCTAATAAGAAAATCCTAATCACTTGCACTGAAGTTCCAGACAAAGTGAATCTAACATGGTAGGAGGTCCCAAGTGTGCCTGTGTGCATCTACATTTTCATTGCCTTTGCCTTCCTGTCTGCTGGTTCTGCCGTCCTCATCCTTCTTCATAGTCTTGATTGTCTTTGTGTTTAACTCTGAACGTTTTACACAGCACTTCCCTACAACACTTGCCCCTCAGAGCAGCACTAGTTTGATCGGATCTGGATGCTGATTTGGTAGCCATACACTCCCTCAGAAGAAGACTAATGTCTCTGAGCAAAAGTTAGGTGCCTGGGTTTCACAAATGCACTGAAAGGTGACTAAGCCTATATATAACATTGTTCAACAGGGCACAACTGTCAGGCTTAGTGTTAACTGTTGTAGTTTTTCAAAAATAAAAAGTTATAAAAATTATTTACAGCAAACAAACGTGAGCTACTCAAAAATGTATCTTTACAGCACTGTTTCACAACTCTTACTGGGCCAAAGAGAGATAATCATGTGCAACTTTGAGCGTATTGCTACTGAATGTGAAGCATCTTCTTGCACCTAGGAAGCAGCCTTTCACATGAAAATGCAGTGTTTCATGTCAGGGTATAATGGCAACATGGTATCCTGTGGGGAAGAATTATTCTATTCAAATAAGAGACTTTGAATGTTCCTTTTAGACTTGCTTCCCCCTCCCCTCTCCAATTTAAAGCCTCCCAAATGACTGAACTTCATCTCTGTGTTACAGCACTGTGGATGATCCTGGCCAGGTTTTCCCCCACCACTGGAATACTTCTGTCATTGTTCCACTCTGGGGTCTGAATGATTTGGCAAACTTCTCTACGCTGCGCTCTAAAAGAAAATTGGCTCTGGGAGATCTCAGTTTCTTGCTGCCCACCCCCAAGAAGATGCAATGGAAATGCTTATTAAGGAGGAGTAGTGGGAAATAACATTCAGATGCACATAAAAGCACTGCTGCCCCTGTTGCTGCCAAAAAAATGCCCTGCTCTCATTTTGGAACCGGGCAATTTATCAGGGGCTGCAAATGACAGAGCACAGGCGGGACTGCAGCCACCACTAGTGGCACACCACCAGGGCCCAGCCACACATGGAACACGGAAGACTTCCCGCTTTATCTGGCTCTGCTTGCATCTGCGTTGCTTTCAGATAACAAATCCTAGAAAAACAACCGCTTCCAGCTCCCAGTAAGTGACACTAGATGAGCTAAGTGTATTAATCAGAGACACCAGCTGTTAATTTTCACTGTGCAACACTGGGAGCGAAGCACATCATCCTCAAAAATGAGTTTTTCTTTTGAGAATTCTCCCAACTGAACAAGTACTAAAAAAAAAAATAAAAATGTTGTGATCAGATAAAATTTATGCAGAAAAAGATGACAGTTCTCGATAGATCTGTTGTTCCAAAATACTAAACACTACCTTTACGGCAATCAGAATCGTTTAGATTGGAAAAGACCTTTGAGATCATCGAGTCCAACTGTTAACCTAGCACAAGGCAGGGAAGCAAGAGGCTTTGTGCTCCCCCTCCTGGCTTTGTGGTAAACTACAATGTCACTCACAGGCGTTACCTGAAGCCGACACAAAACCGGGGACGTTGCAGGATTTGTACGGAAGCTATATACCCTCTAAGAGGTAGCCTGCAGAAGTACAGTGTGCCAATTTTGGTACTATTCAAAGTAAATATTCCTACCTCCCTAAAACGTCTCATGTATTTTGGAAGCATGAGAGAAAACTGGGATTTTATTGTTACTGGTTTGTTTGTTTTGGTGGGGTGTTCATGGGTTTCCAATTGTGCCTCTACTCGAAAGAAAAACAGAAGCTTACCGTAAGAAAAAGGAGAAAACTCTTTGGAAAATGACCAGACTTTCTGTAAGCATCTTCTACATCCATTTAAGTCCAAATGAGAAATGTAATATTGAAGACTATTTTTCTAGAGGCAATATTTCTTTGTTCAAATGCAGCCATCAATATAAAAGCACAATTTTAGTCAGCATTTGACTCTGCGTGTGCTCAAAGGATATAGCCCATCTTACAATTCAGTAATCACTCCTGATTCAGTAACATAAAAATAATGGCACACAAAGGGGGACACAGTGCTACAGAACTGGAAAAACGTTCTGTTATTTAATGCTACAATGGCTTTAAAAATAAAACCTAAAGGGGGAAGAAAGTAAATTCTTTTTTGGATCACCACTGTCTTAAATGTCTACTCCCAAGAATTTAAGTGTTAGGATTCTTTAAAGAAAATCATAAAATTTAAAAAAAAATTCCCCATTACTGCCCCCAAGAAGGAAGAAAAATTAAAGCTTTACCTTGTCATACAGCATCCAGCCAATGTATTTTAAGTAGCTATCATTTAAAAAAGCATCTGGGTATGTTGTCATCCAGCTGGCAATTTCTTCGATGCAAGTTGCTCGGATCTCAGGAATCACATCACTGAAATGATAAAGCTGTAACATTAATACATTAAAAATGCTTAGCATATATTAAATACATTACCTGCAATATTTTTATTTATCTGGAATTGCAGAAGCATGTAATATTTTGGTTATAAAAGTATACTAATGTTAATGTTTTAAGTCTTAAATAGACAATCAGACCACTTTTAGCTATAAATGTTTCACACAATAGTTATTCTGTAGTTCTGGGTCTCTTCTCAATCACAAATACACTGCTCTATAGCCAGAAGGCAGAATTTAAAGAAACACATTTAAGAGAGGTCCTTCTGTAAGCCCAGGTTCTTTACAAAACTTTAACTGCTACGCTTTCCACAAGACCATCAGTGCCTCTGGGATGTTTAACTTGATTCTGGTATCTGGACAATCTAGGCAAGAGTTTCTTGGGAATGCAGATTCACGTCACAGCTTAATTTTTATTCTTACCAATAACGGTTTAGAAACGTCCCTTTGAAAAGAGCATTCATCATGTTCTGTATCTCTAGAAGCTTGTGCTCATACTGAAATACAAAGAGAACAAGGTTAGTATCAGTCCCACCACTTACAACCCAAGAAGAACTTGCACCAATGCGCTTACAGTACTGTGGTGCAAGTCACCAGTGTTTACATGTGGTACCAACGCAAAACAGGTGGCCTGTACCTACACTAGCAGTTGTCCTTTTCATAGCTACATCCTGACAACAGATTTACTGGATACCAACTACAAGCCTGGATAACAAAAGTGCAACACGTAGTATATTTGATATACTGAGTCTTAATCCGTCAATGCACGGAAAGATACAGCACAACTATTATGCAATGTTCACAGATAGGTCCAAATTCTCTTTTTATGCGCTTAAACAGAGATGAAACCAAGGCAGACAAGGGAATTAGATAATTAAGGGCCTGGAGCATCTTCCCTACAAGGAAAGGCTGAAAGAACTGCAGCTGTTCAGCCTTGAGAAAAGAAGACTGAGAAGGGATCTGATTAATGTTTAGAAATATCTCAAGTGTGGGACACAGGGGAAATAGCCAGCCCCTTTTCAGTGGTCTGTGGGGACAGGACAAGGGGCAATGGCCTCAAGCTGGGGCACAGGAAGTTCCACACCAGTATGCAGAACTTCTTCACAGTGAGGGTGACAGAGCCCTGGGACAGGCTGCCCAGGGGGTTGTGGAATCTCCTTCTCTGGAGATATTCAAGACCCCTCTGGACACCTACCTGTGCAGTATGTCCTAGGGAGCTGCTTTGGCAGGGGGCTTGGACTCGATCTCTAGAGGTCCCTTCCAACCCCTACAATTCTGTGAATTTTCAAAATACACCTATTCCATGATGAGCACATGTTCTAACCAAGCCCTGAAAATCTAGTTTTGAAATTCTGGGAATCTAGCTACTTAATATTCTCTCATAACAGCATCAGCATGTTTCCTCTCTCCCCATGACACACATCTCCTCTGTTTTCCCCCTAACATTTGGGGGTTGGGCTCAATCCCCCCAACTTTGTGGGTTGGACTCAATCTCTTCCAACCCCTATAATTCTGTGAAGCACTTCTTTCCACAAAAAAAGAGGTTGTTCTGTAAGCGAAGTCCATGGATATCCAAAGCTCAGAACAGAGGTAGCTACTTTAAGGTCATGAAAGAAGGGACTACGCTTGATGTTCACGCATCAAGTCACCTCCACCCTCAAGCCAGAATTATTTCTTACAGTTATAGGCCTGTCTCTGGGAGCTGATATGGAGCTGTCTGGCTGAGCAGAGAAGTGACAAACACCGAACAGACAAGACACACCAGACCATTTTTACAAGGCATTAAGTATACAGAGATGACAGCTAGTCCACGTCCTTTTTGATTTATTGAAATTCAGCTCAGGAACTAACATTTTCGCTTATAATTTGTATAAACATAGGCAAAACTGCACTCCCATAACAGCAGAGCTACTAATGCTATTACATGCATGTCTAAATCCTTATCTGCGTATAGACCAAGGACTAATGATGCCAATTCAGAGAAGTAATTAGTTGAACAGACATCACAAGTTAATAGTACACAGGTCAATTATTTCCTTAATCATTTTTGTACCTCTGAACTTAGCCTGCTCTGTATCATGCACTGGATAAACACAGAAACTTCAAAGAGCTGCAGTAACCCAAAAGCAAGCTGTCAGCAATCCTTCTCTTTACATCCTCACACATCTCCCATACAAGACAAGTGCCTAACCTCTTTCCTTTTTCTCTCTAGTTGGTCAAGTCTGTAATTGGCCCTCCTGCCACTTATCCTCCTCTTCTCCACCTCATATAATCTTTGAGCATTGTGCTTGTTGACATCAAGGTTCAGATGCACGCTTACCACTGCCGTCAGAAGTTTCATTGCTAGAAAGGAAAACAAACCCAACGTGCTTAGCTTAACTCAGAGACGTGTAGCAATCATGCATTCACCACTTTACCACAAAAAGCATATGGTTAGCCAAATCTGGTTTATAATCCAAAATATAAACATTAGTAATTACAGTAATTTGTTTCCAAGTACAGTGTTTATTTTAAAGGCAGACAGTGATCAAAAAAGGAAAATGTAGTAACAGTACTGGCAATTTTCCACCTTTGTCCAGAGGTCTAGTCAGAGATGTAATTTGCTAGATAACTCTCTTTTCAGTTTATGTAATTTTGATTTTTTTTCTGCAAAAGAATCTAGAGATGTAGACCAAGTGATTTTCAGTAAGCAACCTAAAAAACCCACCCAAAACAGACCAACCAACACTGAAGCTGAAGCCTAAGATGCTGGGAATCTTATTTTACTTGAACTGACAAAAATGAATGTTTTTCTAAGGACCATTAGATATTGTTTTGCACAGATCTCAAGAGGGTTTTTTTTTTTTTGAGATTTCAAAGCCAACAGCGTACTTTAGAGCCAGTGATACTTTAGCTGTTCTTTACATGGCAGAGAGGGTACTTACTGGCCTTAGGAAAAATTTTAAAAATTTTAAAATACTAGTTCTAGTATCCTGATGTTGCATGAAAAAAGTGTGTTACGAGCAATGTCCTTTTTTGGACAGGTAACAGAAGAATAACGCTACAAAGGAAGCTTTCATAAGTGAAGCATTTAATGCAACCTCATCATATTAGTGCAGGGAAGGAAAACAACAAAATAGAAAACTGACTCTGAAAAATTAGTTACTAGAAAAAAAAAGAATCAGAACACAGAATTCTAGAAGTAGTCATGTCAGACATGAAAACATTTTCTTTAGAAAGACAAACTGGTCTAAATCTAGATCATAAATAAAAGCATCCAAATTCCATTCAGATACACGTGGGAAGAAATTATGTATATTACAGTAACATACCTTAGGAGCCAAAACACTGTCAGTGCATGAGAGAACAATTGCTCTGGTAAGGAGAGCTTATCAATTTTGAGAGTTTGCTTGTACACAAGGCAACAAAACTCACAATCTGAGTTATTTTACCTGCCAAAGTGCTTGTGTGTCTAAATGCTCTGACCATGGAGTCTGCTAAGCCTGTAAGCAGCGAGATGATAGTGTCCATCAAGTAGCTATCATACAGGATGCTGCACTGACACTGTTGGACAAGCACCGCAATGAATTCACAGAAATTGGCCTTGAACTTCTTCCAGTAGGGTCCTGTTCTGATCAGTGGGTAGTCTTCATTGTCCTGCACAAGAAAGAAGAACCAAGAGCCAGTAATCAGTTTTGTTTGTGCACACCACTTATATCTCTCCCACTGAGCATCAAAGAAAGTTTTGCTCACAGTCAGCTTCACTTCAGTTCCCCAGTAACTTTGTTCATGGTCAAGTAGGGACATGCAACTAGGTTACATGCAAACACAGATACAAACCAGCCTCCTTTGAGCTGCACATCTGAACACAACGTATGTCAGGTAGCTCTGCACCAACAGGTTGGAAAGAGCATGTGAAGCTACAGCACCATAACTCTCATTGGCATAAACCATGAGCACTCCTGGCCTCTTCCTCACAGGCAGTAGCACTTCCCCACTTCCCCATCCTTCCAAGATCACAGTCAAATCCAGGAGGAAACTAAAGTGACTGTAAAAGAGCAGCTGCTTTGCCAAATTGTTGTTCAGTGGCATCAGTTCCCCAAGATGGTTCAGCATGTAATTATACTAGTGTGTGTTAAAAGATTTAACACTGGGGAAGTGACAATAGACATCTGTGGTGTGGGGCAAGATGGGACCATTCTCTCCACAGCAGCACTGCCAGCCTAAGCTATCAGGCCACAGCTTAATGAAAAATACTGAATCCCAGAACCAGCACCCAAGTCTCCCAAAAATTCCACAGAACAGTAAATAGGCAGCACCTCTGACATTATGCAAAAAGCAATAAAGCTTACAATAAAGCCACAGGAGCATTCCCAGTGCAGTTGATACTGCCAGGAAGAAAGCAGACAGATGGCAGTTTGAATGACTCCTCACACAAAATGACATGCCTCACGTGAGGAGCACACTAGGAAGACTTTGTAGAAGGCAACCTCAGACACTGTGAATGTTTATTTAATTTGCACCTCACAGATCCCAGGAATGGCTCTGAATATTCATTTGCATCCTGATAGTTTCGAGGTACGAGTGGAGCTAGGGAATTCCATTACTTTGCTCACTATGGAAAACATAGTCCTGAAGGCAGGCCACACTCAGCTGGTCTTTCAGTCCAGCAGACATATGCTTACCTGCAGCTTCACACCCAGAATAACCTCCTGTACTTACAAAGTGCACTTTATGCTCTTCTCTTGTGTCTGTGTAGACTGATCCCAGGGATGACCATGACCCAAAGCACACTGGAAATCTGGAATCTGGGCTGTGTTCCTGACCAGGTTGCAAGAGTCAGTTCAGAGCTGAACAGTAGCAGCAAGTGCCAAGACAGGAAGGGAAGTCCCCAGTGGGCCCCAGTAAGTACGCCATGATCATGATGCAGACAGCAGAAATACAACCTACAACTTCAGGAAATACCTACTTGACCACAGGAGCTTACTCCCCAATCTGACAAGCAGCACATACAGGAAGATGTCTCGCTTTTTAAAAGCATTTCTACTGTCCATGTATATCTTATCGGGATACTGTAAGTATATAGACAGCACAACGGGCACACCACCTAAACTAAGCACTTTAAATTGGTTTCCCTTAGATTCCTCTCATGCCCAGTAGAGAGCAGCAACTCTACTTCCAGAGACGAAGTCAGATTAGGGTTTAACCAGATTCTTCCAGAGAACCATTCAAATTACTCAGAGGCTCCTGCTTTAACTCATCTTGGAAACGTTTCTTTCTCTCATACAGAGTCAATGGAAAGATAGGAAAGTCAAAGTGAAACGCCAATGAGGAGTTAGGGTGAATTCCCCACAATGTTGCAAATGTTCTGTGGGAAGAAGCATTACAGAAGAGCTGTTTCTGTTCTCAAAATAGTCTTCCAATGAAACAAATGTTTGCAAGGGAATGCTTTGATGAAACAAGCTTTTTGAACAAACCTGCCTGTGTAAACCTCTGTGTGCACACACGTGCATGCAGAGTTTGCTGGAAGGGATGGGGAATGCCCTTGGACACAACTGCAACTTGGCATACATCAGTCTATTGAAAATGTTATAGGAACAATTCATCGCACCCAACTGAATAAGCCACCTTCACCTCCCTTTGAAATCAATAGCAAAACCCAGGCACTTTGAAAACATTCCAAACTAGAGATCTAAAACAGACCAGATGAAGCAGACCTCAGAAGCACAACTACCTCCATTCACTAACACACAGCTTAGGATAACCAGTTTTGATGTGTTTGCCCCCACTGGAAACAGGAAATAGTCACAGCAAGTGCTATGCTACAGGTGCAGAGAACTACAAGAGCCTCACCATATCCACCGGCCAAGTAACCGTCAGGATCCAGGGATAGGCCACAAACTTCTTATACTGCAATCCCGTTTCCTGTAATGCATGAGACAAGATTTTAAAAGCTTTCTGATGAAGTGGCATAGTTAATTCATAAAGACAAAAACATCATAAGCCATGCATCATATTTAGAAAGCTATTAAAACTTAGGCCAATTTGTATTACAGTTGGCTTATACAATCCAACACGTTAAACATAAAATATACCATCTTATCCCTTCTCATCTCATTTTTATTAATGACCAATGATAGAAGAAAAACACATCTATATGAAACCTGAATTTTCTTGCTACAAGTAAGAGACAATTTGGTTTCAAAATTTCTAAGCAAACATGCACAAGGTATAACCCTTGTTACTAATTCTAAGATACGCCTCTCTGGCAAATCTAATTATAAATCCCTTTGCAACACTTAGTAACTAGGTACTGTAAAGCATCAAATACTAGAAAAATCATTCTGAGCTTTTCAAATTAGAGAGAAACATTTTCAGCACTAGTGCTTCAGTGATGTTTCCTCAACTCTGCAGTAGTCCCAGACAAAAAGCATAAAAATCTACAGTTCTTTATCACACACTAGGTGAAGCACAAGCCCTCCTATCCCCATCTGTACAGTTATGCATCAAATTTAATTCTTCCATCGCTGAGCATTTCAGCAACAAAACAGGAGAGGGAAGGAAACCTACAAAAGACCAAAGAACTGCTGCAAGAAATAAACTACCACATACAGGGAAGAAATGCAGAAGGGAGCAACAGAATAGTTTTTTATAAAGGGGGAACAAAAAGCAACGGTCCTAAAGGCAAGCCTGTCTCTCCACTGAGGAATACTGTGGCCCTCAAAGAGGAAACAAATGCCTCCGAATTGCCGCATGCCCTGGCTCGGCCCCAGCCGAGTGCCCCACACCCTTCGCTACCCCTCCACCCCCAGTGGGATGGGAGGACAGATTGACAGAAGCCCCCGTGGGGTGGGTCAGTGCAGGGAGAGGGGAATGACAGCAACAGTGCTGGGGACAGAGCTCACGCACAGCAGTAACACACAGCACTGTACCAATGTGGCAGCCAGCATGACAGCGGACCACACTCAGAATGCCCTGGAACCATGAGGACCCAGCCCTCCACAACCAGCCCCTTTCAGGGGGCATGACCTCATATGGTGTGTTAAACACCCTTGGCCAGCTCGGCTCACCTGTGCTCCCTCCTAGCTGGAACCAGGACACCACATTAAAGATATTTTCTGCTTTCAACACCGGTACAAGTTTTCATGGAATCACAGAAAGACTCAAGTTGGGAGGGACTGTTTGAAATCATCTAATCCAACCCCATCTGCTCAAGCAGCTAGCCAGAGCAGGCTGCCCAGCGGTGCCACACGTGACCAGTACCCTGAGCTCCCAACCCCTGGCAGCGTGGTTAGCAGACAAGGCAAGCTGCCATTCTCTGTGACCAAGTAGATCACATATTTCATTCCCTTTCCCTCACTATCAGGCCCTGAAGGCCGTGTGAACCAAGCAGACAAATCAAACGGATTTCTTCTTCCCCTCCCTACCAGCCTCAAGGTTCCTGGGTGATTACTCCCTTATCAGCCTTGGAAGGTCCCAAGTGCCCAGACAGCCAGGTGGTGATGACCCATCACAGACCAGGGAACCATAACAGCATGCACAGCACTGCCCATAAAATAAAGCAGTTGTGGGGCCTAAGTGGGGAACTTGACTGGAGCTGCTGGTGGACAGTGAGATCTGTGACTTCCCTGCCATGGATCTCACTGGTAGCAAGAATGCCTTCACAGTCACCAGCTTCCTCTGAGGACTGAGCTGAATACCTCATATTCTTTTTTATGACTTTCAAGCCTAGATTATGATTGCTGTATTGATGCAGCAAAACACACACAAAGATCTGACCCAATCTACAGAGGGCCCAGGTAGTTAGAAAGTGTAAGTTAAATTGTACAACATTCTGTATTACTCAGGTGATAAATCATCAATTGGATTATAAATTCTGGATTATGCTATTTATAGATTGTACTACATTGATTCTGCTTGTAGGAATCCTGTGCTGTTCTTAATCATAAATTCTGTGCTAAGGTAATCATAACAACCTGTTAAGAAAATAAAGCTGTATCTACAATTAGTGCCATCATCATTGTACCAAGGATCCCTAAAGAACCTGTCTGTCCCCTCAGTGCCAGGTGACATAATACAGAGTCAGTTTTAAAGTACCTTCACAAGAGGGAGACTCCACAACCTCTCTGGGCAAGCCATTCCACTGTCTGACCACCCTCATAGTAAAACTGTTTTCTTATATTCAGGTGAAATGTCATACATTCAACTTTTGCCCAGTGAGCACTTGGTTTTGTGCTCACTGTCTCACTGGGCATGACTGAATAGAGTCTGCCTTCCTCTTTCTCATTCCATCCCATCAGGTATTTCTACACATGAGTAAGATTCCTCTAAGCCACCCTCTTCCCAGAGCAAACAGGTTATCAGTTCTCTCAAACTCTACTTGTTTGAAAGATGAATAATCTTTGTTGCCCTTTGCTGGACTCACTCCAGTAAATCCATCTCTCTTGTACTGGGAAGCCCAGAACTTGATTCAGCACCCCAGATGTGGTCTCACCAGCATGAGCAGAGAGAAAGGATCATGCCCCATGACCTGCTGGCAGGGCTCTGCCTACTGCATCCAAGGAGGCTAGTGGTCTTTCCTGTGAGGTTGCATCACTCGGCATCACAAGGAGAGAGAGATCCTACTCTGCAGAGCTGCCTTCCAGCCAGTCAGCCCCCATTGTGTAGTGGTGCATGGGGTTATGCCTCCCCAGGTTCATGGGGTTTCCCACTGAAGAACTTAGAAGGTTCCCTTATGCCCAACTCCCCCGTCAGTTGAGGCGCCTCCAAACAGCAAAACAACCACTTGGTCTAACAGCTACTCCTCCCAGTTTTATACCATCTAAAAACTTGCCAAGAGTACACTCTGCTAAATTGTCCAGGTCATTATTAAAGATGTTAAAAACTACTGGCCCACATATCAAACCCTGGTGACTAGCCACCAGATGTACTTTGTGCCACTGATCACTACCCTGCGTGGCCTGATTATTCAGAGTTCTCAGTTCAGTGTCCACTTTAACCCATAATTCATGAGCTTGCCTATGAGGATACATTGTTAAGCCTTACTGAAGTCAAGATAAACATCTGCTGCCCCCTCCTCATCCACAAAAGTGGTCACGTCTTTACAGAAAGCTATCAGGTTAGTTAAGTATGATTTCCTCTTTATAAATCCACGCTGACTATTCCTCATCACCTTCTTGTCCTTCATGTCTTTGGATATTATTTCCAGAATTAGTTGCTTCCTCACCTTCCCATGGATCAAAGTGAGGATGACTAGACTGAGTTCCTCAATCCCTCCTCCTTGCTCTTCCTGAAAACAGGAGTGATATTTGCTTTCTTTGAGTCTTCAGGAATCTCTTCCAATTACTACAGCTTTTCAAAGATAATCAAAAGGGGCCTCACAATGACATCAGGCAGCTCCCTCAGCACTCCTGGGTACATTCTATCAGATCACATGGTCCTAGGAACATTCAGTCCATTTAAGTGTTATCCTAACCTGATCCTCCTCCACAGAGGCTAAATAGCCTTTGCTCCAGAATTGCCCTCTGGTCTCAGGGATCTGGCGTTTATGAAAGCTAGCCTTACCAGTAAAGACAGGGCTGAAGATGGCATTGAGTACCCCAGGCTCTTCTGTGTCCTTTCTCACCAGGGTCACTACCCCAGTAAGCCCGTGTTTTCATTAGTCTTCCTTTTGCTGTTGATTTGCAGAATCTTTTACTGTCCTTCATGTTTCTTGCCAACTCAACTCCACTAGCATTTCCCACTAACACTAGTGAGAATTTTGGGAGGAAGCGCTGGTACATGGATATGGTGTCGCCATTAGTTAATCAAACAGTAAAGCAAAGGCCAAATGACCACACTGATCAAGAATTAAGAACTATAGAAAAAGTTTTCATTTTCCAAACTTCCAACTGCTATAAACAAACAACATAAATCAAAAGGCAAGATGAAGACTCAAGCAGATGCCTAGTAATATTCTCCACTCTCATTACCACTTTCACTACTATTAGCATGTTTTCCAAAAATATTTTTGAATCCACAGTAGTCCCATATGGCACCACCTCTCAACTAAAGCAGGAAGATACATTTCCATCTTACTTATGGGAAACATGACACACCTACACACAAAAACAGAAGGAGGAAATAACTCTCTTGACACTTTGCTATTGCTCCTGCTGAAAAAGAAATTGGTTTAATCCTCAAGCATTTTTTTCTATCACCTAATAACCACAGTAAACAAGAATGGTTGCTTCAACTTTCCTATATTAATACTGCCTTAGTACTAATCACAACATACCGAGTAAGTCAAACTGTTGTTAAAAGTACTTAACTCTGAATAAATAATGTTAAACTGACTCTAAAAAAGCTTCTATCAGAAAACTGACATGGAATTTCAGGATTCACTGGATTTAGAATTAAAGAAAGGAAACAGAGACAAAGCTTATCTAACACTGGGATTATTACTTCCTTCCATCAGTAAAATGCTTCACTAGGCTAGCATGTCACAATACTGCTCCAAAACAAAAGTTATTTTGTCTTTATAGCATGCAGAATACCACTTCTAAAGCAACTGAAGAACCTTCCTTTTTGTGCACCAGGACAGGTGAGAAGGTTACAGAGCTGTAGTACATCCAGGCTGATAACAATAATCACATCTTTCCATCTTCCAGAGTGCCTACCCTATCATGAATACTATTCAGGACTAATTAAGTCAGGAAAGAAGTGCCAGATTAGTAATTCATATGGCCAGACACATATTGGATCGTTTCTGTCAAAAATTAGCCCAAGTGCTACTATGCTTCTAAAATGAAGAAAGCCATGTTGGCAAATTCATTCTCTGTGGGAATTTCTACAGCAGCTGGTCTTTGAGAGATGCTCAATTAAAGCAAGGTTGATGGCTGCTGCTTGACAAATCAATTCAGAGGTGGCAAATACAGGGAAAAAAAAAAGCACAGAAGCAACTGTGAGAACACTGCAGAAAATTTGATGTTGGTATAATTAGCCAAGAAGCTCTCAAACAGGAAAAGAGTATTGTAAAGGTATGAATTTTTCTTAACAATCCTCAAGAAATTAGATACTATTGTTTTTACACTGAAAAAACCAGAAATGCATTTTTCTTCTATCATGAAATAACAGTCATAAAAATTCAATAATATTGTCAGTAAAACACAATAAAATATTAATTTATCAGCTTAAAAATATCATCAGTAATGCACTATAGCATTTTTAAAAGGTCCTATCAACCAAGCACCAAGGAACCATTTACCTGTTGCAACATCAGGTAATATTGTCCTCCATAAAGTCACTACCAAAAGGACTCCTAAGAGAAAGCCATATTCAGGCAGGTTGCAGTTAGCCAGCCCTAACAAAACTCTGAAAATAAAAGTAACTCAGACACACACACAAAAAAAAAAAAAATCCCACTGCTGCTAAAATGGGTCATTAAAGCACTAAAGTTCTCTTGTTGAAAGCAGGCTTATTTTCCTAAAGGTAGGAAGTGGGACTCAGCTCCTGATAAGCAGCAAGAACCCCAGCCACGCTGGCTAATAAGGCAAAGTGTATTGTTTATATGAAAGTGTCATACAAAATCAAAGCTGTGCCTACCTCATCAAAGGTCTCCGTCATTTTTCGCATGACATCCTTCTTGTGCAAACTCTGAAACATCTCTGCTGTTACCATGCCTAGAAAAGTAATGTTTTCAAAAGAAGAATTACTGGCAATATTACATTAATCAAGTTCAAACCACAGCAAGGACTTCATTTTAAATTTAGAAACCCCAAGTAAGAAACACTCAGGCTGTTTATCTCTGTTTGCAGAAAACATGTAAGGAGGCATAAATTCACAGAATCACAGGCTGGTTTGGTTGGAAGAGTCCTCAATGCTCACCTAGTTCCAACCCCCCTGCCACGGGCAGGGACACCCTCCATTAACCCAGGTTGCCCAAAGCTCCATCCAACCTGGACTTGAACACTGCCAGGGAGGGGGCAGCCACAGCTTCTCTGGGCAGCCTGTGCCAGGGCCTCACCACATAGTGACCACCTAGTCACCACCACTAGTTAAGAATTTTTTTCCCTACACCTAATCTAAACATACCCTCCTTCAGTTTAAAACCATTACCCCTCGTCCTATCACTACATGCCCTTGCAAGAAATCCCTCTTCAGCTTTCAGTTAAATTATTTTTAGTAGAAAACACTGATGAACCAAAACTGAAAGACAGGCAAAGACAGCAAAACATTTTGCATAAGAGAAGGCACATTAGTTCAAAAATCTGGAAAAAAAATTTTGAAGTGTAGAAGGCACACTCCAGCTGTTTAAATGCACTCGAAAGTTGCAAATACAACAATCTTCTTAAAAGTCTTACTTGCCATCCTGAAGCATTTCACTAGCAAACCATCCCCAGAAGTCACCATGTCTGAATGTTTGTTATGAAACAGACAACCCTCTTCAACAATTGTTATGAAATTCACAACCCTCCAGTAAAAGTAACCACAATGAGGCAAAAGATTGCTTTTGTAGCCACCAAAGCAGGTGCTAACAAATTTGCTAGTTGTTTATTTTCAACTATACTAGCAAAACAGAAGGTACTAGGAAATTACAAAACAAATGGCAATCAAAACAGTGGATTGTAATTACAACGGTCAACAAAACCATCTTCCCTCTGCAGGGATTCTGCAAAGCAAGGTGACACACCACTTCAGCAACCTGACCTTGCAAACCATGTTCAAACACAGCTCAGAGTCGGCATACTGTAAACACAAGAGTCAAAGAATTTGACCAGCAACATTGTTTCCTGTTAGTACTGCCCATCTGGAGTTTGTCTTAGCAAATAGTACAAGTCATGGGTACATGCTTTACTAAAAAGAAAAATCCCACTTTAGAAAGCATGCTGCAGAGTATTCTCATCCCCAAACAATGGAAAGGGCTACAAAGAAGGTAACCTACCTTGACAGCCTGAGCACTGAATGAAGAAGTTGATCAGATCAAGCAGTGCCACATTCCTGTCTTGTTTATAAGCTTCAACCCAGTCATCTACTACAGACTGGAACAGATTAAAGAAACTCATTAGTCAGGAGCTGAACACAGCATGCTGCACTCCACTGAGGACACCCACAATGAAGACACGACCTAACATTGTTCCATCTCCATTAAATTACAAAAATGGGAATAAACTCAACATTATTTTGTTCCATTTCTAATGCAAAGGTTCCTTCTGGGGCAGGATGAAGTCTTCACCTGTTCATTCACAGGTTCTGCTCTAGGCAATGTTGCCATTCACAGAAACAGGGAAAACACCCAGAGCTTTAATCATATTAATATACACAGGGCCAACCCAAAACATCCTCCTGATTTCTTGTCAGTGCTGAGGTAACAGTTTCACTTTTGTACTGCTTTTGGCTGGGAAAGAGTTCCTTTTGTTCACAGTAGCTGGTAGGGGGCTGTGATTTGGAGCTGTGCTGGAAACAGGGTTGGCAACACGGAGATGTTTTTGTTACTGCTGAGCAGCACTCACACAGAGCCAAGGCCCTCACCCTGCTTCTCACCCCATTCCAACACCGGTGAGTAGGCTGGGGGTGCACAAAGTTTTGGGAGGGGACACAGCCAGGACAACTGAACCTGACTGGGCAATGGCATGCTCTGTACCATACAATGTCATGCTCAGCATATAAAGCTGAGGGAAGGAGGAGTGAGTGGGATAGTCTGGAGTGATGGCATTTGTCTTTCCAAGTCATCATTACACTTGATGGAGGCTTGTTTTCCCAGAGGTGGTTGAACTCCTGCCTGCCCATATGAAGAGATGAATTAATGCCTTATCTTGCTTTGCTTTTGTGCATGACCTGCTTCTTTACCTATTAAATTCTCTTTATCTCAAACCATGAGTTTTCTCACTTTTACCTTTCTGTTTCTTTCCTCCATCACACCAGGGGAGAGTGAGCAAGTGGCTGTGCTGGGGTTAAACAACAACTTAAAAATATAACCCACCTCCACATCACCTAAAAATTAAAACTATCAACTGCCTCTGGCAGTTTTCATCTCTAGCACCTGGTTTGTCCAGGAATCTGAAACAGTTCACATGCTACACTTAAGCTAAAAAACACTCCAAATTTCTAGGGCACTACCGCCTACAGTGTATGTGGCACAAGCCTGCTGGGACAAGCCATGCAAGCTTTAACCCACCTGTAGTGCCCACAGGTCTCATGACTTCCAGCAGCAGCCTGGACTCAAGCTCCTGCTTTTCCAAGACTTTTACTTTTGCTTTGCACAGCAGAAGCTGCACTGAAGTTAAATACAGCTGTGGTATAGCAAAAGTCCATCCACACAGACATCTTGGAAAAATTAAGGTTTTGCATCCAAAATATTACTGTACTTATCGGGTGTGCACACACACACACAGCTCACAGGCACTATGTATAACCCTGCATAAAAATACTTGGAGCTCCAGGTTTTAATTCTTCACATACATATACAAACATCACATAACCCCTATGTTCACAGGATATAGGTAGGTGGGCTTCATCACTCTGAAAACAGTTGCTACCTACACTGATGCACAGGGAATCTGCTGTCAAACTGCATTAGAATGGGGGTAAAAAAAAAAAAATACCCCAAAAGGCAATGTCCCAGGAAAAAATGATGCCTCATTTTCAGAATCCTGAACAGCCAAAATCCTCTACTGGTAAACCTTCCATGTATTTTTCCAAATCACTCTATTTTCCTCTGTTCAGACACTGATTTAGGAAGAAAGACTGGTTTAAGTACATACTTTCTTCTTCTTTCTAAGTACCTGACAGCTACTTTTTCACTAATTTCTTGAAAATGCATGGAGCCATGCTCCTAAGAGTTTTCCGATCAAACATCTTCCTTTCCCACTTATGCCAAAACAGAACCAAATTTCAATTCTCAGGAGTACAAATAACTGAAATGACCACTGTTTATCCATCTTCCCTCCACCAACCCCTCTGAGAATTCAGAACCAGAAATACCTGCATGGCCTGCTTCCCCATGCTAACCACTTCAAACAGGGTAACTGCCTCAACCACTTCTCCATTCTGCAGCTGGCTCACTCTGCTGCTGCCAGAAGAATTCCTCCTTATGTTCTCACACTGTTCCCGGACCTTCCGTTTCTCTCTCTGAAACGAGTCAAGCACAGAAAGTGTGTTGAGAAAACTTGACATGTAACATCCACCCACAGACACCTGAATTATCCCCTAATAACAAGTTTGGTTTACTCCCCAGGGTGCTAACTTCCAACCTTCAAGGACAGTGATAAAGCCCAATCAAACATGACCACCATACAAGAAGGGGATGAAAGCAAGGATTTACCAGTTTGAATTTTTTTTCTCAACAATGACTCGTAAGCACAGGAAGGTCTAACAGGAAAGAAGCTTCTGAACAGTTGTGTGCTACCTGGAAGGCATTTTTCATGGCAGCTGTAATTTCTGAAGAATAAACAGCAAGCACAGATGCTCTTCTAGATCTTTTCACTCACAACCTGCAAATCAACATCAGCTGCACACAATGCACAACTAAGGAAGAACACATGCTGAAATGAACTGACAGTTCAGAAGACAGCATCAAGGCACTCATGCCAATCAAATTTGGGAGGGGGTCAAGCTCTACCCAGTGAACAGATTTTAAATGCACTGTATTATGATACAGTAACGACCCCATGCAACACTACAGGCTTGGGGGGAAAATGGCTAGAAAGCTGCCTGGCAGAGAAAGGAACTGGGGTTGTTGGTTGACTGACGAGTGAATATGAGCCAGCAACGTG
The DNA here is from genome assembly GCA_027925045.1 of Hypotaenidia okinawae. Taxonomy (NCBI): domain Eukaryota; kingdom Metazoa; phylum Chordata; class Aves; order Gruiformes; family Rallidae; genus Hypotaenidia; species Hypotaenidia okinawae. The sequence continues at coordinate 142,498,166 of BSDF01000001.1, forward strand.
ACCAGGTGGCCAAGAAGGCCAATGGCATCCTGGCTTGTATCAGAAATAGTGTGACCAGCAGGTCCAAGAAGTGACTGTGCCCCTGTATTCAGCATTGGTGAGGCTGCACCTCAAGTACTGTGTTCAGCTCCGAGCACCTCACTGCAAGACAGACAACAAGGCCCTGGAGAGTATCCAGAGAAGGGCAACCAGGCTGGTGAAGGGGCTGGAGAGCAAGCCTTACAAGGAGCGGCTGAGGGAGCTGGGGTTGTTAGCCTGGAGAAGAGGCTGAAGGGAGACCTTATCACCACCTACAGCTACCTGAAAGGAGGTTGTAGAGAGATGGGTGTTGGTCTCTTCACCCAAGCGACAGGTGATAGGAGGAGGGGGAGTGGGGTCAAGCTGCACCAGGGCAGGTTCAAGGAGGTGGTTGAGTCACCAACCCTGAATGTATTTAAAAGACAAGCAGATGAGGTGCACAGGGATACGGATTAGTATAGGACAGGTATGGTTGGACTTGATCTCAAAGGTCTTTTCCAACCTAGTAATTCTGTGATTGTTTTATGCAGTACCCAATTTGGTAACAACTGAATGAGGCAGAAAATTAATTCCATAATAACAATAAAAAATTTTCAAAATTAAAATCAACTTACCGGTGTTTTCAGGTTGCCATTTCTCACACTGCTGCCATTCTGCACAGCAGACTCAGGCACAGTCTCATCATGGACAGCATTCTCTCTGAAGCATAACAAACATGCTGAAGGGGTTAGCAGTGACAACACAGAACTACACGCTTCAGTACAAGCAACAGAAGAAAATAAAAGCATAAGTATGAGTATTTTTAGTGAATCGTATGGAGGTTATGTCTTTTTTTCTTACTAAAAAAACAGATAACTTTAAAATTACAAGATAAACTTGGGCCCTTTTTTATGCTATGGAGTTTCCTGTAAGATATGATGCAGACAGTTAGAAAACTACCAAAACTATCAAAGATATCAAGGAAGTAGAAAGTGAGACAGAAAACCGATGTTGACTTAAGGCGGTCTTTGTTGACTTAACAGCTTTGCACCACAGATCAATTACACAAGTATACATTTACTTTGTGAGAGTCCTATGCAAAACAAGGTAGCAACATTTCATGTGTCTACAATTTAAAATGAGAGGAAGAAACTGTTTATAAAACTGTCTATAAAACATCCTGAATTAAAAAATAAAAGACACATAAGAAATTTAAATTTGCAGGTCATTGCTAATATGAAATAAAATGCACCTTCTGGGAGATCTGAAGCCATACATTTATCTGCAATGAAATTATGCCAATTTTCATCACTCCCAATGCTAGCAATATGCTTTGCCAAAGGTCACATTTGAGCAGATGAACTGGATCCCCCTTGTGTGGCAGGTCCAGCACCGGTAGCTGGCTGCTACGGCCTCCTTTTAAACTACAGTGGCCAGGACAGAATGCCAGCTGACTTGTACTACAAGGAGGCACAAAAAGAAAGTAAATATGAGAGTATACAGTCACTTCCATTTTTGTGATACTGCAGCAATAAGAGAGTGTACTAACATGTGACTATTTTACAGAGGGGGAAAATATTCTATTGTATTAAAGTCAGATACAGCCAACTCTCCAATATCCAGTGTTGGCTAACCCAGATAGAGAATTAACTGTGCCATGGATGCAGAGCCAGCTTGACTCCAGTTAGGTTTATCAATGCCAGATAAGCACTGCTTTTCTTCTTCCAAGGCTGTCTGCGTCAGACGCTGCCCCTGCAAAGCAAATCCCGAGTCTGAATAGCATCAGCTGCAGGACCAAGACCCTGACAGAAGTTTTTATTTAATCACATCTCTTCTTACTTTCTGTATCTATTGGGACACTTCACCACAAGCAATACAGAGTTAGGCTTCCACAAACTCCTATAAAAATTCTATATAAATACCAAAAAATCTACAAAATGTATTCTATTTCTAAATACTATCATGCACATGCTTAACTCCCCTCCAGAGAAAAGCCCAATGAAAGTTAAAATTAAATGAATGCCTTCTCACAGAAAAGTTCAAAGTGTGGCACAGTGTTTGACAGACAGAAGCCAAGGAAATAATTCAGGATGAACCAATACTTACATCAATAGTCTGGACTTCAGTATGTTAGAGAAGAGAGGGATGAACTATAGGTCATAACTGAGTCAGCATGCTATAGGCAATAGTTCACAAAAGTTTTCAAAAGTTTTCTCTGATTTGTAATTGTGAGCTATAAAAACTAAGTATTTCAAGCACCACCAGAGACTTCCTAGTTGAAAAAGAAGCAGCAGCAAGAGATAGGAGACACATTGCTTTTCTGAGGCCAGCTAGCTCTCCCCCGATTCTTCTACAGACCACAAATAAACAAAAAGCATCCAAATGTGTTTGTCAGGGAGTTGCTTCTCCCATGTGATTAAATCCTTTCACTCTTCATTTCCAAAGCAGAGCACAATACTATAGGGCTGGGCTAACATGTTCTTACTTGTGCTATTTCACTAGAACTTAGATGCCAGCCAACACTGTGGTAACTAACATGTGTTACCTGTTTCTGCATTATACTTCAATACAACTCTCAATACACTCTCAAACAATATTCCTGAATGGTTTACATGTCCTGTTTAGCAACTTGTTCCATCCTGTAACAAAAATGAATGTATTTCATTTGACTACAGCAACCATAATTGAGTCTAAGTTAAATTAAAGCACTTAAATAACAAAAAATAAAACCGCTGTGGGACTGTTCAGTCAAATACTTGTCTGATCATGTACCACTTTTAATATTTCTGTCTAGAATATACTTCTTTGAAGCTTTAACTCATGTGTCTCTTTCCCAATAGCATCCCGAAGGGTGGCACTACAGATGGCATCTACTGGCCCTGTGCTGCTTACATCAGGCCAAGGGGCTCAACAAAGTAAGTGAATGCCTGGCACATGGAACATACCAAAGGTCAGCAAGACTACAAGAACAAGGAGACTTCCTCCTGCTGGGCTAACCATGCCAGGCAAAACAACATCTGTGTGATGAAGCCCAGTTAAGAGTAATTTTTACACACACACAGTAAAAATCTGTGTTAAGCACTCAAACTAAGCAAGCACTAAACACCAATGGTAAAAATCCATTTAGTTTCCAAATTGCTTTGGTTACAAGTGCACCACAGAACACAGCAATGCCATGCTGCAAGAAGCCTACACATAAGCAGCAATTTTTTTTTTAATCAAGATACTATTGATGCTCTAAATACTAATGTTTCTCCTTACTCTACCCCCTCACCCGTCCCCCAGTAATGCCAATGTTTCCAGTAAGGCTACACATAAGGCAGGTACTTAAGCATTTTTTTTGGAGCTAGGAATTGAACCATATGAAACAACTTAGAAATTAAATGAGGTATTTTAATGGGAGTTTTTATGTGCAGTACTAAATTTCTACTGAAGAAATTGTAAAAAATTAATACACTCTCCTATCTTCTTGAGCAAAATAGGAACCTCTGTATCAAGTTGAGGAGGATGTGATCGTTAGTGCAGTAAGTCTTATGCTTAACTCCTTTTAACATACTTCCAACTATTTGAGTGCAACAGCAGGTTTGAAAAATTTTGAACTAGGGTTGTTTTTTTTCCTCCCCCTCATTTGTTTAAAACTTACCCAGCATCTTTGCATACCTAAATTCACTGGTAGGAAACAGGCGTCAGCCATTTACTTTGTTTCCATCAGTAAGAAAGCACAGGCAGAATTCCATGCTTACCCTAATTTTCACCCTTACACCCTGTTACAGAAGGCTCACAATGCTCATCTTTACCTCCCATTCCTGACACAATATGGTCCTTTCACTACTACCTGAAGTATTACTGATTAGACAAAAACAGATGAAGTAGGAAGGAAGCAAAACCCTTCATCCAGTACTCAAAAAGCACTGAGCTTCCAAGTTCAGTTTTTCTCATCTTAACAAACATTTGGGGCAGATTTAGTGACTCACACTTAAAAAAGCACCTCTCTAAAAGAGACATAATATATTCCCTTAGCTGCATAAAAAAGAACAATCTATATTATTGGAAGAATCCTACCTGTAGATTTTTAAAATTATCAATTTCAATACAACTGCTTCATCTTTTAGAAGTGACATAAGAAGCTCAGCTAAATAATTGCCAGGCAACTTCCTGGCACTTCGGAAATGAAGAGCTTGGCTTCAGATGAAACACACTGTAAAGAACATATGGGAAGCTATATTAATTGTCATCACAGACTATGAAGAATACACCTCTCAGTTTTTATTAGCATTTAATGCAACAAAATGCCTGGGGGAGGCTTGTTCAGAAGGTATCAGCAAAGGTTGGGCTGTAATGAGTCCAAAGCATTCAATACTGGGCATCTAAGAAACTTCACTCTGAAACTGGACAAGATACAGCCAAACATTTTAACTTCACCATTTATTTAGATCTGCTCTTTCTACTTCCAACGCCGTTCTGTAAACAGTGAGAGAAATGCATTTGGTGTATAGGTCATCTCAGATGATGACTGAGAAAGTACATTATGAAAGAGAGAAGACTTGACATATCCCTAACAAAAACAGCTATAGAGAAGCAATGCCTGCCCCCACCCCCACGCCACTGACAACAAGGAGACTAAAGATTGCTTAGCAGTCCTCCCATTCAGCATCCCCAAATTCACCTCTGAAGCAAACACACGCCTTGCCTGTTAATCCGCCCATTATTTTTTTCCCATTTGCACTGTAGCAAATAAGGCACAGAAAGGCTTGTAAGGCCAAGGTCACTGTCAATCCACATAAACCCCGACATTAAGAAGACACTGAACAAAACATAGAAGGGAATAAAAAACCGGAGACATTGGTAACTTGACACAGTGCATAGAAAATCCCTTCCCCTTCCCCCCCGCCCCCCAAGAATGACAAAGTGCAGAGCGCCCCACTATCCACAGGGCACGACTTTAAGAAGCAGCACCCTAATTTACCAGCAAGCTCCACAGAGAACCTGCGCCAGGCCTTACTTTTGGCTGGGAAGGGTACTGGCTGCGTTGGGCTCGGCTATCATTTCCGCCACATTATTTCAGCGGCACAGGCTGCAAGCTGACATCACCGGCGCCGCTCCTGAGGAAACTTCAAACAAGGACCGCTGGCGTCACAGGCTCCGCAAGGCTCCGGCGGGGCAGCGGCCAGCGAAGCTGCGGCGGAAAGGGGGCGAGAAGGGTTAAATTCCAGGCAGCTCCCTGAAGCCCGGTCTGGGAGCGCCCCGCCAAACCCAAACGCCTCTCCAAGGGGAGACCTCGGACCTGCGGCCGCTGCACCTGGCGGGAGCCCCGCCGAGGCAGCGCGGACAGAGCCGCCGGCTGTCAGTGCGGCCCGCTTACCTTTGCCGCCCTTCCCCTCAGGCAGACCCCCGCGGTGGCGGCACGAAGCCGTGCACGGGAGGAGCTGTGTCAGGGCCTTTGCCGCTGCCCCGATGGGACGTAACGGGCGGCGGTAGCGGGCCGGCCCCGGACGGGACGGGGGACGTCCTCGCCCCCCGCACAGCTGCAGGGTAGAAGCGGGCGGGTGGACGGCTGCCTCGCCGGTAGGAAGCAGCAGTGGCGCGAGGCGAAGCGCGGCCGCGGACCAGGCGGCGGCGGGAGGAAGAAAGCGCGGCGGTGTGCGCGCGCGCGAGGCGCGCCGCTCACCTGCTCCGGGAGCGCGCTCCCCAGGCCCGGGCGCGCGCCGACACCGCCCCCTAGATCATCTTCTCCTCCTCCGTCTGCGGCGACCCAGGCCTCGGTGTTGGCTCTGCGTCAATCACGGCCGCCCTTGGGGGTTACCCAGCCTATCAGAGGAAGGGATCTCTGTCACGTGGTCAGATACCACGGCAGGCGGGCGGAGCGAGCTCTGCAGGTTCGCGGTGGGCTGGTACTTTGGGGCTTCCGTAGCGGCCGAGGGGAGGGTGGAGGGGGGCGGCGTGCAGCGGTCCTTCCTCGCCGCCCTTCCCGGGGAAGCCGAGCGGCGCTGCTAGCGGCCGCCTGATGGGGCCCGGCCGCCTCTCGCAGGCGCTGCTGCTGCGCTGCAGGCGGGCAGTGGCGGCTCTCGGCGCGGCTCGCTGCCGCGACGGGCTGGTGTCCGCCCGCCCTCTCAGCGGAGCCCTTCCCCTGCGGGCTCCCCAGCGGCCGCCGGGCAGGGGAGGGCCGCCGCGGGCGGGCGGCGGTGGTCGATGGAAAGGGGCGGCGGGCGCCGGTGGGGGTGAAAGTGACGGAGAAGAAGAAGAGGAGGAGGAGGAGGAAGATGCAGATGACGATGAGGAGCTGGAGGAGCTACTCGGCCCCTCCCCGCTGGCCGTGGAGCCCGGCGCGCAGCGCGTAGCCGTGGTGCACCCGGCTGTCAAGTGGGGCCCGAAGAAGTCGCCGCTCACCACGGGTGCGTGGCTGTGCCGGGGCGGGAGGGCCGGGCTCCCCGGCTGGGTGCGGGCCCCTCGGTCCCCCACGGATCTTCCCCTGCCCGCCACCTTCTCGGTTTCCTCCTGTTCCCGCAGGAGCGCGCCTCGGGAGCTAGTGCCCGCAGTCTAAAGCGGGCCCGTTACTGCGGTGTTAAAGCCGCGATGCCGCCTGCGTCAGCTAGTGAAACGCAGACTCAGAGCAGGTAGAGGGTCAGTGCTGCCTTTGATAGCTTTCTGAAAGACTCTGTGCTGTCAGCCAGCTTTGACTTGCAAATCACGTGGAGTTTGGGGCTCAGCGAAACGATAAGGTGCATGAACCGTTGTGGTTGCTTAGGGCAGCAGCCGGGTTTCCTCCGCTGTGGTAGCGTTCAGCCCTCCATTGCCTGTCCGGGTAGTCAGGAATCCTTCGGCCTTAGTGGGCTGAAGAGCAGCAATACTTTGCTGTCCGTAGAAGAGACACATAAAGGCGTGGGTTTATGCAGTTTCATAGGGATGCAGTCCCCAGTAATTAGAAGGACCTTAATTAGCATTGCTGTTGTCGAGTTTTTCTCAGAAATCCTTGTAGTTAGCTCATACATATGCATTAGACATGCATGGCTAAGACACATGATGAACTAGGATTGATGTTTCTCCAAACACCTAATTGCAAAGTTGTAGTAGAGAGGATGAAGTATTTTTAAGCTAATTTCATATATAAATTGATGTGTGTATATATATATACACATAGAATCATAGAAGCCCATACATACATAAAATACTACTACTTGTACTCAGGTTTATTATGCAATGAACTTAAATCTCATTTAGTTTTATTAGCATGGCTATGAAAAATTGTCACTGCAGAATAAAGTTCATAACCTTTTTGGAATTTACATATGCATTTCCATATTACAACTTGGGGGGGGGGGGGAGTGGGAAGAGTAAAATACAAAGGCACCCTTCTGTCCAGGCATACAGAAGAATAGCAGTGCTGCCTTTCCATTTATTCAGGCCCTCCAGGTGAAGAGCCCGAAGTCTGAACAAATGTTTTGGAATGATTGTTGAAACACCACATATACAACAGGAAATCTGTGTTTTTTACAAGGAACACTAACAATATGAGGAGAGAGAATCATGGTTATCTTTAAAAATATATTACTTTTTGGACCAAGGTAACCTATTTAATATATTGATTATGTTCTGCTATCTAGAGAAACTTAACTAGTCAGTTCTGACAAGAGGATCTTATTCCCATGTGACAGATCAGAACTGGACCTGCTGATCTGATCCATCTGAATAGTCTTCATGATTTCCTGAAGTCCTCGAAAATAAGTGCTTTGCTATGTAGATGTTTAAAAAATAATTACTGATAAACCAGAATACAAGATTGGAGTCTGCTAGTTTTAGTAAGTTGTAAATTGGCGTGGGTCCTTTATGACTAAGTAGCAGTGAAGTTAGCAGCGTGATATGCCATATCCTGTTGTCTTTAAATACTGCCACAGGACATCAAGGAATTTATCACATGGGTTTGTGCTCATATGAAATAAAGTACCAAATTATTCTCCAGCTAGTTAGTTGTTTTACTTATTGAGAGAAAAAGCTTAGTAGTTTCTTTGCTGGTAATACAGTTAAAAGTTCTCACAGTGAGGGTGACAGAGCCCTGGGACAGGCTGCCCAGCGGGGGTGTGGAGTCTCCTTCTCTGGAGATATTCAAGACCCGTCTGGACATCTACCCATGGAACCTGTCCTAAGGAACCAGGTTTGTCAGGGGGTTGGACTTGATGATCTCTGGAGGTCCCTTCCAACCCCTATGATTCTGTGATTATTCTGAATCAACAACCACAGAAATCATTTGTACTGGCAGAAAGATGCTTTTGTGGTGAAGATGCTTCAAACTTTTAGTGCAGCTTAGTCTTTCTCGTTTGAGCATGTACTGTAGCTATTGGAAATCAGCAAAGTTACAATGGTGTATTACAATCTTCTTTTTTTTTCTCTCTGTGTGTTCCTAAAGCTGAATTGCAGATTGCTGAAGCTGTTGCTCTCATAGATACCCTTCAGAACTGGACGGTTTTAGAGAAAATAATTATTCCGACAAAAAATCCTGACAAAAAGTTTATTTTTGGCAAAGGAAACTTTCAGGTTTTGACAGGTAAGGACTGAGATTCTTCAGGACTGTGTCGTTCTATATGGAAGACTTGTACAGCTGAACTGTTTGTGTGACAGCTGAAGAGGGAGTGAATTTTGTTTATCCATCATGCAGATTTGTAAACAAGAGTTAAAATACTTTTTAAAGGTTACTAAAGCAACGCAGAACAGAAGTAAACCAGACTCACACTGAAAATGTGTGAGGCAACTTAATCCCTATGTTTATGTGACTGGCATAAGTGAAACTGGCAGCTGTTCTTGTGAACAAAGAATATGATGCTATTTGATACTTTGTGAGCATTCTGCTCACTGCAAAATGGTTTTATATTCTGTATATATTTAACAGAGAATTTACATTTAACACTGTACTTTGTAATGGTTATCCATCTTTTAGAAAAGATTAAAAAATTGCCCCATGTGACAGCTGTCTTCTTGAATGTGGAAAGAATATCTTCACTAACAAAGGTAATTCAACATAATTTCAAATCCTATTTATTGCATCTGTGTTGTTCAGGAGCTGTTGATGTTAGGAGAAACAGGTTGGATTATGATGCTGAATTTGCAAATGGTACTATATGAAGCCACCTGGACTGAGTTTTGTTGGGAGGAAACTGAATTCCTATTACATTTGTTCAGTTGATGGGTGTGTTTCCAGCAGTTTATTGTAGACTCTGCTCCCACATTTGCCACTGGCCCTGCTTAAAATGTTGGAAAAGTTACTCAAGGTCTTTTTCACACAAAGGAGGTGGTAACACAGGGTTTGTTATGAAGAACACCAACATTTTGGGTCAGCTATGTGCACAGGTTTCTATACCTATATGGATAGTTAATTTACGTTCCTGTAGTTCTGTGGATGCTGTATTGTGTTCTGAATATGAGATGTAAATTCAGAGCAAGCTTATATTTGAGTATTTCAAATAGTTACACTTTTATTCCTAATGCTTAAAAATAAACCATATTTTAAATGGACAGGTTATGTTGAGCAGAGGAGTGTGCTTCACTTGTTTGTTTGGGGTTTTTTTAACATTCGCAGTAAAACAACTGATGCATGAACTACAGGTGCTCATTGAAATCCTTAGGCAGGCTGAAATAAATGCTTTGGGGGCTCTTTACATGTACAGCATCATGCAGGGTATAAAATGTGCAAACTGCAAACAAACACTGATGTTTTGCTGGTGGTTTTGAATGCTTTCCCTGATTATAAAATGAACAAAGATGGTAAATAGTTATCTTGAGCACTTCTATATATTGATGAAATGGAAGGTTGAAAATGTTTCAATTCCATTTTCTAGTTTTTATTCCTTAATTTATAGTACGTGTTCTTTTAGTACTAAATTTGCTAAATATGTATATGTATATATCTTTTTCAAATTTGGATCTTAAGAACAATTTAACAGGGTTGATTTAAGAAAGTGAGGACATTTCTAAATGACAAGCATTCTGGTTTTTAGAGATGGTAGAGAAGAGCTACATCATTTGTCTTTTGCTGAATTAGAGCAAGAGTGGAGTTTTTGGTTTGCTTTTTGCTTGATTTGGGTTTTTTAAGTATTTCCTTAAAAGATGGCTATCAAATAGTCCTCCCTTCCCTCCCTTCCAATTTTGGTAATCTTTTTTCTTTCCCCATGTTACCCCATGCTTTCCCATACCAGCATTTAATATCTATTTTTTGCCACAACTTAACCACTCATTCTTGATTCTGAGCTATGCTGTGAGAGCCAGTGTCAGAATCCATTAAGGGCAGTGGAAGGATTCTCACTGAGTTTGATGAGCCCAGACCATCGAATTCTACCTTCTAAACTCACTTTTTCACCTTTCTCTGTAGCCAACCAAATTTTGCCTTTACATGCTTATAATTGTTACCCATCCATTGAAATGGAATCCTGAGATCCTCTGAGTTCCAAGTGTTCGTCAGCTACTTGTAGCTGTAGCGCCGCGTAAGAACCAGTCAATCAACTGATACTGTGGGGGACAGAAAACATGTGGGTTATTTTGTCTTACATGGCTAAAGAAAGAACTAGAAGATGCCTGGGGTGTGAAAGTCTTTGACAGATACACAGTTGTACTGCACATTTTTCGCTGTAATGCCCGGACCAAAGAAGCAAAACTTCAGATAGCACTGGCCGAAATTCCACTTCTCAGGTACCTTGAGCTGTGCAAATCACGTGCTGATACTCAGATAGCTTTAGTGACTATTTCTTTACAGTTACAAAAAGGTCAATACTGCACTGTAAAGAGAAGTGACACAGCTTCATTGCTTGCGGAGTGTGCTCAGTGATTGATTAGAGCATAGATATATTTGCTTTATTGTCATTGTTTTAAGCTTCTGCAGTGCTGGCAGGAAAAACCAGGAAGTGTTCAACAGATTGCCTTAAAAAATACATTTCTCATTAAAAGGTCCCAGTTCTTTCTAATGTGGAAGATGGATCGCAAGAATGTGTGGGAATTGGATACGTGTATCCCATATTGATGGGTTTAATAAGGAGAGCTATAAACAAGCAAGATTAAAGGCATTACTTTGTATCTGATTTTTACACAGTTCTGTATTACGTGGCATAGAAATATTTGGATGTGGGAGTTGGTGTGAGTTGCATGGGTGTACAGGAGGCATCTTTGTCTCTCTGAAATTTCAGAATAGCCATTACAATTTGCTAAGAGACTTGCACGATTCTTAAACAAAAAGTTGAGGAGATAGGAAAATCTGGGGTTTTTTTTGCAAGGCTTCTCACCACGAGCAGGCTTCATTAGAGCTCTGTCACTAGTGGGAAGGAGGAGGGAGTATTGTACTATTAGAATATCACTACTGCTTCACAACTCTTGGCCATTTTAGGATAGCTTGATTAAAGAAAATTGCTTCTAATTAACTGTTACTCCACTGCCAGGTCAAATCTGAAAAATGACGTGTCTCAGCTGGATCAGCAGAGAGGTGGATCGAGGTACATCATGGGCTCAGGTAAAATATTCTCCTGAATTAGAGGATTTTAAATTTTTTTCTCCATAGTCTTTAAACTAATTTTATTTGGAGGAGTCTGGGAGGAAAAACTGCTTGTGTTCTGCATCTAATTAAGCAAATGCACAAAAAATAGATTGGAAATTAACTTAAATAATAAAATTTTGGTCTGTTCTGGTTCAGTACGTGGCCATGGACAGAGTACTTGCTGCCGCAGGGATTTATCGTAACTGTACTTGGTTATTCTAGAATGCTTAGCCTATGTTTTAATAATCATCTATCATTCTGACTCCATCTTAGGCAAGAACATGTAGGGTTTAGTTGCTTGTTTATAACTCCATATGCTGCCTTAGTGCTAACTCACTTCATTTCCTGTTTCTCTTAAAGACTATCCTGCCACTTACTCATTTGCATTTTTCAGGCGAAACATTCCTGGAGACACAGACTCGTATGTTGAAAGAAAAAGAACTGAAAATTAGGAGTGCCCTGGAGAAACTAAGAAGAAAAAGGTCTTTACTTAGAACTCAGCGCAAAAAGCGCGAGTTTCCGATTGTCTCAGTAATGGGCTACACGAATTGTGGTAAGCAAAACCTCATGAAACTGTATCACAGAAGAGATTGCATTGGCTGATTTTTTAATTGGAAACTCTAGCCAGAATCTCATTTCAGTGCAAAGAGCTTCATATTTTAATTAGTTTTTTAATTGTGTAGGGAATATATGTCAGTTAGATTATAGTTAGGAAAGCAAACGATGGTGGTCGTAGCTAGATTATCCAAGACATGTTTTGGAGAAATACCTATTAACTCTCTTGCCAACAAGTATTTATACATAGTGCAGAAAATTGTACTGCTAGTGTCTCTTTACATGAATCTTTCTTACTTGATCAGAACGGGTAGAGAGAAGTGCACGGGTTTTAGGTGACTGGGAAGGCTTGAGGCATAGGTGGAAAATACAGGAGAGTGGGAAGTTGATCTGAGAAACGTGCTTAAGAAGCACCACAGCGTTTCATTGATTGAGGTATGGTGTTCTGAGATGGTGTCGTGGGTTTGCCCCAGCCGAGAGGCTGGCACCACATGGCCGCTTGCTCTTTGGTGGGAGCTGGGAGGGAGGGGGAAAGGGAGAAGAAAACCCAAGGAACCAAAACCTTGCAGGTTGGGATAAGGATAGTTTACTGGGATAGCAGAAAGATAGATATAACAATAACAGGACTTCATAGCAAAGTATATGAAACTGGTGATACACAATGCACTTTCTCACCGAACTGCACAGCTCAGGCCACACAGGTCAGAGCCATCCCAAAACTGGATGGTCCCCAAAACCACACGTCCTGGAACTGCCTGCTCCTCCCCTCACCAGCCCCCCTTTATGCTGAGCATGACATAATTGGCATGGAATACCCTCTTTGGCCAGTTCAGGTCACCTGTTCTGGCTGTGTCCCCTCCCTTCTCGTTAGCGGGGAAATATGAACAACTGAAAAGTCCTTGATCACTTGGCAACAACTAGAAACATCCCTGTGTTATCAGCACAGCTCTCATACTGACTCCCAAACACAGCATTCCATCCATTGCTAGAAAAGAAATTAACTCCACCCTAGCTGAAACCAGGACAAATGTATTTATAAGAGAATCTAAATAAAGCTAAAGGGGTTGTTCTATTTTATATTCTTATAGTTTACACAAGTGAGTTCATATCTGGAGCATAAGTAGGCTTTGGACCAGACACTTTTTTTCCAGCTTAAGACAATTTCATTTTCTTATGCAACATCTTTACAAAAACAAACTTACCTTGCACTAATTTTGTTGTCAGTTAGATACTCAGAGATTTGGATTACACTGTATGTTTTTCTAAACATCATACTTCTGTACTTTTAAAACTGAAGATTCAACTATATATATATATATAAAACAATCTTGTACACATAATTGAAATACCTCAGGGTATATACTGAGCACTTTAGTTTAATGACTAAATTCTGTGAAATATTGAGTTAAATAAATGTCTCTGGTATTAGGTTCACAAGGAAACACCCAACACAAGGATCAACCTAGTAAAGCACACTAGTGCTTCTGTTTATTGTTGGAAATAACAAGTAAACACTGAATTGTTTTGTTTGACAACAGAAGCACTGAGGAGTGACTAAGTGTATGGTTCCTAATGTTGTCACAGCTGTGATCTTTGGGTGAGAGATGTGGGTAGGTCACTTTGCAGGTCAGTTCCATTTGGATCATCTTTTGATTTTGCAGCATCCAGGTGTGGGCTTAAATCCAGTTCCAAGTTATAAAAGTTAAGAGTATCTTTGGATTTCCTAATACCATGTAGATAACTAATCACAGGCTAAATTAGTAAAGTAGATATGAAAATATAATGTTACATCACACAACTTACCTGAACCTTGCAAATTAATTTTTGACGGGAAACAAGCCACTGAAATCTTGTCCTTCCTTAATTAGGGAAAACTACCTTGATCAAAGCCTTGACTGGGGAAGCAGGACTTCAACCCAGAGACCAGCTGTTTGCCACTCTTGATATTACAGCCCACGCTGGCTACCTGCCCTCCCGTATGGCAGTTATTTACGTTGACACGATTGGGTTTCTGACTGACCTTCCGCATAACCTGGTGGAGTCCTTTTCAGCTACGCTGGAAGAAGTGGCTTACTCAGTAAGTAGCTGGCTACAAAAATTGAGAAACCAAATTCATTTCATTTTAGGTAATCCTCACCCCTTCAAAAAAGGGGAAGTTAATTGGCATGCTGTTCTTACTGAAGTACCTGCATGCCTACAGTAGTCTGCTCAGATAATGAGGTAAATATCTTACCATAAGCCAATTTTCTGACACTTGAAATTATGCAGAACACACAGATGTGAAGAGATTTCAGAAGGGGTTTATTTGAAGTATATATGTCCTTCTCTGTGATACCTAAACCAGATAAATCAGATTTTGCTGATAGAATATATGGAAAACTAACCAGTGGAGGCTAGCTTTCTTCAGAGTTAAAAATTAAATAAGGCCTTGGGAACGATCTCATTTTAACTTAAGATTTTCTATAGCACTAAAAGTGAGTGATTGTGCTGCAGGGTGCATGAAATTAATATAAATGTACTTTTTCAGTCCTTTTCTCATTAGTTTCCTGTGTTACAGCAGTGTAAAGCTACAAACACAGACATTCAAACAGAAAGCTGTAATGAAATTCAGTGGTAGTGAGATGCTGGAATGCTGCTGAGGATTAGACTTCACCATCACTATGTCATAATAGCACTTTCAAAAGCTGGCTGCAACTATTCTGTCTCTTACTCTGCAGTGTTAAATGAAAGGCAAGAAATCTATTTCTCACTCATTTTCAGAAGTTTGAAGCAAGATAATGAAACATTTTCAATCCAAATGCTGAATTTGGTTGGTTTATTGTTATCATGGCAAACGTAATCGTGGAGGTACTTGAAACTGATAAATTTAAGCGAAGCAGCAGTAATAGTGCCTCAGGAGCCTAAGGATGATCTTCTGCATTTTGAATGTAAGAATAGAATTACAAGATTAGAACTGTATCAGTTGTTATTTGAAATCTGAGTTCTGTAACTAGCTCCATTGACAAGGCTTGTTTCAGGGTTGTGGTGGGCAACATGTACTCACTGTGAAGTGGAAGACTAAGGTGCTACTGTGGTGCAAAAACTAGTAATGGTTTAATACCGGTTTAGTAATTCCCTTCACAGTGTTAACCTGTGTGCTGTCTAATGGTAGGAAAGTGTCCTACACGAATTAGAAATGTAAAAATAGGATATAAATCTCCACAACCTGGTAACTGATGTGTTTCATTAAGTAACTGTCTTGTACACCGATGCTTGCCTAGGATCTGATAGTTCACGTGAGGGATATTACTCATCCAGAAACCACCCTCCAGAAAGCAACCGTTCTGTCAGTTCTGAAGAATCTTCATCTTCCCAGCCACTTATTGGACTCAATGGTAGAAGTTCATAACAAAGTGGATTTGATAGAAAGGTAAAGCAAGAGATGCCAAACAAACTTAAACATTTATGTTCTAGAAGCTTTTTAATTCCTAGTCTAGAAAAAAGCTGTCACACTTCTGAACACATTTAACAGTGTTTCTCAGTCATTTATACATGTAGCTATGGTCGTAAAAAGAATTAATTATCTTTTAATTACAAAAGAATCACTTGAGTCATACAAGCAGTGGCCTCTGTAGGAAGGTGCCAGTATAAAGCTACATGGTTAAATTGGCCATGCTTGGAATATTTTCACAACCTAACCTTCATGAGCAAATATACCTTTCAGGTATAAGCCCACAGAGGAAAATGCCTTAGCCATTTCTGCTCTGCATGGGCATGGTTTAGAAGAGCTGAAAGAAGAAATTGAGAAAAAAATTTTGATGGGAACAGGAAAGAAGATTCTGACAGTTAACATCAACTTAGAGGGACCTCAGCTAAGGTAAATAATTTTGAATTTTAAGGACTTGGAGAAATATGAAACTCTTAACCTTGCATGCCTTAAAATTTCCAAATACTATCATACTGATTTTAATTTGCGTTAAGAATTACAGGGATAATTTTCAGAGTTCTCTGGCCTATTGAGAAAAAGTATCCTCATTAGACACCCTGGAGTGTTTCTGAAACCACCTTTCACAGAGTTCTCTGTCTTTGTTTTATTGCACTAACTTCCTGAAAGACCATGCCACTGGTCCTGGAGCAAGATTTCCAGTGAAAACACAAATCTGAAAGATTCCTGAAACCACTCTACTCAGTTTCCAAACAGCAAGTAGTAAATGAAGGGTTAAATAAAGCCCTTCATCTTTCAAAGTGTTAAATTACCTGCACTGGAATGTGTTGGCCTAAACCAAAATCACATCTTATGCAGCGTGTCATACCTGTACAATGCTAATAATGCTTTTACTTCTGCAGTTGGCTCTATAAAGAAGCAACAGTTCAGGAAGTAGAAGTCATGCCTGAGGATGGCACAGCCACGGTGAAGGTGATAATCAGCAGTTCTGCTTTTGCCAGATACAAACACCTCTTTCCTAACAGTAAGATTTTTATGCCATGAAACTGCATTTTTTGGGTTGTTTAGGGGTTTTTTCCCTACAATCTCATTGAGAGGATGTGAAATGAAGTTAATGACTTGTTAGCCTGGGTGTTGGAGAGCTTATTTCTTTCCTAGTTGATGTTTTTGATGCATTTTAGAAATGGACATTTTTCAGAAAATGTCTGTGTGGAAAGAATACGAGCTCTGAGCTTCGTTCTATCAGCAGCTGCAAGGACAGCACCACGTTTTTCAGGTGAAAAAGTTGTTGGCTCCAAACTGTGGATCCCAAACACATGGAAATCAGTGGATGGCACCTGAATTAACCTTCAGAAAATTATCAAGTGTCTTATATAAATAAAGCTCTTTACTCCATTTTTTCAGAATAAAGTATTTATTTTAGTTTAAGTGTCTCAGATGGTCCTTGGAAAATTAAAGTTACTGAACAAGGTATTTGAGATTTTATATATATATATATATATATATAAAACACAGATAGGGTCAACTCTTTCCTCTTGAATGCGCATTTAAGTGCCACGTCTTACTTCAGTGAAGTAAAAAAACCCATAAAAGCATAAGTTTGTATATTTAAGTGATGAATTAGCTGTGTACATCTTTTACCACTGCACTCTTCTTGCCTAATTTACCCACAGTACCTATTACTGTGTCAACTCTGAAATGTTTTTTCTTTAAGGAACAGCAAACCATGGAGTTTGTGTGAAATTATTTGACAAAGGAAAAAAACCAGAACCAACACTACTGATCCCTTACCCGAGTTATTAATTTCTGCTGGGAACCAATAAATCAGCCAGTACCACAGAAAGGGGAAGCAGAACTACTTGTCTGTGTTATACAGAGAGACGAACTTTTATTAGACAGAGTAACAAGCCACTTGAGGGTACAGAGGAGAGGCAGAGAAAACATTTGGGGTATGTGTAACAGTTCGCTCACGTAGTGACTCTCAAAAGAAAACAAACCAAAACTGACTGACAAGACTGAAGTACAGAGAGGTAAGAACAAGGATAAAAAGCCCTGTAAAAAAGCATTTAGAAAATCTTCCTTATAAATGGAACATTTATGTTTTTACCTTCTAGATTTGCTGCAATTGCAAGAGATTGCTTGAGGAGGTAGTGTCTCAGCCTTTTGTGCTGAGAGGTCTAGGGGTGACTGATCTGATGTGAAAGCAGAGTTGATTTCAAACTTCTGAAAACACCCACTGCAAACGTGAACATCTTGACAGACATGTGAACTTGGCTTTTGCATATAAAGTGCATCTAAAAAGTGAGGTATATTGACGAAATTGCATAGTGAACTTTATACAATGCCTCTTTTTGGTTTACTCCCGATGCTTGCCCTTTCTCTTACCTTCATGATCACGTTATTGCACACTTCATTTTAAAAACCAGGAAAATAGGATTAATATGCAATAGCAAGCAGCATAGAAGCCTTAATTTTACTTACTGAGAAGAAAAAATATTATAGAGCTACTGAAGTAGCTTAATAAAAGACCGGGTGTGAAACCCCAACTGAGCAGGACAGAAGCCAAGAATCTGTTTCTAGAGCAGCTGGAGTTTAGGGAAGAAAAGATGCCTTCATGTTTATTTTCAGTGTAAGGCATACTTTGGCAACACCTTATAAAACATAATTCATTACCACAGACAAAACTGTCTAGGGGCCTAATTTTGGTATCTTTATCACTGCAGAGCTGGCATGAGTGATAAAGAAAAGTAAGTGTGTGTTCAAATACTCGTAGATGTTACAAATCATAAAGAATTTTGTGGCTGTGCTGGTGGTTAAAGGGGCTCACAGCTTATACTCAGCACACACACCAACAGTACAGCCACTTCTGGATGTCTGATAATAATGATGTATTGGGGTATATATAAAAATCATGTCAAATAGGATTGTCAATATGATATCTTTGATGTATCAAAAATACTTTTAAACTGTGCCTTGTGTATATTTAGCACAAAATATGAAAACAGACAACTCTGATATGAAACAAAGACTGGGGTTGCAAACAAAAAATAGGAAACAAAATCGGGGTTGCAAGTAGTCCAGAATATCTTTACCAGTATAAGAAAGATAAAAATCACAAAATAATTCATGCAGCTACTGACGTATTCATCCCATTTGCTCATAAATAAAGATTAAGATAAAGTTCTTGGGACTTTCAGTATTGTCAACTGCTACAGTGTCTATGCCCCTCCAAGGAAATGATACCTGTACCATAGCTCTCTAGAGACTTCAGCAAGTCTGCCTGTTCTCTTTTCTTTGGAAAGGCTGTGAAACTCTGATGATGTTGAGAGCACTTTTCTTACTGAGTCTTTAAAACTTCCCTGGTTTGAGTTAAGTGGACCTTTATGATATCCAGGGTGTTTCAGCCAGGGAACTCTAACTGCAGTCAAATTCTTTTCAGCTTGAAGAAGCTGGGAGTGAGATGCTCTCTGTTCCTCCCCTTTGACAGTGTAATGGAGGATTAATTTTCGTGTTAAGTTCTATCACATCTTTGACAAAATCATTGTTTCCTATAAAGTCTCCAGCAATTATGTTAATACATTCTTTTCTTGGTCCTGGGTACTGCTGCTTTATCCAGATTTTCAGGCACGGAAGGCTCCGCAGTGTCATTTTCTTCAATGATCCAAATGGGTGTACAAGAATGTACCTCAGATTCTCAGTAAGGTTAATCCCTGCTACAAAGAATTTTTCTGAAACAAAAATCAGAAGGTGACACATTAAATATTCCTCTGAGGAGAACAGAAACTGTTCAGCACCACATTAATTCCAGATCTCAGGATTGTAATGATTCCCAGAGGACTAACTTCACACTCTTTCTGGATTGTTTCACCCTTGAACAGTAGGCTGCCTCCCCTCGTGGTAGTTTAGCTAAATTCATCTAAATTACTCATTGCAGACTAAAAGTTCTCCACTAACTGGTTCTCTTCTGTGAATCACATTTGTTTCTGTAAGGGTTGCTTCCAAACGTTCATCTGCCCCCCGTGATGGATGGGAACTCTGGGTGTGTTCTCCCTTGGCTGGGGAGGATGCTTTGGAAGCCATTCCTCACCCCAGCATGCACATCAGGGAGCTGCCTCAGAGGTTATGAGCCAGATTTCTTTCAGCTTAGACTACACCCACACGCTTGAGCACTGCTCTTGCCTAACGTAGCTGCGGCCTCCATGTACCGTTCCTGTAGGGTTTGGGTTTTCCTAATGACAAGGACAGCGTAACGCATTCCCTCGCCACCAGCGCTGCCTGGAGCAGCGAGCGCCGGCTCAAGGAAGGCATCTCCTGTGAGACGGGTGCGATGCAAATGAAGCGGCTGCTGCAGTTTACATAGTCTCTGCGTGCACAAACACTGAGGCGTGTGTGCGGGGCGCCAGAGACTAACGCTGAGCTCCCCCCGGGGTGCCTCTCCTGCAGGCAGCCTCCACAAAGCAGTTCTATCCCTTAACGCCACGGACACACAACTTCCTAACTGTTGTGCCCCGCCGTACGTGCCCCTTGTTTCCTCCCTGCACCTACCTGGACGGCCCATCCGCTTCATGTGCTCCAAGTAACGGATCAGAGCGCGAGTGGCGGTTTTGTTTCCCCACCAGTATGGGATGGCGGGCCACAGCTCGCAGTGCTCCTCCACTTCCACATCCTCTTCGTAGGAGAGTATCACCTGATGGCCACGCTGCCACATGGTCCTCAGGGTCGGCACCACCTAAGGGAAAGCGTGCCCAGGTTGAAGTCAACAACACAGCAGCGTTCCCGAAATACTGACGCGTGACATTGCCTTGGCAGAGGCACAGGTTCAGTTCAAACAAAACTTAAGCACGCAGCCTAGGAGTTTGTTGGCTGGGCTACAAGCTGCTGTGGCAACAGCAGCCTGGAAACTTCCATGGACTCCTCCTTTCCTCAAACTATTAAACTCTGGTAAAAATACATAACTTGTCTTACACCTGTGTAAGAAGAAACCATCCCCATGTCAGCCTGTGTGCACTCCTGAAACATTTGTTGGGAAAGGAAGACATACAGGCCATTTGGTGAAAGGAGGTAGGAGTGGGGCAAAGCTCGACACGCAGTTGTAGGAACACAGACACAAAGAAGCAGGAACAATTTTGGCAAACACCCTGCATCGATCTGAACTTGTCTCTGTAGCCAAAGGAAACCGAACTGCTTAAGACTTCTTAAGGCTAAATGAATCTTCAAGAGATAAATTCTTTTAAGTGGAAAGTTTCTCGAGTTGGGGGGCCCCAGACGTTTTAAATCAAGGGAGGGGAAGACCCAAGCCAGAAACCTCAGACAAGACAGGCAAGCTGAAACAGGTCTGTTAAGTGTTTCAACATGAAATGACATTTTCCATGACATCCTTAAGAGTTGCCACCAGACCGAACTGAGGCCCTCCGACCAGCTTTATTTGCAAAACCAACATATCTAACAGGGGTTGTTTGTTTAAGAACGCTGTGATTAAAGGCTGTGCCTCTTGCTTGTGAAAAGGAAGCGTGGGTTTTCAATGTTGCAGTTAACTTATTAATTAAAATAAAAGCCAAAGGCAGTTGAAAGTGTTATGTAAATCTTTGAAGAAAGCCAAGGGTCCAACAAACAAGGGAATCCCTCTGATTTCATCCAAGGAAGAGCGCAAGCCCCAAATGAGGTCAGAAAATACTGCAACGTTAAGACACAGGCTACACAAACAAGAAATCTCTGTGGCTGACAGAAGCCTTTGTTTTTCTCTAGCTGGCTTTCTAAAGCGAGAGCCTCAAAAAAAAAAAAAAAAAAAAAAAAGACTAAAAAAGGGTGTGGGATAAGAGCCAAAAAACCAAAAGCTACCAGAAACACGTACAGGAGCACAGCTGCTTATTCTGCAAACAAAGCAGGAGTGAAGCTATGGATAGCTAACAAGGGATTTTTAAACCCTAGTAACCCAGATCAAAGCAAGACACCTTGCATAGTTAAGGCAATTAAAATTTTAAACGCAAAGTAATGTTGTCACGCTGTGGCCTGTGTCAGTACTACACACAAACCTCTAGTCAGCAGCTGCTTCAGAAATACTTTGGCGCTTACTTCTGTACGATGACAGAGTTGCAGCCTTGAAAGTAGGTACCAGTAGGTACCAGATCCTGTGAGTAAGTGAGCGAGCGCTTGGTTATTAGGTGTTAAATCTGAGTCTGAAATCCTGAAGAACCCCACAGCTACCTGACCTGCCACGATACCACTTGCAAAAACAGTGAGATCCATTGTGCTGATCCCGGACCCCACAGAAGTAAAGTCTTCCTACCCAAGGGGAGTACTTGGCTTCTCTTTTCTCCAGTGCCCTTCCTCCTTCTCCCTAGGCATCACTCAGAAACCTTTCTTCAGTCAGGTGATGTCAAACCATTCATTCATCACCTTTGTTCAACAAACTACCAGCCACAGATTTCCCCTTTTGCAATTAACTTTTTTATTGTTATTTTTTTTAAAGAGCTGCCCTTGTGCCTGAAAGCAAACCTGGCCATCTTCTCCAGTATCTCTCTGCTCATCCATGACTCGGGCACTCGAGTTTATTTGGGGAAATGATAAAACGGTGTCACTCAGGTCTTCAGTTATTCAGCTGAGGCCTAAATATTCAGAATCACCTAGTTTTGATGAGAATTGTTCTATTTTAACTCTGCTGTACGAAATGCTTTGAAATGGTAATACGCACCCCCTTACTGACACACCAGCTTCAAAGGCTGAATTCGAATCGCAAACAGGGTCATCATTATCCTGTAACCCTCACATCTCCAGAGAAAACCCTCTGTTCCTGTGCACCTTTGAAATGTTAATTGTTTAACTGCTAAAAACCCCCACAACTTGTTAAAAGCAGAGGAAGCTAAAAACCACAACTTCTAAAATTAAGCAATTAAATAATTTCTGATTATTGAAATTAAGACTTTTCCAGGGGCTTGGGTGGCTGAAAGCACATTAGGCTGGTTGGAAGGTCAGCTCCAGCTCACATCCAGGAAAAATTCACTGGAAATGGCTTTCTGGACCGGAAAGTCCAGATAGGCACTGAGGGCAGAGACGTTAATAATGTCAAGGGACCTCCACAGTCTGGAGACATGAGCTGACAGAAACCTCATGAAGCTCAAAGGCAAGTGCAAAGCTCTGCACCTGGACAGACTACGCCTGTGCACCAGGACAGGCTGGGGGCAGGTGGGTCGAAAGCCTCTTTGCAGAAAAAGACCTGGAGGCCCCAGTGGACACCAGGCTGAACATGAGCCATCAGGGTGCACACATGGCAACGGTCAGCTGCGAACTGGTCTGTATTAGTTAAGGCCTCAGCAGGTGAAGACAAGGGTCTCTTCCCTTTTATTCAGTCCCTGTGGGACTGCATCTCAAGTACTGTGTCCAGCTGGGGCTCCCCCAGTGCCAATAAGTCATTGATTGCTGTGAGCCCAGCAGCGCGCAACCAGAGGATGGAGTATACCCTGCAAGAGCTGGCTGACAGAACTGGGTCTGTTCAGCATAGAGCAGAGGTCTTGCTACTGCCTGCAAACATCCAACAGGCAGATACAGAGAAGACTCCTCAGAGGTGCATAGCCAGGGGATGAAAGTCAGCAGACACAGATTGGAACAAGAGAAATTCAGATTAGATGGACAGAAGGAAAACAAGTTTACTGTGAGAGCCATCAAATGCTGAAGCAAGCTGCCTAGAAGGGCTGTGGAAACTCCAGCCTTGGACATCGTCAAGGATGGACAGGACACAACCCAACATAATATTGAAGCTGGTCCCCTTTGCATGGTGGGGATGGAACAGACAACTTCCAGAGCTCACTTCCAACCTAAACAATTATAAATAGCATAAAAATTCATCTGCAATTACTGCTGTGAAAAGGCAGAAAAGGGATTCTTGGAATTCTATAAACACAGCATGGTCTGCAGTTAGAGACACACACCTTTTTTTTTTTTTTTTTTTAACAAAACTCGGACAAGGCAGCAGGTGGCAGTTGTGTCCCTACTATTGTCCCACAGCTCAGACATGACAATTTCCACTCCCTCCTCCATCCTGTGGGATGTAGCTTTCCTTTATCTACTTCTACTCAATTGTATCAGGTAGAGACCTATTTTGGATGCAGTAAATGTTACTTTTCCTAGGTTAAAAATATAGTCAACATAGAATATATCTAAAAATTTGGAATCAAAGATCTCACTGTAATATGCCATCCTTAAAAACCAAGAAGTATCTAATACTTACATTTCTGGGACACAATTTACACTGGAAAGTCTCTTTTATACAGGCAATAAGATGACAGTGGAGTTTCTTGCTTAATCCATCAAAATTCCTGCAGGCTAAGATAATAACTTCCCGAGGATGAGTCTCCAACCACCTTAACACTTCACAAAGAATATCCTACAAGAGAGAGTTACAGCAACTTAGAAAATCATCTATAACACACAAGGGAAAGGACATGAGACCAAGAGAGCACCGACAGTAGTTCAAACTCAGGATCACAGTAATAAGGATCAGCGTGGGTTTCTGGAGTATGGCCATGAAACAGCCCACAAGGTGTTGCTGAGAGGTGTTCCCTGGGAAAACCTACTTTCTGCAGGTCTGCACTGGTTTGCTCTGGATGCGGATTCAGCACACTACACTGAAGGGCTTTTGAAAATGTCCACCAAATCTCTTACTGCCTAGAGGCAGCTTAGCAGAAAACTCATCTTCCCAACCTTCTTTAAGAACAAACACGTTAGTGGCAAACTCAAAACCAAGGAAAAGCCCTGTGCTTGCTCGAACATGCCAGGACCTGTTTTCCCCATTTGTTATGGGCAACGGCCACTTCTTGAAGACTGCGTGTAACCGGCAGAGTAGTCGGGCACGAGGCCTCGCAGCTTACGTGGGCACACCAGTCACCAGGAGATCTCAAGGCATGCAAGATTCAGACTCATCACAGAACATTAGGAGTTGGAAGGGACCTCAAAAGATCATCTAGTCTTAGCCAGCCAGCCGGCAAATGAAAAGCTACATTAGCTGGCCGTGAAGGTCCCAGCAAACAGAAGGAAAACGTAAGCTAGTCCACAGTGACAGACCAAATGCAATGAGCAACTCACAGTAGTTTCTTCACAGTAACACAGGATTCAGACTCGAGTCTTTCTGTCTTTCAGGGAAATAATTTTTTCTCAAAAAAAAAAAAAATCTGTGATTTGATTAGGCTTTTAATACCTCCTCCTCTTTATAACTTTTCTCCTGACTGGAGAAACAGGATTGCTCTGGGACAACACCAGGTAAACCCCAGAAACATCGGACACTTGGTAGGAGGATAGGTAGTGAAGAGCAACACAGAGTGACTCTGGTTTGAGGATGAGGAATCGATCAATGCCTCAGTCTCACTTGCAGCTGCTGAAACTAACTTTCTTAGTTGAAGTCCTCACATTAGGAAAACAAATAACCTACTCAGAAAACCTTGGGCCAGCATTTTCAGATTATAATGTCTCTTAAATGAAAGAAACAGCACTGCTTTCATAGCCATCCTGAAGGTAAGGACAATACCTGTACAGTAATAGTTGTGTAAACCATGTGCACGAAGTACAAATTCATAGATGGATCGTTAGCCTTGTGGGCAATCCTGAAATCCAGATATCTAACTCCAGCCTCAAGTTGCTCTGTCACAGTCAGTACCTGAAAGGTGAAAGAGAAGACAAAAGTCCTGAGAGCTTGGAAGGGATTTGCTGCTTTCATTTAGAAAGCCAAAAGAAGCACACAGAGTTAGTCCTGTGACATTTTTCACAGATCTTTCATCTTTAAGGTGAGGGTAATGGGCTCAAGCTCTGTCAGGGCAGGCTTAGATTAGACATTAGGTTCTTCACCACAAGGTTATCGGGCACTGGAACAGGCTGCCCAGGGAGGTGGTTGAGTCACTGACCCTGGATGTATTTAAAAGACAGGTAGATGAGGTGCTCAGGGATATGGTTTAATAGAGGACAGGTATGGTTTCACTCAATCTCAAAGGTCTTTTCCAATCTAGTGATTCTGTGATATCTGTAAAATGGCTCTATGTGGCACCAACTTGCAACTTGGAAGTATTTTACTCTCTGACAAGAGGGATCCCAATTTCGCTGCAGCAATACACTGCAGGTACAGATTAGGTAAGCTTCAGACCTCTGCCCTTGTTGTGCTCTGAAAGTTAAGGATCCATTAACCCACACGTAAATACACAGTCACTCTTCACAAGAGTATTTGTATGAACAAAAATTACGGCATTTCTGAGGTGCTGATCCTGCATCTATTTTATTAGATCAAAGACTATCGAGGCTGTCTCTGTGGAGCTCATTCATTCCACAACAGAAAGAAAAACAAAAATTAAAAAAAACCCAAAAAAAACCTCCAAAAAAACCCTACTGGCACATGTTCTTTTTCAGGATAAAATCTCCTTAAAAGCTTAAAATAACCTATTGAAGTCCCACAAAACAGACCTCTATTTTCACTTCCCCTTGGACCTCTCCTACTGGATTTGAGTGCTGAATGGAACAGGTGATAAAGCTGCATTTTTAGGGCAAGAAGTTCCAAATCATACATTTCTTACCTATATCAAGGCTCTCTTTGCATAAGGAAGTGAAATCAATTTAATTAAAGACATTTAAACACTGATTTGTCTCAGTTCAACCTGCTATGGACAGCACTTTTAGGTTTCATAAAAAAAATACACCATACAGATTTAAGCTGGGGGGATCCAACAAATGCTAAATCAATACAAGGCATTGTGCCCAAACAACCATATTTGTGGCTTCCGTGCTAAGACACGTGGCAGGATGTTCACCCTGCCTAGCTTCACCCATCTAACTTTCTGTTCTTGGGACAAGAACTCAACACACACCCCCCAGGCCATGCCTGAGCTGCAGGGCTGGGGAACAGCCCAGCCCCACATGCCCCCAGAGGGCAGATGATGGTGGTTTGGGCCAGCAGCTCCCTCTGTGCCTGCTTGGTCTCCAACAGACTGGAGCACTTGAAGTGATCCGTAGCCGATCGCCTTCTCTTGGAGCATGCTGGAGGTGGCTATAGGTCATATATAACCTTCGTGGCTAGAAAGAGCACTAGATGAAATAGCTGCTCTGAACTGTCCTTTGGATGAATTAATTACTTCCCATTGACTGTATCAGAGAACTAGACAAATTCAAGTCACCTGGGTTTGGATGCTGAATTAGACAGCTCAAACACTGCCCTCCAAGGGCAAAATTTAAGAGGAAGCCTCAGGGAGTGATGCTGCTCAGTCCTGCAATCTTCACAACCAGACGTCCAGGGCATGAGTGGAAGTTACACACCTGACATCAGCCATTGCGCAGGAAAGATAAGGCCCTCCAGAGCAACACCCAGGGCTCGAGTCAGGCACTACCTCTTCAGCATTGGGCCACCCAAGAACCTGTGGGTCCTACCATCGGTAGGGCTCCTTGATGTCTGATCTGGATACCAACGGGTGGAGTCAGCACCTCCAAAGATAACTTAGCACCGCAGAGCTAAGGAGGGGCAGGATTGCAGCCATGCCTCTTTCCTATCAGTGCCAGGCCACTTCCTGCTCAGCACACTGGGTTCAGACCAGAAAATTACTATAATGACATAAGGAGCTTGTTTGTCACCAACAGGGTCGCTGCGCTGGCCAGCAACCCACAAGCTAGGAGATACCCAAATATTTCATTGCCTTAGGTCCCAAAGCAAAAAGCAACTCCAGGCAAGGCCCTGTGCCAAGCGAGTGCCTTTCCACAGCAACTCACCGCTCCCGTTACGTGTTTGGTGTCTGGTAACATCTAAGATGCCAGTTTGCCAGGGCTGCTCAAACACAACTAAGGTGGTTGGTTAGGCATAACTGGTGCCATTTATCAGTCATTCAGTTTTAATTCCCTAATAATGAACCGCTCTTTCAATAAGAACAAAAGTGAAAAGATGTTTTGGTATCACTTTGATGCCAGAAAAGCCTGTTCTTTAGGAAAAAAAAACTCTTCAAGTGCTCCAGCTTAAATCATGATCCACCATTATGTCTTCAACACATATTTGTGAGGAACAGGAAGAAAGCTACTAGCTTAATAAAGAGAATTTTTTTTAATTAACTAACCTTCATGAGGGACCACACTGTCATTCTCTTAATCATTAGGGGAAAAAAATTCCCTTCAACAAGATTTCTGTCTCTGAAATACTTACACAATATAGATGGGGACAACAGTGTCACACAACAGTGACAAGTGACAATCATTGCCTTCTGAACAAAGTGCAAGAGAAAACCCACTTTTGATTATAATATTTAAATTTATTTCTAACAACAAAGATGTGAAAAAGAAGATGAGTTGGTCAGCTTTAAGAAACATCTTTGTCTATGTACCATCCCTGCCCCGCCTACATGCCTTTTCCCCACAAAGGAATGTACGTATGGCACCCATCTCATTCCCCAGTGTGCTGGCTTTGGCTGGGACAGAGTTTGTTAAATTACAAAAATGGGAATAAACTCCACGTTATTTTGTTCCATTTCTAAAGCCAATGCAAAAGGTTCCTTCTGGGGCAGAATGAAGTCT
Organism: Hypotaenidia okinawae; assembly: GCA_027925045.1. Taxonomy (NCBI): domain Eukaryota; kingdom Metazoa; phylum Chordata; class Aves; order Gruiformes; family Rallidae; genus Hypotaenidia; species Hypotaenidia okinawae. The sequence continues at coordinate 142,526,176 of BSDF01000001.1, forward strand.
TCACCTGTTCATTCACAGGTTCTGCTCTAGGCAATGTCACCATTCACAGAAACAGGGAAAACACCCAGAGCTTTAATCATTTTAACATACAAAAAGCCAACTCAAAACATCCTCCTGATTTCTTGTCAGTGCTGAGGTAACAGTTTCACTTTTGTACTGCTTTTGGCTAGAGTTCATTTTCTTCACAGTAGCTGGTAGGGGGCTGTGATTCGGAGCTGTGCTGGAAACAGGGTTGGCAACACGGAGATGTTTTTGTTACTGCTGAGCAGCACTCACACAGAGCCAAGGCCCTCACCCTGCTTCTCACCCCATTCCACCGGTGAGTAGGCTGGGGGATGCACAAGGAGCTGGGAAAGGACACAGCTGGGACAGCTGACCCAGACTGGCCAAAGGGATATTCTGTACCATATGACATCATGCTCAGCATATAAAATAGGAGAAAGAAGGAAGGGAAGGATGTTTGGAATGGTGGTGATTATCCGTCCAAGTAACCACTGTGGGTGATGGTAGCCCTGCTCTCCTGGAGATAGCTGAACACCTGCCTGCCCATGGGAAGTGGTGAATTAATTCCTTGTTTTGCTTTGCTTGCATATGCAGCTTTTACTTTACCTATTAAACTGTCTTATATCAATCCACAGTTTTTCCTTGCTTTTACTCTTCTAATTCTCTCCCCCATTCCTTGGGCATGGGGGGGGGGCATGGTGGAGGGGCACAGGGAGTGAGCAAGCAGCTGCATGGGGCTTAGTTGCTGGCTGGGGCGAAACCATGACACCCAAGAGCCGTTCCCATGAAAGCTCAGATTTCTGGGCAGCAAGCTCTCCTTTCATCGCGCACAGGAGAACATGACCACTCTCAGCACAAGCTTCAACCTCACCCAGGCATGACAAGAACACTAGACAACAGTTACCTGTGTTGTAGACCACTTCATGATAATGGGGTGCACGATGCAGGGCATACATTTGTTTAAGAACTTCACCACCTTGGACTCATTGCCACTAACAGCAGAATTTTTATCCAAGCAGTAGGTCATAGTGTCGTGACTTCCTGTAGAACACAAAAAAAGCCCGTACAGAAAATGGCATTTCTTAACTACTCAAGCACCACACCACCTGGTTGTAAAGCATGCACACACCTGACATGCCACACCATTCCCAAATGGCATGCCTATATTACCTGGCAGCCTATGCAGTCATGGCAGAAAGTTGGGCTCTTCTGCAGAGCTTCCTCACCTGACATTAATAAGCTGAGCATGAAGTCCTCCTGAAGGGAAGGCACCAAGACTTTACAATAAAGACATCCCCAACTAAACCAGACATCAGCGTTGTTTGCCTCAAGCCACGATAAAACGGCCTGTTGCAACTAGCAACTTCACTGAAATAATTGTCTTGATGTGAAAAAACACTTTTGCAGAGAATAAATAGCTGAAGGCTGGATTTAACTAGAACTGCTCCTGTTTGAATAGTTGTCCAAATGCAGGATTCCATAATCCATCATAATGGCACTCAGCTGTGCCAGGGCAGGGTCAGATTAGATGTTAGGGAAAATCTTTTCACTGAAAGAGTCGTCAGGGCCTGGAACAGGCTGCCCAGGGAGGGGGTTGAGTCACCATCCCTGGATGTATTTAAAAGACAGGCAGATGAGGTACTTAGGGATACGGTTTACCAGAGAACAGATATGGTTGGACTTGATGGTCTTAAAGATCTTTTCCAAGCTTGTGATTCTGTGATCTCTGCACAGGAAAGTAGCACTAAAAGCAGAAATTCATCTTCTTACAGCTCTGAGTGGTCCAACTGGGTACTTTAAGCATTTACATTTTAAATACCTGGTAAAAATGCCCTCCTGAGCCAGACACCCACATCCCTTACAAAAACAGCACAAGAGGTAGGCGCTTAACAGTTTCAGAGCCAAACCCAAGTCTAAGTTTACATGTGACAGACAGACAAGATGCACTTTTTACAGACTTCAAAAATTACCTGGCTTTCTCCAGCACAAGAAATTACACAGGGGCAGGCTTAAGCATCAGCACCTTGTACAGCCTGCCCAAATATTCGAGTTCTTTGAAGTCTTAATACTTCTGACACATCTCTTGCATCACGTTCAGCTCTGTTGCAACTCACAGGTTCTTTGGGACAGACGGACAGTGGTTTTGCTGGCTTTTTCTGTCCCACTGCTTCTCCTGATTTTATAAAGCATCAATAAGAAAAGCTAACAGCTCACTGAAGTGACTTGCTGGAATCTGCAAGGAATTTGTGCATCATTTTGGGTTTTAAAAGAAAATTCTTTGAAACTGCCAATAATACTTTAATGCTGCACTCCATTTTCACCTTTTAAAATCTGTTTTTCTTTCTATTTTGCTGCTTCAAGCTCACCACTGACAGAAGATCAATAATGAGAACATGCACTCAAAGAAGTCTGTCTTACAAAATGTAAGAGTCAAACCATTAAATACCCAAGGACCAAATCCAAGTCTGAGAGAAGTGGACGGGATTCCATCGATGGGCACGACATCTACTAATGCAAACCAGCAAATGGATAGTAGCCTTTCATTTAGGAGTCGTCTTCTGAGGTCAGCGAGTTACAGCAATGAAAGAAAGATGGGTATACCATGACACAACAAATATGATGCAAAGATAGTGAGCTAGCACCAAACCAGGTAGCTTGAAGCAACATCTCCCCAGCAGCCCAACGCTGAACCTGGTGCACACACAACGCTAATTACTGAGGCTTGTCTCTGTCGCCTCGTCATGCTTTCTGAATGCACTCTCTCATGTCTCTTACATGCTTGGTTGTCTTCTCTATCCTCTTTATCTTCCATTTCCAAACTGGGCTTCCCCCAGCCATTGCTTTCTCTGAAAACCTGCCAGAGCTCTCTTGACCTGTTTGGTCTTGATCTGCTTTTGTTCTGACCTGGACAGCCACCAAGATCTTACAAGCTAATAACCTGCAATGCACTGTCAGAATCCTCAAACGTTTGCTGAAAGGGGCTTTTCTTCGTGCCTATTGTTCATGTGAATAAGCCTGAATGGAGAACAAACACTCCACAAGAATAACAAGGTCACTGTTCTTGGAAGCACCAGGAAGTCAAAGGCACACAACAGCATGTTCTTGGCTTTCTACTGAAAACACCACAGTGAAAGCTTTTCTTAGAAACAAGATGGTTCCTGTTTCATCAAAAGGACCATTGAGCATGCTGATGAATTTTTGAAGGATTGTTCCAAGGAGGGGAAAAAAAAGACAACATGACCTTCTTTCTTCTGTCACTTTCTTCTCTTGATGGTTAAATAAGAAATCTGTGTTTTCTTTATAACATCTGTCCTGGGGTCCTTTTACATAGGATTTATCCAAAACAGAGATGCACTTGTTTTGAACTTAACATTGATTTAAATTACATATCCAACTAATCATCATGAAATAAGCTTCTGTTGGAACAGGTCCAGAGGAGGGCCATGAAGATGATCAGAGGGCTGGAGCACCTCTTCTGTGAAGACAGGCTGAGAGAGCTGGGCTTGATCAAGTCTGGAGAAAAGAAGGCTCCAAGGAGATCTTATAGCAGCCTTACAGCACCTGAAGGGAGCTTATAAGGAAGCTGGGGAGGGACTTTTCAGAAGGGCATGTAGTGATAGGATGAGGGAGAATGATTTTAAATTGGAAGGGGGTAGATTTAGATTGGACATTAGGAAGAAATTCTTCCCTGTGAGCACAGTGAGACCCTGGCACAGGCTGCCCAGAGAAGCTGTGGCTGCCCCCTCCCTGGCAGTGTCCAAGGTCAGGTTGGATGGTGCCTTGAGCAGCCTGGTCTAGTGAGAGGTGTCCTTGCCCATGGCAGGGGGGTTGGAACTTGATGCTATTTAAAGTCCATTCTAACCCAAAGCATTCTATGATTCTATGAATTTTAATCAAAACTCCACATTCCAGTAGTTCAAGGGGCCAGGGGGAGGGGGAAGGGAGTTGTAGAAATCCTATGTAAAACATTCCTCTATACAGTGTGTGGCTTTCCACCTGGACTACCTGTCTCATCTACAGGTGCAAAAGAAAACATGGGCCAGACTTTTCTTTGGGACCATATTCATGGTGGAGGCAAAGGGCTGACAAGAGCTGACAGTCCCTGGATGTGTTTAAAAAAAAGGTAGATGAGGTACTTAGGGATATGGTTTAGCATAGGACAGGAATGGTTGGACTTGATGATCTTAAAGGTCTTTTCCAACCTTGTGATTCTGTGATTCCCTGATTTCTTTTGGAACCATTTTATTTTGTAGGAAGTGACAAAAACTTAATAGGAAAATCTCACCATGGCAAATAAGCAGATAGTCAGATTACTAAGACTGATCTGACAAGATGATGCACAGTGACTGCAAATTAAGTGACTGCAAATTACTTTCCTTTCCTAAAAAAAAAAATTAAATCCATTTTTTCCACCCTCCCCTCTAGGAAACACCAAACATTACAGACTAAAAATAGCCATTCACATCCCCACCACACAAACCCTCCCCAAAGCCCTTCTCCCACACGATGACCCAAATAATAAAGCATTGAAACATCCTGGCTGTCCCATTCCAGAATGGCTACCTTAAATGACACAATAACAAAACAGTGGAGAACAAAAGTTAATCTTTACCTGGAAGAGCTAAGTTATAGAGGGGAGTATCCCAGAGCTTCTCTGGTAATCGTGACATCCATTGACCATCTTCATGGCACGCATGAACGGAGGTTTGCGACGGGCCTTCCATTAGTGCCTGTTCTGGGGCTTCATAGGACGTACTGGGAGGAAACAAGAAAAGAAAAAGAAGGAGCTGTTGTGTGTGCTGTAGTTGAATTAACGCCATTGTACCTGCGCTGTAAAATACCAGCCCTTCTCTCAAGTAGCTGCAGCAAAATGTCAAGAGCTCCTCGGCCGTAGCATACACTGGGTTTGATAAAACTGTCTCCCAACACAATGCCAAGGGAGGGGTCCCCAGCTTCAAGCTTGCAAATGGACCAATTAAAAGAAAAAATAGAGCCAAGACAGGTATGTTCAGCTTCATCAGTACAAAGAAATTGCCACCTACATTGGCTACTGTGAAATCATGAGGAGTACCTACCTCCAGTGTGAAACAACATCCACTCCCTGACCCTTTGCAGCCCTGGAAGCATGGCAGCAGGGCCAGGACAGAGGCTGGGTGTGTGACCCTCAGGTCCTCAGAGAACACTTACTTTGAAGCATTCAATTCAGCTGCCACAACAATCTACATCTAAGAAAAGCCTTGACATATGTCAGGACAATGGATTTTCAGATCACGCTGGTTCCTAGGATCAAAGAGGAAAATATCTGACTTCTTATTCCCTGCTTTGAGAAAGTTTCTTGATGCCTTATCACCCCTACAAGATCACAAGTGCTTCAGTTTCATGAGACCTTCCTGAAAACTGCTCTGAACTGTTCCTCTTGGATACCAATTTCTCTGGGATCTTCTGCAAAATTTAAATGGGTCATGCAGGAGTGCCAGTGAGTGAAACCCAGCCAAGACATCATGGTCATCACCAGCGCCTACTAGAGTTATCCTCTTTGGTTTTCATTTTATGTTCTCCTGGATGATGTGAAACATAAAGATGAGCTCTCCATGTTTTGGTGTTTGGGTTTTTTTCCCTAGGATGTTCCTGAAGTTCAGGTGGTGTTTTGGGAATGAAAGCCTTCCTTCTTCTCACTGTTTTCAAGGCTTTACCTATTTTTTCACACCTATGTAGTGCGACACTTTCTTTTAGATGGTGGCACAGTGATTGCCTATATTAATATCACACTTTCCTTTTTAATCCTTTTCAAAAAAGCTGTCACTGCAAATGATTTTTCCTTTGCTACAGCAATGGCAGCCAGATATGTATTTGTGCAGGTTCTGTGCTCCGCCAAACTTCCTCACTGGGCCTTGGTCCCTTTTGCTACATCTTGGCACATTCACTCCTGAGATTGCTTCTCCCCAAAGTGTTCTTCAGGTTGCTTTTGGGAGATGATTGATTTTTTTTTGGATTTATAAGTGAGCCGTATCATTTATTTGAGGAACATTTCCTTAAACATGGTGCAATAGATTTTTTTTTTTGCAGTTATATAGGGTCATCTGAAAGGCCAGAAGTTTTCTGTACATATTGCATCTGTTGGTTGTAATCAGCTTAATCTGCTGTTACATCTGCCGACGCAAGTAGCATCACTCATACAGACTGCTTTGCTGTGTCTTTGGTGGAGCTTTAAACTGAGTACAGCCACCGCATTTAAGGCCAAGGAAAATGCCCAGCCACCCTGGCCCAGGGCAAAGGCTGCAAGTGTCCAGTGTGGAACCTGGGGTATTCCTCTCAGTGCAGAGCAGATAGAAGTTGTACATATGCACAAGGCCAACAGGCAAGCTCTTGTTCCATTTGTTTCCTTAATAAATAAATAAATAAAAAAACCCACCAAAACACACAGATATTCAGCAGGCCCAGTACAAATCCCAGTGGAAAAACTCCCACAGATTTATTGGAGCAGGGGAAGAGTTGAAAATCTTTTCATCCTGCATAAGCAGATGGTCTCTATATGCCACATCTGGGAGTTTTGGTTTTAGGAAGAAGTTCAGATCTCAGGCAGTTGCTTTTTCTTTTCCTTGGGATCCACAGGTCCCCTTCCAGATCCTTTGGGGCTGCCTAATTCCCCCAATTCCCAAAGCCACCCATGCCCCTTCAGAGCAGGCATGCAGCCCCACAGTGAGCAGGGGGGCCCATAAGCCCCGCTGGCCAGACGGATCTCTCTTCCTGCCATGTGCTCCCACTGCCTCACCTGGGCTACTGTGGGCACAAGTCACGCAGCTACAGGAAAAAAGCTGTTTTTCTGCCATGCTAGTCCCACACACCAACCCCTCACCCGGTCAGGGCTGCCCAGCACTGACCCACACTGAGGAAGCAGGACCTGCTTGGTCGGGCTGTACAGCCACCTTGGTGTTACCCAGCCAAAACACACAGGAAGCATGTTCTCAGCCTGGCACAAGCTGCCATCAACACCCCAATCCCTGCTGGACCAGGACACTTGACGAGGAGCATCCTGCTGGGCCTGGGAATAAACAGCAGAGAGCCGAAACAGCAAGACCGAGCTATGCCAGGGTCCTGCAAGCACTGACATGAGCGAGTCACATCTCCCTCTCTTCTTCCTTCCCCTCTCCACAGCACCCCGAGGCCGGGAATGGCAGCTGCTGGGAGCGCGCGGCAGGAGAAGCAGCACCACATCCTGTACGGAAGTGGCTGGACCAGATTTTGGCCTCATCTCCCGCGCAATCCCCTGCCCTAGATGCTCGCGCCGCCAGCTCCAAACTCAGCTGCTACCTCTCGCTTGGGACGCCGCGTACCCTTCAGGGACAAGCCAAGGCTTGCCTGGAGGAATGAAACCCCATCCGTTAGCTACCGACTCTCACGACCAAACCCCGAACTCCACGAAGGCGGACTGTGCCACTATTCCCTCTCCAGACCACCACACGCGTTGTGGCCGTGACTAACTACCCTCGCTCCCCTCGTCCGCGCCAGCTTTCCGCCCGGACCCTGGCCGCTCCGAGCCCAGGCAGCAGCTCCGAGCCCAGGCAGCAGCTCCGTTCAGGAAGACTCGGCCGAGGCACAATAAATAAGCAAGGAAAGACCCGCGCAAAGAGGCTAGAGGTGGGCGTCCTCTATCCTCGGGTGGCAGAGAGCATCCGAGGTGGGATCCCCACCCAGGTTATGCCCCTCGCACACGCAGCCCCGCCAAGCCCGGCGGGCCGGCTGACGGCCAAACACCAGGCAGCTCCGGGAGGGGGAGATAATTAACGAGTGCTTGATGATAACACAATTAAAACATTTGCGGCAGGCAACCCAGAAGCTAAGGGACAACCACGGGAAAGGTTTTGACGGCAGCTGTCCCAACTGCCGCAGCGAGAAGCGAGCCGCCAGCCACGGTGCGGGGGGATACCCCGGGAGACGGGCTCGGCGCCCCCCGCCCGCCCAGCGGCTGCGCGGCGCGGACCGACTCCCCCGAACTCGTTGCAGTACCCTTGGGGACGGGGACGGGAAGGACGGATTCCTCCCTTCTCCCCTCTGATTTATTTGGGGTTTTTTGAAAGGGGGAGGGGGAGGGAGGAGTAACCGTTTCACTTACTCTTACGAGCGATTCCGCTTCCATCTCAGCTCCTCGGGGACCCTTACGCACCCCGGGCTACCGCAGCGGACACAAGCTACCCGCACTCAGCGGGGGAAAGCGGAGGGGGAAACAGAGCTGCTCTGCCCGCCCCGCCCGGGATCAAGTGACCGCTGGTTTGAGGAAGATGAAGGAGGGGCGAGAGCGATGAGGAAGAAGAGGGGAGGCGGCGCTGCCGGGAAGGCACAGGTGAGACGCTTAGCGGAACGAGGGCGCACTGCTTCGGGAGGCACCTAGGGGCAGAGGCAGGCTGGGGACTCCTACCCACCCACCCACCCACCCACACGTAATAGCTTGTAGCCATCCTTCAACAGCATTTAAAATCTATTAATTAAAATAAAGCTTAAAGATTATCTTAAATACACGTATTGAGATACGGTGAGGCCGCACCCTGAGTCCTGGGCGCAGTTTTGGGTGCCGCAGCATTGGAAGGGCTGGAGAGGGTGTGGAGGCTGATTGGGGTCTGGAGAACGGGTCTTATGAAGAGAGGCTGAGGGAGCCGGGGCTGTTCAGCCTGGAGAAGAGGAGGCTGAGGGGGGACCTTACTATGCCCTACAGAAAGGCGAAAGGAGATTGTGGTGAGGCCAGGTCAGCCTCTTCTCCCTAAAAAAGTGACAGGACAAGAGGGAATGCTCTCAAGTTGTGCCAGGGAAGGTTCAGATTGGATATTAGGAAAAAATTCTTCACCCAAGGAGCAGTGAAGCATTGGAACAGGCTGCCCAGGAAGATCATGGAATCACTGTCCCTGGAGCCATTCAAAAAACAGGTAGACGAGGCGCTTCAGGAGATGGTTTAGAGGTTACAGTGGTGTAGGGCTGATGGTTGGACTTGATGATCTTGAAGGTTTTTTCCAACCATGATGCTTCTATATATTATATATACTTTAAAGTGTATATATATAATATATCTCAATTAACTCAATGGTCTGCTTTGCCCAACAGTTTCTATTTCTTCAGTTTGCAGACCTAATACACAGTTCACTGATTCTTTCCCTCCTCTGTACCTTGCACGGCCCCTCATCTGTGGTGAAATTCACCCATACTTATTATGGCACCTTGCAGAAATCCAGGCAAACTCCATCCAAAAGCTTCCCTGTGCCAGGAGGCAGGGGATACACAATTGAATGGCAGGTGGAGGTAAATGTACGTATCCTCTATGTGGTTTTGGAAACAGAGTGCTTCTCAGCCTCACCCAAGGCTTTCTGAGGTGGTGGAGGAAGCTCTCCTACTTCACCTCCCTGCTTCAAAAGGGCACTAAAATACACAGTTGCCTAAATAAAGAACTGTGAGCTGAAACTGCAATGGGAAGAGTGGATGGGGAAGATTAACTTCCCTTTCTTCTCTGCAGGGTCACTTACAACAGAACTGGGTTCTGACTGTCCCGGGATCATACCACAGTCAGAACTAGGGAAAGTTCCAGCTGCTGCAGCCCTGTGCTTCTTAATGCAAGGATGTACTTTCAAATGCACCTTGTTCACTATCTCAGTTTTGCATGAGGCAGAGCACAAGGAAGAGCAGTGTACTCATACAGGGCAAAACTGCTGCGCCAACAGCAGCAGCCAGGCCAGGTTAACATTCAGCTAGTGGAGTCATGCCCACCCAGTGAGTCCTGGGACAGCAGAGCTGCCTGGGCTTCAGAGCCAGGCCGCAGTTCAGACTGCTGTGTGTCCATCAGCTCTCACAGAGTATCACCAAACTTGCTGGAGGTAGGCACACAACAGACCCACAGCAGGTTGTAAAGCTAGGCACAAAAAGGACAACATACCCACAGTGGAGCGAAGGAGAAAGCAGGAAAGAAAAGATGCCATGTAAAGGCTGCGTGGGTTTGCACCGCCAGGATAGAAAGCAGATGAGAACATTGCCATGTTCTTCATGGAATTAAAGGACAGAAGGTATTTCAAACAGGAGGGGTTAGGAGGAAAAATCAGGTGATGTCGATTTGAATTCTTCATTTACTAAGGCTATGGAGATGTGACAAAACAGCAGCCAGGTGGCCTCTGTGTACTACCGTGACAAACACAGTGCTGCCAGACATGGTTCTGGTCTTGGATAGAAAACCTGAGTGAAGCTGTTGGAGCAGCAGGGAGAACGTGGCTGTGGAAAGGAAGAACTAAAAGCTGGGGGTTTTGTCAATTTGAAATGGATAACAGAAAACCCAAACATTAAATTGCACTGCCCAAGTGTTTTGTTCTGCAGGCATTACAACAGGACTTTACACTGTTGTAATGTGAAGTATCTGCTGACTGATGTGGAAACAGTCTTGCAGGTCTTACCTCAATAGAAAGACCCTATCAGACAATCTCAAGCCCTCTGCAAACCCTCCTAATCCCCACTCTTTCAAGTCTGGGTCTCAGTTCTTCGTTTGCACTGGAATTACTGGAGACTGCCAAAAGTGTTGCTCCTGGTTTAGTCCTGAGATCACAATCTCTTTAGAGGGATTTAGACAGCCCATAAAACAGAGAATACTAGGAAATTAATCAGCAAACAATTAAACCCTGAATAAGCACGTCTCCTGAGGAAGGGTCAAGGCAAGGAGAACTTTTAGCAACATTTGCAGAAATAATGATAAGCAGATTTCAGTATGAGGAAGCAGGAGGTCAAAAATGCCCAAGATTTCTCAACCCCTTCACAAAATAAATGCCTGTATTGAAAAAAACCTGATGGTGGAGTTCAAAAGTATGGGACAACGAAGAACTTACCCAGAAGGAGCTTATCAGATTTTGAAGCATTCAGTAGTGGAAAGGGTTGAAGCCAGTAGCATCCAAGAGCGCCAAAACAGGCAGATGCAGGAGCTTCAGTGTGGGCACTGATGGAAGTGCAGGTCTGATTTATAGCTGTGGACAGGAGTGAAATATTTCTGGTTTGTTAGTCACAGTGACACCTGCCATAGAGCCTTAAACTGGACTTTATGCATTTAAACAGCTTTGGCTTCCCAAAATGTGCTGTGCTCAGTCAGAGGGAAACCAGCTGATTTTTCAGGGCACTTGCATGTTGATGAGATTTTTCTGAATGGTTACAATATTTGGTATGTTGTGTGAGACTTTATTTTCTTCCATCCCAGTCTGATATTTTCAGACCTGGGACAACTTTTCCTCTGTGCTGTAACATACAGAAATGCCACTAAGCATTTAAACAACCTTAACTGAGTGCCCTGGATTTGGGGTGTTTGTTCTGGGGGCTGTTTGCAACACCCTGCCCGTGTGTGTGTTTGCTCCTGCCCTGACTTACTGATAAATCCTCTCAACCCTCACCTGTTTTTTGTCTTTGGGGGCAAAGAGGCAGCTTAATATTTCTGAGAGGAGGTTGTATAGCTGACAGCAGCCATCACAATGGCTCCTGAGAGTGTGGTAACTGGTGGGGAAGCAGCCTGCAGCACCGCTAGCGAGGTCACTCTGGGCAATAAAAATACCTGGGGAGAAAAATGCAGCCCAGACCTGCTGGGAGCTGGTTTCTGGACCCCTGTGTTTGCTTCTGGGGTTACCAGACCATGACAGCAATGCTAAGCTTGCAGTGCTGCAAGCAGGACCTCCCTGAGGCTTTGGGGAGCAGAGTCTGGAGTCCTCCTTTGCACGATGATCCCCATGCTCAGGGCTGCCCATCAACGAGGTAGCTCTGGCAACCTGGCCCGGCCAGTCAGACACCTTAAGGAGAAGGATTTGGGTGGGATTTAGGTTGCTGGAACACATCACAGCATGCCAATGTCATCACAAAGAAATGCTTATGGTCTATTTGCAACAGGCAAATTCAGGGACAAACTTCAGTGGCTGGTAAAAATGCTGCTGTGCTGGTTACAGCCAGGGTACAGTGCTGGTCCCACCACATGATGGATTCACAACAGCCACAGAAACATGAGATGTGGTTTTACTTTACAGAGTTTTGCAAGATGAGGGAAATGTTTTCACTTACTTTAAAATAACTTTATTATCTAAATTTTAGTTGATTTTTTTAAAAGAAAAATACAGGGGGAAATTCATCAAATTCCTCCAATTTGATACAGCCCTATCAATGTCAACTGAAGCTATGGTGGATTTGGGGCAAGGACCAAGCAAAACAATTTTCCTCTCAAACAGAAGCAACATATCAGTGTGGACAAGACAGGTTAAAAATGGCCCAAAAAACATTTAATAAAGCCAGTTTACTTCATGTCTGGCACCAGCAGTGTTTGAAACAAGACACTAAAAGTTGTCCCAAGAGATCAACTCCAGAACAGGTTGAGCACTGAAGGTGTGGTGCAAGGAGAGGAAGAGCAGGAGAAATGGCACAGGTTTCCTCACCTCATGGGACAGAATTGCAACCTTCTTCTTACAATGGTGCCTTCCTGTGGCACATCCTCCTAGGAGCTCAGGAGTCCTTCTCAAACACTGGTTCCTCTTATTGATACCTAATCGATGCGCAAAGGTACCATCTATGCTTTTAGAGCTGAGGGAACACAGCAGATGTGGAAAGGAGAACCAAGCAGAAGGAGAGGTCTGATGCTGTGCTGCCCCATGGCTGAGTGAAGCACAGCCTTTGGGATGGAGATTTGAAGCACTAAGCTTCATGGAGAAAGAGCAAGAAACTCCCACAACAGACCACCTGTTCACAGTCAGGAAAGTCGGTGATAGAGGTAAATGTTAGAGAACCAGGGTAAAAGGGTTGAGATGACTGTATTAGGTTTGCAGGACTAGGCTTTAGGGCTGATTGTCTCATGGTCTTGTCATCCCCAGTCACTTTGTGATAGCAGTTCTACAAGAGTCCTGCAGCTCAAGCCAGCTTGGTTAGTCAGGGAGAGATAGGAACTATGAGGAGCTACTGGTTCTTCTTGTCATCTTGCAAATAGATAATCAACTGTGTCTCCTGGGCCATGACATCAGCAGAGTACAAAGGGACAGCCGGCATATGGAGTCATAAGGGAGGTGTTCATAGTGTCCTGCTAAAAAGTGGAGCTTAAGGGGGAGATAAACAAACCTCTCTACACAGACCTAGTATCTGAGAAGACAGGAGCAAAAGGAGAACCAGACTTTGTTTCTAGAGCCCATCCCAGCAGAGAGAGAGAGAGAAAATGGGGAGACATAAAAAAATAAATGCATTCCTGTCTTCCTCTTGTTCCTCCCTTCGCTCTGTTGATTTGTTTTCTAGTCCCTCAGAACTGTGTGAACAAGGTAAAACCCTGAGCTGTTTCTCACCACACTCACCATTCTGCATGAATCCCTTTTCCTTTTTCTTTTTGGTAGCTGGGACAGGTCAAAAACAAAGCCCTCTGCTCTGATGCCCTAACCCCCAGAGTAGCTGAAGTGACAATGTAGACCAACACCTTCTGTTCGAGAAGGCAGCTCTCAGAGCAGCAGGAGAGGCAGCAGCCTGGGCAGGGGAGGGGATGCAGCCTTACCCTGGGAAAGGTAGGACCATCATAACACCGTGCCCTGCCTGTGTCTTTCCTGTGTGCAACCCCTAGCTTAGTGGCAGATCACAGGGAGGAGGAAGGACTCTTTTTTATGCTTAAATTCATCACTGCGGTGAAGCTGAGGGAGCTGGTCTCGTGTCTTTCAGCAGCCATGAACAACATCCTTCCTTCTTCTTGTGATCAGGTTTGAAAAATAGGTGTCTGTGTCCTCAGGGACAAATTTCCAGTGCCTTTGACACTGGTGCAATGGTTGAAGCTAAGAGTGTTGGGTTCTTTAAGCCATCTGGACCTTAACTCCTGTGGATTTCATGTAGGTTAAACCTTGATAGTGCTGGTCTCATCATGGATCACTGAGGAATAATTGTGAATATTCCTCTGAAGTTGGTAGGTTCTTTTCCCCCTGTTCATTATCGATTTGCTCTGCTAACCATAACCATAGCCTGCCGTGGAGCAAGATCTTTTAATGGCCACACTTCATCAGAGAGATGCCTCACAAGCTGATACAGGCCAGATAAACTGGGTCCTCAGTGCAGAACCACCCTTAATCCTCACCCTGCAAAGCCATACCTCTTGCACTTTCATAGACTAGGTCCTTCTGTTTCTGTGTGCATTTAGCATGTATCTGGGCCCATGATGGAAAGCATGCAAGGATGGATGTCTTGGGCAATGCAGGTGTGATCTGCATAGAGATGTTCACCCTCCCACAGGACTTTGCACTGCAAACGTCATCCATGGCAGAGAATTTAGGTGCAGGGCTGGTAGCAGTGAGCACTGGATGTCAGTTTAGGTCAAAGATTGCTACTAATAAAGGCTGAGATCTACAACAGAAAAACAACATATTACACAGTTTCCAAAGGGAACAGATAACATGTGAAAGTACTTCATCCTTTATTACATTTATTTAATTAATTACAGGGTAACAAAGCACCAGAGTGACGTCTCACAATGCCACAGGGCAGTAATTTATAGCATAGTCGTTTATATATATTACTGGGCCTTTTTTTTCCCCTATCAACACAGCCTAAGCCTTATCATTTATCAGTGGATTCTTTTTTTCCATCGGTACTTGTGGGAAGCTTGTATCAGGAATGTGGAGCTGAGAAGTTCCACGAGACCCACACACAAAGGCCACAGCCACTGGGGGAACTGGAGGCTCGCACGCTCGGGACAGCAGCTCTGCTAGAAGTATACCTAGAAACCTTCCAGTTAACCTTTCCCACCCACCTGTCAGATCGGTGCTACGTCTTATTTTGCTGGAGCTAATTCATCAACAGCCAGATGTATACTCACCACGGCCCATCCTCCCCAAACTTTATACAAATAATACAGTGAGTACCCCTCAAGTTGCTCTGTGGCATTCCTAGTTGGGGGGTGTTTGTGACACTGCTGTGCACAACACACAGGCTGCAATCTTGCTGGGTCACAAAAGCAGGTTTGCCAAGCCTCAAAACATAATGTTAACAAACCACCTTCTATTAAAAGCGGTGGCAAAAAGCCACCCCAGTGTGCTGGAAGCTCAGCACCTCTCTGAATGAGTGTCACTGTTTGTGTTTGAGGATGTAGACCCAAGCAGGTAGAGAGAAACAGCTCTAGCAGTGCCCAAGCCCTACCTGACTGTCATTTGTTTCCTTCCATGAGTTAATTTTTCCACAGCGATCTTCCTTCCAGTTGCATTCAAGATGTACTAAGGCTTTTCTAACCACCCCCTGCCCTATCAGGAGAAAAAAAAAGTCCACCACCTCTTACAAACAAATACCCTACACAAGACTATCTTGCTCGACAACTGCCTTTTCCACAGATTAGGGTGTTCCTGACAGTCAGGCTTTGCTATAAAAACAAAGTTGGTTTTTCTTACAGTTGTATATACCTCTGTATCTGTTTTACCTGCAGCGATGGTGGCAATGGCAACTACACAATTCGTAGTAATAAAGGACAGTAACAAGTCTCACTTATGGGAGCACATTCATTACGGCACACATAGTAGAAGCTGGAGGGAGGAATTGGGACATAACAACTCCATGCAGCAGTGCTACAGGCTTGGGGAAGACTGGCTGGAGAGCTGTCAGGCAGAAAAGGACCTGGGGGTGTTGGTTGACTGCAGACTGAGTATGAGCCAGCAGTGTGCCCAAGTGGCCAGGAAGGCCAATGGCATCCTGGCTTGTATCAGAAATAGTGTGGCCAGTAGGTTTAGGCAGGAAATTGTGCCCCTGTAATCAGCATTGATGAGGCTGCACCTCGAATGCTGTGTCCAGTTCTGGACCCCTCACCATAAGAAGGACATCAAGGTCCTTGAGCGAGTCCAGAGAAGGGCAACCAGGCTGGTGAAGGGGCTGGAGGGCAAATCATATGAGGAGCAGCTGAGGGAGCTGGGGATGAAAGGCTGAGAAAATTGGGACTGTTCAGCCTTGAGAAGAGAAGACTAAGGGGGACCTAATTAATGTTTATAATTATCTTAAGCATGGGATGCAGGGGGAATCAGCCAGCCCCTTTTCAGTGGTCTGTGGAGACAGGACAAGGGGCAATGGCTGCAAGTTGGAGCACAGGGAGTTCCACACCAACATGGGGAAGAACTTTTACACAGTGAGGGTGACAGAGCCCTGGGACAGGCTGCCCAGGGAGGTGGTGGAGTCTCCTTCTCTGGAGATATTCAAGACCCGTGTGGATGCCGACATGTGTGACCTGTCCTGGGGAATCTGCTTTGGCAGGGGGGTTGGACTCAATGATCTCTGGAGGTCCCTTCCAACCCCTATGATTCTGTGACTTTTTGGTTCTGTATGCTATGATATTTGCAGTACATTTGAATGTTTTCATTGCACCTCAGCTGGAGATGTACCTGTCCTTTTTTTCCCTCTTTTTCCTCTTTTTTTTTTTCTTTTAAACAGATAACAGGCCTGGGTGTGAAAGGGATCCCACAGAATTTCTATGCTGCTTGAACACCAATGCTGAATAACAAAGAAGAAATACTTGCTTGCGTCTTGTGGTAATTCTGACAAGGAGAACTCCAATGAAGTACAGAATTTATCTGTGTGAGGATTTCTAACGCCACATTTGGGAGTGTGCTTGTTTGGAACGGAAGACATTCCTTCTTTTGTGGGCCTGTGGTTTGGTGCAATAGGTTAGAGAGGTAAAGTCAATCTGTGTTACACCTCCATAGCTTCTGTGATTGTCCATAAATGGCTTCAAGCCTGAGCTTAGTCTTGTGAACTTTCTGATGACTGGCTCTGGGAATTTGAGGTCTGTGTGGTTCCTAAAGCAGAATCTGACTTCTGGTTTGTCTTTTCATATTACAGTGATGAACCAGCAATGATATGTCAGATTTTAATAAACATTTTAAGAGTGATGGCTTGCACTGGACTTCTCTGCTGTGTGACTCCCTTGAGGTGTTTCCTTGGTGATCAGACTTATTTGTTGTACCCAGGTGATTCTGTGGAAGCAAGGACATTTGTGGCAAGTTGAAATGCAAGTTTTTCCCATGCCCTGGTTACAAATGAAGAATGTAAAGGTGCATTCAGGTTGTGGGCGTGATGAGAACCATCAGCTACAAATCCAGACATCGCTATAAATATATTTGAGTGTTTCAGATCCTGAAATGATGGTCAGGTCCTCTGATGGCAGGCAAACCGTTGTATCAGGCTACAGGGTCGGACCCTTGTTTTCAGTCTCCGCTGCGTACTGGAAGGAAGCTCGCAGAGAGCGGGTGCAATGATGTAAGCAACCTGGTTATTTAGCTGGATCTGAGTAACCCAGGGAAAGGTTAACACAGACCCAAACAACTGGTGATTTATAGGAAATAAAACTTGTCAGAAAGAGGTTTTGTTTTTTCCTTTTTTTTTTTTAAGGAAATTTTTGTGCAGTTGCATTTCCTTGTATCTCTCTTCCTATTTTCATACCACCCACACTTTTTAAGCCACAAGCTGAGTTCAACCAAAATAATACCAGCCATAGCACTGAGTCCTTGTAAAAAGCCTTCTGTAATGTTTTAATAACTCATTTAAGAGGCCTCCAGGTTTTGGGCCAAACGCAGAGCAGTGGACATGGTTGGTCTTCCACGGAGTTCACACAATAGGACCAAGAGAGCAGAAAGTTTAAGAAAGTTTGTTTTCTATTTCATCCCTCTGCCACAGCTGGAGGAGGCTGATCTCCTTGCAGACAGCTGTACACCGCAGGGTGTGCTTGCTCCTGGGACCCTGTCTGGAAAGAGGTCCTGGTGATTCAGCTTTAACCATCTACCTTGTAGGCCTCTACATCTGAGATTCTGCAGTCATCTCCCCATGTAGTTGTGCTACAGCACCAAGTGGACGGAGTCCTGAGCAGTCCATCCCATCTGAGAGCTGCACAGCTTTGGCAGGAGGTGGGACCCCAAGGGTCCCTCCAGCCTGAGCTCTGCTGTGAGCCTGCAGCCACATCCCAAGCCAGGAGATGGGACCAGACAAACAGAGAATTAAGAGGAGGCTAACACTGGTAAAGAAAGCCAAACAGGCCTAGCCCCATGGGACACACTGCTAGCCAGACTAACTTGATTGCTTTTAGGTTGGGCTTCTTTTTGGCAGATGGGGTATATGCAGCCACGCTGCTGTGTGCCTGTCTCTCCTCCCATCACATCTTCTGTCTTCCCAGCAATTTCTTCCCTCAAAAATCAGAGGGAAAAGAGCACATCTAGCATGCTGTTCATCCAACCTATTTCAGAAGGGTTCAAAGGAAGACATACTGCTACTAAAGTTTTCCAACTGTTTTCCACCCCTGGAAGCCCTTTGTGAGGGCACCACTTTACTAAAGACTCACATTACACATGCCCTTACTTTTTTTTCAGTGGACCTACCATGGTCTTCAACCTCATGTTTCTTTCTGCTGCTTATCCCTTTCCTTTTCATTGCTGATCATCTCAGCAAGGAAACATCTTTCAAAGGACCTGCTTTCCTTAGGGCAGTTGACCAAGTGGTGCAAAAAGGTCTGCCTCATACATGTAAGCTTGTTTCTTTCCAAATCTGCTTTCTCCCACTGGATCCTTCGATCTTTGAGGCCTATGCCTACGGCTTAGGACACAAAACTATTTCTCAGGTCTGGGATTGAGGAGCATAATAGGGTTGTGTTCCAGACCCACATCAAGGTGAGATCCAGCGATGCGCATGAATCGCTGAGCTTGAACTGGTCTCCCAATTTGGACAACCAGGAGAGAAAAGCCTGTACTTCAAGACAGAGGCAGCCAAACACATTGAAATATTTTTTTGCCCATGATGGGAAGTATGATAAATTTAAAATAGTCACTCATGATGGCTCATAGTGACACTGTAAGGCAGGTAGGGAAAAAAGTCAGCAAGATGCCACTATGCTAGTGTGGAGCACAGACAACAGCAGGGAATCAGAGAACAGACAGACATCTAAAAATGAAACATTGTTCTGCTGATTCTGCATTCACATTTTACCCACCAAGTGGGGTACTGGGAAGGAAATTTTCTGGTGCCATATCCTTACTAGTGCAGCTTGGAAGCAGATTGTGAGATCATTAGTTAAAGCTATGACATCACTGTAGAACTGGGTGAAGGGAAAAACAATGATCTTAAAGGATGAAGACATTTTCTAAGAACATATCTGTAAGGCATCAAAATATGTGAAGGTTGCTCACTCTTCAGCCAGCAGTCCTGAGCTTCCTCATTTTAAAATGAAAGTGAGCATAAAATCCCCTAAATGATCTCAGGCTTGCAGCTGTTAGCATGAGGTTGAGAACTGCAACTTCCTTTGCTCTCACAGAGAGGGTTTCAGAGAGGCTAATTCTATAGGAAACATAGGATACAGCCTGACAAGTACATTTACGCAGCTGTCTGTGCTCCCTCTTGTTGCTTTGCTCACCAGAACATGACTCCCTACAGAACCAAGACCAGTGATGTGCTTCTGTCAGAATGCTTGTGTACAACAGGAGAACTGTGAACTTGCAGCTTACTTTTGCTCAAGTGTTAATTACAGGCTTTGTATACCACCAAAATCTGCCCTGGCAGCAAGCATTGGTGGTCAGGATGTGGTTCTTCCCGCAGTTCCTCCAGTGTGAGCTTTCTACCCACACTTTCAAAGATGACCCAGCCAGCAGACAGAGACAGACAGATAGAGCTGCTATCTTATTTGGCACACTTAAGTGGAACTAACCCAACAGCAGAAGTCCCCAGCTTGCGCAAGGCCTTGGCATGATAATCACGGCTAAGCAGAAGTATTTGCACAACCTTCAGTTATTATTTAACCCAACACCTTGGGCAAAATGTCAGGCTATTGTCTTGCAAAGGTGCAGGGTGATGTCAAGGGCCATAAAATTTCTTACACCAGCTTTCTCAATTCAGGCTCAGAAAAACACAAATAGAAACATGAGGTGTGTTCTGACAGAGCAGCTCAGCTGAGTCTCGGCCTACACTGCGAGTGGCACATGAGCAGGCATGTCTCTGCGTATCACTGCCTCTCTCATCTCCATGGGGCAGGTTTCCTTCCAAAACAAAAGATAACCATGTTGCTCACTACATGAGAAAAGGGGGCTGGAGAGCCTGTTTCTTTCTCTGCTCTTCTTTCAAGCTTATCTCCAAGGGCTGGCCCATGAGCAACAGGCACAGTTTCTCTTTGAAGCGCTTGCGGACTGACAGAAACAAATTCTGGATTCATATATTTTCTCACAGTTACTCAGTAAGCATAGAAGTCTCTTGGGCATTTCTTAAATACACACTATGCCCCCAAAGTTGTGTGTGCAGGTGCCCCTAGGGGAAAGGAGAGGAATACAGCTATCTCCTGAACAGAAAATTCCCAAGAATGTAGTTCTTGTATGGGCAGACAGCAAAGGAGAGCTCCTCATACTAGGGCAGCCAAAGTTCATGTAGCCATCTCCCACTGTCATCCCTCCCAACACACCTTGTTTTTCCTGAGGGTATTATGCTCTTCAGCAGTATTTTGATTGCTTCACCCATCCGATCACCTGGAGCTTCATCTGAGGCAAACCTGGCATGCACTTGGAAGTTGTTCCCACCAGAGGATTGGAGCCATAAGGCAGACACTGTTGTAAAAAACAACTTATAGAGAGCAAGTTACCCATCCCAAACTAAAAGCACACAAACCGCCCCCTAGGAAGGCCCATTTCTCTGCACCAGGCTCTTTTAATGCTGATGGTAACTAGCTGCCCTGACCAGCTGTCTCCAGGAGAGAAGAAACTCTAATTGGACCTAGTTGGTCAAAGTTGCTTTAGGGTCTTGCAGAGAAGTAGTTTGCTGACAGCAAGCCAACACTGCTGTCCAATCACCATCCCACAAGATGATATGGCAGTACAAAACAGGCTGGAGTCAGGCACGGGCATGCAAATTACCAATAGCCAGAGCATCTGACAGAGACGTTGTGCTGCTTCTTTACAGCCTGGCCTATGCTAGCTGCAGAAGGACAGACAGTATATGGTCCATCACAGAGCCTGCTGGTATGAGAGAAACTGCCCAGCATTTTTGCCACATCTGATTTAAAACATCTGATTGAGGGGTAGATGTTGGGGTTTTTTTAGAAAACACAGTGTGTCATTGTGCTTGACCAGTATGATTTTGTTGAAGAGTCGCACAGTTAGATTTATTGTGACATCAGAATACAGCTTCATCACGAACCAATTCTGCCTCAGATCTTGTCTCAGAGGTATCATCTATTTTTGAGAGTATCAAATTCAGCATTTAAAAGGAGTTTCAGTAGGAAACGATGACACCAACAGAGGTCAGTGCATCACCATAACTCAGTCTCTCCTAATCTTATCTGGCAAAAATAGGTCACCTTGTAGATCATGATTTCTTCTTGTTTTTTTCAACGGGGGAAGTGATTTAAAGGATATTTGTAAGTAACATCTTTTAAGAGGAATCACCTTAGTCACTAGCTCATCCTAAGAATAATAGAAGAAAGAATGAACAACAAAGCTCCCTGTTTTTAAAGGAAATGAAAGAAATTTAGTGAGCCTAGTATTTTTTGACAGTTATTCCTCAACCACACACAAACTTTTAAAGCAGATGTTGGAAATATATCAGGAGTTTACAAAATCACCCTGTGTGGTTTTAATTATTAGAAAGGTTGCTAACGTGACAGGCAAGGTACCCTATGAACTGTGGCTCACCTTAAGACATTGTCTTTGGATCAACAAGCACCTCATACAGTGAAATGTGCAGTTGAAATGGATGAAGCCATTTGCTAAAGTAAACAGGAGGTTTGCTTTCTGCCCTATTGAGAAATCTCTAGCGACAGACTGTAGAAAACAGCAACTCTTTCCCAGTGACCCGCTTCTTAAGGAAAATCAAGAGCAAATTCCTAGGATAGCCACCTCAACACCCCCCACCCCCCAGCAGCTTGAATGCCCGCATGCTGAGGAGAGATCACCTACAGTGAAGAAGTGGTAAGGACACACTCTGAGCTGACTCATGTTACTCCCACTCACTCTTGTGAAAGTGGGAGCAAACAGACCTCGTTGGCATTGGCAGTAAGTGGAGGAGGATGGAGCAACAGCAGCAGCAACCAGAGGAGGAAAGATGGAGTCTACGGGGCTTTTTTTCCTGGGCATTAATTTTTGCATTCTCTCCTCTCAGCAGTTACTCCCACTGGTTCCTGTTACCAGCCCCTACTGCAGTCCCCACTTTGCTAAAACCCACCAGGTGTTAGTGGAGTAGGAGGCAGCAGATGGGGCTCTCCGAATCTCCTAAAGATTTCTTAAGCAATCCTGTTTGTGTCTCAGTTACCCAAGAGCAAAGATTATAGCGCTGATCTCTCCAGCTTTTCCAGGCAAACAGCCTTTGTATATCTGTACCAAGCTTTCCCTAGCAGGGTATCAACTGTGCCCGGTGTCCTTTACACCCCATTCTCGTGCCAGCAGTATAATGAACATCACACGCTGCAGAGAGGGTTATTAATCACAAAAACCCAAAGCTCCTGTTAAACAAGGGGAAACAAATTGAGCGATGCCAGGCTCCAGCATCCCTTGACTGAGAGGGGCCAGCCTAGATAAACATCCCCTTGGGAACAGAGCTTAGAGAAGACCTTTAAGCACTGGGAAGGTAGAAGCACTGCTGAGCCCACACCTGGAATATTGCATTCAGTTTTGGGCCCCTAACTACAAGAAAGACATTGAGGTGCTGGAGTGTGTCCAAAGAAAGGAAAAAAAGCTGGTGAAGGGTCCAGAACACAGGTCCTGTGAGGTGTGGCTGAGGGAGCTGGGGTTCTTCAGCCTGGAGAAGAGGAGGCTGAGGGGAAACCTTATTGCTCTCTACAACTACCTGAAAGGAGGCTGTAGCTAGGTGGGTGTGGGTCTCTTCTCCCAAGTGACAAGCAACAGTATGAGGGGAAATGGACTTAAGTTGAGCTAAGGGAGGTTTAGATTGGATAGTAGTGGATAGTCAATCCTTGGTTTGTAGTTCCTAAAAGAAAGCAAACACCTGCTTGAGACTTTCTGTACATGTATTGGAAACACGATTTGATGTCATATTTCCAGTCATTGTGGCTGTACTGGCATTCCTGACATCCCATCCCACGAGCAAGCCCAAGCTGCTCTAAAGAAGCCTGTGCAAGTGCTGGGGCAGGAAAGGGTAGAAAGAAGGCTGAAGTGGAATACACGTACAAATACAAAGCAAGGCATATACCAGGACTGGACAAAGTTAGTCTGCCCTTTCCCTGACACACTATCTGGTAAGGCATTCAGGAGACTGCTCAAAGCCCACCCACTGACCTTCACAGACAAGGAAGAGCAGGAAGATGAAGGCCACTGATCAGCTGTGTAGCAGTAACCGGGAGTGCCTGCAACACAGAATAAATCTGGGTCTATATACACCCTCATTTTGCCAGAGCAAAGGTAAATACTCTTAGACCAGAGAATACATCCAAGATGCCCAGCATCCCAAAAGAGAAACCAGCCCAGCATCTTGTAATGCAGGCAAGGCTACTCTTATCTGTCCTAGGCCAACCTCACTCTCTGCCCCAAACTCTGAACATGATCATGTCACCCGAATGGCATTGTCGTGGTGATACCTCCACCATCCTGCATAGTCCCAACACACTGCACCAACACTCCTTGCTATGTTAGATCCAAATGGGTCCACTGCAGATCAGACCAGCCATTTGTGTCTGACATGATTTAAAAAAGAAGGAAAGTCTTTGCAAAAAGTATTGGAGAGGGCAGTTCGGCTTTTAGCCCACCACCATCTGTTTTTGGATACAAGAAACTGTCAGCATGCAAGATAGGCCCTACAGAGGATGGACCAAGCATCTTCCATGTCCTCTGAGTCCTAAGTGTTCCTCCAGGTCCAGTTTTTCTAGTTCAAGATTTACTTCCAAATCATGAAGCCCACCTTCCTGTCATTTGCCTTTTCCCATACTTTATGGCAACGTGGACTTCCCCTCTCTGCAACTTCACATTTCTCATCATCATCACCTCAGCTGCCACATTAAGTCTCACCTCTGATAGCTCTGTCTCTTCATCTTTAAATCCTTTCAGTATATCAATTCTGGGATATCAGCTTTTTCCAGAAGATACTACAATTTTGACAGGATATTCAGCCATATCTTCTCTTCCTTAATTGACTTGAGTGCTGCTAAACATAGAGTTGAACACTTTCTTCTTTAAAAAGACAGCGACGGAATGAGGATGAGGGTCTTACACGTCCTCACTGCTTGCATTTACAGCTCATGTGAGTCTTATTACGGTGCAGGAGGAGAACATCATCACCAACTGTTTCTTCAACTTCCGGATTCTCAATACTGCAACATGCAGCACAAACTCAGAAAACCAGTGCTTTAAGCAACTTGATCCATCTACTATCCTAGGCACAACAAATTAATCTACAGCTTTTTCTGCCCTTAAGCCACTCTTTATAGGACACCAAATTCCTGCTCACACACCTCCCGAGGAGATGTCTCATGCTTCTGCAGCCCTTTTCCTTGTCAGGCACATCTGCTGACAAAGTCACCCTGCAGGTCATCCAGTATAATCACAGAAATATAGAATGGTTTGGATTGGAAGGGACCTTAAAGATCATCAAGTTCCAACCCCCCTGCCATGGGCAGGGACATCTCTCACTAGACCAGGCTGCTCAAGACCCCAACCTTGAACACTGCCAGGCAGGGGGCAGCCACAGCTTCTCTGGGCAACCTGTGCCAGGGCCTCACCACCCTTGTAGTGAAGAATTTCTTCCCAATTTCCAAGATATATCTATCCCCTTCCAATTGAAAAATATTTCCCCTTGTTCTATCACTAGAGGCCCTTCTAAAGTCCCTCCCCAACTTTCTTGAAGGCCCCTTCAGGTACTGGAAGGCCGCTATAAGGTCTCCCCGGAGCCTTCTCTTCTCCAGACTGAACAAACCCAGCTCTCTCAGCCTGTCTTCATTGGAGAGGTGCTCCAGCCCTCTGATCATCTTCATGGCCCTCCTCTGGACCTGTTCCAACGGTTCCACATCCTTCTTACATTGAGGACTCCAGCCCTAGACACAGTACTCAAGGCAGGGTCTCACGAGAGAGTAGTCTTAGTAGTTCAAAGGGCAAGTGGCTTCTCATTTTCCAATAATATTTTCATGTGAATAGAGGGTCAAAGTCTGATGTCTGTCCTTCGTAGTCTCTGCATTATTACCCTCCAAAATCTCAATCCACATTGACACAGAGTGATAACAGCAAGAAGATAGCAAAGATCTGGATTCAAAGTTACATTTGTGAGTTTGACAATGATGTGAATACGGAGCATGATAGGGGCCAAGGTAAAATAAACAAATTATGCAAAGCCAGGTCATTTGGGCAGGGCAGCTACCTGTTTGTTCTGCCAAGGACCTATTTACCCACAGTAGGCAGCACTTGGGAACTTTTGATTTAAAGTCAGCTACTTTGTGTCTATCCCCTCTCTCATTAGCAAAGAGACAATCTTTACAGTCTCTCTTTAAGACAAAGTAGATAACCAGAACTAGACAACCAAAGATTACTAGAAAAAATTTTATGTCTTCTTACCCAGGATTAAGAAATACTTTTACCTCGTCTTTCAGGTCCTAGGCAGAACAGGACAAGCTGGTGGAGCCAACCCTACACCCCTGTGTTTGCCAGTTCCAGGCCTGACAGCAATGCCAGTGCAGCTGTGATGTTTAATCAGCTTCATTCATATCCTAGCTGCACTTAATAATATTTGGAGACCCTCTGTTTAGATTTAATGGGTTTGTCAAAGATACATCTTTTGGGGAAGACAAGAAAAGGCAGTCAAGTTGTCCCACAAGGGCTAGAAAACACAGGAACCATCATCTTCCCATTTGAAACTCTCAACACACACAAAAGCATGCAAGTAATATTTATCCAGCCTGGTGTAGCTTAAACTTACATAAACAGAGCAAATTCTTGGACAAGCTTATGAAAGGCAGGAGGTACAGAACAGTCCCTTAGAAGGGAAGCCAGCTCCCATCAGACACTGATATCTTGTTGACAAACTGGTTCTGCCTGTGATCCACAATGGAGAGCTACACCATCAGTAGGTTACCCGTGGGCAGGCAGCAACCTGCTGTGCTTCTCACCATGTGAGGTTGACCCACAGCAACTACATGTACTCAGTCACCCAGTTACC
The DNA here is from genome assembly GCA_027925045.1 of Hypotaenidia okinawae. Lineage (NCBI taxonomy): Eukaryota > Metazoa > Chordata > Aves > Gruiformes > Rallidae > Hypotaenidia > Hypotaenidia okinawae. Next base: position 142,552,282 of record BSDF01000001.1, read on the forward strand.
ATCTCGGAGAGCATTCTCACCAAGGACTACAGATACCCTATAGTTACACACACACACACACACAAAAAGGGAATGAACCCAGTTGCATATCTCCTTTCTTCATACAGTTGTCCTGCTCAAGGCAAAGGGCCCTTTGCCTTAATAGGTTAACAAGGCTGGAGAACAGTCTCACCATAGTTTTCACCCAACACTTTATTTTTTTAGGAAGCAAAATTACAAAACAGTAAGTTCTGAAATCTTCGGGTGACAGAGAGAAACTAATCTTCAAACCTCTCTTTAGTTTGAGAAGCCATGATACAACGAGAGAGATCCCAAAGTGCTTGGACTTTGGAGTATGAAAGCAGCACTCAGTATCTCCCTTCAGAAATAGGGGAAGGAGTGGCTGGAGAACTACAAACCAGCAGGCTTGGCTTGCATGCTCTAGAAAAATGCTTAGGAGGGTATTAAGGATTTCTCAAGTGGAAATTGTTTCAAAACTATCTACTTTCCTTTTCTGGCAGAGCACATAGCCTAGTGGATAAGCAATTTGGCAAATAATTGCATATTTTTTATTAAATAAGGCACCCGCACACACTTCCTACTTTTAATTAAAGGTTGGGACACTTGACTTGCCTCCAAACATCCTGCCTTCACATTCCTCTCCAGACTGGGTAAACAGGAAATGTTGCATAATTGTCAGTGTTCTTTATACCAGTTTGACACTGACATGGTGCCAGAGTGCATTTAACACCTTTGCTCTTAAGAACCCCCAGCAGCTTAATTACTATTGGAATTATGACTAGAGAAAAAAACAACAGCCCAGTTGAGCAAACATTAGAATGAGCCAAATGTTTTATTTCTCAATCAAGTTGTCTTTGTGCTTCTCTATGGACTCACCTACCTGGACTTACCTCCCTTCCAGGGCTAGGTAGGAGTGAAGCAGAGAGGTCAACCAAGGGCCTCTATCCTGTTTTACCAACTATCAGGTCAAGTAGCAACAGGAGCAAAGTGCTTGCTAATGACCTACATTAGTTATCTAGAATAAGTGCCAAACAGTATCTAATGTGGGTTCTACAGTAGACTTTGGGTAACTGCACAGAAATAATGCTCGGAAAATTCTGTTCAGTGGACATGTTCAGTAGTGCTCAGTGAATAAAGCTCCCTTCTTGGTCCTATGGATCTCAAATTTCTGTCTGGACTGTGGCCCAGTCCAGCTGGAGGGGCCAAATATATCAGCTACCTCCCCCAAAGTCACATCCTCCTTGAAAATGTGTAGGACACTGCCCTGAAATATGTGGTTTGACCTGCCCTCTGCCTGATCAGAGTGCAGAACCAGATCTCCTGCTTGTCAGCAGGCCAGAGGGTTGCCACATGAAAGATAGATTAAAAGGAAGAAATCAACTCAGCTTGGTTCTTTCAAAAGTGATATAAGGGACCCCTTGCCAGGAGACGGATGTTGGTACTGGAGGAAACAGTTAATTCTAGGGCAACCTGGATACTGCCCCATGGAGACTGTGTTTAACATGTCTGAATAGCTAAACACAGATTCCCTGCTCCTCTGTGCATGGGTTATTGTGGCGTATTCTCCTCCTGAAGCATGCTCATAGCACAGGCTGGCTGACAGCCAGCTCAAGGCTTTGAAAAACAGGGGTGTGAGGGCCAAATGCCTCAGAGAAAGACCCTGAAATATCTGGTCTGGTAAATGATGAGTGTTATTGACCTCTTTGTAGCATCACGAAAGTGTCAGCATTAAGGATCAGAAAATGTATTGTGTGCTGTGTATCTTTTCAGGCAGTAAAAAGATACCAAATTGAAACCAAAGGCTAGATTTCACTGGATATCTGCAGCTCTTAAGCACTCCCAAAAATTAAAGTAAGGCTTTCCCTCAAAAATACAAACAACAAACAAAACATTTCCATAGAGAATTACAAAGAGCAGACAGATTTGAGAGTTGATTCAATGAGGAGTTGTTGCATCTGCACTAGGCTTTTCAAAAAAACCAGCTTCTGGAGCTTCCTCCAAGATCAGATAGATCCCCACAGAGGGTATCCTCCAATGGGACAGAAGCTGCTGCCCCAGCTTGGACCAAAAGGAGCACAATGGCTCAGTGAATCCAGCATAGCATTGGCTCATTATTGAAATAGCCCCTGAAGTTGTGCTTTCTGCACTGCTGTGGTATAATTAGCTCCTGCTGACCCAAATATGAACTGGAGGTCATGGAGTTGTGGGAGACAAGGATAGTCTTATCAGGGCTCAGGTTTGCAACAGGAAAGGTTCAGATTGGATATTAGGAAAAAATTCTTCACCAAAAGAGCAGTGAGCATTGCAACAGGGTGCCCAAAGAGGTGGTGGAATAGCTGTCCCTGGGGCTGTTCAAGAAACAGGTAGACGAGGCACTTCAGGAGATGGTTTAGAGGTTATGGTGGTGTAGGGCTGATGGTTGGACTCGATGATCTTTTAGGTCTTGGTGATTCTATGAAAACCAGGAAACACCAAGGGACCCACTCCATGGAGCACTCTGCTTTTTACACAGGGAAAAAGGAGAAGAAGACTTGAAACAAGAGAGGAATAGCGATGCAAGGGAAATAAGAAGGTGAAGCCATCCCTGCAATTAGAAGGTGTGCAAAGCAAAAGGAAGTCTGCAGCTTGTTTGTATCATGTGCAGTCACTCAGAATTTTCATGGTCACAACTGAATGGAAAAAAAACCAACCCCAACCCATAATCATATTTTAAATATGGTTGTGTAGGTCATTTTCAACAGCATAAACGGTGTCCTCAAGACAGAAGAATTCATGACAAAAAGGAAAGATACTAGCAAGGATGTAAAACTAGAACCTGGGTACAACAAATAAGTCTGATCACCAAGGAAACACCTCAAGGGAGTCACACAGCAGAGAAGTCCAGTGCAAGCCATCACTCTTAAAATGTTTATTAAAATCTGACATATCATTGCTGGTTCATCACTGTAATATGAAAAGACAAACCAGAAGTCAGATTCTGCTTTAGGAACCACACAGACCTCAAATTCCCAGAGCCAGTCATCAGAAAGTTCACAAGACTAAGCTCAGGCTTGAAGCCATTTATGGACAATCACAGAAGCTATGGAGGTGTAACACAGATTGACTTTACCTCTCTAACCTATTGCACCAAACCACAGGCCCACAAAAGAAGGAATGTCTTCCGTTCCAAACAAGCACACTCCCAAATGTGGCGTTAGAAATCCTCACACAGATAAATTCTGTACTTCATTGGAGTTCTCCTTGTCAGAATTACCACAAGACGCAAGCAAGTATTTCTTCTTTGTTATTCAGCATTGGTGTTCAAGCAGCATAGAAATTCTGTGGGATCCCTTTCACACCCAGGCCTGTTATCTGTTTAAAAAAAAAAAAAAAAAAGAGGAAAAAGAGGGAAAAAAAGGACAGGTACATCTCCAGCTGAGGTGCAATGAAAACATTCAAATGTACTGCAAATATCATAGCATACAGAACCAAAAAGTCACAGAATCATAGGGGTTGGAAGGGACCTCCAGAAATCATTGAGTCCAACCCCCTGCCAAAGCAGATTCCCCAGGACAGGTCACACATGTCGGCATCCACACGGGTCTTGAATATCTCCAGAGAAGGAGACTCCACCACCTCCCTGGGCAGCCTGTCCCAGGGCTCTGTCACCCTCACTGGGAAAAAGTTCTTCTGCATGTTGGTGTGGAACTTCCTGTGCTCCAACTTGCAGCCATTGCCCCTGGTCCTGTCTCCACAGACCACTGAAAAGGGGCTGGCTATTTCCCTCTGTGTCCTACACTTGAGATATTTATAAACATTGATCAGATCCCCTCTCAGTCTTCTTTTCTCCAGGCTGAAGAGCAACAGTTCATTCAGCCATTCCTCACAGGGGAGATGCTCCAGGCCTTTAATCATCTTTGTAGCCCACTGCTGGACTCCTTCCAAGGGATCCCTGTCTTTTTTGTACGGGGAGCCCAGGACTGGATACAGTACTCCAAGTGGGGCCTGACCAGGGCAGAGTAGAAGACTCCCCTACATGAGGTAGTCCCCTGATTCAAGAGCAGCACAAAAAAGTCATTGCATGGAGTTCTTTAGAACGCTCTAAGATAAGAAACTTTAAGATTATCAAGCACTGCTCAAGCATTTTTCTAATTTAAACATTATTTGTGGCACTTATACATGGTCCTTATCTCCATACAAACCAAATAAGTCATAGCAACTTCTAATGTGCTTTGCCAATGCTAGACAAATGGGACTTTGGAAAATACCAGTTCCCTTCTAGAGCTGGAGAAAAGAAGAACAGAGATAAAAAAGACAAGGCTCATAATGACCTTTTAAATTTCCTGTCAGCTCTTAACCTCATCACTTCTCAGCCATGGGAAATCTTCTCCAAGCACTGCTTTCAACTAAAAGGTCCTAGATGCCAGATTAGATCCCAATCCCTCCTGGAACTTGTTTTCATCCTATTGCCAAATTTATAATACAGTTTTTTGTTTGGGGGTTGGTTTTTTCCGTCTCATTTACAACCCTTCTCATGCTGTGGTCAACTTTCAGGGAATGACGTCAAGTACTGATTAAGACCTGCATTTTATTCTCCTGATGTACCTCTTGCTAAATTACTGCAAAATTGAGAAACAAGTTTGGGATTTGAGAGCCCTGGACAAAAATGTGGATTATTAGTTACTCAAATTGTAGCACCCACTTTCAACAGGCTAAAAAATGTCCCAAAACTTTTGGGATTGGGATGCAAAGCTCTGCCCTGGTGAATCTAAGCATTTTATTTTTAAAGGAGTGATCTGTGTTGTAAATATTTAGATACCCTGGTGCAATTAAAAAAATCAGAATTAAGGGAGTGTAATTTCCAAATCTGATGGAAATACAGTAAGGAATGCGAGCAAGATCCAATTCCTTCCAGTGCATTACAGAATATGCTTCACAGGCCACACTCAGATCCACTGGCTGCCTTCAGATCCTGTGCAAGTACAAGGCTTCAGCTAACCAACATACCAACACTTTCACTAGAAATTTCTCTAAATCTTCTTTCCAAATCCATGAGCAGCTGTGCAAGTGACAGGGGATAGGACAAGGGGAAATGGCACAAAGCTGCACCAGGGCAGGTTCAGATTAGATGTTAGGAAAAAGTTCTTCACTGAAAGTTGTTGGGGCCTGGAACAGGCTGCCCAGGGAGGGGTTTGAGTCACCATCCCTAGGTGTGTTTAAAAAAAGGGTAGATGAGGTACTTAGGGATATGGTTTAGCTTAGGACAGGAACAGTTGGACTCGATGATCTTAAAGGTCTTGTCTTTTCCAACCTTGTGATTCTGTGAAGAGCAGCTATGCCAGGTGGGGGGACAAGCAATACATCTGGATGAGAGCATCAGGCAAGAGGGATGAGCAAGGTCAGGGCTGCTGCACCTGGGGAAGGTGGGGGGAAGAGGGCACCTCACTCTCAGATCATGAGGCTGGGCAGGCCTGACATATAAAAAGACAGAAAATCTGCTCACCTTGAAAATCTCTCCCGCGTGAGGTTCCTTGGCTAAGGTGGCCTCGTCCAGTCCATCATACGCAGATGTCACGTACATTTCTGAGTAGTCTTTTCCACCAAAGCAGCAAGAGGTGATCCTTGGAGTTGGCAGCCTCACAGTTTGGATTCTTTTTCCTAGGAAAAATGTGCAGTTGTTTCCCAGCATCCATCTTCTAAGCAGCATGTAAATGCTACCAGCTCACAGACGGCACACATGTGGCGTGTACTCAGAAGGCCTCTCCCCTCCAGACAGAGGCCATATCCTAAAGGACAGTCTAGGGACAAAGCACAGTCTTTCTATCTGCCCCATATCTAACCATTTTTTTAGCCTCTCCCCTATACCTGCAAGGCTTAGTTTCCTCTTCTCAAAGCTAAAGAATGAAGTATTTGAAGGCGGGAAGGGTGAAAACACCTGGGCCCGAGACACCTGCCATTCCCTAACAACATTTCTCAGTTAAACATTTCAATGCTGAGCAATGTTTCATTTTTAATGGCAGATTTATGTTTCTTGCAGTAGATATGCAGGGCTTTTGGGGTTTGTTTTTCTTTTTAAGTGGCACTATTAAGAAGTAGGTGTATTGCATCAGCAGACTGTGGGAGCAGGGGCACTCAATGCTGGCAGGGAGGCAGCACGGGCAGCAGCACTCTCCATGTGATCAGGGCCTGAACCATCAGTGTTTATAGAATCATAGAACCTTTAAGGTTGGAAAAGATCACTAAGATCAAGTCCAACTATATCTAATACCACCACGTCAGTCTAACCATGGTGTGGAGTGCCACATCTACATGTTTTTTTGAACACCTCCAGGGATGGTGACTACACCACCTCTCTGGGCAGCCTGTTCCAATGTCTGACCACTCTTTCAGTGAAGAAGTTTTTCCTAATATCCAATCTGAACCTCCCCTGATCAAGTTGAGACCATTTCCTCTCATCCTATCACTTGTTACTTGGGAGAAGAGACTAACCCCCACCTCACCAAAACCTTTCAGGTAGTTGTAGAGATTGATAAGGTCTCCCCTCAGCCTCCTCTTCTCCAGACTAAATAGTCCCAGTTCCGTCAGCTGCTCCTCATGAGACTTGTGCACTAAATTCTATACCAGCTTGTCGTGGTTTCACCCCGGCTGTGGGCTGAGATCCACGCAGCTGCCTGCTCCTTAAAGTAAAAGAGCAGTGGAAGAGGGAAAAAGGGGGGAAACAAGGGAAGGGAAAAGGAAGGGGCAAATAACTCCAAACCCAAGAAACTAAGAGGCCCGTGGGTTGGGATAAGGATAGTTTACTAAGATAACAGAAAGATAAAATATAACAATGCTAACAGGACTTTAGAGCAAAAGAATATGAAACTATTGATCCCCAATGCAGTTTCTCCCCAAACCACACAACTCAGGCCGGACCACCCAGAGCTGTCCCGGAACTGACCGTCCCCCCAAGAAGCACGCGTCCCGCCACCGCCCCTCTTCTCCTTCCCAACAGCCCCCCGTTATCCTGGGCAGGACGTAATTGGCATGGAATACTCTCTTTGGCCCATCTGGGTCACCTGTCCTGGCTTCGCCCCTCCTTTCTCATGAATAGAGAAATACAAAGAAGCTGAGAAAAGTCCTTGACTGTCTGACTGCAACTGAGAACATCAGGGTGTTCTCAGCACTGCTTTCATTTTAACTCCCAAACACAGCATTCCATCAGCTGCTACAAATGAAGTTAACTCTATCCTGACTGAAACCAGGCCACCAGCTTTATTGCCCTTCTCTGGACCTGCTCCAGCACCTCAGTGTCCTTCTTGTAGTGAGAGGCCAAATGGTTTCAGCAACCCACAAAGCAGAGATGGCAATAAACAACATCTTCTTCATTCACCTTCAAACCATTCCTCCTGGCTGCCTTTCCTCTCGTGTTTGTGACGCGTAGGTGACACTCAGAATGCACGTGCTGGTGGAGAGCTTACCTGTCTCTGGGTCTATACGAATGACTCTCCCGCCATCAATACAAGCCACCCAGAGCTTCCCTTCTGCATCAATGCACATCCCATCGGGCATTTGCTCCTCCTTTTCTAGATGGTACAAAAGTTTGGGGCAGGCTGCAAGGAGAGTTATGAAGACTGTGTTACTCGGGCTGGTACCAGTTCTTTATCAGATCCCAGCCTAACAACTCCCACACTTTTGAAAACAGGTAAGTTCATTTCCTGTGACAAAGATGTGCTGCAAAATGTATATTATGTCTGCAGAGGTGCTAAAAGCCTAACTGAGCCAGGCAGAAACAAGCCTTAGGTAGAACCACTGCAGTTTGGGATCATACTGAACTAGGGTTCTGATTATTTTACCAAGGGAAGGAACTGAATGCCCCTGTCCCTCTTGCTGACCCACTCTCTGGCCACCATAACACGACTGCCACAAACACAGTAATTTTCCCCAGACTTTCATTGTTCATGGCAGCCTGGACGTCTTTTGATGAGCAGTATGTCAGATAAGTAATGACTTGAATTTAAATGCTGGTAATAAACAATCTTTCACAGGTAAAGATCAAGAACTTTACTTATTTTAGTGGCCAATCAAGCTACCAGTTTTGATTAAGCCTGGAAACCAGCTGCTGGTGGTCTAGGCTGCAGCACAGACAGGTCAGTGGCCACATGCACAGACCATGGAGCGGTGCTCGTGGGCAGCACTCTGCCTGCTCTGACCCAGCACCTTATGGCCATTACATCACCCTAAAACCCGACTGTCACCAGCATAAAGCCAAGGCCAGGAAACTCAAACTCATTACGTTTGTGCACCTCAGGGAGAAAAAGCAGCATTAAAGCTTGCTTAGAAATCTTATCTCCTAAAATCTGTAGAAATAGATTTCTCAGGAAAATTAAGCCTGAGTAATTGTAATAATCTGTACGATTTTTCACCCATGATTGCACGAAATCCATGCTGATTAGAGTATAAAGGCAGTTCAGCCATTTGAATTCCCAGGGAGTATAACGGGTTGATACAGCACAACACTATGTCACTGAGGTTTGACACCAGGTTACATCCATTGTGCCTGCCCTGAAATTTCCTTTTCACAGGCATTATAATTAAGAAAATGTCAGTCTAGAAAATGAATGTGAGTGAAATTTGCCAAATGTCTGAAGGTGATTTTTAACTTCAGAATTGGAAGACACAAGTCACAGTGGGAACTTGATTCTGTAAATACATTTCTGTGACACACACACACTCTGTATTTGCATTTATGGAGCTACTGCAGTCAAAGCATTCCAGTAGATGGCACTCAGGAATAAATAGCATCCTATAAGCTCATTCTCGCTCTGCAGTATAAATGGCCTCTTCCCTGCAACTCCTTGACCAGGTCTAAATAGAAGCCATCTCTATCCAGGTGCAAGTAAGATGAAAGACTGTCAAAAGTTTGCTCACCAAATACACCTGGTTTGTACCTAAACTTGAGGAAAACCACAATCAGCCTGCTGAGGAGCTGCACCAGAAGACAGGAGATCTGTCAAACAAATCACTGCACATTATTACCCACCCAGGTCTTCCTGCAGAACGGGTAATACCACTACTTGTCACCCAAGCTAGAAAAGCACGTGTACCGATCTTTCCAGTGTGCGCATCGTAGCGGAAGGCATGCACGGCATATGCCAGGCTGTCGATGTGAAAGAAGGTCCTGTGGTCCAGGGACCAGTCCAGACCATTGGAGATGTCCACCTGGTCTAACTGCTTTATTACCGAATGGTCGGGGAAAAGGGTATAGAGAGCGCCTTGCCGCCTCGCTCGCACCCCCGGCTCAGTCTCTTCAGCCATCGTACCTGAAATGGAAAAGTGGGAGCACCGGTTGGAAAGTGGGAGCTTGCTCCTCATGCTTGATCAAAAAAACTCCTCCAAATGTTACTGAGAGGTCCTAGGAAGAAAGGGAGTAAGCAGGTCCCATCAGATTGATGAGAAAGAGGAAAAGGAGGACATCAGGACCAGTTCCTTCTGCAGAGTTGATCCCAACCAATGAAAGAATGAGTTTCTGCATTGCCATGAGGTTTAAGCTGTAGACACCAAAGACCCAAGGGAGCAGCACAATGTGCCAGGGCTGAAGTTTTGCTCACAATAAAAGCTGAGATGCAGGCAAGCCTCGCATGCTCTTTTTGTTGCTGCTCTTTGTAGGCTACTTTTATCATTTAAATGGGCTGTGACCTTAAAATACAGGTGCTGTAAATCACAGTCATCTCCGAAGCAAGTGGACAATACCACAGAAGAAAAAAATTTTCATAATGAACTTATGTGTCAGTGTTGCACTCATTATTCACTTTCTGACTCTCCCTTCTCCAGAAAAGGGAGAGCTCTGCAGCGACAAGATGGGGAGCACTCAAGGGGGCCATTTATGCCTTCTTCTAGCTGCAACAGACTGTCTCTATTGGCCTCCCCTTTTAGAAAACCTCATGAGTCTGTTTGGCCAAACCCCGCCTCCTTGAAAGCACTGATCCACCAGGCACAGCTAGGAATGGCTGTGAAAAGCAGGGCTTTTTCTCCTTATTCTCACTCTAGTGATGCATCAGCCCACAGGTCAAATGAATTTTCTGATCTTTGGCAAATGTGAAACAAGAAGAGTCTGGCTGGGAAAACAAATACAGAACCATTTTCACTTCCACCAGTCACTCTCTACTTTCAGCATGGATTGCTGTACCTCACTCATCATTTCTACAGGAGGAGATAAAGTCCAGTGGGCTCCTGGTTACATTCCAACTGGTGGCAGAAGTCCCTCTTGCCTTCAGAAAGCCAAGGACCTCTCCCAACATCCCTGTTGTCCACGGGCTGACCAGGGGGAACATTTATGAGAGAAGGGTGTGAGCTGCAGCTCATCATCTGCTCTAGGAGCTGCATCCTTCCCTAGACCTCCAGCAACCTTTCCACCTGCATGAGCCCTTCACCAGCTTTTCACCTCCCTTGTAGGCAGAATGTTTGAAAAACACCATCTGCTGAGTAGAAGCAGAGCCGTCCTGCCAGACAGACCCTGAAAACAGCCTCTGTCAGGGGATGTGGGATCCCTTATTCTCCTCAGCCAGGCCATAACCGAGCAGAGCACTCACAAGAAAACTCGTGCTCGCAACAGTGGTTTTAAGGGGGAACTCAACAGAGGAACTGAGAACACAGGCTAAAACACACAGAATAAAATACACCGTAATTAGTTCCTCTTTTCTTTGGGGAAAGTTTCTGCTGAGAACTTACCAGCAAAAAACCTCCCCTTTGGATCGACTTTCCCATCATTGAACCTGTTGTTGGGTTTATCCTGCTCAAGCTCGAGGATGGTGGTGACTTCCTGGGTGTCCCAGTCCAGAAAAGCAAACCTGGTGCCAAGGGCGATGACGTAGCCCCCACACTGCCGCAACGCCACTGAGCCAACACGGGCATCTGTGGGGGAGAGTGAATGGGAGATGGCAGGCAGCTCCAGAGCCACCAGTCAGCCCTAACCCCCCCACACCCCCACACCCCTCACCCCCTTCCTCTCTAAGGACATCTGGGCTTGACTGGGACATCCCTGAGCCAGGAAAGGCTGAGCTGATGCAAAGATCCTTCTCCTCTGGAATCGTTAGACCATCTTGCTGGCTTTGTGTTCCCAAGGTATTTCTATCTTCTGGGCAGACACAGCCATTAGCACAGTACCTTTTCCTCTGCAGGTTCCAAATGAAACATGCCTTCCCATCTGGGCTTGGCAAGGGCAACATATGCATGGCCTTTCACACCTGAGCACAGCCCTCTCTGCTCAGCTGGCTCAGGTCACACTGCCCAGCAACATGTCATAGGAGGACAGGATGTGTGGCCCCATGGAAAGTAAGGAAGACCACCATGCTGGAGGCCTCCTACTCAGAAGGATGGTCAGTGTAGGCAGAGAAGACTCCCAGGACAAAGCGGTGAGTACAGACTCTTACCCACACAGACACTCTGCACCTCGTTGGTGAGTGGGCTCCAGCGGCAAACTTTCTGTGAGTTAATGTCTACATAGACGAGTGCGCTCTCCCTTTCTTCCCAGACTGGGCACTCTCCCATCCTGTTCTTCTCCTTCACAATGGATTCAATTTTGATGGAGGAGGAGGACATGGTCTGAGGAGAAGAGAGTTGATAACAGATTTCATGAAAATCTCTTATTGCATGGGTTTTTCATGCATATGATGCTTAGAAGCAGAGTTTGTAAAATGGCAAAACCCTCCAGAGTCATTTAGGAGGTTCCTGTGACATTTCCATGGCCTTGTGGTGGGAACTGAGCCTGAGGCACTGAGGCTTCTCCTTAGCAAACCTTTCCAAGGTGAGGGACTTTAAACCAGAGCTGCTGCTGAGGCACCTGCCTCCAGGCAAGGGAGTGCTGGGGATACAGCCCTGAGCTGGAACCAAGCTGTTGGCTGGAGATCAGTGGTTCCAAGGGTCCCCCAGACCACAGGGAGGGACTGGTGGGCACCAGCACTGATGGGTCAGAAGCCTTCTTGTGGAAAAACAAGGCTCTGCCTAATGAACGCAGATGTACTGACTCGCTCCATGGGGAGACTTATACGGACCCATAATGCTGAGTGCAGCTTGGCACCCAGGCCACTGCAGTGCCTGTTCCCACACAGAGTCAGTGTGAATATGCAAACACTGGGGAAGGCTTCTGCCTTTGAAATCCTGCTGCTTTGTTTTCCCTCCAAGCATTTCACCTTCCTTGGCCCCCTCACCAACCCCTGCCACAGACTCCAAATTTCACCCCGTGCCAGTCTGCAGGGTGTAATTACCCCAGCTGCTGCTTCGGGGGCAAAGTCAGCTATGAAGCTCCCAACCTGGGCACCTGTTCCTGCCATAGGTGGTTCCTGCTTTAGCTGCTCCATCCCTTGGTCCCCATTGCAGCCCAGTCCCTCACGTTTGCTTTAGAGCTTGTTGATGGCCTCCAAAGTGGATAGTTAGACCCTGGGCCTGCCCTTCCCCTTCTGCGGTGTGTGACATGAGCAATAACCTCTACAATAAAGCTCATACTACAGAAAGGAGCCTCCTCCTTGCCTCAGTCACTGCTAATGGAGATGAGAAGCCTCTGTTACACCTGCTGGCCTCAGCACATTTTTTCCTCAGATGGGAGAGATATTTCTTGGGAGGCAGCCAGTCCCTGACATAACACTATTCCTACGGATTACTGTCTTCAAGAGGGTATTGTTTCCTACTAGGTGAGCTGGTGATAAGGTTTACAGATAATTAATTAGCACTAATATGCTTCAAAGTATGTGGCAAGAGCCAGTAATCACCATAAGTTGAAACATCAGGGCTGGGGACCTGGGATCTTCCCTGCTCCCTGGCCACAGCCGTACGCTCCAAGGGCTCACACAGCCAAGGCAAGGCCCAAATTACCCATTTATCAAACATCTCCTTCTCCCTTCCATGAAAAATGGTCTCCAGAGGCCAGGCAGTGCCCTGCCATGGGAGCACAGAAAGGCACAGGCAAACAGCATAAGGCCAAAGCATAAATGAGGCTACAGAGCAAGATGCCAGCAAAACTTCCTAAAGCCTGTTAAGCCAAGCTTCAGCTGGAGGAGTGAGTTTCTTTTGGGTTAAAGTTTTGAGTCATGTAGCTGCTGTACTTGGGACCCGAGGCTTGGAGACAGGACACTGATTTTATTGCATCGTGGTCCAGAAAACACCACGCTGTTCTCACCCCACAGGTGGATGGTGTTCCACAGCAACCCCAGCGTCTTCATGGCTCCCACAGAGGCAGAAAGTTGACCCAACCAAGCATTATTAAACCTTTTTATTCCCACCAGCTCTCCTTTCATTTACTGCCCCTTCTGCAGCTTCTGCAGCAGCAAAACAGGGCCCTGGCAGATAAATCACGGTGTGAAATACTGATTCACAGACCCATCCCGCCTGAGGAGTACGCAATCACACCCCTGATTTCATGAGGCACAGGCAGGGAAGAAACCAACCTGCCTGCACCAGCTGCAGGCTTACCCCTCTGACATCCCCGCTCTGATGCTGTGGAGACCTGTCCTGTCCCGTCCTACAGAGCCTTAGCATGCATCTGCCTTCCCCAGTACCACAGCCAGCCTCAGCATCTCTCCCCCACCAACACCAAAGAAATTGTTCCAGTGTGTCCCTCCAGCTGAGGGGGAGGGGGAAAACTGTCAAAACAGCTGAATCTTTTGACTCAAATCCCACCCCCCTCCTGTTTTTAAGAGGAGGGCAACTAGAAGGGAAGGCATGTGCCTCGCTCGCTGAGATTTCTCTAATTTTAAGAAGCAGCTGAAAGCAAAGGTTTTTAACAGCAAAGGGTCACCCAGCCCTAAGAAGCAGTGCTGCCCTCTGCAAGAGTCCCCACAGCAGGCAGGGATGCAGCCCTGGTGCCCCCCTGCACCCGATGGTCTGCCTCCTGTCATCCTCGCCCCAGCCCCTGGCCCTGCTGGCAGCAGCATTTCACAGAATACAGCATCTTGGAGGGAAAAAAAAAAAAAAAGAAGAGGAATTAGAGGACTTGACCCCAAAAAGCCATGCCCAAAACATCCCGGCTTCATCACTCCCCAGGCATCCTGCTGTCTGGCACCTTTTTGTGTGGCACCTCGCACCCCGCTCTGTGTATCTCTGACCCATGAGAGATGAGCCTGCAGGGGTAAAAGAGCAATTCCAAGAAGAAAGCACCAAATCCTCATCAATTTCTCCCCAGACAAAATCCCTGTGGATAAAACCCAACATGTTCACTCTGCTGTCTTCTCCATTATATTTTGTTGGGGTTTTATCCTCTTGGACTTGTGCCTAAACCCCTCATGGAGAGTAAGGGCTGATGGATGTCACCCAAATGTTTTCCAAGCCAAATCTGTCAGAATTCAGAGACCATAAAGAAAAATTCCCTGGTAGAAATGGCAAACTAATGAGAAAAACCCAGCTGAATATTTATACCAAGCTGGAGGCCACCTATGCAAAACCCCGCGGTTCATCACAACAACACACCTGCTGAAGGAAATCACTGCAGGGCCTGGGTTGGTGCCTCTTTTCCAGCGCTGCTCCGATGAAACCAGCTGCTGGTTTTGGTGATAATTAACAATATGCAATAGTCGATGTTATCTGCACCGAGCAGGTAACCTTCTGCATTTTGCATTCAGTCAGCAGTCACATGAATGCTGAGGCGCGGACCAAAGCCCTTCTCAATGGTCTAGTTTGCACTGCCAGCAGCAGAACATGTGATAGGGAAAAAAAATCCTTGCTCGGTGTTTTTCTTATGTCATGAGAGCAGGAGAGGGAAACTGAGGCGTTGCACCACTTGGTTGGCCCGAGGGCTAGCCCAGTCTTCCCAATTTATGGGCAAATGAATGTCTCCGGTGATAAAAACGGGAGGTTACTGAAAGATGCCAGGGAGGGTTTTGTAGTACGAGTCACTTTGAACAATAAGGGGCGAACACTGCAGTGATTCAGGTGAATTATCGTTGTTAGGACTTGGCTCCTATTCCCAACCGTGCCACAGCCTTTCTGCGTGCAAAGTCATCTGCTCACCTCGCTGGGCTCCTCACTGGGAATAGCGCGAAGCACGCTCCCTGCCTCAGCAGAGGGCTGTGAGCTGCTGCCAGCAGCACATCTGGGGAAGGGCATTGTCTCCGGGATTGCCGGGGATGCTGCAGGACAGTGATACCTTGCTTGGCTTTTAAGACCTTTTTTCTTTTGTTCTCCCCTCTTTGACACCTGCCATTTGCTTTGCCTGTGGGAGGCGAAGGCAGAAGGTGCCAAGTGCCTTCTCCCACCTAACTCTGCTCAGCTCAGGTAGGTGACGGCGGGTCCCATCCCCGGTGGCTGGCTCTGCAAGGTGGGGTCAGGGCAGGCTTGCTGTGTGGACAGAGTCCAAGTCAGGCAGTGAGGTCAGAGCCACCACCAGCCTTTTGGTGGCAGGGCACCTCTCTGGGTCCTGCTTGCTACAGCAAGGGGGGAAGGTGGGAGGCAGGTTGCCGCTGGCGGTCACTGTCCCCACCACACTCGGCAAGGGCAGCAGCCACCGGGGAGGAATCGGCCCCAAACCGACAGGCAAGAGCAACGCTTTACTCACGCAAGACTTTAATGAACATTTTAATTTGACGTTCAAATGATTCATGGGATGAACATTTGTTCCCAGATAAGCAAACAGCCGAGATAGACCTAGTATTATCCTATCATCGTCCCCATCAATCCTAATTTGGAGACTAACAAATTACAGCCCTAAGCTGTAATTTTGGAAACATTTATAGCAAAAAAAGCCAGTAATATTCCCAAGTGAAACTCCAGCTGAGGTAGCTGCATTACAAACAAAGTGGTTGTGGGGGCCTTGAGGACCCTTCTCAGCCCCCCAGCCTAGGCCATCATCTCCATCTTGTTTCAGCACAAACCCTCAGTCTCCGCTTGCTCTCGCAAGATTTTTCACATTGCTCTCTGCTTTCCTTCTTTTAACCTAAATGACAGCTTTGAAGGGAGGTTCATGTAGAAAAATACACTGCTTTCCTCCCCCCACCCCAGCATTTTCAGCTGGAAGATATATTTGAAAGGAAAACTCTGTTTATGGTAATTTTAACTGATTTCATTTAAAAAGAAAAGCACTAGTTCTCAGCTGCAGGACAAAAGTGTCATTTTTTTTTTCTGCAAAAATATTTCCCAAGTCATTTTTTTCCAAAAGAATTTTGACGAAGAAAACCGCATTTCCTATTCACCTCTTTTTCTTCTGGTGACCCGACTGACTTCCCCACCACAGGCTGTGGCAAAGCAAAATCAAGTCATGCAGAGGTCTGAAGCATTCCCCTCACCAAAAAAAAATCCCCAAAAAGCATCTGTTGCTTTCCTGGTGAGCAGCTTAAATGCCGGCTCATCAGCAGTGCTAGGAAGGACAGTAGCCTGGAAAACGCTACCAGAGCAGGTCTCTCTCATTTACTCAGGGGGCTGCAAACACTCTGGGGACACCCCCTGCCATGCTTTGCACCGTCTCATATTCCTGCCCTACTGACTTCTGTGCTCCCGGCACAGGTACCGCATTCCCAACCTCAGCACACCATTTCAACATGCCCCATCAGTACCTTCCCGGAGGTGGGTCGCTTTAGGAGAAGACACATCTCCAATGTTTTGTGGGCGCTGCCAGAGCATGGTGCAACCCTGCAGTAGCAGGTGCAGGTACTTGTTCCTGCCCAGCCCGCCTGGCTTTTCACTATTTCGACTGCGTAAAGGTCCTACCCCTGCCATGCTCTTGGTTTGGGTCTAACATTGCTGGGTTGCAAAGCAGAAGTTGATAGCAAAGTTGGCCAAAGGTGGCCACGCACCCCTGTACCTCTGGCTGATGCCCCACTGCAGTGTCTCCTCCTGGGGTGGCTTCCTCTCTCCTTTCCCACTGCTTTGGTCTCCTCTGATGCAACTCCTATACCGCTTCTTTTTATAGTCCCTAGCTTTTATCAACATGGTGTAGCTGGGAGAGTGTTACCAAGGCATTAGCGCACCACGTATATTAGTGTGGTATTTAAATAATTGTCTGTCTCCTGTTACCTACAGGCAGGTGCTCAGACAAAAGCTCTGAGTTTGTTTCTGTGGCTTTGCAAATATCTACTAAATCCATCGCTCCCTTCTATTTTATCACCACTCCCCAAATTACACTTGTATTGCTTATTCTCCTTGAGGGTCCACCCCAGCTTTCACCACTCCAGAAATTCAACTTTGCATATAATTTGATTGTCCCGATCTCTTAAAGTCATTCTTCACCAAGACAGAGTCATGTTCTGCGGCTGTCTCCCTCTCTCAGAGACAACAACAGACGTGATTAAGAGTTAATGAAGACATAGTTATTAAAAACCCTTGATGGGCACAGGTCTAGCTACTCACCCCAGCGATAACCCACTCGACAGCGTTGTCCAACAGCAAAGCCAAGGCTTATCTTCTTGTGGCTTCGCCCTTTTGTAGGACGGGCCTGGTCCCTCCCCGGTGCTCGAGATGGGAAGAGCTGGAACTCTCTGGGCAGCCAGTGCCACCTGCTTTTATTTCAGCAGAGCTATTTCGCCAGCAAAGGATTACTCGAGTTTTCTCCAGCTTGGTTGGGGAATAAATACGCTTCACCTATGACTATAGATTTTGGTCACGAGGGTGAAGAAACCCTTCAGGGCACAGCAGCTGCTCCTCCTGATACAGCCATTCCTGTCACTGGGTTCTTGCTCAACCCTAATTGAAATCAGTGCAAGTCTTTGATCAACGAGGTGAACGTCATTAATAAGCAAGGGATTAAACAGAAGTCCTAATTGAGGGAACCAGCAACCGCTCAGCTCCAGTTTGCTGGAGCTGGCGCTCCGTCATGGGACCCGAGTCAAAATACGCCAGCAGCACCTGTTTGGGCTCCTTGGGGCTGGCATGCAGGAAGCAGCTGTGGCCTCTGGACTGGAGGCTGTGGTGAGGAGCGCTCCCAGGGCATTTCGGCAGCATTAGAAATACAATTCTCCTGGCAGAGTTGGCTCTTCCTGTTCATGTGATGCCCGTGAAACCAGCGTGGTGAAGCCCAGTGGCTGGTCATGCAGGAGGAGGAGGTGGCATTTTTTTGTAGTCTCTACAGAAGCTTATTTTCCCTGCTCCTGCTCCCACGCTCGCAGACAACACGCGCACCCCAGACGTCTGCCCAGGGCCACCCACACATGGCATGGAGGATGAGGGCCGCCAGCAGCCGTGTCCTCCCTGTGTCTCCTGGGTGCCTCTTGGCCAGTCGTGACAAATTAATCTTTGACCAGATTTTTCGTGCCCTTACAAACTGTTGCTGTAACCTTGCAGCCACAACAACCGAAAAACGATGGGCAGGTACCCTGTGTTGCTCACCCTACTGCCATGGTGGTGGGGTACAGGTGAGCACAGGTACAAAACCTCATGGTGCAAGAACCTCTGCAACATGACAGCGATGGCAGAGGGAGCTTATTTGTGTTTCTGCCTACTTATTTTCTGCTGCATCTCTGTGTCCACTAGCAATTGACCCCAGCAGCCCTGCCGCACAGCTCCCGAGCTGCAGTTATCACCAGGTTCATGACTACAGGGAGATTAGAGCCCTAAAATTTGCCAAATTCACCAGCTCCCTCCCGTAAACTTTCGTTCTATTGAGTTTTGAGGTTGCTTTGCAGCACATAAAGCAAACAAAGGATGATGGACACTCAAAGAATAGGCCCCAGCTTCCTTCACTGACCGCCTCACGCTTATCCTGCCATCTTATCCTGCAGTGGGGCTGCTTAAACCTCGTGTTTTTCCAGCTGCCAAGACAAACCCCCACATGCTTTGAAGGAGACCGATGACCTGCACACCCCTTTGCTCAAAGCAGCAGGGAGGCCTCAGTGTGGTCCAGGGGCCAGGCAGCTCCCTAGTGACCTATGTATTCAGGGGTGGGGGGAAACAGCAGACTTGAGCAGATCCAGCAAGAGAAGCCAACCCCTACAGTCTAGCAGACCACTGGAGTGCTACCACGTACCGATTCTTGGAGCTCCCTACAGAAAAAGCAGAGCCACAGCCTCTCTTCTTGGCAATCAAGGGGCTGCGCTCACGCAGCAGGGCAGGGAGGGATAGCTGTTTAGACTGCAAGTGGAGGTGCACAAACACTGGAACATGGAACGTGCCAGAAGTAAAATGTGCAGTTGAAAACCCAACTGAGCTACAGCACTGCTGTTTCAGCACATGCAGGCCTGAAGTTACCAGCAAAAGAAGCCACCCAGAGAATAAGCTTGCCATCTACAACAGGTGCTGAGAAGAAATAGCCCGTTCCTGCACATCCATAGAAGCAGTGGCCGCTGGGCCACGCAGGTGACCCGTGGCTCACTCGCTGCTCTGGGGAGCCTTGGTCCAGCAGGAGACAGGTGCTGCAGTAGTTTCTTCTAAACACAAACAGCCAAGAACGCCCGATGCTTTCCTGTCATCAGAGATCACCCCAAAAAAGGCTGAGATCTCTGGAGGCTGGACAAAGATATGGTTCTCGATCCCAAAAGTTTGGTTTCATGCTTAACAAAACGGGCAGTGTAATGACACTCATTACACGGGGAGAGAGGGATGGCTGGCTCCAGCCCATCACAGTTACTTTAAGCACAACAACAGCTGAGGCCTTAAAAATGGAAACGTAAAAAGGAAGCTGCAGGCACACAGTAACCAGGGCTTATGTTTCAGTTGTGGTGGACATCATGGGACAAATGATGTTTCAGTTAGAGCAGTGGTAAGACCGCAAATGGGTATTTTATGAGGAACTTGGAAAACATCTAAAAGAGACACGAGCGGTTTAATAAATAAATCAGTAGAGCACCAAGCTGCAAATGAAACAGGGGAATAAAGAATGAAAAGTTATTAGAGCATTATTTAATCATAAAAGAAAGTTACAGTATTCAGTAGTTTATTAGGGTCAGAATCTTTTTAGCACAACAGAAAAAGCACCATCAGGTATTTAAAGAGTTTAAAGGGGGAAAACATTCTATGTATTTCAGTAATTTTTTCATTCTTTCCTGGTGAGATGACGTAACTGTGTTATGGCTTCAAAGCAAAAGATGCTGAACACCAGAATAACTAAGACCTTCCGACATGTCTTGCTTGTCAGTCCACTCTAATCCATTCCAAAGAGCATATACTTAACCTGCAAATAGATACGGTGGGAGTCCTTTCACCCCTAGCCCAGTTATCTATTGAAACAGAGAAGGAAAGGAAAAGCAAAGATTAGTGCAATAATTCACCACTCTCAGACATTTGTTTTTCTGTTCACAACTAGACAAGCTTGAATTGAGACAAGGACTGTCCCGTCCAACTTGACATCCTATTACGTGTTGCAGACAGGAGCTCGCAGCCAGGACCTTCAACCTGTGCTCCTGCTCTACAGCTCAGTAATTGCAGGCCAGAGTCTGCTCCCCAAAAGCCCCACTAAGCCTTAATGCTTAGTAGCATCACAATGTAACCTTCTGTATGCATGCACAGGGAAGAGCTGGGTTTTGAAACAAATCCCAGTAATTCAGTTATAACTAACTAGAGAGTAAATAAAAGCTGATGCTTTTATCTACTGCTGATTAAGTCACAAGTATTCACAGATTATTTCAATGATAAAAACCCAAACTGTGTTGGGAGGGAGAGAAGCAGGCAGAGGTGAGTGCCTAGAAAAATAGCAGTATCAGCTTTGTTACAACTTTTAAACCCAAAAGTATTTCCAAATATCTAACTACATCACACTTTCCCATTCTGCAACAGGAACGAAAAATAAGAACAATAGCTTAACCTGACTGATGTTCTAACAACCACTTCTTCCTGCCTCCCACCACTCCCAACTGGTTTGCTACCTGAAAATGCTGGAGGGGAAACAAGCCAGCCTTCTAAAATGTCAGGAAAAAGTTATTATTCACCTTGAAAATCCCACCAGCCTGCGGCTGCCGCGAAAGCCACTCTTTATCCATTCCATCACTGGCAGAAGTCACATACATCTCCGAATAATCCTTCCCTCCGAAGCAGCAGGAAGTTGTCTTGTCAACAGGAAGTTTCACAGTCTGGAGTCTTTTTCCTGGAGAAAAATATGCATGCTGTTTCCCGTTCGTCTGCTTATGACAAGAAATGTAAACAAATTACTGTGAAGAACCGGCAGGGAGCCAGGTGTTCCACAAAAGCGGGTACCCAGGGCGAGGGGAGGTGCCATGCTGAGCTTCAGATGTGACAGGGTGTCGTGGTTTCACCCCGGCTGTGGGCTGAGATCCACGCAGCTGCCTGCTTCTTAAAGTAAAAGAGCAGGGGAAGAGGGGAAAAAAGGGAGGGGGAAACAAGGGAAGGGAAAAGGAAGGGGCAAATAACTCCAAACCCAAGAAACTAAGAGGCCCGTGGGTTGGGATAAGGATAGTTTACTAAGATAACAGAAAGATAAAATATACCAATGCTAACAGGACTTTAGAGCAAAAGAATATGGAACTATTGATCCCCAATGCAGTTTCTCCCCGACCCACACAACTCAGGCCGGACCACCCAGAGCTGTCCCGGAACCCGACCGTCCCCCCAAGAAGCACGCGTCCCGCCACCGCCCCTCTTCTTCCTCCCCTCAGCCCCCCGTTATCCTGGGCAGGACGTCATTGGCATGGAATACTCTCTTTGGCCCAGGGTCACCTGTCCTGGCTTTGCCCCTCCTTTCTCAAGAATAGAGAAATAAGAAGAAGCTGAGAAAGTCCTTGACTGTGACTGCAACTAAGAACATCAGGGTGTTATCAGCACTGCTCTCATTTTAACTCCCGAACACAGCATTCCATCAGCTGCTACAAATGAAGTTAACTCTGTCCTGACTGAAACCAGGACACAGGGAGAAGCCAGGCTCCTGTGAGCCGTGCTGTTGACGAGGTATAATTCGACATACTTCAGTCTCTGTTATCACAAACAAATCCCACCCCCAATCCCAGCCTGTCCTCTAATTAAATGCTAACATCCACAGCAGGGACGTGTGAATCTGAGCTCATCATCTTAGGCTGCCCATGCAGTTAATGGAAATGGGGTATTATTCCTCCCTAAAACAGGTCACATGAGTCACGCCCCAGACCTGCTGACTTTTCTTGCTTCTCACTACAAAGGGAGCCTGGAGCGAGCAGCCCTCACGCAGCCCTACCGAGGCGGCGTACCTCGTGCTACACACCTCTACCGCCTGCAGTCAAGGAAGGGTCATTCCTGGAAGTTTTTTTCCTGAAGTTTCAATAGCCTTTCAAAATCAAGCTTGCATAAAACAGGGATCATGGGACATGACTGAGGTTCACAGGAATCTTAGAGCTGCCATAAATAATGCTACAGATTTATTATACCCGCAAATAGCTACCGTCCTAATGCCAGTAGTAAGCAGACTGCCTCCAGCCTTAAGCAGGAGACTGTTGAGACACCTTACAGCAGTTTTATAAAATTCATCCTAATTCTGGAGAGTAGGTGCTCACACCCACCACGCCTGTTTTATTTTGCAGCAACTGAATCTTTCTGGAAACACTCTAAAGCCCATGAATCTCCTTACAAATGATGTAACTTCCCTGGTCCCTCGATTGCACGTGTGAAGGGCCCGGTTCTCTTACAGCAACTAACTGTTTAGTGATGTGTTGGAACAGGAGGAGAGTAACTTTGATGTTGGAAACCCTACAAGGAGGAGGAAGAAGTGGGAAGTTTGTCTTGCTTATGACCTGAGAGAAGTTTTTGGTCAACTTCAGAGCAGGGCACCATTTCCCAGGAGGTGCTTATAGAAGCAAGCACCCGTCTTCCCTTTCATGTGCTCCAAAACTTTTCCCCTCACCCAACAAACTGCATCTTGGTCCCTTCCAGGGCTGCAACAAACTGACACAAGCACAAACCAAACAGCCTCACACAGGCACAGGCAAAAGCAAAGCCACCTTATGAAGCCATTGGAGCAGTCCTGGTGCAATTTTCACACACCTAGTTGGGTAACCTGCTCCCCAGGGACAGTTTGGGCTCTGTTTTGGTGTGCAAAGTCAGCCTGGCAGTGCCAAATATGCTATGATACACCAGACAGCACTGGACTAAAGGACATCTCCTGATCCATTTTACTTGCTAGTGTGGATGTAACCAGTACTCCCAGAACAAGGAACCCAGAGGGAATTGTCTTTTTTTCACTGGAAACCATGACATGTGAGCTGGGTACTTTTAAACTGTCATTTAATCCCAAAACAAACAAAAGTAAGCAGCAAGTGACCAGTGGTCAAAGAACCTCTTGTATGCAATAGCCAGGGAAGTTTCAGCACTCTGGCATTCCCAATGCTGTATACAAAGTTTATCTGGCATGCACTTTGACCCACAAGGGCCAGAGTAAAGATCAAAATAGGGGGAAAAAAATAATCAAAATGAGTGCAATGGTGTTTAGCTTGTAAGAGATCATTTGCATGTCTGGTTACCTGTTACTTCCCTGAGAAGAGCAATTTCTTCAGAATTTTCTAGAAAATTAGAGATTTGTCTGTTGGTAGGGTGTGACAAGGACCAAGACAATGCTCCTGCCAAATGGCTGCAGCAGCACTTTGTGATCAGCTGGTTGGCTGGCAGTGAAAGGATTACATGGCTACAGGGTGGCTTACAAAATGTTCCAGAGGCCACCCTAGAAGCTGGCTGACATCAAGTCTGGGAAGAAATGAGTGAGAAAGCATTCAAAAAACATGCACTGGAAGGGAAGAGGCATGAGCTCCAGAGACCAGGGAAGAGACCCTGAGGGTACTTGCAGAGTGATCTCAGCAGGTAACAGCCTGGCAGATACTGATTACAAAGCTCAAAGACAAGCAACATCTTCCTGAAGGTGGAAGGAAAATCTGCACCTGGATGTTTTGAAATCCACCTGAAGTATTCATCTGTGTTTGGTATCTGTAGGAGAGAGAAACTTAGCAGGTCTTTCTTTAGTTCTGCACCAACATGTGGAAGAACTTTTACACAGTGAGGGTGACAGAGCCCTAGGACAGGCTGCCCAGGGAGGTGGTGGAGTCTCCTTCTCTGGAGATATTCAAGACCCGTCTGGACGCCTATCTGAGTGAAATGTCCTAGGGAGCTGCTTTGACAGGGGGGTTGGACTCGATGATCTCTGGAGGTCCCTCCCAACCCCTACGATTCTGTGATTCTATGATTCTTTCAGACCCCGTGCAATCAAATACATTAATTAAGAAAAACTATAAATTATTTAAGGCCTAATTACAAGACATGATTGCTTAAAACCAGCAGGTCCCTAAGCGGCCGGAAGGTATGACAAGATCTGGCAGCGTACAAGTCAGACATCCCTTCCAAGCCCCTTGCAAACCCAGAGGGATCAGTCATCACAGCCTTGCCCTGCAACACACCCCGAATCTAAAGGCAGCACCTACCTAGGCTAAAGAAGCCTAGGCCTGAAAAGCTGCTTCACTCTGAACGTCAAAACCTCAATTTAGAAAAGATGTCAAACACACACCTCACCCATCCCCCTAAAAACAGCAGTCCAAGCTTTGCTTATCAGGGAAACCTGAAAAGCTCTCACTGTGCTTTAGATGTGCTCTTTATCAGTGCATGTATCTGCAACTGGCTGACAGTCCTTCCAGCCACATTTAAGAGCTATTGTGCATGAAAAGAGAGGCTTTCATGGCGTTATCTTCAAACCTGTCTGGGTCCTCCTCATCCCTAAACAGTTAACAGCTCACTGAGAATTCACAAAATCGAAGATTTCAGACACTACTTTAAAATGATAGCACAGAGAGGGCAGATAAGCATGAGATAGTCACAAAAAAGGTGGCTCTTTTTGACACGGACACTTCACCCCTGAAGCCTCTTGCTACTGTGGGTGCTGGGAGCTTTATGTGGGCAGGGGGAGAAATCCCCTGGCTGCTACAGATAACATGGAAATCACACCCAGCTCTGAAAGACCCTGAGATGGGCATAATTAGAGGCTGGAAATGCATCAGGGATACCTACTCTGCTTTCCCTATTCTTACAGTTCCCCTGTGCATCTGTTTATAGATGCTCCTCCCGCCCATAATGGAAAATACCTCCAGAAGGGAGGAGAAAAGGGAAAACAAGTGAAAAAAAGGAAGGCCAGGGAGGAAAAAGGTAGAAGCACTGAACCAGAGAGGAAAAATGGCAGTCTGCTGCTCCAGAAGGGTATTCAAAGGGCTGGTGGAGGTCACCAAGGAGTGCTCTGCCCACCAAAAGGGGAAGATGTGGAACCAGAAACAGGTCCTAGAGCTGCTGGCATCTCCTAGCTGGAGCTTCCTCCTTCTATGGTCTGAGTGCATTCTCTGCAGGACCCACAGGTTGACAAGACCTTGGACTGGTACAAATGAAAAGGTGAGCTGGAAAGCACAGTCTGAGTGGTGAGTAAGAAGTTCCATCAGAGACAGAAACAGACTGCAGTCTGAGCCTCCTGGTGCACGTGTGTGCCAGGGTCTTCTCTGAGCTGCAGAGAAGACAGGAGATGCTGACATCCCTATACCTGCACCCCCACAAGCCCCTTAAGAGTTCTCTTAGGACTGGACCTGGGTTCAAGAGACCCCAGATGCCACACAGTACAGCTGCTTCCGTGCTGCACTACGCAAACCTGTGCTGCCTGAGACCTGTCAAAATCAGGCTCCTGCTCTTGCCCTTCTGGGCCCTCACAGATGGTGTGGGGTTCTGTCCCTCTGAAGTGCTTTACACCTATTTTTTTTACCCTGGCTACATCATGCCTGGCA
Source organism: Hypotaenidia okinawae (assembly GCA_027925045.1). NCBI lineage: Eukaryota > Metazoa > Chordata > Aves > Gruiformes > Rallidae > Hypotaenidia > Hypotaenidia okinawae. Next base: position 142,577,877 of record BSDF01000001.1, read on the forward strand.
GGCTACCAAAGGCAAAACAATGAACAACAAGCTCAGACAATGGGCACGCCCAAAACATTACTGTGGGAATGACAGAATGCCGTGGAAATCATTAAATATATTTTTTATTATTTCAATCAGGAAAATATACCAGGTAAATAATTTTCTACAAGAAAAAACATTGCTGGCAGCAGCAACATGTGAGGCTTACATTAACCTCAGTAGGCTGCCCAAAAGAATACTCTAAGTTAAAGAAACAAGACAAAAGAATGGCTGAAGTCATGTTTGCTGATTCACGGTTTATTAATTTTCTTCCACATCATTTATCAGGAAGGTAAACACTGATCTTAAGTTTGGAGGATACAAGAGGATGGTAAAATGGTAATCCCCTGAGCAACTTTACCTTTTCCAGTGCAGCAGAGGCTGGGAACAAAGGGGGCTTACTAACAAAGCTAACTTTTGAGAACAGGGACATATCATTGCTTGGAAAATAAGATGTATTTTTAAAAAGAGCAGGTACACCACTTCTGTGAGTGGAAACCCCCTCACATTCTTTGCTTCTTTTTTCTCTTTTTTCTTTCATTTTTTAAACACAGAATTCCAGTCTACCCCTTGTAAGAACTTACCTGTCTCAGGGTCCAGACGAATCACTCTACCACCATCGTAACAAGCCACCCAGAGCTTGCCCTCTGTATCAATGCACATCCCATCAGGAATGCTCTCCTCTTTTTCCAGCCTGTACATACTCCTACGGTTGCCTGCAGAGTAGAACCACCACAACAAAACTAAGTGAGATGAGTTGTTACAACTTTTATCAGGCACAGCCCAGCAGAGTTGTTATTCATAGTGTTATTTCCAAAAGCTGTGCTGAAGCCCTGAGTTCTCTGGTAAGAAAGGAATAGATGGAGTCTGCTGCCCTGCTTGTTCACTGAGTTTCTCAGTGTGAAAGCCTGTAGACCCACTTCTATCCACTGAAAGCACAATCCTTTTTCCTGATGTTCTTTTCTAGCGTGCCACTCGTGCTCCCTACTTACAAGATTAAATGAATAACTGAATAAATTAATGCCCCTACTCATAATATTAAATTAATAACTGAATAAATTAATGCTGGTTTATACACATACACACACATATATATATATCTCTCCCCAGAAAATTAATTACTTGTTTTAAAAGCAGTTTGAATCATTTCAAATATGGGTCACTTCCAGTCAGAGAACTGGAGAGGTTTCAAACAGATTGCTGGAACGTGCCAATAATCACTATTCCAACACAAAGCTGACCTTCAGATATACAAACAGAGAGTTTATATAAACACAGAGCTAGAAAAAGCCTCAACTTCAAAGGCAGCCCATCAACCTAAAAACAAACAACTCTATCTGATCTTCTATCCACTATTATTAAAGAAAATTAAAACCAACTTTCCAACATTGTTTATTTTATGCTCTGACAACTTCAATGTTTCTCATATGTAGTAATATTTTTAATGAGTTTCCTTTGTGCTCCTGGGGATTGTCAGACTGCCCACAGAACAAGAGCTAGCGAGTGCGGGTGAGAAAGAACCACCCTGTTTCCTAAAGAGAAATTCACTTGAGAGCCACAGCAGACACACATCTGGACATGGTGCTGTACCTATGACTTTAAAGTCACGGTTTTAAAATCAATTATCAAAATGACTGGGTTCTTTTAAAGCAAAATACTGCAGTCTGTGTACTCAAAAGCCAATTATTAGTCCAAGTCACTGGAATTTTACTTTTGCCCAAGCTTGTAGTAGCCCTGAAGGGGTTGTTTTGCTTTGTTTTAAGTAAGCGGAGGAAGAAGAGGGTTTGAGTTACTGCTTTCCAGTTGTTGCTTTGTCTGCAGAATCTCCATTTGAGAGCTTATATTAAGAACAAAAACAAAAAAAAAAACCCAACCAAAACAAAACAGGGTGAAAAAAAGATCTAGAGAATGTAGCAGAGGTTTTGCACGAGTTCTCTGTTAGGTTGCCTGTGCTGCCAGTAATAAGTTACGCTCAGGCACAGAAACCTAGCCACACAAGAAATGCTTAGCCCTCTTTGCACAGGAAGATCAGACACTGTTTAGTGAGAGCAGTCCAGGCTGCTTCTCAGACTGGGCCTTGTGATTTAAATACTTCATCATATTACCAACAGCCTCTGACTAGTTGGAGTGAGGAGCTTAAGTAGGTGGAGATGAATGTTAATAGACCTTCCGTTGTGGTGTTCTAAAGATGTTTCTGAGGAAGCACTCCCAAAGCTCTGATCATCTCTGCATGATGACCAGAATGGTAACAAGCATCACAATCTTTAGGCACAAACAGTTCTTTTAGGAATACAATGACTCATACCGATTTTTCCAGTTTGGAGGTCATAATCAAAGGCATCCACTGAGTAGGACAAGCTGTCAATGTAGAAGAAGGTTTTGTGATCCAGCGACCAGTCCAGCCCATTAGAAATGTCCACCTGATCAAAGTGCTTCACCACTGAGAGGTCAGAGCAGAGTGTATACAGTGAGCCTTGGTGTCTTTCCAGCACGGCTGGTCGAATCTCCTCAGCCATCGTACCTGTGCAGCACCAGAGGGGAGAAAGCAAGTTCACCTTGAATGAGCTCTGCTCCAGGTTTGGTTGCAACCCCTCACTATGATGACCCTCACACTGACAGTGTAGAAGGGAGCAGTGCAGGGGCTCCAGAAATTCAAGGAAGAAAGCGAGTTAAAAGCAAAAAAGAAAGGTAGATTTCAGAGGTGCTTGCTTTTAGAGAAGATGACAAAATGCAGCCTGTTGTTGTTGTTGAATGGTGGCAGAGCTGGTGTGCACCATGATTTCTGCTAAACGTGTTATTCAGTCATTCAAATATTAAGAAAGGTGTGGTCAGCATTTGACTTCCCACAAATCTTTATTAAAGTCTTGAATAGCAGAGAGACAAGTCTTACTAAAGCCTTTTCCAAACCAAATCTCACCATCATGGCTCAAAGTTGGCACCTGAGACTGGCTCTTGAGAGGCTGGGTAAAAGCAAGTTAAGGTAAGTAAGCCTGGGGAACCAATTACAGGGCAGGTTTTCAAAACCAGGAGGACAGGATCACGGGACAGCTGAGGCTGGAGGGCACCTCTGGAGATTGCCCAGGCCCAGCCCTTGCTCAGAGCAGGGGCAGCCACTACAGTCTGCTCAGGGTAGCTTTTTCTCTTGAATATCTCCACAGAAGGAGACTCCACAGCTCCTCTGGATAATCTGTCCCACTGTTTGATCATCATCAGTAAATGAGTTTTCTTATGTTTAAGCAGAATTTCTTGAATTTCAATGTGTGTCCACTGCCTGTGGGCCTGCCACTGGGCAGAGCCTGGCTCTGTCTTCTTTGCTCCTCCTTCACCAGGTACATAAGACAAATGGAGAAGATCCCCCTTAGCCTTCTCTTCTCCAGGCTGAACGAACAGTCACATAGTTTTTCCAAATACCACCTAAAAATTCCAATTGATGAAGAACAAACCCCACAATATCATAAATTTCTCACTGGCAAAAGCATTTTCTACTGGCACTCTGCCAGTACTCAAAGCAAGCATGCCAGTGGGGAGGAGCCAAGGCCTGTGTCCTTTAACTGGGCAGGCCCTGCACAGTGGGCCTCTGTTTCAAAGAACAATACCAATAAGATGGTGTCCAGGCGACACAAATAGATTAGTAAATTGGGTTAAGCTCTGCCTCAGAACAACACAAACAGATCCCCACCATCCCACTATGAAAGAAGACTTGCTGCATCTACAACTGATCGCTGCATCTCGTCACCGAAACCTCAGGGAGCAGCAGAAGGAACTGCTTGCAGCATACCTGCAAAATACCTCCCTGCGGGATCCACCTTCCCATCGTTGAATCGGTTGTTTGGTTTATCCTTGTCCACGTGAGTAATGGTGGTTACCAGCTGCTCTTTCCATTTCAAGGCAGCAAACCTGGTTCCCAGGGTGATGACATAATCCCCAGATTTCCGGAGAGCCACAGAACTCACAGGAGCATCTAGAAACAGGGTGAAACAGAGAGAAGAGGTACGTGCTACGGAAAGGCACTGAGATAGGCAAGCGGTCACACCAAACTCAGTGAGACCACAACAAAAATGATGTTTAAATACACAGTAGTAAGGATCTTTCACACACTGAGGCCATGCTAGAGCACACAGAACGTTGCTATAAAGAGAGTCACCAGTTTGGGACATCGAAACACGAGGAATGTGAGTATTACCCACTGGTCCCAGCAGCGATAATTTCTACCAGGACCTGGTTCTTCCAGGTGCTTTAACAGAAAGAACACAAAAAGGGGGACAGGTAGGGACCTGTATGTCTTTTACAAGAAGATACTGTGTGGGTTCCCCCTCCCCAAGGGAAAAATTGATTGCCACAAGAGCTCTGGAGCAACTGTGTTTGCTTAGCACAGCTCCTGGGTTAATCAGCGCTCCATGGCCATTCAGTCGTTAACTCTCAGAAACAGAGTATCTCTGCCCTGGGACAGGTCAGGCTGGGCAGCAGAGTCACCCTCCTGCACCATGCTCTGCACTTTTGGAAGTGCTTCAGTAGCACCAACAAGCACACCAAGGAGTGGGAGAACTTCCAATGAGGCTAAAACCAACGAGAAAATTAGTAAATGCTCCATGGTTAGTCTGAACTCATTTGAGCTATTATGCAGCAAAACCTCAATTGCAGGTTATTATGAAGGAATTAGTTAAAAAAAAAAAAAAGAGAGAGAAATGAGTGTGAAGGAAACATTTCTGTAAAAGCCTGCAATCAGACATGGTGTAAGGAATAATAACTTTAAACAGGGCAATAAAGTCTGGGATAATATGCATGGGGCTAATCACCACCTTTCTAATTTAAAAATAAAACATTTCTTGTATTTATAGCTTCACAGAGGTATAATTAAGTCACAGTTTCACAAACACACATAACCACCACCAACCACCTCTACTGCCAAGAGGAGCTGCTCCTTTCTGGCTGCTGGTGCTTGGCTTGGGGCACCCCTTACCTCTGCAGCCGTGGCAGCCCCACCATCACGCTATAACCCTGAAATGCTAGTGCCACACACACACACCCCGAGATGCACCCCTGATGGAAAGCTCTAGCTACTCCTGCACCAAGAGGCATGTGATCACACTGCTGAGGCAGCCAGTGCTCTGGGCTCATCTACTCTGGGTGAGCAGCTGCCACTTCTCCTTCCCCTTCTCCAGGCTTGGCAGAGTCCCCTGGGCAGTGCCTGGCACCCACCAAAGGAAATCCTTTTGCTGTGTGATGCCATCCATGATGGCTGGTCATCAGGCCAACAAAAGTGTTTTTCTGCCTGTCGCAGCAGCAAGGGCAACACACCAGCAGCGGGGGAACGCACCGCTCTGCTCTCCCAGGAAAACATCTAGGGCCGTGGCCCACGGGACCCCTTCCACCAGGACAGACACCAGGAGCCTTCCTCCCACCCTGGGGGAGCAGCCCCCTGGGGGCCCCTACAGCCAGAAAATGGGCCCTTAAATTCACCACACAGCACCCCCAGGGGAACAGGATGCATCAGGGTAGCCGGGGGGGGGACGGGGGACGGGACGGGGGACGGGGGAACGGACGGGGGACGGGACAGGGACACGACGTGGCCACCCTACTGTTCACTGCATAAATACAGTCAAAGTGAGCCTATCTGCCCTAGTGCCCAGCTCAGCCTGCAGTCACCCTGGAGGCCTTTGTTAAGCAGCATCCACAGGCACTGGTTTAATTGCAACCCTATTTTACACCAAACAGAAAACTGACCAGAAGGTCTTGGCCCTCAGCACAGTTATGGATGTAGTGGTGTTTTCTCTGTGGAGCAGGAGAAGGGCATTTGAAGTGGGGTAATGGGGGATTTGCTGTAATTCTTTATGAACCTCAGTAACAAGGAATTTTTCTCTGTTTTCCACTTTGGATGTCAACCTGCTATTTTAATCACATGCTCTTTGAGCACATCTGGGTTTTTTGGTTTTTTTTTAATCATGGTATTCTCAAAAGCAGATATATTGTCATAGAATCACAGAATCTCCTGAGTGGGAAGGGACCCATAAGGACCATCGAGTCCAACTCCTGGCTCCACACGGCCAAGTCTGAGCAAGGGACTGAGCACGTCATCCAGATGCCTCTTGAACTCAGCCAAGCTCGGTGCTGTGACCTCTTCCCTGGGGAGCCTGTGCCAGTGCCTGACCACCCTCTCAGTAAAGAGCCTCTTCCTAATATCCAACCTAAACCTCCCCTGTCACAGCTTCATACCATTCCCTCAGGTTCTGTCACTGGTCACCAAAGAGAGGAGATCAGTGCCTGCCCCTTTGCTCCCCCTTGTCAGGAAGCCATTTATAATTATTTGACAACTAAATAGGGGAAACAGAATGAAATAAAATAAAAATGCAGCTACTTCAGCTACTATCCCTTCTACAGCTCTAGAGAGGCCACATGTAACACCTTTGAGAGTAGGTCTGAGTTGGGGTGAGAGGGAGGATAGGGAGAAGCACGCTCCCTCAGCTAAGAGGAAATAAGCTTGGGAAGCAACATTTCCACAACTAGTATCAGGCCTTCTCTCATCTTCAAACCACAGTAATCTTCAAACTACAGTAATAGGAAGGGCAGGTAAGCCCAGTCAATTTACTGTGAGTAATGGGAGCAGCCTATGAGTGGGCAGAGCAAGTGATTTTCACCAAGCAAATCCGAGTACTTAAACAATTCAAGGAGCTGTCTTTAGACAGATAAATGCTTATGCTATCACATCAATAAGCACATCTGCACCCTTTTCTTTTTCTCTTCCTTTCTGGAATAAATACGTGAGCTACTGAGGCTTTTATCTGTTAACTCAGTTACCCTAAAGAAGTACCATCTTCTTAAATCATAAAGATAAATTTTCTTCCAATCAAGGCAACATCACAGGCATTGTTCATTCACATCCATAAGGAAAACCCCACTGATAGCAACAGCAGAACTCGACCACCGGGACAAAACAGGGAGCAAAAGAGAGCTGCGAACAGCTTTGGGGAAAGAAAAGTCGGCCAAACACAACCCAACAGCCCAAAATCCGTAAGAAAAGTCCTGAGGACTGAGCCAGGCCAGCACCCAGCGCCCGAGCACAGCACAAGCCTCCTCGGCCTCGGGAAGTCGGGTTTAGGGAGAGGTGTCCGGGCGATGAGCACCGTGCGGCTGGCGCGGGGTCCTGCCCCTCCCCGGCGGGCTCGCAGCACCAAGCCACCACGCACAACCCTCGCGTTCAGCAGAGCGCCGTCCGAGCCGGTCCTTACCCACAGCGATGGCTTGCACTTGCTTGGTGACCGAGCTCCAGCGGCACACCTTCCTGCCCGTGATGTCCACGCAGAGGAGAGCGCTCTCCTTCTCGTCCCACACGGGCGACTCCCCAATCCTGTAGCCCTCGTTGGCCACGCACTCGATCTTTATGGATGACATCCCTGCGGAGAAAACGGCGCCTGAGTGAACGATTCGTGTGCCCAACAGTGTGCCCCCCCCCCCAACCCCGGCCCGAGACTGCGGGAGGGGAGAGCCCGGCGCGGAGGCGGCAGGGTGCCCGGGGCCGGCCGCAGGGTGCCCGGGGCCGGCCGGGGGCCCCGCCGGGACGCAGCGGGCCGGTGCGCAGCCCTACCTGCCGTGGCGCCGGCCGGCGGATTTGAAAAACAAAACAAAAACAAAACGGAGACAAGAATAACAAAACGATGGGCAGGAACCCAACTAAACCCGGGGGTGCGGAAGGGCGCCGGGCCCGGGCGGGACAGGCCCCTCCGCCGGCGGGCCCGCACCCGCACGCCCAGCTGCCTGGGCGCACCTCCCGCGGCGGCGGCGGTGCCGAGCGTGGGGCGGCGTGATTGAAACACACAGGCACGTACAGATAGGAGGGAAAAGAGCAACGACACACAGCCGCACGCAGCCGCGGGCACGCACCCCGCGGGCCCTACCTGCTTCCAGCAGCGCAGACAGAGGTCGCGGCCGGCCGCCGCCGCCTCTCTTATAGCGGGGAGGGGAGACGGGAGGGGAGGTGGCCACGCTCCGCCGGGTTCAGGGGCCGGCGGCGGCCCGGCCTTGGGTGCCCTCGCCAGGGGCAGGGGCGGGTGTGGCCGGAGCAGATTTTCCCCCTCTCCCCCAGCTTGGGGTCTAAGGCTGGACCCGAGCGCGCCCTGCCCTGGGTTGGGGGACCTCATCCGGCTCTCCCGGGCCAAGGTCGAGCCTCCTGGCATCGTCTCCAGGTAACGCTGTAAAGTTAGTGTGCATAGCAGGCAGATTGGGTTGCTGAAGCTGGGGGAGCTCAGCTCCCCCTCCAACAGCTGCCGGGAGGAAGAAGAAGAGATTTTTCTCCACAGTGGCCAAGTTTCTCTGCTCCCGGAGAGGTTGTGCCTGCAACCTTCTCCTTGCCGCGGCTTAGGTGTGCACTGGGCTTTGGCCATGGCTTTCAGCGCCAGGGATCCTCCTCCATCCATAGCCCCTGGAACAGTTCCCTGGTTATCCAGAAATCCAGGGCCTCCAGCGTGCTGTACCTTCCTTGTGCCCCTTGCTGCACAGCCTCAGAAACTTCCAGAGGCGCGAGGCAAACAGCTAGCATCAGGCGCCAGACTGGCTCCGTGCTGCAGCCACTGCTTGAGGCTCCCAGGCCTCAAGTCATAAAGCAGAAGGCACTTTGTAAGCACCAGCTCTCCTCTTCTGCACCGCACCACATACTGTCTTTTGACTCGAGCTCAGTCATCCCTGTAGGGATCCTGAAGTAATAAATGAAAATTACTTTGTTCTCCATGCTCAACATCTGATGCATCTTCTGGCAATTTGGGGTGCACCAGGCAAGCACTGGCTAGCTCACCACTGTCCCCCCACAAACCAGCATGACCTTGGCTGCTCCAAAACCCACGTGTCCCCCAGCCCAACTCTTGTTCCCAGCTGGCACTTCTAGCAGCCCCTTTATTCAAGGGCCACGGCTCAGCACCACACACCAGTGACTGCGCAGCACCCACTACCAGCGTCTTTTACCTGGCAGCCCCCTCACAGCTCCTGTTACGGATTCTATCAGTTCTTCACCACACAACTTCCTCTTGGCAGGTGCTCAACACACCCCAGACTTCATTTCACCATATTGGGTTTTTTTTTTCTTTTAGTGGCATATTTGGAGAGCTCATGAGCTACATGTCCTTACCAGTACGTGTTTGATGCAGGCTTCCCTCCATGGACTACTAACAATGATGTTTATTAATGTCACCTTACCTGAGCAGTTTGGCTTTTGAGAGGCTTGCACAGCATTACCTCAGTGCTTAGTGTTGGGTTTTCTCTTTCTGCCCCACTGCGGTGTCATACAACAGACAGCAGGATTGTACCTCAGACCCAAGGCAAGCAAGTGATCAGTGACTGCCAACACAGAAAACAAACATCCAGGGAAAAAAGGAAGTGCCAAGAGTAGCTCTGTTTCAGGCATTTTACAACAGAGAAAGAAGGTCCAGAGATTTGAAAGCACGCAAAGAAGTCCTCAGGAATGCCTAAGTACAGTGAAATGTAATTGTTGCTTTTCACACAGCTCAGCCACGTTTGCTGCTCTCCCATCGTCCTCGCACATTCCAAGGGCTCTTGGGATACGCAGGCAACAACAAGAGCTCACTGAACTCAGCAGCAGCAGGAGATACTCACACCCTCCACCCACCCAGGCAGTCTCTCTGCTCCTTGCTGACTTAGGCTTTTGCCAGCATGGTTTGGAGGCATCAAAACAAGCTGTGTGTTGGCACACACCTTGGGAGAAGATTAACAGCTTCTGCCAGCACCAGCTTAAACACAAACTCTGGTCTTCTTCCGAAAGTGCCAAACAGTTTGAACTTGGATCTCTAGTTACATGGGACAGCACTCCTCTGTTGTCTTTTCTGTAATGGTTAATCCAGGCTTGCTGAGAGGTAGAGAGGGGAGGAACTCATGGGGGATGCCCTCACAGAGAGCATCAGCTGAGGCCTTCTGCCAGCACAGGTTCCCCAGGGGAGGGAAGGGTTTAGGGGAGGTGGCTGCCAAAAGTAGTGCTTCCCCACCGGCAACTTCCTGCCATTACATCAAAGCTGCAACATCTACTTCCCAGCCTCCAAACCCCAGTGACAGGGAGCACACGCAGCACCGCTGTGGCTCCCAAAGGAAACAGCTGGTAGGCCAGCATTTATTCCACACGGCAAGGCACATGGAACACTTACTCCTCCTGCTCTGCAGGGACCAGGGCAAGGGGAATCATATTATCATAACCACCCAGAGCAGGAGGAATAGACAACACAGGAGGTCCCGTAAGGTGAAGTCTCAGCCCTCACCCAAGCCTGCAGGTTCCCTGAGCCTGCCACAAGCCATTATGCTTCTTGCCAGTCAGGAAATAAATGCTCAGCAGTTCTGGAGGACAGCCCAGTGTGCCACAGAGCTGGAAAAGTCCCCTTGCACCCGTCAGGACTGCTTGGCAAGAAGTAGTGCGGGACTATTTCAGTGCTCATCAAACAAAACTGTTTTTTGGTAATGCTGGTTCCTGGAAGGTCTCTCCAGATTCTCTCCTTTTAAGAGTCTGATCCTATAATTTCTTCACCTTTAAAGCCATCTCCATCTTTTTTTCTTTCAGTTTTAGTCTCACTTTACCTCTACATTAGTTCTCTTCCTGGTTCGAAGGTAGGAAGGCTGTAGGCCTTACCCATGCCTGGTACAAATGCCTTATATCAGATGCCCATATCTTATAGGTACGCCCAAGCATGGCACAGAGGGAGTCTGTCAGGCTTCCTTCGCAGCTGGGCAAGGTGCAGCTGGGAGCAGGGACGGCACCAAGGGCGCAAGAACCTGAAGAGCTGCTCCCTTGGTGTCAGCCTACCCTGCTGTCACATCTATTACAGCAACCATAGCGAGCTCGTAGGAATTTACTGCTAGCAGGTAACACTGCATTTCGGGTAGTGGGGATGAGCAGGGAAACAAAAATCCCCAACGCCAAGCAAGAGCAGAGGGAGAAATGCAGGATATGCAATAGGTTGGCTGGAGAGCAAGGGTTGGCACTGCCACACACTTGTTTGCAGCCAAGTGTAGCATCTCTTCAAGCTGATGTGTGTGTCCACATCAAGCTTTTTTATTTGTTAGTTAGTAAGCAACAAGTCCAGGAGAGATCAAACTGCTGAGGAAGTCCCAACTGTTTAATGGGCTGGATGATCACAGTTGTCTGTTGATTTAAATACTCATTTGCCAAAACACACTGCTTTCCTCCTTTGCAAAGACTCCCCAGAAGAAGACAGCACAAGGCTGTTAACCAGCAGACTTGTGTTCATCGGTTAATTCACATGTTACACCAGGTCTAACAGCCACTGCTGTCACACCGTTACAGAAGCTGATGCAGAATGGATTAAGAATCTCAAATTGGGAATCTTTTCTAGAAAGGATTGTGCCAAATTGCCATGAGGTCATACTGAAGCGTTGCGCCTTCGAAGGGCGGGTTCCTTCACAGACCTGGCAGTGGTACCCTTTACTTACTACAGTTCATCACACAGACTGGATCTGTTCAGCCTTGAGAAAAGAAGGCTAAGAGGGGGTCTTATTAATGTTTATAAATCTCCTGTGTGGGACACAGGAGAATTAGCCAGCCCCTTTTCAGTGGTCTGTGGAGACAGGACAAGGGGCAATGGCTGCAAGTTGGAGCACAGGGAGTTCCACACCAACATGCGGAAGAACTTTTACACAGTGAGGGTGACAGAGCCCTGGGACAGGCCGCCCAGAGAGGTTGGGGAGTCTCCTTCTCTGGAGATATTCAAGACCAGTCTGGGCGCCTCCCTGTGTGACCTGTCCTAGGGAACCTGCTTTGGTGGGGTGGGGGTTGGACTTGATGATCTCTGGAGGTCCCTTCCAACCCCTATGATTCTGTGATTAATTTCTTACACACTGTCAGTGGTCCTGTGAAAACACATCTCACACCTGAGAACACAGCGCTATAAGCTGGCACGTTACATGACCCTTCCCAGCACAGCCAGCTTCCCAAAGTGTTTCACAATCACCCCACACACCATCACATGTGCACCTCCAACTTCTTTGCCATGGAAGCACCTGCAAGCACCAGTTCCTGTCACCTTCAGCTGCTCCACAAAGCTCGAGTGTCCAGCCTGGGCCTTTCCAGCCCTCTGCTCCGAGCAGCCAGGGTACAGGGTGCTTCAGAAAGAAGCACTCTTCAGTGGAGCGTGGCCAAGATACTTTTTGATTACTCTTCTGCTCTTTGGACCCCACATGATCCAGATTTGCATTTTGCTTGCCTCAGGATAAAAAGAAAAAGAGAAGGAAAAAACCTGCTACGGCAGCTGCAAAATTCTAGCCACAACGGAGGCTGTGCAAAGGGAGCCAGGGCTTGAGGGAAAGGCAGCATCTTTCATTTAGAGAGTTGATTTAGCAACAGCCCTTTCAGTGTTTGTGGCTTTCAGGCACGCAGGCCCGTCTTCAGGCCCAAGTCAGGCTTGAGGCGACTGCTCAGCCTAGTCGACCAATTTGAGAGAAGCCTGGTTTCCACATTGACTGTTTGCAACCTGTGTAAACTGTGACTTAGTCATGGATGCTCCCGGCTCATCCAGCTTTTGGTCCCAGGAGGGACGGCCAGCCGGTTGTAGAAGGAATAATCGGAAGGGAGTGAGGGCAAGGCAGTGCCTCTGCTCCATTTTAGAGGAGATAACAGAAACAATGGTCAAGCCATCAATTTTGAAGGAGGGGAGCTGCTTTGGTCTGGCTCCATTCAACAGATGCAAATGGAGCCTAAAGCAGCAGTGATGCCAGGGTAGGGGTCCTCAAACTACTCAGCACCACCCTTCTGAGATAAGAAAGGTGAACTACAAAGGAATGCAACCAAACACCCTGGTTTCAGATGAAGTGGGTGGGCTAGTTCAGCACATTCTTCTTCTTTTTTTTAATCCCCTCAGATACTCCCTCACCAGGTAGGGTCTGCACTTCCAAAGGTGCAACTGGAGCCATTTTCCCAAATGGCAGGTAACAGATTCTTTTTTTTTTTTTTTTAGGCACTACTCCAGTGGACTCCTTATGGTTGCTGAAACCACAGAAAATAAGAAGAGTAGCCCATCCTGATGTCTGTCTGTGACCAGCAGATTTCTTGAAGACACCTTCCTTTGTAGGTTGCTGTTGTGCTAGGTTTTAAATTCTTCTTCAGGACATGGGCCCACCAATTTGGCCAGCAGAACACCTCTGGAGCTGTTAGGGAACTCTGTCAATGGACAGCTTGTGTCCCTGACTCATCCAGTGCTCTCCCCCAGGATGAGGGCAGGTGGGGCAGCACCAAGGGAAAAACAACAGAAACCAGGAAAAAAAAAATGTTGTGGAGAGTTAAGTCAGAAGAAACCATAAGGGTGTCATTACCAGGAGATGTGAGACGACGTCTTGGGTAAGGCAGCGTAGGCGGGGCGGATACCCAGCTTCAGGGCTGCTGAGGAAGCCAAGCGAAGGTCTGCCCAGCCTGAAACCAAAGAGTCCCAGACAAAGGGCAGGGCGAGGTGGATCCAGGAGGTTGTCCCAGCCAAGAGAAGCCTACTGGAGAAAGAGAAAAATTACCTGGAAGCTGCGGTCACAAAGGCAGGGAAACTCATGGGCAGATATCCAAGGCTGCCTCTCCTTACACGACACAGCCCAGCAGACTTACCCAAGCTGCCTGCAGATGGGGTGAACTTGGAGAACAGAAACAGACATGGCACTGTTGCTACTTTCATACAACTTACCCAGCTGCTGTGTAACACTGTGTCTCAGAAAGCTGTGCTCAAGGTCACTCTGGTCTGCTTCTGTCACATGGCTGCAGAAGAGTCCAGGGGTTGTCAGGTGCATGGACCTGGCTGGGATCAGAGCCTGGGAGCAGCTATCCCAAGCATAGTCCCCACAGCAGCGGTACATTACAGAACTGGACCCCAGGAGAGGTGAAAGCCTGTTCAGCCACAGAGCTGGCATGAAGGAAGAATGTGAAGAGGCAGCAGACGGGCTCTCTCATAAGATTAGAGCCCAGAAGCCTGTGACTCCACTTCTTCCTAAAGAAGCCGCACTGAAGCGCTCCATTGTTTTCTGTCTCTGCCCTTCCCCAGTGTTTTTCCCTTGTATGCCAAGCTCCCAGGTTGTGCAAGCAGCTTCCTTTTACTCATCAATTCACATCAAAAGCGTGTTTTCCCAACAGCCGTGTCAATTCCCTGCCGTGCTAAACCTTCACGAGCACAGAGGGATCATCCAAATTCACCAGGATCAAAATGACCGGCTTCGCTGGATTATCTTGGCAGCTCCCAGCTTTGAACCCTTGGAAACGCTCTGTCCCTCCCAGGTATGGGATCCACATCATGTGCCTGCAGTACACGTCATACTCTACGCCTCGGCCTGCTCACCAGCGAGCTACCACGGCGAAAGGAAGTCGAAGTGTTGGGCTTATCTTTAGTAGTTAAAAGATTTGTAGTTCTTCTACCTATGGTTTGGGATTCGTGATGGAAAGAAAACATTCTACAGATGACATATGTGAGCTCTAGCTGAGACATGTTTTGGACAAAGGCACCAGTGATGGTGCTGGGAATGACCGTGCAGCCTCTCTGTGTGCTTGTGAGAGCTTGGCCCCAGTTACTGTCAGCAAGCAACCACACATACATGTTTGTAAAGACTCTACAAGCCAAGAGTGGCTGTTTCCAAAGTAACAGGGACACCCATTTCCTTCCTTGGCCCCGTCTTTCCCACACACCAGCCGCAGGCAGACTGCACTTGCAAAGGGAGCAGGGCTGCCAGTCACAAAGTCACAAAAAGGAAGCCTCTTGCTGGCATCTGTTGCAAGAATGCCTTTAGGGAAGGAGAAACCTCAGTCCTGGAAAGCAGCTCAGTCCAACACTTACCCTTTCTTCCAAGTCCTGGCTTTCCCTTTCCACCCCTCACACCTTAACTGCTGTCTTGAGTGGAGTTTTTTCCCTCCTCCCATTTTATTTACGGCTGAGGGACTCATTGCTCCACTTCACCCAACTCACCCTCCTCCCATCTGGGGTCACCTGCCCAGCCACTCCACAACACAGTGGCTGCTCAGCTCACCCTGGTTCTACCACTGACTGGGCACAAGCAGGAGGGTCACTGCTGGCAGCAGCCTGCCTGTCCCCAGTCCCTCCTGAGCACTGCCAGCTACAGAGGCAGTGGGAGCAGGATGCTATCTGACCGGTTGTGCAGTTACACCTGCTCCTGTCTCTCAGCTTCCCTCCTCTCTTTTTTGCCTCACTTCCCTGCTCTGGCACAGGGAGCAGCTCCTCTCTGCCAGCAAGGTCTATCTAGAGACAGATTGGGGAAGTCTCAAGTTCACAAGCCCATGGTGGGTTTCAACCAGCTCACAATCTGTTGGAGGGACAACACAGCAGGGCATAAGCAATCCAGGAGGTTTCTGCAATGTGTTGATGGTAACTTCCTGCTCCAAGTGGTAAGACAAACCCACCAACAAGGAGAGCTGCCATGGTGGACCTTGTTCTCCCCAGTAAGGGGGGCCTGGTGCAGAACACAAAGCACAAGAGCAGCCCTGGCTGAAGTGACCATGAAACAGAAGAGTTCAAGATAGATCCTCAGGACAGTTCAAGATCCTTGCTATCCTGGACTTTAGGAAAGCAGACTTTGGCTTCTTGGCAAAGTACCACAGGACAAGGCCCTGGAAGGAAGAGGGGCTGGAGACAGCTGCTTAGTATTCAAGGATCACCTCCTCCAAGCTCAGGAACAATGCCTCCCCACAAAGAGGAAGTGAGGTAAAAACACCTGGAGGCCTGCATGGATGAAGGAGGAGCTCCTGCTAAAACTCAAACACAAAAAGGAAGCTTGCAGAGGGTGGGAGCAAGGGCAGGCAGCCTGGGAGGAACACAGAGAAACTGGACAAGCAGCCAGGGATGAGGTTGGGAAAGCTAAAGCCCTGATAGAATTCAATCTGGCCAGGGACATCAAGAGCAACAAGGAAACTTCTACAGCTACATCAGTGATAAAAAGGAAGACAAGTGGAAAGGTAAGCCCTCTCTGGAAGGAAACAGGAGACCTGGTTACCCAGGATCTGGAGAAGGCTGAGGTACTCAGTGACTTTCTTGCCTCATTTATCACTGGCAAGTGCTTGAGCCACACCACCCAAATGGCAGGAGGCAAAGGCAGGCACTGGGAGAATGAAGGAGAAGATCAGGTTTAAGACCACTTAAGGAACCTGGAGGTGCACGAGTCCATGGGACAAGATGCACCTGCACGTCCTGAGGGAACTGGGGGATGAAGGTGCTGAGCTACTCTGCCATGGTTGAGAAGTTGTGGCAGTGCAGTGCAGTTCCCACTGACTGGAAAGAGGGAAATGCATCCCCCATTTTTAAAAGGGGAAAAAGGAAGACACAGGGAATGACACAGGGAGGTGACTGGTGGCAGAAAACACATCTTCACTAAGGGCAAATTGCGCCTGGCAAATTTGGTTGCCTTCTATGATGGGGTCACAGCACTGGCAGACAAGGGAAGTGTGACAGACACAACCTACCTGGACTTGTGCAAAGCATTTGCCACTACTGCACAACACCTTTGTCTCTGAATTGGAGACGTGGATTTGATGGGTAAGGAATTGGGTAGATGGTCGCTCTCAAGTTGTGGTCAACGGCTTGATGTCCAAGTGGAGATCAATGATGAGTGGAGGTCCTCAGGGTTTGGTGCTGGGACCTGCACTGTGTAACATCTTTGTCAGAGCCATGCACAGCGGGACAGAGTGCACCTTCTGCAAGTTTGTCAACACCACCAAGCTGTGTGGTGCAGTTGACAAGCTGGAAGGGAAGGGATGTCATCCAGAGGGACCTTGACAGGCTTGAGAGGTGGGCCTGTCCAAACTGCATGCAACTCAACAAGGCCAAGTGCAAGGTCCTGCACATGGGGCAGGGCAATCCCAAGCACAACCACAGGCTGGGCAGAGAAGGGATTGAGAGCAGCCCCGAAGAGAAAGATTTGGGGGTGTTTGTGGGTAAGAAGCTCAACGTGAGCTGGCAATGTGCACTTGCAGCCCAGAAGGCCAACCGTGTCCTGGGCTGCATCCATACCAGTGTGTCCAGTAGGTGGAGGGAGGTGATTCTGCCCCAGTGAGACCCCACCTGCAGTACTGTGTCCAGCTCTGGGGTCACCAGTACAAGAAAGACATGGAGCTGTTGGAGCAAGTCTGGAGAAGAGCCATGAAGAGGATCAGAGGTCTTCAGAGGAGAGGTGATCCAGCCAGACAGAGAGTTGGGCCTGTTCAACTTGAAGAGAAGGCTCTAGGGAGACCTTATAGCAAGTTGCCTTGAGAAGTTGCAGATGTCCCCTCCCTGGCAGTGTCCCAGGCCAGTTTAGATGGGCCTTTGGGCAACCTGGTCTACTGGAGGGTGTCCCATTGCAGGGGGGTTGGAAACAGACAATCTTTGAGATCCCCTTCCAACCCAACCCAGTCTGTGATTCTATGATTGTAGCACCAGCCAGTGGGAGCAGAGAGAACTACAGCAACAGGTCATGCAAAACCAACATCAACCAACCTGGAACCAGCTGGCTGTTAAGTCTCCATTGGAGCACATGTGTGAGAATACAAGAGGGGTAAGACAGAAGGCCTGGTTATGGCTCTTCCTCTGGAGCTTAATTTTTCCAACTGGGGAAAAAGAGTCATACTAAGGCACAAGCAGGTCCCTTAAAATGTGAGGCCAGGGTAGCAAATGGCCTGTTACATTTGCTCAGCTAGGCAGAAACAAAAGCCAGGCTTGGACTATTTGCTAGCCACAGCAAATCAGTGTTCAGCCACTCTTTTTTTTGGGAGGGGGTGGCTGAAGGGGAAAGGTTTTCCTTGATACTTGTTAAAGTGTTGCCAACTCTGCAGTAATAATTTACTCCTGATGGACACGGTGCTGCTGTTCAGACTGATGAGTTGAACAACCTGCCAGACACAGAGGGTAAAGCCCTGAATAAATCACAACAAATGGAAGTACTGTTAGCAGTTTCATAATTTAATGAAAAAGTACTTGTAAAAAGGGGACATCTGAAAAAGACCGAGTCCATCTTGGAAAATTGAATATATATATATTTATATATATAAAACAAAATGCAAAAACACCAAAAAAAAAAGAATTTGACAAATAAGGTTAAGAGGTAATACTTCAAACAGTTAGCCACTGAACACACAATAAAAACTAGCAAATGCACTTTGGGGACAATACTTGAGAGAACTACATAACCAAGGGCTCCTTCATGTATCTATTAAAATCATGTAAAAATTAGCAAAACCGTTGCCCAGACTGGAAACAGCTGAATGAATAACCCCAGAAGAGCAGAAACGCTGGGTTTTGCTGAAGCACCATTTTCCCTCTCTTCAGTCATAGGTTTCCAGCCACAGAACACCTCCCCCCACCCCCACCCCCCAAGACCTCTTTTGCTGGCCTCCCAGAGAAGCATTCCCAAAGTAAAGTTTCCTGACCAGTGAGAGAGGATGACTAATAAATAACGAAGGAGAACTAGAGAATCAGAACCGGAATACAAATGAACAGACATTTGTTTACTTATTCTGAGTGACCCATGGCTTAGAACACAAAGCATTTCCCAGTAAAATAAAATATGTGGAAACCTAAAATGCTACTGTATATTTACACCAAAAGAAATCATTTTGGAAGATACAGCTCCAGAAAGATCAATTACACAAATATACATAAAATCAAGAAATTAAAAAAAAAAAATCCAAAATTAAGATGCATGAAGCAAACAGAGCAAAAATGCCAAGTATACTTTCTTTTTTTCCTTTTTATTTCACTACTGAATAGTCCTCCAGCCCCTGACCTGTTAGTCCTGTTGCAACTAGGGAGAATTCCAAGTTGAAAAACCAATCCAAAAGTGTCGTTGCCATTTCCCAAGCTAAAAGAAACCAGGTGGTTAGTTGGATTCTGCATAGTCATCTTCACGCTGGGAGGGGAACACCTTTTGTTTCTAGACAAAAGGAACCCTCAAGGGGCTGTATGATGGGGACCCCAATGGCCCGCATCAGGCAGGGATGCGAAGACAGAGGAGAATGGTGGGTGCTCATGAAACCTACAGCGTTTCAGAGAGAAACCAGTGCAGCTCCTCTGCCGATCGCACACCACCGTCTGGAAAACCAAGAAGTTTGTCTGCCTTCAAACAAAACTCCCCTGCCAGTGACACGAACAGAAAGGGGATTCCTCCCCCTTCTCGCTTCCTCAGTGCTGGCTGGAATTTAATCACCACATAACAACTGCTGATTTTAAAAGGGCATTCAACGAAGTGTTAGTTTGGGAAACAGCAACTGATCCAGAGGATGAAAAGCAGCTTAATAAAATAATAGATGTTTAGCAATTAAAAAAACCCTCAAACATTCTCCAATTGATGACTGGCTAAAAAATTTTACAGCCCTACATGCCAAAAGGAGGGTTCCTACACCTCTACTCAGGCAACCAGGGCTGAAAATTTGTGCCTGCATGAAACATTTGGACAAAATTATTTCTAATTCAGCTTTTTTTGTTTTTAAAAAAACCCAAACCACCAGGTACCAACACCTCTGGAGGCGAAATCTCAGTTTTCAAGAGGAACCTGGCATCACTGGTGATTGCCTAAATTTAAGTGTCAAATAGCCTTTTTCTTTGAAGTAGTACATCTACTTTTGTAAACACTATCCACAAAATTAGCCATCTGTACTTGTTAGCTGGGTAAAATATTTACAAGTGCATCCCACAACAAGCAACTATGTACAGAGATTAAAAAACCCAAGTACTAGAAGTTGTATATTTACAAAATAAGCAAACTATTGTGAAGAGAAACAACAACCTTCAGCAAGAGCAGGGGATGGGGGAGGGGGGCACGTCTAGAGGTCAGCGAGTTTGGCAGCGCCAGCGACGCCTGCTTCCACCCTCCACAAGGAGCCTGCAAACGCCGCTGCGGTTCAAAGCCTCCCGGCAGAGCAGAGGAGGATCGTCACTTAGTAGTCACTTTGGGCCTGATCCAGCAGAGCACACGGGGGCGCGCTCAGAGATCCCAGCGCAAACGTTCCCGGGGCGGGGGGAACCAGCAGGACTTTTCACGTGCTTATAAACCTCCCAACACACCCGCAAGTGCGGTGCTGGATCAAAGCCATACTGCAGGTGCCCTAAGAACGCAGCTTCAGTGCCTCCGCTTGCAGCCTCTTGCGCCACGCCAGAGCAGCGCAAGGGCTTCTTTAATACCCGACCACCACCGCAAGCTCCACATCACACCAACGCACTGCCTGGCGTGTCAGCTGGCAGGGGGAAGCAGCTTCCTGGGTTTACACACAGATTAACTGCTTCGTGCTCTCCCAGATGTTACCCGCTCATGCAACCCAGCCATTTTCCACACCACCTTGCAACAACGCAGTTAACCTTGAGAAGGCTGCAAGCCAATTCACAGTTGAAGAAAACTACTCTGATTTCTCTCCCCTCCCCCCTCCCCTACTGCAACTCTTCCTAACATAGGTCCTGGACTATTTTCTGGAACCTTCTGATGCTGAGCTTTGCACCAGTACACTGGAATACAGAAAGGCTGAGTTACCCCGTGGGGGCTTCTAATCACCTTTGTACCGAACTGTGAGAAATCAGGTTCTTTTTGTTTCTACTGTGACAATCTCTTCCAAAGTCCTTACTTGGGCTCTCTCTCTCCGAGCTACTCCGTCTTAACCTCACTTGCTCTTTGTTTTCATCGCTCTCTGCTTCAGAGTCACTCAGCTCTAAGTCAGGACAGTACCCGTCGTTGTCCTGGTAGGGAGCGCCTTCGAGCGCCTGCTTGCTCCACAAGCGATCTTTTGTTGCAAGCCTTCTGGTCGGCTTTTCACAGCACCGCAGATCTTCCGTGGTCCTCACCAGGCTGTTGGTAGCCTCTTTAAAGGACCGGCTAAAGTGTTCTATGGTGGATTTTCTGAAACCGCTCTGGCTGGCCAAGTGAGCCGTGAGCATGGGCTCTTGCTCGTAGGGCGTCTGGCTGGAGCTGTCTCTCTGGCTCACGTCTCCAGCCCTGCCCATCAGGCCGTTGGACTTGGCCGCCAGCCTCAAGTTCTCCTGCTGCACCCGCCCGTTCCCAATGGAAGACTGTCCGTGCAAAGCAGCCTGGAGCGCTAAGGGCTTCCCGGATGATTGGCCCCGGTGAAACTCCGGCATCTGCATGGGGCCAGAATCCTTCAGCTCGCTCCGGGGCTTGCCGATCCCTGCCAGCAGCCCGTTACTTCTGCTGTCGTGCTGATACCTGGAGTAAGACTTGGCTTTAATTTCGAAGGGCTCCTTGGGCATCGGCACGCTCCGTTTGCTGTAAACAGTGCTGTTGTTGTCAGGAGAGAGCGGTCTGTTGCCAGGCTTCAGCGAGTTATTTTTGCAGTCTCCTAGTGCTGATTTGGGCATTTTTAACTTCAGGGTGATCCTCGGAGGTGGGTAGAACAGCGTGTTCTCTAGTGCACTTGTCAGGGTATGGCCTACAGGGGAAAGAGAGGCAAGGGGGCAGAAGAGAAAAAAGGCTTTTTTAAGAGAGGAATAATCCCTTTGTTTGCTGAACTAGTTTGACAGTCCATTAGAAGGTCACTCTAGAGTAAAAAGCATTTGCAAACAATTAGTGTGAAATTATTTTAGGACATTAAAGAGAAGTCGGGATAAAGAAAACTGTTTCAAATTATCCACCCTTTCAGAATTTAGGTAAGCATTTTAGCATTTCCATTAAAAATAACAATGTACCCTTTTCACAGGGCTTTAAGCCAGTGAATTGAACCAGTTTCGAGATGTGACTGATGTAGTTCCAACAAAGTTACAAAAAAAGGTTCATATTCAGCTTAGGATAGAGGAAAAAAACCACCTCAACGATTCAAACTGAGTTTCAATTTGGACTCTGCTCAACTCTGCTTTGTATTATAAAATTTTCCACGCTTTAAAAGTCTCTGCACCCCAACATATTAATCTTTATGATATTGTACACATGCAGCACGATGGCAAAGTAGCTATCAGGCTATTGTGATAAGCATTAGAAAAGCATGTGTATTTGTAAAGCCATAAACCACATTTTAATTGGCGCCTCCACTAAAATGCATTTACACAAACCCTAAGTGCTTCAGAGTACTGCTTCTTCCACAGAGCATTAGTCTGATGTAAAACAGTTAAAAAAACCAACACCTTGTCAGTACTAATGAAATCTATCTGTTCCAAGGGTAGGGAGAAAAAAAAACCCAAAACACAAAGATGTGACTCTAAATTGATAATGAAAAACCTAACGTGTGTCTTGAAAGAACAAGACACCCTTACTTTCACACTGAAGAAACAGCTGCCTTCCCTACTAACACACACACACACTGCACCATAATACACACTCTCTTTCCAAACGTTGTGTTCCTTCTTTCAGGACAGTCACTGTAACAATGAAGGGCAGAGCGGGTTTTGGTACATCAGCACTCCTCAGCAGTTACTATTCACTGTTACAAACCAGAGTACTTAAACCCTTTTTGAAGGGAGGAGAGTAACTGCAGACAGCAGGCTAAGAAATATGCCTGGTGATGTGAGACCAACAGCAGCGATCCCTATCAGTCACTCAACTCTTTTGCCTGAAGGAACCAGCTACCTGACAGCAAGCAAAAGCCTTCTCAGCTGGAGAACTGGGGAAACAGGACGGAAAACCAGCAGCCAAGGAAAGGAAAACGTAAGAGATCACTGCCAGCTTGCTTCTGCTATTGGGGTGCCTTAGTAATTGATAAAGATATACCAGAAACAGCCATAATAAAATAAATACTCAAGTGAATATTAAAGTGTTTTGTGTATGCTGTTCCTTTTGTTGAGCATTTTCCTGAAGAAAGATTTTAAAGGCAGATTTACCATGTTAAAAACACTAAGCAGGAACATAAAGAGAACACATTTTTTTAGTCAAATACAGATAGAATTTGTAAATATTTTACATTGATAAGATTACCTGCAGCAATTTCCTGATTAATGAGCTGAACTTGCAAATTGAAGACCTGTTCATGTACTTTACTGTGAGACAGCTTCAGCTTCTCTCTCCTGCTCACCATGTAGCAGAGATTTCTTACCTACAGAGAGATACCAGGAGAATTAAGAGGCAGCAAGAAAATAAATCCTGACAGTTATAAAAAGCACATCAACAACAGAATTAAAACAACGTGTGCAAAATCCCTTAGCAAACTTCTTGAGAATACTGCTGAACACACGTAATTATGTTTTAAAAAACAACCTGGATTTTTAGAAAATTGCCAATTTAATGAAATCCTTGACTATTCTGCAAGACAGCAGAATACACTTGCCTCTATAGGAACTGTGAGTGAACATAAAATTCCAGTCGAAAGAAGAGCAAGTAATTTCTAAGGCTTGCTCCTCTATGAGCCTGTTTGTACTATGTACAATCTCAGGGACATTACTGCAGGCAGGGCTGGATTCTCCCAGACTTTGCCTGCAGAATGTTCCAGTGAATTACTTTTAACAGCTAAACTCTGTTTCTCCTAAAATTATTGCAACATTATAAAGCAGTGCTTTCTACAAAGCCACCCAAGAGAGCCAGCCTGTCTGGATCAAAATTAACACGTAGATCACAACACTCTGGTTTCTTGTGCAACACACACACACACTTTGTCTGACCCATTTAACAGTTTACTTTTCAACTCTGTTGCACTGACTCACAAGATTCAATAAGGCCAAGCGCAAGATCCTGTACAAGGGTCAGCACAATCCCAAGCATATCCAAAGTGGTCATGGAAAAGGAGACCCAAGATTGATTACAACTAGATTCAAAACAGCAGTTACACCAACCACCACCAAGCACAAAATCCTGGCTCCCACGCTCATATCCTTTCATTTTCATGTTCTTTTCTCCCTGATGCTGTTTTCCCTTTTCTTACAAAACTTTCTCTTCTGCTTTTCCTTCCCCTCTTCACTGTCTCTTCCCCACATCACATTTAGCACATATACTTTGTTTTGTACCTTTTTTTTTTTTTTTTAACATTCACTACTTATCTTGGAGCATTTCAAAACTGCAGGTGACCACTAGCCAACAGGCCAACCTAACGGGCTGCTTTTGAGTGGTAACAAGCCCAGCTTTTTTCCCCATCAGTGCCAGAAAAAGGCACTCTAATAATGTAATAGGCACACTCCTTAATATGATTCTGCTCTGAATTTTGCCAGAGGACTCTGTCTTTCAAACTACCAGCTAGCTGGCAATCTGAGAAGAGCACGGCAAGCTACTGATAAGTAATTTCCTCTTCCTCCTTCTCAGTAAAACCACAAGTGGTGGTGGATTCAGTGGGTAATTTTCAGACCGCTAACCAACCATACCACCCAAGGCAGCTACATGAAGTGAAAGCATCTAGGTCAAGAGAGCGATGAGTGATTCAGCCTGTCCACTACCTGGGGCTAGTTGACACCAGCATGCTGGTGAGGAAGGAAAGGAAGACTCCTGAGTCAGAGCAACGAGAAGTGGCATGAGTACAGGTCAGCATTCTTTTGTGTGTGGAGGCAGGAAGTCACCGTGGAAACTAACCATCTACAGCTTTGCCTGCTGCCCACAAAGGATGAGAGCCAGAAGCTCTGCTTTAATTTATTGTTAGGATTCTCCAAAAGCTTAACACACACACTCAAAGAATACTTACTGCTTTGCCTAAGCAAGCTGGTTTTTCCAAACCCAGAATTAGCTGATACTTACCGTTCTACTGTAACCATTAAAAAATGCCTTTTTAAGTATAAATCCAGAGCCCCCCATCTCAATGCAGAAAGTGGGGCACTCAAATCTGTTAAGCCTGCCTCACTCCTTCACTGTTTGCATTTTAATAAAAATAGCATTTTTTTTGTTATTGAATCTGTGTCTCTACAGCTGGTTCAAATAAGTTTACTCAATCAAAGCTTTAATCAGTCAATTAGCAAATATATCCATTTTGCACAGAAGCACACATCTTAAAATGCATAAAGGAGTAACCTCCAAGTGAGTCATGGATCACTCCTTTCATACTGGGTTTCTTGCTGGACTGAGAAGGAACAGTTCCTGAAACTCTCTGCAGCGGACAATGCATCATCATATCAAAAGATTGGAGTTACAGCACCTAGTTTTTTTAAAATTTATTTTAAAAATGAATTTCCCTGTGCTTCCTCCATGTCCACTTTTTTCCATGAACAAAGACCTTGCTCACCTGCAAACAGTTTTTCAAAACTTCACCAGCTAAATCCTTACCCTCTCTAGGTCCTGCCTCAAATGCATGAACATCCTCATGCGGGTATGAATGCTGTCTTCTTTCGGCTGCACCAAGCCATTTTCTTCATCCTCCTTGGGAGGAAACAAGGGTTTGTTAAAGTTACTTTTTCGCTTTAATTTCCAGTAATTGTAGATGAAGTCTACAGCAAGTTTAGGAAGGCCCAGTTCTGCTGCCACATCCTCCACTTTAACTAGTGAGTAAAACTCTTCTTCCAGCTCTCGGAGTTTCTGGGCTCGCAAACTGGTTTTCTCGCTCTCGGTTTGCTTCTGGTCTGACACACTCTTGGGGTGATCATCAACATCAGGCAATGAATTCTGTTTGTTCTTGCTGTGCTTTAGGCAATATGACTTGAACTTGACCTCGTCCCCATCATCCAGGATAGTCTTCATCTCCAAGCTATGCTCAAAGGCACAGGTGACATGAAAGGCAGTGATGCAGCTTTTCACGGAGCACTAGAAACAACATCAAACAAAACCTCTCAATCATTAACAGTCACAACAAACCAGGAAAAAAAAAAAAAGAGGACAGAATCACCTTAACTACATGGATGGAAGCGCATCCCTGCAAAACCATATTCACAGAATCATAGGGGTTGGAAGGGACCTACAGAGATCACCGAGTCCAACCCCCCTGCCAAAGCACGTTCCCTAGGACAGGTCGCACAGATAGGCGTCCAGATGGGTCTTGAGTATCTCCGGAGAAGGAGACTCCACCACCTCCCTGGGCAGCCTGTCCCAGTGCTCTGTCACCCTCACTGGGATAAAGTTCTTCCCCATGTTGGTGCGGAACTTCCTGTGCTCCAACTTGCAGCCATTGCCCCTTGTCCTGTCCCCACAGACCACTGAAAAGGGGCTGGCTGATTCCCCCTGCATCCCATGATTAAGATAATTATAAACATTAATTAGGTCCCCCCTTAGTCTTCTCTTCTCAAGGCTGAACAGCCCCAGTTCATTCATCCTTTCCTCATAGGGGAGATGCTCTAGGCCCTTAATCATCTTCATAGCCCTCCTCTGGACTCTTTCCAGGAGATCCCTGCCTTTTTTATACCAGGGAGCCCAGAACTGGACACAATACTCCAGGTGGGGCCTGACCAGGGCAGGGTAGAGGGGGAGGATCACCTGCTTTGACCTGCTGGCCATGCTCCTTTTAATGCACCCCAGGACCCTACTGGCTTTCTTGGCCACCAGTGCTCGTTTCCTAAGCACTGTTAAAAATACCTCTTGATCTCTTTGAAGTTGGCAGACAGTGTCCAGTGGAAGGACCTTTCTGTCTCAGACAAACTCCTAATCTCTGTACTAGTGAACTAATCTGACAGTAAACAGCTGTGAAGAAGCAGGCACATATCCAACAGTTACTGGCATTATAAAGTGTCTCTGAACAAGGAAGAAAGAAAATGCAACCCCCAAATTTCTCTCCTCACAGACTCAAGAGTTACCACCGGACAAGTACGTACCTGAATGCAAGCACCAGTTTTCAGTTTGCATAAACTACACACTAGAGCCCATCGACTTGGTGGGATGTGAGACACCTTTGTGATTGGCTCCATCCTTTCTGGGCAAGCAATACTAACCTGTAAGCAAAAGCAAACCAAACAAACAGCACAGAAAGCAGTTAGAGGCAATAAAAACAAGCTCTCCATTAATAACAGAGGAAAAGTACGACCACATATTCATCTCACCACAAGATTTCCATGCGTTTGTACTCCTTAGCAAGGGACCCTGCAAGATCCCACATGATAAAAACACTGTGGAATACTACTGGCTAAACCTGGTGGCTAGAAGCTGCAATTCTTCAAAACATTTGATGTATTTACAGCAGACCTTGATATGAACCAGTTGACCTGACAGGCACAATGGTTATGGTTCATTTCCTTTCCATTCTGTTGGTTGGTTGTTTTGGAGGTTTTTTTGGTTGTGGGGTGGTTGTGGGGTTTTTTGGGGGTGGGGTTTTTTTTGGGTTTTGGGTTTTTTTTTTCCCCACCTGTGATGCTTTAACAGATCTAACTTTAAAAGTACCAAAATACAAGCTACTCAGAACAAATTAGGAACACTTACTCCTCATACTTACCTGAAAAGTTCCTTCATTTAAGATCCACAGATCTGCTACAGTAGCTACTTCCACCAGCTCACGATCTGGGACAGAACCAGACCTGTCACCCAGCAAGCAGGGAAAGCCTTGCTTCCCAGCTCTGCCTCTCCACTGAGCACTCCCAATGCAAGAGGTGACTCTAATACCCTTTCCTAACTACTGACCGTATCACTGTAATTTGAGAAACAATACAACAAACTTGCTGCAAAGCACAGTATATTCTCTTGTGCCAGTTTTCACATACTTAGTCAGGATGATCCATTTCTTTCTGGTAGACCAGATTATGGATATTAGCACTAAAAGAAAAAAATTCAGATAATCACAGGATACCTGTGGAGATCAGCAATGGGCAACAGGCAATTTAATATGAATTTTAGGTGAAGCCATTTATTGGGTGAAATCACACAGATTATATACATTTGTTACTGCAAACATGGCAAGCTAAAAAACTGCTAATTGGTTACATACACTGTTTACACCCCACTGATTGGTTTGTGATTATAATGAGTTCTGAAAAACATATAGCTAAACATTGTTAGTTTACCTTTGATGCCTAAAAGCATCTGCACACCTGCTGTTTTGACCATCTTATTATGGCTGGTTCTTAACATGTTCTGTTACTCCCAAGTACCTTCCCATAACTTCTTCTTGGTTTAGGGTAGTCTGTACCCCTGTCATCAAGGCTGCTGTGTTTTGAGAATGTGATTATTAAAATCCTCTCAGCATGAGTAACTTTTCCTGTCTCATGGGAACACAAGGATATTGTCAGGGCCTATGTCTTCGGTGAAGGGAGCTAGGCCACCAGCAGGCCTGCTGTCTTCTGAAGGGAGCTAGGCCACCAGCAGGCCTGCTGTCTTCCGAAGGGAGCTAGGCCACCAGCAGGCCTGCTGTCTTCCCCGACAGATACCTTCTCATATTCTTTGTTACACTAATGTCCACACATCCAAACGTGATAGAAACTCCTCAGCTGCCTGTTGTCCATACTGGGAAACAAAGGCTGTCCTCTGTAATTCAGACACCAAAACAGACAAACTATCTCCGTAGGCATCCCTGCGCCACTCCTGATTGACAGGATTTATCCAAGGGCAGAAACAAGAAGCTGGCCAGCTCTGAATGACCAACATGCAGAACTGGGCCAGTGTGAGAACGGTACACGGCAGAAGATTTCAGTGACATAACCGTTCTGTTCCAAGAATACCAGTCTCCAAAAGCTTGGCCTTTGATGCTTGCACAGCCCTTTTTAAATTTAGCAGTTAGAATCACAGAATCATTAAGGTTGGAAAAGACTTCCAAGATCATCTAGTCCAACCACCAAAGTTGTGTGCTTTGGAGGGCTACCTGCCTGAAGCAGAAATACAATGCTGATTCTAGCTAGGAAGATCTCCACACTGCCTTTGAAGAATTCACCTGAACAGAGCACAGATATGTATTTCCAGTGGTGGGATAGGGGTGTTTCCTCAAAGGGGTCATATCTAAGAAATCAAAGAAGGGAGGTTCCTTGGCCATGCTCTGTGGCACTGTGAGGCCAAAATAAAGCAGACTGCTTAAGAAATCAGTTAAGGCTGAGATTTAAACAGCAATTTGTTGGGGGTTGGGGTTTTTTTTTTCTTCTTCTAGAAAACTCTACCAACATTATACTACAGTAGTTTTCATAGATTACCTCCATAATAACATTTTCCTAGGGAAATCCAGATTGTATTAACTAGTTTAACATGTGATAATGAAATGGTTGGCTTTACAAGAGCCAATAGCCTAAGCTGAATTTCCTAGCCTCCTTTTTGGGGTACATCAATAATTACCTGATGCACATATTCATTTTAAAACCTGCCTAATCCCTGAGGAGGAAGGGCTTTGCTCTGGTAGACCTCCTCTGAAAAACAGACTTATCCAAAGCTAGTGGTCAGCTGATCACGTCATAGCTGCTATGCTCAAACTGAGCATTTTTGCTCCTCTCTCCTTACCATTGCTCTAAGGAGCATTTCAGTAGTTGGAAAAGACAGATTTGGAAGAGATTACTTGGTTCATCATTTCCATGTTAAAAAAAATGATCAGCAATTCATTAATTGCATGAATTTACTCTAGTAAGATTTATATTTGTTACAGTACTTTGCCCTCCGGTCCCTCAACCACAAGCCACATCTAGAATAAACTGAGGTCAAACTCCTGCATGGCATTTCCAGAAGGCTTCTTTAGGAAGCTAGTGAGATGTTCCAGAGAGCATCCAGGTTTTACCAGACAAGGAGGAGAACAGGCAAGCAATACGAGATGCCCTCATCAGGTAGAGATGATAGACTACTTAGTAGGTTATGAGGTTCCTATAAATTGGTAAGAAAGTGACTAAGCTATCCCTGAAATACCTGAATGGCTCCAAAAAATCATGCCCAGCACTCTTATTAAACAACATCAAATGTAGGTTTTTTGCTTCTAAAATGAAGGTGCCTTTCATCAACCTCACTTACAACCAGCTCTGATTTGAGCAAGGTTAAGTTGCACAGGTATTTTCTGAAACAATGTTGTACAAAAAGATTGACCACAAAGCTCACCCTAGTTACCACTATGCTAAGAGGCAAGACTTCCTTTGGGAGTTAAGGGATTATATCAACTTGTCAGGTTGCCTGTATTCTTTTCAAAAAGAAACCAGAACCCTCAGTGATTTTTTTGAGACAAATACCAGCTTCTCACTGTGCTCCCCAGCAGGGGGTGGGAATTCACAGGCCTTCTCCCTGTTTCTCACTGCCTTTTTTAATGCTCTCCTGTTCCTTCCCCAGAGGGGACCCATAAGGTCAGGAAACATTTATGTTGGAAATACTGTCCATTCAGCTTGTAGCGCTGTCTGTTTATATTACCCCGCTTTGTAACAGCACAAAGAGGCACTTAGAGAGTCAGGTGTGATTTATTTATACTGGCCTCATGCCGCCTGCATGTTTTTGATATTCAAAGAGAGGAGTCAAGGCAAAGTCTGTCTGAACCTCATTGCTCACAAGGGACCCAGAGACTGGAGACGCCAACATTTTCATTCCCAAAAACCTCCCATCCCAAGGCAGAAATGATCCATCCCGTGTAAGATGGAGCTGTTTTCTCTGTTATTTCTTCACTTTTTATCAGGTTACATTTTTACTGCTGTACTCCAAAGAAGTTCTAAGAGTGGGAAAGACTGAAAACAATGGGTTGCTGAAGGCTCTTATGCACATGAGATGCTATCTCCACGGTCACCCTGCTGTCCTTTTGCTCCATCAGCAGCTCCATGACTGCACAACCATCTGCACCAGTGGCTGGGAAGGGTAGCCCAGTGGCTGGAGCACAGCCACCCACAACATCAGCTAAGGATACTCAATTTGATACTCTTGCAGTTTTAGCAAGGAAAAGTAGCTTTCCACTTCAGCTACCAAGGCACTGACTGAGGGAGCACATTAGCTGCAATGGGTTATCTAAGGCAGAGAAAGACGTTATGTTTCAAAACACTCAGCATAGGCTTCCTGGTCTTGGTGTGTCTCTTTTTTAAGAATGCTTTTTAAGAAAACATGAAAGACTACAGTACACCTTGGAAAGTAAAAACCTTCCTGAGTCCCAATCAGTCAAGTGAGGGTCAGGAAAGCCTTTTGACAGCGTTAGCTCACAAGGAAGGAAGGGAAGAAAAAACATTTTAAGACAGTACTGAATAAGTTAGTGAAGGAAAATACCTGGTGCACTTGCCTGCAACAATGCAAGCCTATGCTTAGTGATTCATGAAGTCCCTCTCTGAACCTTTTACCACAAGGCAGAGACATGTTTAAGGCCCATTCCTCTCTGCATCCCACCTTGCTTCCACTAGAGGAAATGGTAGAGACCTGATAATTAATCTGTTTCTTTTTGGGGAGTTCCAACGTGCTGCTACTGTCTTGGGGAAAAGAGGAACAGATACATGACAACACATTCTCCCCTACAGGATCCATCCTCAGATCTTCAAATTCTGGGTCTTTCTTGTCCCCTGAAGCACATAAGGCTGCAATGGCTCTCCAGACAGGAACTGATCTGTCATTTTAGCAGAGATTCCCAAAGGTTTCTCTGACTTCTTTGGTGACTGAAGTTTTTTACAATTGACAACGCAGGAGATGGAGAGAGAACAGATCCATGACACATCTCCCATCCCTACTGGCAGGTCTCACCACCTGGCTATGCCTGACACGCTTGGCATTGGTGTGGAGGGGAGGAGGTGCCCAAGGCTTGTACAGCCTAGAGCACCAAATGGACTGTGGGAGCAACAGGATTTGAGCTCTTCCATCTGGGTGCTCCGCCAACAGCTTCTCCCTCAGCTGGAGGGAGGTGGGTAGGTGGGAGGGCAGTGTGTGTGCCCTGCCCTGTTGTCAACCTGCTTCCCAAACCTGTCAGTTTCTCTTCTGCTGGTGAGAGGATCAAGGCAACCACATGAAGAAAGGATGTCTTAGGAAAACCAGTCTGCTCAGAGCCAGGAGGGGCTCCAGCCAAGACACTTCATAAGTACAGAAGTCAAAAGATAGATGCTTGCGACAGAGCTAGGAATGACATATTGCATCTCACTGCTGTGTTTAAAGGAAAACAACCACAAAACACCAAAACCTAACAACAAAACCCAACTCAAAATCTTATCATCTTCATCAGTTTTGCAATGTGAGGCCTGGCTGCACTTGGGAACAGAACATGCACAAAACAGTGCATCCACCCTGATGTCATGGCACCAAGTGATCTCCTTTCTGCCTCACATTAAAGCACCCACTATAACCGATCTATGGATCCTACCAGAAGGAAAAGAGAAACATTCCAAGCACAGGATTAAACACAA
This sequence comes from Hypotaenidia okinawae, assembly GCA_027925045.1. Classification (NCBI taxonomy): domain Eukaryota; kingdom Metazoa; phylum Chordata; class Aves; order Gruiformes; family Rallidae; genus Hypotaenidia; species Hypotaenidia okinawae. Next base: position 142,609,931 of record BSDF01000001.1, read on the forward strand.
ATCCCATCTATACAGAGAGGAACATTTCAATTTACAAAATATTATGATGTTAAGCTTGACTCAAAATAGAGGAAGTGGGAAGTTTCATTATTAAACTCTACATATATGTATGCACAGATATATGATGAAAGTACTTACAACAAAGATGAGAAGATAAAAAAGCCTCATCTCCCCACCATTCAGAAAAAAAATAGTTAAAAAACCTTAACTACAAGTCTTGGAATCCATCCTACACAAATAATGCAATGGGGGTGGGGGTGTATGCTTGCAAAGAAAAAAGTGGATGTTTGCATGTGAATTATACACCAGAGCACACAAATTAATCAGAAACTAAGGGAGACAATGAAGCTGCACTTGTACAGTGAACACTAGTTTACATCAGTAACCCTTTCTAGCAGGTCACTCAGCTACCACAATGACACCAAGAAGTGACTGCTGAGTAAATGGATAGGGCAAAGTGATTAATCAATGGAACGTTAAGTTGGACTCTCTCCCAGTCCTCACAGGCTGTGCAGACTCATCAGAATCAAGGCCAGTATTAGGCCAGACAGATACCTTAAATCATAAGAACATAAAAAGGCAGAGGAGGGAACGAGGAGGAGTACAGAGAGGAGTCTACAATACAAAAGAAAGAGGCAGAAATGAAGTCTTACCTCTGGAATCCAGAGAGCACAGCTCACATGTGCCCACTTGGTCCCTGTCCTGGTAGCTTTCATGGCACCTCCTCTTTTGGGACACAGGAGACACTGAGGATGTATTCCCAGGACGCAGGTGCGACACAGCCAACTCCCTTCGGGTACTTTTAAGATTCCATAGCACGCCTCGGAGGAAAACGGGGATTGAGGTCACTGCGCTGATATGATCTCACACATAAGCATATGTGTTTGGTCCATATGGACCAAAGCTTTCAAACACTAAAGGCACAATTTGGCCTTTATTCAACCCTTCTCCAATTTCTTTACCTTAAAATGAGTCAAATGATCAAAGAGATAAACAGCAAAAGCAGAAAAAAAACAGCTAAAGCAAAATCCTTTTTATGCTGGCTTCTTTTTAAAGTGTATGCTGTTATTTGTTTATAGTGTAAAACATACCCATTCTGATTGCATACCACCAGTATTAAGAATCTTCATCTTCCCTTTTAGTGACTTTTAAATATCCGAAGCACAAAACATAAGACATTTATTTAAATTAGCTTCTGCATCTTATCCTTTTGTTAAAAAAAATTTAAAATCACCATTTCCTACCACTAATAACTTTACACTCTAATGTAATTCTATTTAGATGTTAAAGGATATGAGCTGTTTGACCAAAGACCATTTCCTACAACGTGAAATTACCTTTGTGGCTACAGTTCTGTGAATTGTTTGTAACTTTAAATATTTATATAGCTATTGCAGCAAAAATCACAGCATATACTGAAATCATGAGGTACTGAGGTTTATGCCTATTTCCCGAGTAATTCCACTCAACTGCTCCAAACAAAAACTTAATCAAAAGGGTGGCTGGCTTCAGAGGTAATCTCAGCATTCCTAACACCATCTTTGAGACGAGTAACACTGAAAGCCTCAACGGAACAGGATCAGTAGTTGTACCCAGTGTAGATTCAAATCCAGTATAAAAATCCCACGCTTGCCTTCCCAGCCTTCTGATTCTAAGCTCTTAGTATTTAATATGAGGTGACATCATAAAACACTGCACAGTTATGTCAGGTCTGTACAGAGAGGGACTTTCCTGAATGAAATCCTGTATTACAGAAGACACCAAGACCGACTAACCTAAACACTATTTTGATGTAAATCCCAACAGGGGGAGCTGTAATCTAAATTTTACAAGTTATCTTTTTTTTTCCCCCCTCTCATGTGGCACATTCCTACCAGCATTCTTTCTACTACTAACACAGAAGAGGCATTGCACCCAAGACCACATTTAAGTGGTTGGAAATGGGACTGCAACGATTTTCTAATTTAAGCCAACTAATGGGTGGAGGAGGCCTAGACTAATAAATCAGGAACTTCACTATGTCTCTGAGCTGGCACGATTAGGACACCTGAAGGAGGAAATTTCTTGCACTCTCCTCCTCCTCCAAACTGTGTGATGACAAACAAACCTGAGATCATGAAGTGAATTAGAGTCAATCCAGGTTAGAAATAGAACGATTTTTCATTGTTGTTAGGATTAGCTCTAGCTTAGAAGGTCTGGCACGGAGAAGGGTGAGGAGGAAGGAAGCAGCAGGCCATCAGCTCAAGCTCCACCGTCAGCAGGCAACCACAAGCCTCTGCCTGCAAATTCATCATGGCTTTAGAACAGGCACAAGCAGGGGCTGAAGCAGGCAGCCCAGCAGCTGGCTGTATGCCTGTCACTGACCACGTTACCGGCGCTCCGGCTCACGCGGCTTCTTCACGCGGGGAATCAGCCTGGGAAAGGAGCTGGGCTGGGCGCCAGCCCACCGCGAGCGGGGAGATGACAGGTCCTTTTTCAGCCAGATACACTTCTCCAGTATTACTTGCAGTTGGTATAAAAATACATTTAAAAATAAACCCTCCTCAGTCTCTTTTCAATTTATAGCAAAAAGCCCTTCCAGAACAGGACATGCAGACACCACAGGACTCATATCCCTGTTTCGATTTTAAAGGATACCTCTGCCTGACTACGTTGAGCTCAGTCAGAATAAAGCCTTGGCTGCATCTGAAACACTATAAACGTGAGCAACATTCAGACTGAGAGCACAGTTAGTGCAGCTGCTTCTGCCTTCTAAAAAGGATCAGTCTGTTTAAGTGCCTACATGTGGTTTCAGATGGCTAAATTTGGACAGCCCATGTCTGGCCAATTGACTAGTCAGTCAAGGAGGAAAAACCCCAGCTCTAAACCAAATCATCTTTAGATTCTTCACATACAGGGCAAAGCAGTATTTTCTGTCCTGTTTATCTTCAAAAGCAGGTTTAATAATAGTGGAAAAAATTGTTGATGGTCACAGAGGAAGTACCGCAAGTCTCAAGAACACACTTTGTGTTCCTATTAGGCTGCAGACGTCCACATATTTACCAAGCTAGGCCACTTAACTGTCAGGGTACCAAAATTCAGCTTGGTGTATGTCTTGTTTTCAGCTGGGATAGAGTTCATTTTCTTCCTAGCAGCTGGTATAGTGCTGAGTTTTGGATTTAGGATGAGAATCATGTTGATAGCACACTGATATTTTAGTTGCTGCCAAGCAGTCAAGGACTTTTCAGCTTTTCACACTGCCCTGCCAAGGAGAAGGTGGGGGGCGCCCAATGAGCTGGGAGGAGACAGCCCAGACAGCTGACCACAACTGGCCAAGGGGATATTCCATACCATGTGACATCCTGCTCTGTTTATAGATGGGGAGTTGGTCAGGAGGCAGCATGGTTCAGGAACTAGGTTGGCATCAGTTCTTGGTGGTGAGCAACTCTGCTGTGCATCACTTGTTTTGTATATTATCAGCATCATCACTATTATTATTTTCCCTTTTTTTTTTTCCCTATTAAGCCACTTTTATCTCAACCCACAAGTTTTCCCTTTTTCTTTTCAATTCTCTCCCTCATCCTACTGAGGGTGTAGTGGGGAGTGAGCAAACAGCTGTGTGGTTGTTTTAGCTGTCTGCTGGGTTAAATCACAACAGCTTTCCACCAGCCTTCACGCACAGAGAAATTACAAAGCCCTCCAATTAACACATAATAGCAGCTTAAATACCACACTTGCCAACATAAACAGGGGAATGTCAACACTTCTGCAGGAACTTACCTGATGAACACAAATATTACACTTGTCGCAAAACACCATGTCATTCCCATCTTCACTGTCAGGGGACCGGCACACATCACAGATGACATCCTCATCATATTCAATACCCAGCCCTTCTTCAGTCTCAATAGCATGGTTCATGTTCTCATGGCAGTGCCGTTCCAGCACTTCAATTGTCTTTTCCATTGTGTTTTCATCCAGGGGCCCACATCCTGCAACAAAGGTAAGGGGAATTAGAGGACATTCTCCTGGCTTGACAGTGTCTGAGATGCAAGAAGAGATAAGGACAACTTCTACACAGCAGCTCTCCCATCATACATCCTAAAAATAAATAAGAAACCCTTTTTCACTCATTGGCTAATTGTAGCATTATTTTACCAATACAAGTAGAAGTACTACTGGAGTAGAAGTTTAAGTTGTATATAAAATGTAAGACTGCACCTCAGAGAGAACACTACAGCATGCAAGACTGACAGCAGCTTGTGTAACTTCAAGTTGCTCCCATACAACCTGCTCTCCACCTCCATCACTTTAAAAAACAACTAACAACATCTAAAACCACACACAGTGTTCTTCCAAACACTAGCTCCTTAGGACGTAAAACTTACCAAGAACACTTTAGATCTCATAAAGGCACAAAAGTTGCCAGCACCCAGCACCATCCAAGACACTGAGTTATCAGTATGATGGATAGGAAAATGCTTTTATAGTTTTGTTGAGATTGTTTTAAAAAATGAAACATATTGCTGACAATACCTGTTGTCTGTTCACTTGACCTCTACACATGCCACATGCTATGTACACTTACCACTAATCAAACTCAGCACAAGCTGAGCCATCTGAAAAGGACTTGCTATGAGACTGGCCCACAGCTTGCAGCTGCGAGACAAACACTGTCTAAGAAACCCTTATGATGTCCACAGCTACGGGAAATCTCCAACCCACATCATCTCAAAATCCTCAGTCAAAAATGCTGCTGCTGCTGCTCATAGTTCACTATTCACTCACATCTTCAAGGTTTGGGATGTTCATGTAACATTAATGACAGGGGCTAACATTAACTGATGGACTACACACAAAAATACCACTACTAACATGGATGCTTTTTTTGCAACAGGGAAATGCAAAAGATAAATGACTGCTGATACAAAGTGTCTGCTACTATTAAACTGTGCTCTCTACTGCCTGGGTATTTTCTCACTCCATGCAGTCAACAATCAATCCAGACAAGCTCATTGCTCAAGAGATACGTCTAGGCAGACCTTGAAAGTGTCCATGGATGAAGATCTCTCCCACAGAAAAGCTCTGGTTTTGCTTACAGCACCTCTGTACGGCTGGGAAGCTTGTCCTTGCTTCTACCTCTCACATGCATCCTTTGGCACTGGAGCTCAGTCATGAATCCCCTCCTTCAGCAAGCTGGTCTCCTGACACATCTACTTGTTTTCCTGAGTGTTTGGATGGATCTTTCTTGTGCTTGGAGGAGACCATCCTTAAAGTCCTGCTAGCTCTCTTTTGCAGTTCCACTCTTCAGAGGTGCCTCCTAGATCCCACCTACCAGTTACCCAAATTAAGCACAAACCTGCCCTCTGGAAGCCCAGAGCCAGGGGGCTACTTCCTCTCCTCACTCCCCTCAGGATGTGAGTCACCACTATTTTACAGCTACTACAGCCAATGTCACCAGCAATTATCACATCCCTACAGGTTTGTGAACATCCCTTGTTTGTGAACAGCAAATCCAGGAGACCCCAATTATCTTTTGCCCCTCCCATCCTTTGCAAAGGCTCTACAATCATTCATGGATGAAGGCAAGCCACACAAGCTACTCCACTACAACCCAGTCATTCTGGTGGTAATTCCAAGATTGTTTTCCATAGCTCAATGCCCCTCCTAGCCTGCTATGACTACCACAACTCTCATGAAAAAAAGCAAGTTTACGCAGCTAATTTTAAACGAGCTAACATGTGCAAAACTTAATTACACTGTTAAGAACCCAGCAGGCAAGCTCCTAAGAGCTCTGAATTTGTAGCAATATTATGTTGAAGTTTAAGAAATGGAAACATCTGCTTTTCCATACAAAAATTTCAACTTCTGAAGTCCTAAAATTACTTCCACCTGGTGTGGGCTTTTTCTTTCCTGCCTCAGTCTGCAGAAGTCACACATGATTTTAGAGGAAGTTTTCAAGAAAAACAGGTAAAAAACATAAAGCATTAACAGACTGAGCAAGTCGTTGTTTTAAGCATATTTACCTCCTGTTTTTCTTCACATTTCCATTCAATTCTCATTCAGAGATCTTTAAGACATCTCACACAGCAGACTACGACTCGAACAGCAGAAAATAACCACTGCTTTTAAAATCAGAATGCATGAAATTACCCATTTCTGTAAGCTCTTCATTCAGCTCCTGAAGCCAAAAGATGTCCATGTCATCCAAGTCATAGCGACACACAGATTCTGCCAGTTCCAAAATGTTGATGTAACCTGGTTCTGTGGGCTCCTGGCTGGAACAGTGGATGTATTTCCTGGGTCGTGTATACAGTACTTCTTTCACCTTTTCTGCTACAACCCTAGAGCAAAGAAAAGAAGTATTTACAGCTTTCCAAGGCCCATATCCTTGAAAGACATGCTACAAGTGTGAAGATACCTCGTGTTTCACAGATTTTTAAGCTAGCCGCTAAGCGTAGCCAGGCTAAGGAAAGGGGATTCTGTAAATGTCATTTCTTCAAGTAAAATGTGCTAAGGTTTGCTATGTATACAGAATCCTTTTAAGAGTGTGAGCCTATGCATGTAATTCTCAATGTAACAAACGCTACCAGCACGATGATGGAAGTGTTTTTGAAACCCACAGAAAGCATTACGCACAAAACCCCCAACAATCTTTGTTCTATATTCTACTTCAATGATAGAAGGAAGCCTTGCCAACTGATTTCTTGGAAATACCAGCTTTTTCACGAAAGCTTAATTTATTCTACTGCAGTGTGCTCACATGAGGAAGAGAGAGAGAAATCCTTGCTCTTCACTTGTGATAAACAGTCTACCCTTATTTTGTAAATGACACTTTATCCACGTTAAAAATGTATTACTTTTATTATGTAAAAGCCATTCTGATGCCAAGCAAAAACATAAAGGGGAAAAAACCCCAACCAACAGCAAACAATTATTCAGGAAGCAAAGGAGGAAAATAGTGGTGTTTTCAATCTTTCAAGTAGTTTGAGAGATAAAACTCAGCATGATTAAGTGAACTAGCCTATGGGAATGGATAGACTGACTTTAGCTAGGCAACATAAATCTTTCTCCAAATTCAATGAAAGAGGCCCTGCCTGTGAAAGGAAGCCAGGGAGATAGAGTGGAACAGTGCCATGCGTGAGCTGCTCGGCATACTTTCTGGAGCTAACCCACCATATGACAAGGGGAAAAGTTGTGAGAAATAAGACAATAGGAACAGAGAAGGAGCAAGCAGCAGTCAAGCAGTACCCCATGTAATTTTTACTGGACAACATGGGTTGTTAAAGTTAGCACAAACAACGTTGTTCTGCCATTCTTCCTTCACCTTGCTCATTTTTTCCCCTCTCATTCCCTTGTGACTTTATCTTTTCCCTGGTCCAGCCAAATCTATAGCAATTTTTTTTCCTCTAATGTAATACCACTGGTATGAGATGCAATATATTTATTTTTAATAACTTGGTACTGACAATAGCCCCAGTGGAAATTAAATTACGCTGGGATCAGCGCTTTCACCAGACAATTCATTTATCTTCGTCTCAAAGACCACACTGGCAATAACATTTCTATGTTGAAGCACCCTCTGTTTCCAACAGGAAGGGTTGCAGGACTAGAGCATTATGTTTTTGTAGTCTAAGCACAGCATAGGAGAACGAAAGGTTCTCTCTTGAAAGTGAGATCACTGAACTTCAATCATGTTAAGCAGACCTTTGTGGCAAGATAAGGCAGAAAGGGTTAAAGCCCTGGCAGCAAAAATTAAGTTATATGAACAAGTGAGTAACTACCAGGTGTCAGTAAGTGCTGTCTACTGCTCTATAACATCACATTTTATACAGAAACCTTTCAAGTAACATGTAGAACATTTAGGGTTATTTTTAATTTATTAAATTCACCACACTTGAAGGAGAAAACAGTTTTTAATCCACAGCAAGGTGTGACTCAAGAGAAGAGATCCCCATTCTAAACTCACAAGATAGATACCCTAACAGTGCACAGACAGAACCAGAGCTTGACCGAAGCACCACCGAGCTGTGTTCCAAATTGGTACTCACACAAGGAACATGCCTGAAGGCTGCTGCACTAAAGAAGATTTAAATATAATACAGAGAAAACTTGACCGTGCTTAGACATCCAATTTCTGAGAGACCATCTTCTCTAAGTTGATGTTTTGTGCAGGTGATCTATGCTTGTTTGCCATTACCTGAGAGAAGGCTGTGGAATAGTTTCTGGGCTGGCTGGAACTTGAACCCCTTTCTCCCATTCTTGTTTCCACGTGTCTGCAAAGATGTAATACTCGTCAGGGTTGACATGGTGAGAATCCGGCAGTTTCATGGCACTAATGAGATCCTTGCGGAACACCTGCAAGGAACACCAGGGAGAAGAGCTGCTTGAGAAAGCGTGTTGCACTGAAGGAACCCCTAGGCATCTCTCTTAACCCACACTGAAACGACACACATACCTTAGTAATTTTTAAAGAGTCCCAACACACAAGCAAGTAATTTTGAAATTACCTAGACTATTAACTCGCAGGGTATCAGGTGCAGAATGACAAGAGGTTTATGCTAACTGGAAGCCACACGGCTGCCCAAAGGCTGATCAGAATGAAGGCGGTTGTTGCAGACAGTGAGGAAGAGGGGAGAGGAGGCCTGCACCTGGTTTAAGACCCCTTATTGTATCAAAGAGCTTATTTCACTCTCCAGTCTGTAGGCTTTATCCTACCCTAGATACAAGGTAGCATATTGTTTTCCTTCATTAAGTTCAGCTACTTTAAACTGTCATACTCATCATGGGCTACCAACAGTTACCATGGCAAAACTGATGTACAGGCACTTGTTCATTTATTAAAACCACTTCAAGTTTTACTGATCGGGATCTCTGGGATCAAAGAGGAACAGCTGCCTTTGCTGAAACGTGAGACCCACAGTGCTCAGAGCCTGACCCCCAGTGATGCAATCAATCCAGCCTCAGCATCCTTTAGCAAACCTGTATGATGAAACAAAGCAAACCCACCCGAGACAAACCCCCAGACCTAACATTCAACTCTTGCTTCAAGAGAATGAACTTTCTAGGAGCACATAACTATCAGCCATCTCAAAGCTTACTTAATGTCCCTGTATGTCAAATACAGGTGAATACAATTTAAACAAAAGGCACATGCACCCCCTGTGGGTTTTCTTTTTTCCTGGGTTTTTGGGGGTTTTTTTGCTCCACAGCTAAATTGCATCAGTTTAATATTCATAAAAGTGAAACAGTGACTGTGGCATGGTGTTAGGAAAACATCACAACTAATTAGCTGCATTATCATAACGAGAAATCAAATCCTCAAAGGGCAATAAAATGAAATGGAAAGTATTCCTGCAGTAAGCTGTGGCAGGTTGAACTCTGTTCTTACCAATTCAGTTTTATAGCCAGAAGAGTAATAAAATATCTCCAAGCCAAATATCTTGTATACCCTTTTCAATTTGACAGCACCAGACCAGTTATGCCTACGACAAGAATTCTCAGCTGTTCTTGGAAATCATCAAGTACACATTATTAAAAAAGGCTCTGTGCTAAAAACAAGTATTGAAATTGGCTGCCAGTGACTGGGAACATTGGTGTTACTTCATTATGTCCTATAACTGCATCTCAACGTTAGCTGTTGAGAGCAAGTTGACCAAGGGGATTCAAAACTAGAGACTCAATGCTCTCTTATTTGCTCCTGATGCTTTATCTGCTTTGGTTCAGACCAGGCTGTTCACTGTAGTCTTCTGCAGAAAATTCCTCAAGTACCTAACAGGCCTGTGGTAAAATCGGAATGACAAGACTGAAAGCAGTAAGACTGCAAGCATCCATTTTTCCCCCAAGCAGTATGTGCACACACTAGAAATAAAATGCAAAATGCTTTATGCCACTTAAAAGGCATTTTCATTTTCTGTGTTACAGGTACAGAACCAGGATTATGACAAACACTAACATGGCACAATTCCAATGAACTCTAGAAGGCAAAAATAATCCAATAAATGAGGAGTGCAATGACTGGTTTAATTATCAGAAAAGATATTCCTCAAAACTTATCCGAGGTAAGTGCTTTGCAAACTACCTTTTAAGCCACCGACAGAGCACAGAAGTAGAGTGCTTCATATCAAGCCCACTATTTTTTAAACACTAGATGAAAAAAAGCTATTAAAGGCATCAGTATTCTAACTACATTGCTTAGCAGCAAATTCATCTTCTCATCATCCATTATGTATGCGAACTGTATCATCCCTATTTTTAGAGCACAGTTTCCCCTGGAGCGTGGGCCTCTTCGTTAGTTTTTTGACTGTTGAACAGTACTGACCACACCATCAGCACACCACAGTTAAGTTCTCTGCTTCAGACTTGTTAAATTTGCAACAGAGGTACCACTGAAGGTCAAAGATTTAACCAATATAAGCACCACTGTTGAGACCTTAAAGAACCCCAAAACTCCGCCAAGGCTTCCTGAGAATTGCCTATTCGTACTTGGGATGACAGTGCAACTGAGCATTCCCTGCAGACACTTGGAATCATTACGATCTATAGCTGAATCATTCTTCATTTCTCCACATGTGGCCAAGCACTGTCTTCAAGTAGTAGGATACTCTCAGAGGAGGAAGTATCTGAACACGTGTGTTGATCACTCTCTCTCTATTTCCTTTGTTGTGGAAATAAACCACAACACCCAGGGGACCCAAAGCCTTTTCTGACACACAAAGTACATTTTACTTCAGTAATCAGCCTCAAGGCTATGATCAAGGAAAAGACACATCAGGATTTAGATAGCCAGCTTTTCCTTATGGGATTTGTTTGGTTTTCTTTCAAGTAAGTGTCCAAAAACAAACAATGCAGTTGCTTATACTAACTGTATCCATAAAGCAACAGCTAGTCCACTCCACAGCATATAACTCTCCTCTTGGCAAGGACCACCTTCACTTCCAGAGTTAGCCCCGGCAGTGTAATGGTCACCTTTCTATCACCCAAACCCAGTTCTATTTCTTACCATACATAAACTACAACTTTTCAACTTTAATATCAGCTCTTAGTATCACACATATTAAGGCGACCTGAAAAAGGAGCATACCAGGTCTAAGCTATCAAGGTTTACATCACCATCGTAATCATAAGCATTTTGTTGAGAAATTAATTATTTCACATTTTAAAGCTAGGGCTTAAATCTAGAAGATGAGACCTTGTTCTTTGGTTCAAGATTAGCTTTTTGCTCTGCAGTAGAAGTTTGCCTGGATTTGCTGAGGCAGTGAGAATTTCTTAGTCACCTCTGCAGAGATGTACCACTGTCTCCAAAGCCTTTAAAAGCTGAATTCTATATAAATTCTCCAGAAGTAAGGATGCTCTGCCCCCACCCCCGCCCCCAGCCCTAACACACCAAGCAACAATGCTATCACAGGGCTGTAGAAGATATGGTTCATATGCTTTATTTGTTTTTCAAACTTCTGAGTCCTATTGGAAACGATGCTAGAAGAGTATGTCCAAGGAAAATTAACTACTTAGAATCGATTTATACATGCTTCACCAAAAGCTGTCTATGACTAACCCACAACCTCCTCTGGAAGCACTCCATGAAAATTCAATACCTGTTTTTCCTCACCCGACCTTCCTGTGCTTACTCTGCAAATAAAACAAGCATGTGAAACAAAACCACTGTTCTGTGTGAAGTGCCATTACACAGTAAAGGTATCAGAGAGGATACAAACAATGCTATAGAGAAATACAGTAAAATATGAGCAGCAAACACACACAGCGGGTCTTGGCAATACAACAGCCTTCTGCAAACCAACCCTGCAAAAATCAGATCTGCACAGCCAGGCACCTTTTGTCATGAACACTGCATACCTAAAACCACATTAAAAAGGAAGGGGGTAGAGGGGAGTAGAAGAGAAAAAAACAACCAATAAAACAGAGTTAAATACCTTTCCAAACACCCTTCTGCAAGCTACTAGAGCTGACTTATTCCGTAGCCCATTGCTCATTCACCTTGTCTTGCCCAAACACACATGTGAGGGAAAACAGATTGTGTCATCTCTTAAAAGTGGAAAGAAACACATACTCCTTTTTGTGGCACTGAGCTTTCAGATACTTTGCCTACATGCTTACAAACCCCCAACAAGGGTAAGCAGCTTGTCACTGGTGCCTAGGCTACCGCTGGGAACTATAACCCATAATTTACTTAAGCCTTGGAGGTAACTGCTCTGTTTCTACAATCAAAGTGTGATTGCTGCTGGATTGCATGTAATTGCTTCAGTTCTGGGGCTTCCCCTACACCCAGCAGAACCTGGAGTGAGTAAGCAACACTTGTTTCTGTTCCTCATGTCCACCACTTAGGGAGTCCGAAGGCCCATCGCTCTAGAAACAGAGCTGGGACTTTCAAAAGGCAGGTGGGAAACTACTACGCCCCAGTCCTGTTCCCTCCAAGATTACACTGTCAAAGATCTCTTCCAGAAAACAGTGTGTAATGAGGAGCAATATCTTCTCTAACCAGATAAAGTTGAAACAGCTAGTATCTTCCTGAATTCTTCATCTCCTTCACAATCCATCTCAAAGGCCAGCTTTGAATTCTGCGTGTCAAGCATGCAAACCCAATGGGCACTTTCTGTGAACGTAAAGTAAATTACACAAGAGTTCTTAATACTATTTGGGGTCAAATAATCTTTTTTTATTCACCTTTGAAAGGATCTAGTAGCAGTCCCATAAGCACCCATAAGCATTAAAGCTTACTCTGCTATTGCAGCTCTTAAACACACTTTAAAAAGCAGCAGCTTACACCTAAATTCACCTTATAAATAAAAAACCCCAAAGCCAAATTGTATTATGACCTATTACAAGAGTAATATAGACACATTGTAACTGAGCACAGATAGTTTCACAGCATGTGCAAAAGACTGCCCAGTACTGGAGGATGAAGCTCTAAGGACAAAATTCAGTGGGCTCATCCTGAAGAGATACAATTTTTCCTGTTAATATCTTGCAACCTGGGGATGAAGTTTCTGAATGAAGGCACTTTATTACAGTGGAGTCTGGAAGCTCAGGACAGGATGGGGGTTTTGGGTTGGGTTTTTTTACTTGTTTGTGGGTTTTTGATAGCAAAGTATATAAAGGGCAACAATTTCAAAATGGAAATAAATGAAGCTACAGTTTCAAGCATCTATAATGACTGAACTGAAAAACTGAAGATGTTAAAAAAAGCTGAGACAGAAAGGAATAAACGTTGCATTAAACCTGTAGTTCTCAAATATCCACACAATTTGGACATGCACTGAAGTAAATCTTAATGTACGAGTCCCTAACCCCTAAAACTATTTTTATGGATTATGCAGGACTCAGGCCAATGAAATATTGTACTTTTCTTTTAAGTAGCCATGAATCTCTACCTCCTTTACAAGCGTGCATAGGAAAAGCCAGTAAATCAGATACTAAATCCACCCAACCTAACATCATTTCTTTGACAGCATCTTACGAGCCAGAATAACATGCAAGAACATGTCAAGTTTCCTTCTGGTTGCTAATCAGACATCAGATTCAGATTTTGGGATTAGTCCTAACAATCTAACAATCATTTCTTTAAGTGGTATTCATTTATACAGATATTTAGAAAAATCTGTACTTGTCATCTGTCCAATTCCTTTTTTAATCTTGCTTAATTCTCAGTCTCAACAACTTCCTGCAGCAGATGAGCTTCAGAATCTAATCACATCATGCATAGAAAGGATATTCTTTTAATTGCTATAGATTTCCTAACTTCTGGCCTCATTCACTCCCCCTCCACCTTTCTTCCCCAATTCTTTCATCATCAGGACAGGCAGGACCAATGCTGTAGCTCTGCTGTTTCTAGACCATTCATACTTTACCATTACACCTGCTCATTCACCTCCATAGATAAAATAGCTCAGCCTTCGCACAAGCAAGCTTTCCTGTGCCCTTGTGTGTTTGGGTCACGTTTTGATACGGAGTTCAGACAGCCTGAGACAGTATCTCAAGCCAGAAACATCATAAAAACAACCGATGAGGTTGCACCTCAGACTGACCTACAAGTATTGCAATTATTATTATTTTTTTAGCCAACTAACACAAGCAGACTCACTGCAATCTGTAAGGTGTGTTTCACCAGGTATCTGGAGAAGCCTGTAGAGATGCCAGGTAAACTCAGAATTTTCTAAGGCACATAAAGGTACCAGCCTCCTAGGCCATTATGCAAAGCAATATGATTTAACCAGGCTGCCCATTCACTCACAGAACAAAACCTACTGCTTTCAAACTGCGAAGAGAATCCATTTCCTGCCAGGAGCCCAGTCTTCCAGGGTGCTCCTCAGGATCAAGGACTACAATTTATGTGGCAGTTAAACGCCTCTAAAAAGTTTCACATGCCAAGTAATGAAAGCAGACCATTTACTTGTGGAAGACAAGCTACATTTCACATGGTAACACAGCTGTCACTATCAGCAACGAGGGATTAAAAACTACTGCTGCTGTGAGATTCAAAACTGTATTTGCAAAGAGAGGTAAAAATACTGCCAACATTACATGGGAAGGGTTATTAAAACAAGCACAGTGCTAACTTAGTCCTTTACAGTTTCAAGGGGAGAGGACTGAAAAAAAAAAAAGCTTGAGTGTCATAAAGATCTTTGAGGCTCTTTTGTGACCTCACTAGGAAAAGAAACAGTCAATCACTGAGAACGATGTGGCTAATAGGTTTTCCTTGCAAAAGTTATTCCAACTACTCTACCATCATTTTCTACTGCAGCTTTCACAGAGACAGGAAACTGCAAAGTAGCTGCTTCATGCTGAGCCAGACATCCAAATGGCTCCTACCCTGCTACTCCCACACAGCCTACTGCTTAGGCCTGCCAGCCCCTCCTGTCTAGGTCTAATCCATAAGGGGCAACACCGCAAATGGCATATGGCCAACGTCATCATGAAGGTCTGAAAAACTGTTATGACTTACACTACTGGTGCACATGTAACCTTAGCATAATTTCTTTATTCAAAATAAAGGCTAAAGCTAATCAGCAGAACTTCTAAGTCACCCTTTTGCTAGTTTGTGATATAGACTGTAATGCAGAAGGGGAGCACTGATGGCCACAGTCTTGCTTTTGAAATTACACAGAGAAACACCACAGTCTGAAGGAGCACTGTTGCTGAGCTCACCTAGTTCTCACCTTCATCTCCAAGGAGGAGAATGGGCTAAGTGGACCTCAAGTCTGACCCAGTAACATCCCTTCTACAACGACCTAACCCCCTGGGGCAAGTCAGGCTCTGGGAGCAGGTGTTGACATTTGCACTGGAACACCACACCCCTTTGCAGACGACCTCACTTCACCAAGGCCACCCCCATACCTGTCTCAGTTCTGAAGTGCCTGGGAGGCAATTCAAGGCAGAGCAGCCCAACTGCAGCCATTCATCAAGTTCTACAGGTGACTGCAGGGGACTGTGGCACATACAGCCAAGTCCTGTGAAGCAGCTGAGAGATACACCAACTTGCTTGTTGGTCACAGTTGTGACCAAAGCCAAGCTTACATTTGGGGAGGGAACACAGGTTGGGCTGGTGATGGCTGAGGAAGTGGAAAAAAGCCTATGTATCTACATGCAATTTAACTGAGAGAGCCAGGCTTACTGGCATGAAAGAAAAATTAATACATGAAGACCACAAGCAAAAATATTCCCAAACAGCTATTTATAGCTTTGACCTTTTAGATTTTCTGCATCACTAACTCAAGAAACAGCCTGCTGCCTGGCAAGCAGAGGTGAATGAAAGGAGAGCAATGCCAACTTGTTACAGAGAGCCCTTGCTAAAGGGATGCTGTCAGTCTCAAATTTTAAATTTCTATCTAATAGACAACTATTGCTACAAAAAACTTGTGGAATTAACATGATTTTTGGAAGGGTGTGTGGTAGGGTGTCTTTTTAGTCTTTGCTTTACACCCTTGTCACCACTTGGTGCATAAATAATCAATTTCAATGCTCTGCTGACAACAGCATTTCATGTAATACACTCTCCAGCATATGCTTTTCAAGAGGTTGGAAGAAGTGCTTGCTTCTAGCAGAAGGAAAGGAAAAAACTGGAAGGATAGCCAAGAGTCTTACAGAAAAGTGGTAGAGATTACTGTCACCTTCCCTTCCCTTTCCCAGATAATTTTTTTCAGTGTTATGTTAAATGTTGTACTTGGGACACCTCACCAGAAGAGGACACATTCTAAGGTTTGATATTTCTTTCCTGGTTTTTTTTTTGTGGGTTTGGGTTTTTCTTTTTTTTTTTCCCCCAGGAAGGGGGGAGGGGTGTGTGAAATGAAAGATGACAAACAGATGACAATATTACTGGAAGGATGTTATGAAATACACTTTAATTCCAAGTGTATAATCCAGATTTTGTTCTTCAAAGTTTTGAATTTTCAAGCATTAAAGAGATCAAGAATTTGTATTAGAACAGGTAGAAAGCAGCAAAAAAAGATGATCTCAGGAGGAGGAACTGAAAACACTGCTCATTTTAATTCCTAGAAGTTACGTAACCAGAACACTTACATGCTATTTGCATGGAACACAACTTTGTAATTATTGTTAATGTACTTATGCACATAAAGACAGCGTGGAGCAAAGGCAAAGGAAACAGTAACAGAACAAACCCTCAGAGGAAGAGAGGCAAGAAGAAAGCTGGATGGCTGGGCAGGAAGAAGGGATTGGGAAGGGACTAGCACAGAGGTCTAGTTGAAACAGCAATGAGCTGTGTATACATTTCAGTTCCCATTTGCCCAACTTGGCTAATTACAAAGCCACTGCCTAGACAAACATGAGCAAAAATTACAAGACCTCAGTAGCCACGAGCCGCTTTAATCTCAAAATTCTTACAGTACCATAATCCTCAGACCAGTATTTTAAACATAAAAAGCACAGGAGGCTTTTCTTAACTTTCTTGCTAGCTGTACATAAGATACAAGGTAGCTAGTTCTGGCCAACTGCTTTCATTGAAGCATTAATGCAATATTCTTTTAGAAATTAATTGGTGAGTTTTCTTCAATTAACTAGTGATAAAAATTAAGTTTCCAAAGAAAGGATGTGCTCTGTAACATTTGCCTTGCTCTTACCAAATCAAACTCATCTACTTTGCAGCCCTTAAAAAAGAAGGGTGAAGTATGTTTGCTGTGTAGCTTTTGCTGTAAAAGCACAATCTGTAGTTTATACAACCTCTCAAGTAGTATCTAAGCAGGTATAAGCTGCTGGTATATGTCCTGGTTTCAGTCAGGATAGAGTTAACTTCATTTGTAGCAGCTGATGGAATGCTGTGTTTGGGAGTTAAAATGAAAGCAGTGCTGAGAACACCCTGATGTTCTTAGTTGCAGTCAGACAGTCAAGGACTTTCTCAGCTTCTTCGTATTTCTCTATTCTTGAGAAAGGAGGGGCGAAGCCAGGACAGGTGACCCAGATGGGCCAAAGAGAGTATTCCATGCCAATTACGTCCTGCCCAGGATAACGGGGGGGCTGAGGGGAGAAAGAAGAGGGGCGGTGGCGGGACGCGTGCTTCTTGGGGGGACGGTCGGGTTCCGGGACAGCTCTGGGTGGTACGGCCTGAGTTGTGTGGTTCGGGGAGAAACTGCATTGGGAATCAATAGTTTCATATTCTTTTGCTCTCAAGTCCTGTTAGCATTGGTATATTTTATCTTTCTGTTATCTTAGTAAACTCTCCTTATCCCAACCCACGGGCCTCTTAGTTTCTTGGGTTTGGAGTTATTTGCCCCTTCCTTTTCCCTTCCCTTGTTCCCCCCTTTTTCCCCTCTTCCCCTGCTCTTTTACTTTAAGAAGCAGGCAGCTGCGTGGATCTCGGCCCACAGCTGGGGTGAAACCATGACAGTATAGCACACAAGATTACTTCTGGGACATAACTCAGATTTAAATTCTAGAGAACCAAAGTGGGGTTTTGTCAGTCTTTTTTTCAAGTAACCTCAGGCATCAACAGTTATACTCGCACGCTGAAGGACTCACTCGGAGGGCATGGGATTGCAAGGAAGGGGAATTAGCTATAAGAAACATTTTTACCACTGGCAGTTAGTATCTGGCTTCAGTCCTTAAGAAAATGTTGGGGTTTAGACCCAGCCAGCAGCTGAGCACCATGCCACCGCTCATTCACTCTTCCCCAGCCCCAGTGGGATGGGGAGGTGAATCAGAACAAAAGAGGTAGTAAAATGTCCTCCTGTGTTGGGATAAGGACAGTTTGCCAGGACAGCAGAGGAAGAGGAAAATAACAACCCTAATAAAAGGGGTACACAAAGCAGATGACACACAATGCACTCTGCTCATCGCCCAGAACCCAATGCCCAACGTGCCCCAAGCAGCAACTCTTCCTCCCCCCTTATTATAGCCTGAGCATGACATCACATGCTATCAAATATCTCTTCCCCTAGTTTGGATCAGCTGTCCAGGCTGTCACCTCCCCCAGCTTCCCATGAAAATTAACCCTATCCCAGACAGAAACAGGACCAAAAGCAAGCATCAATTCTGGAGAAGGCAGACAACAAATGCTCCCAAAAACTACCAGTGGAACAGCTGGTAAGATGGAGTTGACTGGATTGTATGTAGATGCCAATTTACTGAACTGGTGAACGCAGATCTAGTGACAGTGGCAACAGGTGCAGAGATCCGAACAGCTGGGCATGGTGGAGTAAGAAAGCTTACTGAAGGAAAAAAGCCAAAAGTAAGAAAGTGGCAGAAGATGAGCAAGCACTGTTCATATGTATACTGCCCATTTAAATGTCCCACCATCAAGTACTAAAGCAGGAAATAAGCGTCCTTCATGTACGCATGAGCCACTTCTTTCTGTGGCACGCTGAAGCCATCACATGGCGCGGACAGGATAACCAGGCAATCAGGTCCAGCCAGTGCAGGTTTGTGAAAGGCAGGTTCTGACTAACTTGATCCCCTTCCACAACAAGGCAACCTGCTTAGTGGACGTTGTCTACCTAGACTTTAGGGAAGCCATTGACACTGTTTCCCACAGCATTTTCTCAGAGAAACTGGCTGCTCACAGCTTGGGAGGGTCGGCAGTTTTAATGAGTGGCGATCAATGGAGTTAAATCCAGTTAGTGGTCAGTCACAAGTGGTGTTTCCCCAGGGCTCAGTGCTGGCACCAGCTCTGTTTCATGTTTTTATCAATGATCTGGTTGAGGGGATCGGGTGCACTCTCAGTAAGTTTGCAGATGACACCAAGTCGGGTGGAAGTATTGATCTTGAGGGCAGTAAGCTCTATAGAGGAATCTGGACAGGCTGGATCAGTTGGACAAGGTCAATGACAAGGTCAAGTTTCAGATCCTGCACTTGGATCACAACCACCCAAGCAGTGCTACAGGCATGGGGACTGGTTATGGGAGCTGGTTGACAGCCAGCTGAGTATGTGCCAGCAGTGTGCCCAGGTGGCCAAAACAGCCAACAGAGCCCTGGCTTGTATCAGGAATAGTGTGGCTAGCAGGTCTAGGGAAGTGATTGTTCCCCTGTACTCAGTTCTGGTGAGGCCACACCTTGAGTGCTGCATTCAGTTTTGGGCCCCCCACTAACAAGAAAGACAATGAAGTGCTGCAGCGTGTCCAAAGAAGAACAATGAAGCTGGTGAAGGGTCTAGAGTACAAGTCTTTATGAGGAGCAGTTGAGGAAATGAGGGTTGTTTAGCCTGGAGAAGAGGAGCCTGAGGGGAGACCTTATCTCTCTCTACAACTACCTGAAAGCAGTTTTGGTGGTGGGTGTGGGTCTCTTCTCAGAGGTAACAAGTGATAGGACAGAGAGGAAATGGCCTCGAGTTATGTCAGGGGAGGTTTAGACAGAATATTCAGAGAAAGTTTCCTCATTGAAAGACTTGACAAGCACTGGAACAGGCTGCACAGGGAAGCAGTCGAGTTGCCATCCCTGGGTGTGTTTAAAAGGATGTTCAGATGCAGTGCTTAGGGACAGGGCTTAGTGCTGGACTTGGCAGTGCTTGGTTAACGGCTGGACTCAATGATCTGAAAACTCTTTTCCAACCAAACTGCTTCTATGATTCCATACTCTCAAATCATAAGATCACCCCAGCTTTTATGATATCAAAATGAGACTAAATTTCAGGGGAAGAACGAACGAACTACATGTTACTGCCTGCAAATGCCATAAGTCATTTTGGGACATCAAACAGCAGAGCTCCTATAATACTCCCGCAGCGGGGAAAACACAGTTTCATGGAGGATTTGACAGGTGACAAAAGGACTCACTGGCACTAGTTCAAAGCTCATGATTTCAAGGCTTAGAAACATGAAAACTACATGACAAAAAAAACCCTGGCGACCGATCTTTAACCCTGGTTCTTACCTCAGCAGGTTTCTTTTGTTCATTTGCTGGTGTTTTTGACTTGCTCCTGTATTTAGAACAAGAAGAAAAGGAAGTGGAAGGACCTGTAAAAAAAAAAAAAAAAAAGACAAAAAAAGAACCATTATAGCCCATTTCAATTCATTTAATTTTTCAGTAAAACACAAGGCACTCCAATCTCTTGAATTATCATAATTTTTTGACAAGACGTGGGCAAAAAAAAAAAACCCTCTCAGGCAGTCTGTAGGCTTGATTACAGCTCCTCCTGTTCCACTCGTTCTTTGTAAAACCACAGCACACGGAGTTTATGGTTACATTCTGCTCTGCCCAATACAAGCACGAGTAAACAGAAACAAGAAGGCAGACCACTTTCCTTCATTTCTAACACAGTGGAAGGAGGAGTAAAACCAAGGACAGAGTTTGCAAGTGCTAAAAAAACCCCACAAAAAAAAAAAAGCAATGATGCAAAAGCATGCTGATGAGAGATGCAAAAAAAACCCCCATAGTGTGATGCCTAGACATTTCTGGGAAAAATGTTATTTCCATACAGGATACACTGATGACTGGCAAGGAATATGACAGTGAATCATATACCCAGAGTTATTAGATAGGCACAGGTTTATAAGCAGCAAAACAGACCCTGCCATATGGGGCTGAGTTTTTTGTGGATAAAATGGGAAGGTGCAGCCTCAGACAGATGTGTCCCAGGGAAGATTTAAAATATTGCTTTACTATATTGTTTACAGGGAATATATCAAAACCCAGTATAAAACAGCATAACAATCAATATAGTGGTTATATCTCTATCTTATATATAACTCTAATATACCAATACTCAAATAGCTTGCCACCCCCAGTAGTTTTAAACTCGAGGCTCTATACCATAACAGGCAACAGGACTCCTTTAAAAAAATTATTACAAAACAGGACCTCGGACAGTAAATCTGCTCTTGAATTGCAGATTTCTTTCTCCCAACTCTGAAAGGGAAAGGCAAACAAGTTGTTTGTTTTTTTTTTTTAAATTCCAGGTAGACTCAAAACTCCACCCCACTGGTTTACAGGATCCTTCAACTCGTTTTCCTCCTGTAAGAGGTTTCAGGATACCAGACCACAGAATACAAAAAGAAATCAAGAAACAAACTTTTTTTTTTTTAATTGTAAGAGGTGAACCGGTCTGCCCTCAAACCACAGAAGAAAACCACAAGGGGGTGATAGACCAAAGAAAAACTTGTAGGTATTACTTACTCTCATTGTCTGAACTGTCACTGGTGCTTAGATGCCTGTGGCGTTTCATCCTGACGCATCCTAAAGAGAAAAAAAAATTTGATGGCAACCATTCTACCAGAAAATCACCGGCTGCTGGCTGACGCCAAGCTCTTCGCACTGCAGGCAAAGCTCAGGCTGAAGAGCTTTCAGGCGCACGAATAATCCCAGTTCAACCACTACGTTTTATTTCTCCAAGCAACTACTAGAGCACGGTCTTATTTGTGAAACTGAGCACCCTCAAAGCCCGCATGCCTCTGCTGGGCAGAGCCTGCTGGAGATTTCGCAGGAAGGAGTGCAACCCGCCAGCTGATTCCCGGCAGGGCGTGAGCGGCAGCGCTCCTCTCTCCGAGGAGACTCAATGTCCCATCTGTTCAGCCAGAGGAAGAGTTGCCATGGTGGCAGTCGCTAGCTGAGAGACGATGGAGGCCAGGAAGCAAGGTGGATGCACAGCAAGGCGAGGATTTAGAAATACAGCTCACCTTAAAAAAAAAAAAAGGAAAGGAGAAAGGTGGGGGAGGGAAGAAAGAGGGAAAAAACCCACCAAAGGCATCCATTCAAAACAAAAGGCAGATTTTAAATACAGACAATCACAGAAAATGGTGAGTGATGCCATTTAATTTAAATGATCTGATCACCAATTAGTTCACAAGGAATGTAGTTATCAAGGGTTTCAGATCAAGGGTATCAGTGAGAAATACTTCTGTGGCACTGCACTGGTTCCATTAAATAAAGGGATTTAGCTTTATGAAATTGATTTTAGAATGTGAAACGCATAAAGAGTGTGGGGAAGAGGAAAATTCTGCACTGCTACTTAACAAAAGAAAGACCAAGCTAGTGATCAACTATATACACTCATGAGTGCCAGTGGAGATCCATACAAACTCCTGTAAACCCTGCCATTCTGTAATATACCACATTGCACTTGTTAAATAAGAACCAATAACGGTTTACAATTAAAATCCAGTAAATAAAAATCACTCCAACTTGAATGAGCAAATCAATAGAGGAAAAAAAACTCCTCACACTTTTTTGTTTTAAGCAGAAGATAGGAACAAATAGGTTACATATCAAAGTATCCTACCCAAGACAGACCTGAAATGCCCACAGTATTAGCAGTGCCAGACTGGCTGCACCTAAAACCACTTCATTTCTCTAACAAAAAACACCCCATGTGCCATTAAAAAAAGCAACAAAGCTTAATATCCCATTTGATCATAGAATCATTAAGGTTGGAAAAGACCTCCAAGATCATCCAGTCCAACTGTCCCCTTACCACCCACATCACTTACTAAACCATGTCCTGAAGTACCTCATCAACCTTTCCTTAAACACCTTGAGAGACGGTGACTCCACCACCTCCCTGGTCAACCCGTTCCAATGCTGAACCACTCTCTCAGAGATGAAATTTCTCCTAACTTCTATAAACTCTCCACGTTAGTTACTGTAAAATGGGTCTCGAGATTATCCAAAGACCAGGGGATAAACAAGATTTCCAGATAAAAGCAGCCTGTTCAGAAGCTCTGAAGAGACTGCAATTGAATTGTCTGCAGCACAACTGTTTAAGTGGAAATTTTCAGCAGGTTTTACATTTAAGAGAGTGAGTGTACTGACTCCAAATGCAATGATCACTCAAGGTTTAAAGCAATCCTTTTAACCGACCTGTTATGAAAAGATATTGCCCATGCTCCTGCAAGCTGAAAAAGGGAGTAACACGTGCAGTTTTCGACCAGGTAGATACAGAACTTCTGACCCAGGTATTTAACCCGGGGGAGGACAGATGGACATGATGGTCAACAGGAAGGAACATCAAAAGGTGTCATTTGTATCACTTTAAGCAAGGTATAAACTCCCACTACATGACAATTAATTTCACATTAATTCACCTTCTCATAGCTCAGCCAACCAGGGAACAAGACAGCCATGCTGCGTACTACAAGAGATCAGCGTCTAACAGAAGACCTACATCAAAACCAGAATACCAAAACCACTGCAAGGGCTTCACATTCAGCTAGCAATGGAACATGGCTTGTGCTGGCACCAGTCAGATCAAGGAACTCTAATGATTCTCTTAGGCAAAAGCTGCTTGATGAGTAGAAGGTTCTTGGCATAGAAGGCCTTGTCTTTGTGCACGTTTGGGGGCACCAGACTTGAAGTTAACTGCCAGGTACTGAGAAGAGGACTAGATGACTACTTTCACCTTGCCAACTTGTGCAGTTTAAAGGCAGGGATTTTAATCAAGAACAGTTAAATGGCGTGACCTGTTTGAAAGCTTGAATTCCAGCAGCCAAACCCCAGCCCCCCCAAGTACACTGCCCTCCCTAAGGAGGGGTGGGTTTTGCATGTAGGAACACCTTCTCTGCTGGCGGCCTTCAGCTGCAAGCTGCTCTGGCTTAGAGACCGACAGGCAGGTTACAAGACCTTGGGAGACACTGAACAGCTGCATCTAGGTGTGTCAGACTGCATATTCCTCCTTTCCATTTCTTAACAAGAAATGCAAGTGCTTCCTGCCGCTGCCTGCTTTGTTTTTATGTTCAGATGAATTTTTGAGCAGTTGTTAAAAGGTGCTGAAAGCTTATGGCAGGCAATTCTCATCTCTTACAGTCTATATAAACACCCAGCAATAAAGGCTTCTCACTCCATACTACAGGCAGCTATCTGCAGAGCACATGAACACTCAATTAAAGTAGTGTCAAACACGAGGTTGAGAGAGACAACTGCAGAAGGGAACACCCAGAAAGCCTGGACTTCTGCCTGGGCAAGTGGGAAAGCAGAGAGGAGATGGCTACTTCAGAGACAGCTCACACGCAAGTTTAACAAAACAGCAAGCACACCTCTGCCTACAGCTCTGCAGGAGGAAAAATCCCAGCAAACCAAAACAACCCCAAAACAAAAAAAAAACCCAACCAAAACCAACAAAAAAGCCCCCACCCAAAACATACAAAACCCAACCAATAAAGAGAAGTTAAAAATTAAGGAGTTATATTTGAGAAGTGGATTTGTAGCAGCTCAGGCAAGATTTACACCTCCATCACAGTGCACACAAATAGGGTATAAGCCCCAAATAACAACATTAGATTACTGCCTGGTTTTTTTCAGCAGTATTAATCAGAAAAAGTGAACAAGAGCCCACAGGGCTACAAAAAGGCTTGCTGTATCCAGGAAGACAGGGTATTAATGTGTCCAACATGGTACAAGTTCACTGCCTCTCCCTGCATGACGCAGGATTAACAGCATCACTCAACACAACCACCTCTGCAAGGTGCTCCATTGCTGGTTTTAATAGGAGACTCCTTTGCTGTACACCCCTGAGTGCACTGGGACTGCCACAGGGCTTCCAGTTCACTTCCACCCCAAAGCCTGATGGCTCATCAGAAAGGCTCACTGAGGAAGTTTCAACTCCCTGGTTTTAATTTGGGATCCCAAATTCACACCCATTTTGTGGTAAAGCTCCCACCTCCCTCCTTCGCCTGTCTTTGCACAATATGGACGAATGAGCAGCCACTCAGCTAGGAAGACAGATTCAAAGTCAACCCCTACAACATGGAAACTGATGTCAGCCTTTTCCAGCTTCAGTAACATTCCCTCTGACGCAGTCCAGACCTTCTAGTTTGTCCCTCTGCTTCAGACAACGATACTATAGCTGGGTGATAATGGCTCAGAGCAAGGCTGCAAGAGCCCTGTGCTTCAATTCCTTGAGAGATACCATGAAAAAAATCTAAACAAACAAAGCCCAGGCAAAACACATACTTATATACCCCTAAAACAGCTAACAGAAAGGGCCATCCACACATCAAAAACTCAAATCAAACAAGCAGAACCAAAAGTCTCACAGAAATTGGTACCATCTCTCATATATCCTAGCTTTACCAGTTTTCTAACTTCACCCCTGAAAACTATGGGGACAATAAAGCCTACCATAAAGGAGCACAATTCATTTTTTCAACATGTGCATCAAGATTTAATGAAAAGGTGAGAAGTAAATTCATGAGATTGCCAGTATCCCATTCCTACCTCAGAGTATCAGTTACAACAAACGGCATGTGGCAACACCAGAGAATCAAGTAAATAGCATTATTTTTACACAGAACCAATAAAAATAGTGGGTTTACGTCAAGTAATACATTTCCCCCACAGAACAGTTAAAAGGAAATTTAGAAAACAGCCTCAAATAGATGATGCTTGTAAAGTAAAAAAAAAAAAATCTAAGAAAAGATGAGCCATCATTAGGAGTGTGATAGAAATGCCACACAGTGAGCAGCTAAAATCATCAGCCTCCTTCCAACTCCTTTTTCTTCATCCATGTGTTCTGCAAACATGAAGCTTCTTGTTTGAATTTTGAGGACTTAGTTTTTAGCAGTTTAGAAAGTTTAAACTTTCTAGCACTATCAATGTACAAAGAAAGAAAAACAAGGGTGGCAAAGCAAGTTAACGCTGAAATGCTGAGGAGTAAAAGAACTATGTGGTGGCTCCACCCCCCTCAAAAGTCCCAAGAAAAACCCTATCTGCTGGGTTGGCTGGGATGAAATTAATGTTCTTCATGTTGGCTAGTGCAAGGCTGTGTTTTGGATTTGTGCTGAAAACAGGGTTGATAATGCAGGATGTTCTTATTACTCATGAGCAGTGCTTACACAGAGCCAAGACCTTTTCTGCTTCCCACCCCACCAGTGAGTAGGCTAGGGGTGCACAAGGATTAGGGGTCAGTAGTCCTGACTTTGTGCCCTCCCAAGTGACCAAAGGGATATCCCATACCATATGATATCATGCTCATCCTATAAAGCTGGGTGAAGGAGGAAGAAGGGAGGGGACACACATTTGTCTTTCCGAGTACCTGCTACACGTGATGCAGCCCTGCTCTCCTGGAGCTGGCCGAACACCTGCCTGCCCATAGGAAGCGGTGAATTAATTTCTTGTCTTGATCTGCTGGCATGCATGGCTCTTGCTTTACCCATTACACTGTCTTTATCTCAACCCATGAGTTTTCTCATTTTTATTCTTCCAATTCTCTCCCCCATGCCACCAGGGGCGGGGGGAATCATAGAATGGTATGGGTTGAAAGGGACCCCAAGGATCACAGAGTTCCAACCCCCTGCCACAGGCAGGGACACCAACCTCCAGGGCTGGATCTACACAAGGTTGCCCAGGGCCCCATCCAACCTGGCCTTGAACACCTCCAGGGATGGAGCATCCATCACCTCTCTGTGCAGCCTGTTCCAGCACCTCACCACTCTCTAAAGAGCTTTCCCCTAATATCCAATTTAAACCTTCCCTCCTTTCACTTTAATCCATTCCCCCTTGTCCTGCCATTATTTATTCTTATTTACATTATTTAAAGCTGGTTCCCCTCCTGTTTGTATGCTCCCTTCAGGTACTGAAAGGCTGCAATGAGGTCCTCCTGCAGCCTTCTCTTCTCTAGGCTAAACAAGGCTGGGTGATGCTTCACTGATGGCTGGGGTTAAGCCACAGGGTTAAGCTTACATCCCATCACTGTGTACTAATTTTCAGGCAAATAGGGATGCTTTGGCTATGGATTTAAGATGTGCTCAAGCCCTACGGTCAAGCACACAGTACCTTAAAAATTACCACTAAAAGTAAGAACACAACATGCCTTGATCTAAAGGGTTTTCTTTGACTTTTTAAAAATCCCCAGAAGGACTAACAGCTGATCAATTATTTGTACGACCACGTACACAAATCCCAAAAGATGCTGACCTTCAGGGAACTTTGTAAGTGAAAATTAAAATGTAGAAGTGACATTAAGATATCACCATGTTGCAAGCAAAGACATACTTGACTTTCCAGACAATTGTTGCAATGGAACATTTTCTGGCCAAATTTTTCATTAAATACCAGTGTAGTTCCTGAACTTGAATCGTATTCCACCCCTGCCACATTTCAGACTTGTCAAGCCATGGCTGCGTGCCTACCCCAGATCTGCTCACAACAGCTTAAGACAAGGACCTCAACTTAAGGAAAGATAAATAGGCCTCATTCCCTGCTGTCACCTGAAGACCTGAAACACAGGTCAAGATGCCCTTCAGGCGTTCAACCAAAAATAAGCTCAGGAAACACACCCTGCTCAGCCACGGAGAGCAACTTCGCAGTGCCAGCATTTCCTTGGCTTCCCCCAGGCTGCTGCTCATACTGGGAATTCTGCCCTGGAGCCAAATCTGATGCTGGAGCCAGCACATCACTGCTGGATAGCCAGGAAAAAGCCATGCTGCACTCACCTGGCTGAAATTGAAGCTGGATCCCAAGCAAAGAGTAATGAACCTATGAGCCAAGAAGTGCAAGAATCTGACTAAAAGGGTAACAGTGATATTTCAAAAAATATAAGGGAGGTTTTTTTATAATTAAAGATTTCTAAGTTATATTTGCTTTTTTTTTTCCTTATTTACAAATACTTGCAAAACGAAGCAAACAAGAAACAGACACTTGCCACAAGCACCATTCTCTCCTCTCCCCAAGGAAAAGCAATGTTGCACTGACTTAAGGCACTTCCCATTTATGACAAGCTAGTCACTATGCATTTACTCAAAAAAACCCACCCAAAACTCCAAGCAAAGAGTCAGGAGACATTTAAACAGCAGACAATTAACATTTCAGAGCCTTATTCAAAGCAAAACTTCATTTCAAATACCTGCAGAAACAGCAGCTACAAACGTTATTATTCCCTTTTCAGTTTGCATCAGCATAAACAACCGTATTTACAAATTAAGTTCAGCCTTTTGTTCTGACACATTCCTCAGCATAGTTCATCATTAAAAGAGTTAGTAGAA
Organism: Hypotaenidia okinawae; assembly: GCA_027925045.1. Taxonomy (NCBI): domain Eukaryota; kingdom Metazoa; phylum Chordata; class Aves; order Gruiformes; family Rallidae; genus Hypotaenidia; species Hypotaenidia okinawae. The sequence continues at coordinate 142,638,283 of BSDF01000001.1, forward strand.
AGAAGGATAAGGTATCTCACAGAGTCTGAATTCACACAGTATATTAAGCAAGAATCAGTGACAAGTGTACAAAATGAATCCTTAAATCCAGCCAAGATTTCTGAACAGAACAGTATCTCCAAGGAGTAGCTGTCCTTCCTTCCTAGCTTCAATTTGTTGCAAAGAAAGGTTAAACTTAGCCATACACTACTCAGTACCTATTAAAAACTATACAGAAGGAAAAGGCAACCAAGAAATTCAAGGAACTGTTAACACAAATATATCCTAGACCTGTGAGATTTTATTTCTTCACATTTTAAAATAGACTGACAAAAATGGAATCAGACACAGCATTAAGGCAACTTTCAAATGGGACAAAAAGAATAACCTACTTTATTAAAAAGAAAAATAGCATCTACATATAAATCCAACTGACAAGCTACATGCAACTCTCAGATTAAAATTATGTACTTAACACTTCTACAATACAGCTTGTCTACAAAAAAAAAAAAAAAAAAAAAAAGAGGCAGAGGCAGTAGGTAGAAATTTCCAAGTCTCCAAAATGTGGTTTATGTAACTGTTAAATTTAGATTAGGAAGCAAATTATCTTGAAAGGTCTCCAGGAAATGTAGTACAGTAAAACCATTTAAATAGGTCAAATTTCATAGTCAACTGCCAGGGAAATTACGAAATATGAGTAGAGTTAACACAACCTTTCAAATAACTAGAGGAAGAGAGATCACTCGTGTTTGGGTTTTTTATTATTATTTTTTAATATCCTATCTAATCTCACAAAAAGGCTATATAAACTGGAAAAAACACCCACTCAAAACTTGGGGTAGCAATATTTGATGCACTGAAAGGGTTTGAAAGGTTAAACAATTCACAGAAAAGGGAGTTCAACCAAAAAAAAAGGTAGCATTTTTCTTTAACTCTACTGAGAAAAGTTTTTTAAATTATTAATATATGCCTAACTCTACCTAAGAGCCCTTGTAGCAGAGCAACTGCATCTACCCCATTCTCCTCTCACACCCAAAATAAAATCTTGGTTTATTCTCTGAAGACTGTACCAGAACTGCCACAAAATAAAACTTTTCTTACTACTATTTCATACTAAGACTTGGTTATTTTAACCTGGAATTCAACAGGTTCAACAGAGGCAACACTACCAGCAACAGCAGATTCCTTTGTCATTAGGTAAATAAGTAATTTTAAAGGAATTTCTTAATAAGGAACTCTATGTTACAGAAATCTTGCTAATAACAGGGGTCTGTATGAAGTGCAATAGTGTCTCAAGCTCCATTTTACTTACATGTGACCTTTTCATGGAGGGCAATTTGGCAGATGCCACAAGGATACTGTGGGTTTAAAAATAAGTAGAAAAAAACCCCGAAATATCATCATCCAGCATGACTTACTCCCTGAAACAGTTACATTCTGAACTGAATTTGGCTGATAGATCATAAAACCAAGATGAAGAAACCCCAATATAATCCCCCCGCATTCATTTGTGGATTATGGGCCAAAAGGGAACCCTGACATCATTTCATGTGCCCTTCTACAACAATGATTCATCTAGTGCAAAGCACTTAACGCCCATCATTTTGCTTTGCGAATATAAAAAGAGGGTAAGTGATGCTACTTCACATTTACAACATACTTTGACAATACAAGGAAATACAGCACACCCCAGCTACAACTGCCTTACCTACCTTGAGAACAGAAGTGTAGCTTTTCATCTCCAGTGCCGTGTCTGTGGGTCAACCCACCACGGAAGCAAGGGGCTGACAGACAGGGTGCACACACAAATGACAGGACAGGGGCAGATTTCCGTCAGAGGCCTTCAGCTAAATCGCCTCATGCCAAGTAGTGTGTTAAAAACAAGAACTCCTTCTCAGAAGGGAAAGTCGCCGGCAACACGCACAGTGCCACCATTACCTCAACAGAAACTCCCCTGGAGGCTAGAAAGAAATTAAATTGTGCACTCTTCCCTGAGCTGACCAAAAAGCCTTATTTTGGTCTTTGAAGCCAGCTGTACATGTTGGCCTGTACACAGAGCAGCCAGGTGGGCCAGGCTGACATGGAAATATTTCTGCCCATTAAACACTGCAGCTTCAGCATTAGCACCTTGAAGATGATACCAATCTGGACAGAATCATTTAAAAAAAAAACCCCACAAACATCAGACTGTCATTAATTCAGGAAAATACACCAATGTGTACGTGGCTCCACTCCTATCTCAGTCCTCATAATTGCTTTCTGCTCCTGAACACAACACTGCCTTTACACCAGCTGTTTATTAGCAGAACTACTGTTTTCCTAAAACACCAGTAGAGATTTGGACACACAAAAAAATTTATTTCCTTCAAAATACCATATTGAGTTTGAGTGAAAGTCTGCTTTTAAAATAGAAAATAAAAACACTTCTTCCCCATAAGCCACAACCAACCTGTCACTACCTGGCATTGCCACAGCAGAGGTACATCTGCCCAGCCCTGTACAGTCCAGTGAACATTCCTCACCCAACTCTCAGCATTGCTCCCAGTCAGGGAGAGGTCGTGGCCCTCAGAGAAGGGAACTGTCACCCTCAGCAGGTGACATACTCAACGTCACTGCCATCATACAGCTGATGGGGTGCAACACCCTGCCAGCACTCCCTTTCTGCCCAACTCAGCCAGGCTCACTGCACAGCTGGGGTGTCCTCCATGAGGATGAAACAGAGGAGTAAGTCTCCAGCAGGTGTTGAACATAGGCAGCCAACAGAGTGCCACCATCTTGTCTGCCACACAGCTGGTCAGTGCCTGAGGTGGAGGTGCCTGGCAGGGCAGGTAGGCCCACAGGGCAGGGAGGAGCATCACTTCACCAGAGGGAAGCTATCAAAGCTCTCACTTCCTCAGGCCAGTGTCACACAAACCAACCACCTCCTCAGGCTGCTGGAAACTCCACAGTGGCTATTTGATCCCTGAAGAAAAAGGCTCAGGAGGCAAGAGCTAGCTCAAGTATGTCCCCCTCTCACTACACAGGTGCAGCAAGCCTTGCTGAAAAGCACCTAGCCCAGCTACTCACACTCTGGGAGCTCAATCTGTTCCAAAGAGCCCTCAGCAGGGGAGACGCAGTCTGTCTGTTTCACAGGCCTCACTCAGATGAAAACTCCTACCCAACATTAAAACTGAGGCATCTAATAAGGGGCAAAATAAGAAAGAACCCCCCACAAGCCCACATGTACTTACTCAACAAAGACGAGGCTAAGGACAACATCCGCTTTGATCAAAGACTGGCACAGACGTACTGCTACTAAAAATGGACCAGGACCAGGTCATCCATCGTACCCAGTGCTAAGCTGGGTAAACAAGGACCTGGGTGCCCAGGAGTTCCCCCGGGGTGTTTGACACCCGAAGACAGCCACGTGAACTGTCTCTGCAAGGAGACTGCAGTCACAGGCGCGCCAAGTGCCAGCGAGAAACAGGAGCGGCGCACACTGATATGACTGAGCAGAAAAACCTCAGAGAGCGTTTAGCAGGGTTCTTTCTATTTTAAGAACTGGTATGATTCATGTTACCTTGGCTCTAAGTGTTTTGCAGTCTTTACCATATCTACCCTCACAATAAGCTCATGTTAAGTAAGCACTGAAAGCCCTGACATTTCAGAGCTGTGGTGCAGAGCAGCCATACATCATGCAGGGAGCCTCTGGCAAAGCAGGCAGCTGCATCCAGGTCTCCCAAGCGCATCTCCTGCGACCTCGCCACTGGCTGCCCTTCCTGCTGATGCACACGCGGAGTCAAACAGAAGAAAACCCCCTGTGATGCGCCAAGTCACTAAATACTGTTGTGCTGCTGTACAGTGACAAAATTGCACTGCAGGGGGCTGGGGGCGGGGGGGAGAAAAACAAACATACAGAAGTGTCACTGCTTAATTGAAAATTTGGCAATAACCAGGATTACACTGGTGGAAGTGAAGCTGCTGCTTTGCCCTATCTGCCTGATGCTGCCAGTGTCTGTTTCTCTGCTCTCCAGCTGTACTAACGCTTGCTTTCATGACAAAACAGAGTTAAGGAATTAGCATCACAGGTAGGAACACAGCCAGGAAATATTACTGAGGGAGGAAGGAAGGGTCTCAAAATGTCATGCACTGTTTGGGATTAAGAAAGCCAGCTTTTCTATTAGTAACATCGGTAACCGTTCTTGAATCCTGCAAGATACTCGCCTGATCAGTTAATTTTTGGGTACTTGCTCATAAAAGCAGGTATATCACTGTTCTTGGGTTTTTTCTAAATATCAAATAACAAAAATAATCAACAGCATCAAATAGTTCACCTGTTCCAACTCATTTTTTTCTTATAATGCTTTGAAGAGGCTAACCACCTGACTGAAAAGTTTTACATCACTAACAACAGTTAACACATTACAAAAGGCAGAAAACACCAAGTTATCTCAAAGGATAAGAGAAAGACAGACGACAAATATTTTGCCATTAGGAAACATCAAGTCAATAATTTCTTTCCTCAGCTGGGAAAAAGTGGTTTTCATTTACAAGTCAAAAAAAGGGCACCAAGGGGATCGCTAGGGATGGAAACAGATCAAGGGAATGTACTGTCCAAAGCAAGTACCTAAAATAATATCTGAACCAGTTCAACTCATTGGTTGAATACTGACATCCTGGTATGCTCTCTAGCATCTCATGCAACACATTTATACCCAGCTGCACTATTTGTTTAGTTCTCTCTATCAAAACTTAACAAGTGTTATTTATTGAGTTAAAAATTAAAAAGACAAAGTCTGTCTTAACTAATGAATTTAAATTAATTTAATGGCCAGTCAATTAATTTAATGTTATGTTCTGCAATATGTAATATACGACACACCAAAGATGTTAAGGGTTCTTTTGTCACACAGGTTTTAAAATAGATTTATAAAATCATAAGAGGCAATCAAGGCTTCTCTAAATCACTAAATGGAGGTGGGAGAAGATACTGTGACCAAGTGATGTTTGTCCATTCTTACGTACAGAGCAAACACAAAAAGAAAAATTACTACTTTTTCTGTCATAACACAAGGTCCAGCAATCACAAATTAAACAGCAAATTTGCTCACTGGGCCTGATGCTGCCCTAGAAAAATGAACCAAGGGACAATTGTACCTGCTCAAGGATTTTAAAATGTACCATCTGGTTTGCTAAAGCAGTCAGGAGGTCTGTCTAAAAGACCACACCAGGTTCGGTTTGTCAAGTGACAAAGTAGAGGCCAAAGTTCTTTTACACTTTTTGAATGAGAGGACACACTCATCATGACCGGCCACTAACATGCCTCTGAATTTCTCTTTGTTCCTCCTCCACGTTGACTAAACAAACAAGATTAAAAAGAGCAAGACTAGACCACCATCCTCTTAGTGTTCCTAGCAGAAAGCGTGTCCTACTCAACCGGTTTTAAAGCAGAATGGATAAAGGTGGCTTTTCTGGCACAGGAAGAAAGGTGCCGCTCCAACAGGGTGGATCACCAACAGCACCGGTACTTGAATAGACAGAGTCAGAAAGTACAGGAAAATACCATCCTTTCCATCCCATGAGGATAAGGAACTAATACAGCTAACCTCCCAAAGCTGCAGGGGCATGGGATAATGAATCTGACCCCAAAGCAGGTCCCTTCATTAACTTTCCACTCCTCTACTGGGAAGAATGGAAATGCCTACAAGCCATGGAGGTAGGGAGGTGTTTCACCACATGGCTTTTATCAGGAATAGTGTAGCCAGCATGACCAGGAAGGCGACTATCCCCCTGTACTCAGCTCTGGTGAGGCCACACTTCAAATACTGTGTTCAGTTTTGGGCTCCTCACTACAGGAAAGACATCAAGGCTCTGGAGCATGTCCAGAGAAGGGCAACAAAGCTGATGAAGGGTTTGGAACACCAGTCTTATGAGGGGTGGCTGAGAGAATTGCAACTGTTCAGCCTGGAGAAGAGCAGGCTCAGGGGAGACCTTATTGCTCTCTACAACTACCTGAAAGGAGGTTGTGGTGAGCTGAGGGTCAGCCTCTTCTTACAGATAAGCAGCTATAGGACAAGAGTGAACGGCTGCAAGTTGCACTGGGGAGGTTCACTTGCCACCTGATTTTATTTGCTACACCTACCAAGCCGCACAGACCAAGCTTTACGGATGAGCAAGACTAGTAGGTCAGTCATTAAGGCCAAGAACAATGTGGTATCTTCTCCCTTCCTTCCTGCAGGACCAATGGAGAAAAAGCATTTGCAGAACATGAGCCATAAGGGGAGTGTGCCATGGCTTTAGGGTAAGAGATCAAACAGACTGAGACCACCTGGCTGAGAAAGGAGGATGCAGAATAGGAGACCTGCCACGAGGTAACAGAGAAGTGAATGATATGAAGAGACCACTCACTGTTCCTCATCACCCAGAAGACAATAGACACACTAAGTTGTTGACCAAACTTCAGAAGAAAGTCATTAAGAGAAAAACAGTAATTTTGCACAAAATTCTTCAGAGAAACTCTATGCTACGTGATGATGCAGGGGTTGAAAAACACAGAGATTGAAGAGAATCAGGCAAATGGAGGACACAAGCTATTAAATACAGTATGTCATGTCAATCTTTTGGAAATCCCAAAGTCAAAATAACACAAAAAACCAGAATTTATGAGAGCTTTATAATGCTTTCTTTTCCTAGCTATCCACTGTTGACCATTATCAGAGACAGTAATTACCCTGATTCTCTAATGGAGCTCATCTGAAACCAGACTTACTCGTAACAATTCTCATCTGTGCAAGGGAGTTTGTTTTTTTAATAGCAGTTCCCAGCCTGACCTCTGTGGACTAGAGACCAGATAGGTGGTCTATAGGTAAATATTGAAGTGAATACATTTACCAGACAAGCTTCTGAGGAGCACTACCACCAGAGATTCTGACAGCTGACATACTGTTGCCCTGAAGAGTTTATTAATTGCTGTGCACTGTAGAGAGCTATTTTGGTTGCAATTACTAAGTAAGAGATTATATCGTTCCCCAGTGTGTTAGCTGTTGGGGTGTTTTTGTTGTTTGGGTTTTTTTTAAAAAAAACATGATATGCAGATCTAACCTACATGCACCTTAGGGCACTATCCATTCAGGATTTTCTTTTGGAGAACTCAAAGGAATGAAAGGAGCAACAGTCCTTCTGGAACAGTCTGAAGCGTATGCAAGCATGTGCAAGTGTGCATGCACACACAAATACACATATATATAATGAATAACTGCTGCACCTCACAAATCTACAAAGGCAAGAGCAGTCTCTGCCTTAGTTTACTGTCTCTGGAGGCACAGCTGTGCCTTCTATGCATAAAAAACTTTAGTCTTAAAATCACCATTAAGCACCATTAAATTGACTGGTGAAACATTCTTAAGGTTTCTATAGCTATTAAAGTGCTGTTTTGCAAAAACAACTGCTTTGAAATCTGTTGCTTTTTTCTTTTTTGCTCATTTTTAGTATCTGCACAAATTAGCAGACACATACCTATTTATATCTGCTCCCAACTCCTGTAGTCAAGTCTAAATCTAACATGAATATCTATGAGCATAGAGAGCTGCAAACATGCTTTATTCCATTTTCTGGATATTGAGCATGGTTAAGAGAACACAAAAGAAAATGGGCTGCAAGGACTTTAAAATGGGTAGATCAACTTTAATCCAAGGAAATTAAAACCTAAACAAAAAACAAAGACACCAAAGCCCCAGCACCAAACCAAACAGGCTGTGAAAATTTTCAAGACTTAAAACCTTTAAAGTATCCAAAAAACAGGCTATATAATACTTGATGGTTAGCACTGTTACAGAACAGGAATTGCTTGAATTATGGCTTTCCTTAACCTGACCAGTATGACATTTTTGTAAGTGACTTGTTAATAAGAAGAAATTTAATACAGAAAAAACACACAGAAGTTCATGTCTATTTAATTATTCCTCCCCCTCCCACCGGCTTCTACACTGCAGAGATTCAATCCCTTTAATAACTAGGCTTTCTATTACATGCCTGAAGTTGAAGAATCCACTACACTTTCATTCCCTTCCATTTTTCCAAATCTGGAAAAGTAATGCTGTTGCACGTGAATCCTTGCATGTTTATTATCTCAAACCTTTCCAAGATAAACACCTGAAGTTAATTCTGCTGTATCCTCACTGACAAGGAAATAACCCAAAACCTGCAGCCAGCATTGTGTCGCTGCATGCTTCAAGTCTGTAAGCTAAACTCTTAAAAAACTACTTAAACTGCTTAGAAACAAAAAAACAACACACCACCCCAATTGTGCTTAACCTTTTGTCTGTAAAGCCCAAACATGATACCGATCCATCTGAGCCGTTAATTTTATTAGTCAGATCTGTCTGGGGTCATATTTTCCAACTGCAACAGCAAAACATGTTCCACCAGAGCCCTGCCAGCAGCACAGAATCAGGTGGGAGGAGAGACCGACGCCGGTTTTGTGTCAAGAATTGCTAAGCCCTGACCCCTGGAAGACAAAGGGATGGTGCAAGAGTATTCAAGGCCAAAGCTCTGTTTGCAGAAAATCAATGGGTTATGCACAATAGCAACTGCACTCAGATGTTCTGAGCCCAGCTGGAGTCTGTAGATCTTGTCTCTAAATTCAGAGTATCTGACACCAAAAACTAGAAGGAAAAAAACCCCAAACTAAAAGCACCACATGCTCAACCCCCTTTTTAAGTTTTATTTAAACAGTCAAAGCAGAAGTAAGCTTTTAACTAGAAGTCTTGAAAGTGAGGTGACTGCATCCCTTTCCTTTGCCACTCCTTATGATCTTTGGTAGCCAGCCAAATGGCTCAGCTTCGCTTTGCTTTCCACATCAGTCCAAAAGTTGAATAAGGAATACAACTTGCATCGGGAGAGGGCTTTAGAATCACATTAGAGACACACAACAGAGATCAGCTACCTCGGTTCACTGGACAGCTTCAACGAGGCTTGGTAATGAGGTACAGGTGTTGGCACTAATTAGGAATACCCAGCTCTCTGCTGACATCAGCCCCTCAAAGCACTGACTGCACTTTAATCCTTTAAGCCACATAAAAGAAAAGCAGAAAGCAGGAGGACAAAAAAAAAAAAAAAAAGAAAAAAGAAAAAATATATCTGAAAATGCCTCTGCAGAGGACTGAAATATTTTTGCTTACTTAAGGGGGGCGGGTGAAAGAAGTGTCAGAGAAGTGCAGAAAGTTTACTGTGAAGTACCTGAGCACGTAAAAGCAGCTAAACCTTGTGCAAAACCAGAGTTTCTCACTTTATGAAGTGTATCACTACAGGGTATCCATCACAACTATTGACATCTCTATGTAGAAAAGAACCACAGAATAAAGAGGAGGCAGCACATGTAAATTGTGGTATGATAAAATTACTTTGGCTCTGCCTACCGGCCTTGCAAGCATTACAGGGTAACGTGAGATAGATTTTAACTGAAATTATTACAAGGGGTTCCACAGGCTGGAACCTCGTTGTTAACAACTTTTTATGACTTCCTCTCTTTTAAAAGTCTTTATATTCCTTTAAAATCCACAACGCTTTCATTTAAAAGGTGATATCTGAACGCTGAAGGTATATAGGTCCAATTTACACATTGTAAACACCAACACACTTTTTTTTTAAAAAACATCAGTTCCTCCTTCACTTACATGCCAGGTCATGAGGTAGATGTTTTCGCTTCAGCTGATGACATCACAAGCTCCTAAAAAAATGAAAGGAGTGCTATTTAGGTAGTAGGAGTGACATCAGGTATTTCACATCTGAGCTAGAATTTAATTTTTGGCAAGTAAGTGAAGGGTATATTATAATTTTAACTTCCCCAAGAAAGTGCTACCTTTGTAATGTAAATCCTTAAATTCCATAATTCTCACTTAACATACAGAAAAGTGAAATGCATCAGTTCAGCTGTTCGTATACATACTACAATATCAACACACCAAGTACTTCAATTAAAAGTAAATTCGTAAGAAAAATCTCAAAGTCGACTTTGGCATCCTCTTAACATGAATGGGAATGAACTTTACCAAACACCAACAGAACAAACTTCTTAATTACTACATTATCCACTCTATCTTGGTGATACAAAACAAAAAGTTTAGGGACCAGCACGATTATTCTGCTGACTTTAGGGGTTGATTTCTCTAAATACACTGACGCCTTCTTCCTTCTAAAGGGTCTTCTACAAACTGAGCATGCCTGTAAATTCATAGGAGGGCAAATAAAAAGTAAGTATAGGAGGAAAAACTCCATGTGGCTCCTGCCTTGATTCCTCAAGACATTCCTTCGGACCTCTCCTTGACAGTCGCGGATAGCTCAGCTTCCCTGGCAGAGATTCTGCTTACTCACCCTTTTTAAATTAGTCCTGAGCCTTGAGGATTATTAAGTATGGGAATAGCAGGAATTTCTCCCCCTCCACCAACTGCCCAGATTCCCCTCCCGCAGAATCAGGCACACGTGTGTTTTGTGCCCCGTTGTAACGGGCATGGCAAAAGCATGGAAGCTGTTCTGCCCAACAGATGAGCTGCAGCACTCCGTGGGGACATCAGCAGTTTGACCAGGGGCTGCCCCAGCAGGCAGTTCACCCCATGCCTTAAAAGTAAAAAGCTTACAAAACCAGGACCGCTACGTGCCAGGGAACAAAGTATTAGAGAGTAGAAATTCAAGTGAAAAAACAAGGAACTGATAACTGCATACCCTGCCAGAAGAAAAAGGATTAAAAGGGGGTGGCAACGTCTAACTGAAATAAGGCAGTTTCTGGCCAAAATGTCAGCACCACGCTGTAACATTTTTGGTTCTCCACCCATCTGCAGTACAAGAAAAGGATACCACCACCCATCCAGCGAGGAGTGGCACAGATTCTATTACTTAAGAACTATTGTTACTCAACTTAGGCTGTGACATCAAAAGAAAATGTTTACTTGCAGTTGAGGGGGTGTGGGGACACACAACATATTATAGCTCTGTATGCTGACCTTACACAATGTTAGGGTTTTCACTATGTTAAATCTCTTTTGTTTAAGGTTTTGCCTTTGGGTTTTTTATGTTTGTGTGTTTTGGGCTTTTTTTCTTTTTTTTTTTTTTTTTTGGGGGTGGTGGTGGTGTTGTGGTTGGATTTGGGTTTGTTTCTTTTTCTTTTTTTAAAAAAAAGTCCCAGTTTCCTCTTCCCACCTCCTTGACAGTCTCTGGCTATACCCCACATTAAGCAATTAATTTTGAGCGAGGCGAGAACATCCGTAGATCAAAGCGGCACCAGAGCGAAGGTTGCCAGAACACGAATCACACTCCATGGGTCAGGTTTCTAACTTGAGATAAGCAGCTCCGCTCGGCCTGAGGCCATCCACAGGGCCCACCGCAGGGAGACAGGCAGCTGGCAGGATCCATCAGTGGGAGCCTCCAGGTCTCCATCCTGGGGGACCCAGCCCGTGCACAGCAGAAACGCGGCATGCCGAGGGGGCACACAGCGAGTGGGGGGTGATCCCAGGGACCAGCTTTAAAAGCTTGCCGCTGCTCTGCGGCAAAGCCCCGGTGTTCAGCGGTGCCAACAGCCTCACCCACAAAAGGCACTGCGGGAGGGAGAGCGATGGAAGAAACAAAGTAGAGAATAAACAAACGCCTGGATCTGCTTTTCAAACATGACTTCGAACAAATTTGTCTTCGGAGGCGTTTCATGATGGGATAGTTCTTTAGTGCCCTAATCGAACGTCTTCAATGTAAGTTTTCCCGGGAAGCACAAGCAGAAAGCCCTGGTCCTGGCAGCTCCAGCGGCGTCACTGAAACGCCGCGCAGCCAACAGCTTCTAAGCGTGAACAAAACCACAGCTTTTGCCTCCCAGCTGAAACACCAAACTAATACATTTTTGAACTCTTCATTAGAAATTTGTTTGCTCAGTTAAATGCTAGATGAACTCTGAAACACCAAAAAGGTTCAATTTTCTTTCTCTAACCCTTGCACTATATATATAGTCATAATCTTCAGTCCCAGCTCTACTTTTTTCACAACCATGTACAAATCAGCATGAAAGGTACAGTTAGCTGAGCCCACAAAAATAATACTACTCCTGGGGTTTTATTCTTTTCTTTTTTGGAAAGCCAGTCCTAATACACCAATTCAGAAATATTAAACAAATTCACCTGAAATTAATGAGCAGGGGTTACCTTACTAGTAGGTAAAAAAAACCAACCCCAAACAACAGGAGAGTAGTCCCCAGCTTGGAAGGGTGCCATGCCCTTGACTTCTCTGTCAGCATCAAGTTTGGGACCCGGCTAAGGAATGCCCAGGAGATACTCGCCTTTCCCTTTGCACATGCTGCTGCCAACAGAATCTGTATTTCTACTTCCTCAGTACATTTGAAAAAGCAATGGGGCAGCAACAGAAACCAAGGCATGGAGGAACAGAAAAGCAAAAGGAAAAAAAAAAAAACCCACAAAGATCTAAAGGAAAACTTAGACACAGAAAACAAAACTTAGAAATGCACAGTAGCTTTTCATAAACTAAGTATCACCAGGGGGAAAAAAGCATCAGGAAGATTTATTTCTTAAAATACAACTTTTTGTTCCAAGTGGCTTTCTGTTGCAAAGACCTGCCTTTGCAGTTATCACTACTGTTATACTATCATTCCCCTTGTAATTTACCATAATACTTACCAACAGGCAAGCCTCCAAAACAAGAATTGCACTGGTTGAAAACAGAATGGTGCTTCTCTCCCTGACACGCTGCACTGCCATTTCAAAACAACAAACAAAAAAGCCACAAAAAAGATCTGCCAAGGTCCTGAAAAAGGGCACCAAGATAGGGCCAAGACCTCAAGCTGTGTCTAATAGGCTTCGAAGCCACTCCAGGCAGGCAAGCCCCTCACTGCCAGAAAGCCTGTCCCAGCACTTAGAGCACTCCTCTCCCTCACCACAACTCAAGCCCTTTACCCAGTCTTTCTCTGAGCTGGACCCTGCAAGGACCATCCCTTCCTTCTTTATATAGTTAACTTCACATTTGAACACTGCACTTAACACCTTTGATAGTATGTCCCAGTCTTTTCTCCAGACAAAACAAAACCCAGCCCTTTCATATTTTCTGCATCTCCGATCCTTCTAATTGCTGCTCTCCACACCCCTTCCTAAGGCTGGCACACAAAACCACTATGAGGTTGTGATGCCCAAGTCTTCCGGCTGAACCCTTTCCTACATGGAAAACTCTTATTCCTTGTTCCAGAAAAACATCCTTTTCTGTCACGTGAGCTGCAGATAGGAATTCTATGTTCAAACTTAAGTGCGTTTGCTTTTGCAAAAGCACGACCCAGCTGTGCCTCACGTCCTGGACATGAGCATTTACTGCTGCGCCCACCGCTCCCATCACAGAATTGCCCCTCAGTCCATCCATCCAGGCTTCTCCAATCTGTCAAGACAATTACAAGTTCAAAGCATCTTCTCAAACAAATATGCAGCTCCACCCAGTTTCATCTAGGTATTTAATGAGCAACGTCCTCCTTCCCCCACCCATTTTGTTAATGGCTATTACTAATTAATATTGGACCTAGGAGAGACCACTTAAAAAAGTATCACAGAATTCACCTGTCTTGTTTGAAACTAAGCAGCAACTATCCTTTCAGTTTTCTAAGCAGCTAAAAACGTTTCTGTGAACATTCCACCTAATTCACATTTCCTTAGCTTGCTTCTGATAACGTAGTGTTGCATCAAATACCGTGCAATTCCCACCTCTCAAATTACTTTCAAGGCTGAATTAGAAAGCTGGTCTTGTGATGGCCCAAGTCTCCTTCACAAGAAATAGTCTAACAGATATAACAACTGTTTATGTGGGATAGGTATTAGGAAATAATTTTGTTATTTCCAATTTTTACAGACTATTTCAGATATCTAACACATGTAGACAGTTCTCCACAGGCTGCCAGCAACATTACACAGAAATAAAGCCAGTAGTTTTCAAGATTATAAATATAGTATGAAGCAGGAAGGTATGATACTCTTCCCCTTATGGTTCTGGAAAAATCATAATAGGAACAGGTATCCAAATAACAAAACAGTATCCGTTGTATTTAACTGAGGAGACACTTCCAGGCAACACTTATCCTACAGACACTTGGGGTAGAACAGGAAGTCACTACCCTTTAAGAAAAGGTCCTAAAACCCTTACTAAGTATTCATAACAAACGGGGTTGGGTTTTTGCTTGTAATAAACTGTGACTTGATGCTGCTTCTTCAAGAGGTGCCAGCAGCGCTAACTACAGCGAGCATTCACCAGTTTCTCCATTTTAAACTCTCTTCCACATTGGCTTAGCCAAAAAGTAATTTGGTACAAATTCACAAGCCCACTTGAAAAATATAAAGAGAGTCCACCTTATGTTACGGTAGGTCAGAGACACAGAAGGCATCTAGCACACCATGCAACTCTCTAGCACCTTCACTTCCTTCCATCACAAGTATTTCATTACACCTTCACGCAGCAACAAGCCTATGCTTAATAATAACCAGTGACTTCGTAGTTCCCAGCAACCAATTAAAACTTGCTGGGAAAACAATTTCCCACAGCGGCTTGCCCCGTATTCAGACAAACAATGCAGCAGGATGTCTGGAAGGATAGGTTTCATAAGGCAACTAACAAGTACCCATCAAGCAGTTTTATGAAATGCTCTGAAGTCCTGGGCCCCCAGGCGCTCGAATGGAGACCCAACGCAGCAGTTATTTAGCACGTACATAGTGCCAGCCATTCTGCAAGATACTCAAAACTTCTTATTCATTGCTTGCAATTACTTGTTACACAATATAATTGACATATACATGCAAAAAAAAAAAAAAAAATCAAGTCAGGGGCTGAAATAACTGTCCCAAAGGGAAGAGCTACCGAGACCAACACACGCACAGGATTTAACTTAAACACCCAACCTGAGGTGCACACAAAGTTGGTTATACTCTTCATATACCAGCGTAGGTCATAAGAGATCAGATGTAATGGGATTAATTCAAGGGGGTGGAAAAAAAAGTTTAGACTTAACATTTTTCCGCACCAACATGGGGAAGAACTTTTTCCCAGTGAGGGTGACAGAGCCCTGGGACAGGCTGCCCAGGGAGGTGGTGGAGTCTCCTTCTCTGGAGATATTCAAGACCCGTCTGGATGCCTACCTGTGCGACCTGTCCTGGGGAACCTGGTAGGGGGGTTGGACTTGATCTCTGGAGGTCCCTTCCAACCCCTACAATTCTGTGACTGTGCATTAAGGAAGTATCCTGACAGTCAGAACTGCTGGTCCATGTCCCCTGGGGAAGGATTAGAGGCTGCAGATCTTGACGTTTAAACAAAGATTGGACAAGAGTCCCGGTAGCTCCACTGCCAAGACAACATGCTCCAGCTCAGCATTTCTCAAACCAGCCCGAGGGCAAGGCAACAACAAATGGGACCTGAGCATAAAGAGGAGGACTGCACAAAACAGTCTGGTCGCCTCCCTGCACTGAGAACCACAGAGCCACACAGCCAAGCTGCTGCGAGCAGCAAACACTGCGCATCAGCTGCTCTATAGTACACATGAATCTTGTTGCGTGCTGATAAGAACAGAGCAAGTAGCTATTCCACCCTTACCTCTCTCTTCCCTACTTCACAGGCTGAGGGATATACAGACCTCGAGGGATGCTACCACAAAGAGCTGCATGAGAGGACAGTTACCACACATCAGCTCAGGTATGTGCTTCCACCCTTCAGGATGAAATGTTAAGGAGATATATTACTTCAACCTGGTGCAGGATGTTCCTGTCTCCCAAAAGTGGGTATTCCTCACAGCAGGTTGCATTGCAATGTGAGGGCTATAGCAGAAAAAACACAAATATATGTGACAGAAGCCTGTGATAGAAGAGTTAAATTGGGATAAAAACATTGGGAACTGGCAGCGTGCTTCCCAAATCCACAAAGCCTGGAATGGGGTACAAGCACAAATAACAAATGTATTTGATGCTGCCCACCACAAGGAGCTGGCGAACAAGGCTGTGAGCCACAGACTAGCAAAACCAGGTTATTTGTGAGGATATGGAGCAAAAAATATGAATCCAGTTCTTGATGAAAGGGAACACAACATGCCTTGCCATCAGCCACAGTCACACGTTGGCCAGTGAGACTTTTAACTGTCAACCCACCTCATTCGACTTGTACATCCTGTCCTAAACGGATGCGCCTGCATGCATTTCCTAAAGCTCAGTGATAGCAGCACTGTTTCAGGTTATCCTCTGAAGGGAGGTTCAAGCAAACATTTCAGAATCTATAATCTAGATGGCCTAGTAGCATCATTTCCCATAGCTAACTGTAATTATTTAATGCAACTATATTTGTGCACAGCTATGGGTATCTTCAGCAGAGATCTTAAAATAATAAAAGGCATTCACCAAGTGTGAGAACTTCTGAAGTATGACAACATCTGTTATGTTTCTGATGGCACAGCCATGCCATTCTCATACACTCTGCAGCAAGTCCCATGACCCCACCACACACACAAGAGAGCCACAAATGCTAAAAGCAGCATCACTCCTTGCTGAATCCTCCACGCACTGACAATATAAAAGAAAGAGGGACATATTTAGACTTTGGACTGGAGTAACACCAAACTGCACACTTCACATTAGATCCCTGACCCTGGAACAACGTGAAAAAGAAACAAAACCCAGAAGGCTTTAACTCTCCACACAGAAAGAGGAAAGGTCTTCACAGTGAGACTTAAAAGTGCTCAGCACGTTCAGGATGGCCACCTCACACACTTAAGAGGGCATGATGCCAAAAGTCTCTCCCCTCTTGCAAATTCATCTGCTGGTTTGAAGCCTTGTAAACAGATATCTCCGGCAATCAGATCCACGGTTGGACCTTTCTTCCTCCTCTCCTCAAATGCACTCTTCAGGTATCCAATTCAACATCATGTAAAGACCTCATTCTGCATCTCACCTTCCCAGCCCTACTGCCTAACCACTGAGACTCTGCCCCAGACACCTCTGCTCTCCCAACCCCAGTGGCCCCTTTCCCTTGCAGGACTCTGCTGCTGCCTGTCTGGAGCACACAAGCACCCATGGCCATCCCCACCACTCTGCTGGAAGAACGGTCTGCACAAGCTTCTCCTAATCTACACAGTGCCATTTACCTTCAACTACTAAGTCACAGGAGGGCCACCAACTGCTGGGTAGTGTCTGGAGGAGCTCATGTCTCAAACCACAACCGGCTTTTACAAAACAAATGAGCCTGCTGACCCTCTGTTCCTATTGTGGTCGATGCAAGTAGAAAAAGACAACAGCAAACCAAACCACAACTGATTGACATCCGTTAGTTTTAAAAAAAGACTAAGAATAATTTATGTCTGAATTATAGGAGGAAATCTATCTCACAGCTGGATGCCAGTAGCCAAGAAAAGATCATATTTCCTTTTCTGGATACACTGAGCTGTGGTTCTCACCAGTGTAGAACACAGGTTCACACAGGCTACACAACACCCGCTTCTGAGTTTCTCCAACTGCTTTGGGTATGAGGAATTTTAAAGCCTCATAGAGATACTGAATGCACACATCCCTTTTCATCTCACTTAACCCAAAACAGCTAAGTCTATGCCAAGAGAAGAGTCCAAAAAAGATGTCAACATCTGACACTAATTGTTGCATGTTATTTTTTGGTTTCTCCACCAAGTTACCTATCCTGAACAACAAATAATATGTTGGACTACTCAGTAAAATATTCTCTTCCTGGACTTGAAGGTGATCTCAGTGCCCACAAAAAAAAAAAGCCAGCCTGCTGAAGAGCTCATCTCATAGCAAAATGGTTAGTCAGTATTTAACTGAAGATCAGTCAGTCCCCTCCTCCCCCCCCCCCAAATAAATTAGAAAAGTAACAGTGTATTAGCTTCATGTGCTTGTCACAGTCATTTCACGTACTTTCAACATCCTTCATCGAACTCAGGACATTGGTATTTGTGAGAATTCCTAAGGAAAGGCCTCCTGTTCCGATCAGCACTCAAACTGTCACCTGGCTCTGCAAAGAAACCCCATTCCCGCTCAGCCAGACAAAACACATGACAAGGTCTGAGAAACAAGCAGGGAAATTTTGGCCTCAGTAGAGTCAATAGGAATTAAAATCTGTGCCAAAACAAAGCCAGAAATTAGCCAGGCAATTATCTGATCAATTTGTGAGTAGAATTCCTTTGTGACAAAGCTGAGTTCATTTCTTGTCAAAACTTCCTGATGCAGATGTTGGGGAAGGGAGGGGGGTGAAGAGTTGCAAGAGAACTATTCCTTTAGAGCACCCACTGCCAGGAGACCTTACTTAAAGGAAAAACATGACCTTTAATAAAATGGTCTATAAATATATATGATTTCTATTTATTATGATTTATTATTTCTTAAGTTACTAATGTAAGACATCCCCCATGTATAGCTGCCAAAAGCTTTGCCTCTGTAAAGACAACACTGTTTTGCAAGCAGTTAAACTAGAGGTACAGAGACTGGCACATCTGTAGGGACCGGCTCCCACCGCTTCTGAGAAAGAAGGGCAGCAGGTAGCTCCACTCCTCCCAACAGGCTGGTATTTCTGCTCTTTGGGCACAGGCATGGCACCAGGGTCTCCCATGCTATGCTGTGCCAAACCCCATTAATGACTCAAAGGGAGAAAGGAAAGAAGAAAAAAAAGACAATTTGCTTTAATGGGTTTGCTGCCCACGAGGTAAACATCACCTCTACTTATCCGAAGCACAAAAAACTTCTACAATCCTGTCAGTCCTGGAAAGCTCAACAGAGAAAGTAAATGCAATAGCCGAGATGCCTCTCCTTTGAGAGCTGCCATCATGCAGTTAAATTCACAATTCTGACTGATTAAAGCTCTGACCAAGAGGTGCTACAGAGTACCCTAACGTGGCATCAAAACCTCTTCAAGGTATATCTAAAAGTGCTTTATCATGGCCAAAGTCACCTGGTAGAGAAGCACAGCAGGCTCCACTTCCGCAGTCCTCGTGCAAGGGTTGACACTAATGTTGTTTCTTCAGAATTAAACTTACACAACCAGTCAGACCACTCTCCTGTGGTTACACCTAGAGTGTGCTTTCTAACCTTCAAACTGTTAGAAAAGCAAGTTTCTTCAATAAAATGAGTTTAATATAGATTTCCTAAAAATTATTCCAAGGGGGAAAGAAAAAAGTATTTTGACAATAAAAATTTCATAGGGTAGAAAAATAGTTAGAAAAGGATTTGAGAACAACTGCATCTTAGTTACTTTTAAATGTTTTGAAAGTCACTCCACTAAATCAATGCTTTGCCACTGCCTTGTTTTTCCAGTGGTTCCTCTTGGTAGGTAAGTTTGCTTTTGACACATACTTCTTATCTGTACAGGACACACACCAGCAACAGTATTTACTTAAGTCAAACGCAGAGATTCAACTTGCTTAACCAAGCACAACTTAACAGATGCACAGGCATAAGAACACAGAAATTTTGTCAAACACACAAGCAAAATACTCATCAATACAAGCATTCACTGAAAAGTGTTATATCGTGAATGCTTTATTTTCCATGAACACTAAAAAACCCAACCCACAACTTGGATTTTTCCACATATCATGCTTTTACATATATACACACATACATAAACCCCCACAAATGTACTAGCCACAAAAAACCCTCAACCAAACCGCTCCCATAAAAACACTGATGAGGGAAAAGCCCCCTTTATCCCACCTAGCAAACCTACACAAATCTCATTTAAAAAAAAAAAAAAATCCCAGAAGGTCTGCCAAAATATTTTCAGGCTGATTGCAAATAATCTGTAAATCCATAGTGTCTGGAGTCTGGCACAGGAGACAAATTTAATTTGACCTCTCTGATTTATAGGGTTCTGAGAAGACTACAAGATACTCACTAGAAACACTGTTTTCTCCAATAACAAGGAAAAAGTTGGGAAGTCAAGGCAAATAGAATAGGGGAGAGCCAACGGGAAACTACAAAGGCATCAAAGACATGGCTGGGGGAGATAAGTAGGAACTATAAATCATGTTCAAGCTGTCCTGTACACTCAAGGCTTTTTTCCCCCCCTTTTTAATTTAGTTGAAACATTTTTTTCCCAACTCTTAACCCATTCATACCTCAAAAGTGGGCTGCCTGAAATGCCAAAGTAAAGCCTGCAGAAGTGAACACGCAGAAAACGTGTATTTCGATAACCTCAAAAAAAGAGAATGAAATGGCACCTGCAAAAGCTATCAGACTTCAGCAACCCAAATTCATGCAGAGCCCCGTGTTACAGAGAGAGGCTTCTGAAAATCTAGAACAAGTACAGAGAAGACACCAAACAAAGGATCTAAGCCAGTACTTAAACCGGGTTAATCCATGCGATGGGAGCCCCAGGGCTCCAACTGACAGCGAACTGACTGTCAGGAGCGCAAGCTTTCCTAATAACTTACACCCCACCTTCTGAAGCTTCATGGCATGCACAGAGGAAGACAAATGAAAACACCACGCATCAGATCTAGCAAAGAGACACAAGTATTAAGCTTTAAGCAGTAAAGGAAAGACAGAAAACACTAGTTACTGATATATGAAGTAATTTTTAACCTCCTCCTCTTTCACTGAGTTCCAGCCAGAGTCTTCATAGCTGACAACAGTTGTTCCTTGGTTATTTCACCTTTGTAAAGGTGTATACATCAGACAGGAACAAGTCAGATCTCCATCAAAACTGCAGAAGCGTACACGGAGGTAACCTGCTAGTCACTAGCAAAATCTTATTCAATTTGCACTGCCAGTAAGCTCTCTGGACACTAGCTGTATTTAAAAAAACAAAAAAACCCGTAGTATTTTGATCTAAATTATTATGCTTTCTACTGACTTCAACACACTTAAACACCTGAGAAATATCTGTATAAAGAAAAACTTCGAACTTTTGCTAAATGTCTTTGGAAAATAATAGTATGATATTTTTAAAAATACAAAAATAAAACATAAAACACACCTAAATGGATGGTTATCAGTTGTAAAGAGCACTTAAAACCATTTAGCATTATCCTTATTTATATTAGAAATTTGGAAATATTTAATCCCACCAGTTTGTTAACTTTTCCCCCAAAAAAAGCAAAGAAGCACTAACCAAAGTGCAGAAAATTAAATTCTGTAATGCAAAGAAAATATTTTGTAAAAATAATTTCCTTAGAAGAACCAATGACATTAAACACAGCTGAACTTTACTTCCTAGGTCTGCCAACAGCCATTACAATACTGTTGCTTACAAACAAGCACCTTGTACTAAGATCAACCTTTTAGTTCCTCCCTCACTCTTAGCACATTCTGTCACAGCGCTTCAAGTTCAAATTTGTCAGGCAAAATGCCTCACTTACTTCTTAAGATTGCTCGTTTCATGCTAGGCTGGAAATGATTATGTTGTTAACATAAGAGAGACTGCAACTTCATTATCAGATTTAAGTATCTGCCTTTCAGCTGCTTAAATGACAGTCAATTTGATTTTTGTAGAACAACGCAACCTGCTCTTGAATCAGGCTGAAGTTGAGGAGTTGCTAGAACTCCCCCCAGACAAGGTTAAGGCTATCAATGTGAGGATGGGTAACCCTTCCCTTGCCAGGCCAGCAGTCAGCTCTCTGCATTCTTGAAAAAAAAAAAAAAAATTACAATAAATAAACCCCAGAAAACTATTTTCTGTGATTGAAAGGAACATTTCTTCCCCTCCTTATCAAACAAGGTTTAACAAGGTTTACACTGCACTGCAGAGTAATCACCTGTTATCACTATTTCAGTCAATTACCTGCTGGGAAAAGAGGCTATTTGCATGAAGGCAGGAACGGGGTAGGAGTCTGTTACTCCTCTTCCCTTGCAAGTGCCAATAAAAGTGAGAGAAGTATTACTCTTACCTCTCCTTCTGCTGAGACTCCTCCTCACCAGATATTGCTGAGCCTACCATTTTCCTGCGCGTCCCTGTAACTTGCTCAGTAACCGTGTATGTTAGCTCCATGAGGCTTTTGGAATGGTTTTTGTTTGTGTGTTTTTTGCAGGGTGGGTTTTTTTCTGTTTTTCCTGAAAGCCAAAACCTGGGTGCAACAGGGCACTATTTCAGAGGATGAGTTCTCTACAGTCACTTTGATATCAAAGCCTGCAAATCAACACTGGAAGCATATTAAAGAAATACAAGCAGTTAAAAGCAGTTAAAAGCATAAGAATAAAGAGAATTAAAAACCACAAGTAATCCCACTAGGGACAATTTTTCCTCCCTTGTCAGGATACACATTTCTTCTATACATTTTTTGTATCCAGTGGTTCAAGATGTAAGATTTTCTAATAAGGCAGCAGAAAGAAAATACTGTGATTTTATTCCACTATACTTGATATGTTGGGAAGATTTAAATATTTGTGCAATAAAAATAATAATTTTCTCTATATCTTCATGCTCTTTCAAGTAAGCACTAGTTAAAACTTGTGTGGTCTGTTGGTTAAATTAATACTCACATTTTTACAGTGGCATGGATGAAAGCTCACAGTTTAGTTATGATTTTCAAGTGTTCCTGAACACCCATGTTACAGCATCAACCTGGCGGCGTATCAACCTAACAACCACAATGTCCTTAGCAAAAAACTCTGGTCTGAGATTTGTAGCAAATGAATCATTTATTTGCATACCTAAAGCATTTCTGTCACCCAGTATCACAGGATACAACTATTTATCATAACTAAAAGCTACCTAGCACAAAGACACTTTCTATGCAGAAGTTTTCCTTCCGCTACTGGATCATCTACCCAACGGCATCTTTGAAAACAACTACCCCTAAGTTTAAAACTGAGCTCGGAAAGCACCACTTTGCAGAATTGAAATAAACACCCCATGTCAGTTGCTTTGCTTCCTGCAGCCTGGTGAGCAGGGTACCTCCCTTCCGAGGATCCCAGGCATCCCAGCATCTACCCACCCACCACACAGCACTAACCCTTGGAAGCTGTTGGACTTGCTGTGCGCTAAACCACTTGCACAAGCGTGAAAGTGCTCTCTAGGACACAAACACAAGCCTGAGCCTTTCACCAGCAAAGGCTACTACACAGTCAGGAGCTTTGAGGAGATGTGACAGACCCTCAGAAAACCCCCAATAAAGATTCTCTTTTTTAACCCTCTCTCTACAAAAAGAAAAAAACAAAAAGAAAAAAAAAAAAAAAAAGAGAAAAATGAAAAGGGAGGGGGAAGGAAGCCCTGGGTACTGCATTAGCAAAATAATACATAAATCCCTCAGGACTAGGTGACAAGCATATTCATTTTAGCAACCAGTCAGGCATGTGTATAAACCTGTTTTTTTAACATATCCCTACAGCTAATTAAAACACGAGGCATTAATGACATGATATGTTATATTCAGCATTCAATTCAACAAGCAAGAAACACAACTCTAATCAAGTGCTGTAACAGGTGTACTTTAGAGAAGGAAAGCACTCCTCCGAAGTTTTCAAAGCTGAACAAGGTAACACAAGCACCCTGGTATTTAATCCAGGAGAAAGTTAAAGCAAACAGCATCAGCAGTCGTGAGCTTATCCTCCCACCTTCTCCTGCTCATCTGAACAAGGCAACTTAACAACTGCCAGTGAAGCCTCTGCAGCCATGCTCGCAGCTCAGGGTCTCCTCCGCTTCTTTAAATCCAAGTAAAGCTTGCATTATAGCTCTGCAAACACAGGAGCCTTCATTAGGCCCCAGATCACACGTCCCAGGCTGCTCTAATCCCCAAATTCTTGGTCTCCTTCACACTGAAATAACATCTTAAACGCTGGAAAAGTTCACATGCCATCTAGAGAAGGGTGATTTGGAAGGAAATAAATATGAAAGAGCGAACAGCCCAGGGAAACAGGGAGGTGGTTAGTAATTACACCAACGTGGAAAGGCAGAGCCAGCAACGCGTGGGTCTGATACCTCTCCACAGAAGTCAACACCCAGGCTGTCATGTTACACTTCTAAACTCCTTTGCCAGATACCATCTTACAGTTGAAATAAGCTAAGTACCAATAAAAATAGTCTCTATAAATACACCATTTAGGTACTCTGAATATCAGACATGCAGTTATAGCGAGAAGATAGTATAAAGACAAGGCACTTTAAAATTACAGTGTAATTGATCATTTAACATGGATAAATATAAAAGAAAGCACCTCTCCCCCTCTTTTTTTTAATTTTAAATAGCAGCATTAAGTTAAAAATCAGCTGTGTGCTAGAAGGCAAAATCTCATACAGTTATCTCACTTTTCAGAGGTGCCATCAAGCCCTACAGATTTCAGGCATCTCCCACTCCCACCTGACCCAGCCTCCGCCAGCTCAAAACCTGCCAGGGCCCTGACATAACATTTTATACATCGGCTCTTCGAGATGCAAATAGCATGTGTTGGCTTCCATTACATAAATATCCCTGATAAGAGCTATTATTAACTTGTTAGTTTCCATTTTAAGTAAAGTATGTCAAAATTGAAGTCTCCAATTACATGAAGCCTCAAGTGTTATAAACACTTCAAATCTTCAGAAAAGAGAAACACCACACGATTCCAAGAGAACGGGCTCCCTTTCTACAGAAATTCAAGAGCCCCCAAGTACCCTTAGCTGTAGCCCCCGCAAAAAATTGTGGGAGTGAGGACAGATTAAGCTGGCACGATCAAATGGCAAGTTTTGGCTAAATGCATCTCTCTCCCTAATGCAAGAAGCGACCAGCCAAAATACAACACCACACTGATCTAAAAATGGCAAGGTTTTTGGCTATAAAACAGGTCAAGAGCATGATAATCACCCCCAAGAAAAAGTGACTTTTTAATCGACATTGAATGCAACATTCTTTGTTAATAAACCGCCCTGGATTTTTGGAAGAGTGGACATAATGCTTACCCTATCAAACCTACTCAGGTAAGAGCCTCCAAAACCATACACCAGCTTCTAAAGGAGACTTGTAGGGACTCAAGGAGAGAAGACAACACAGAAAAACCAGGGGTTTATGGAAGATTTAAATCTACGGATCATAAAAGGTGCACTACAAACAGGTACGTATCCCTCCTCTGGATATATCCCAGGTCTCGCAAAGCTACCCAAAAACATACAGACGCTGTGCCACGCTCTCTACCCTCTATGGCATGACAGTCAGAAATTAATTTCAAAGATGGAAATAACCTACCCAAATAGACCACAGGGAGCATTACAGGGGTATCAATGTCACACTCAAACCTCAAGACAGCTTGTACAACGTTTAAGTTCACTTCTTACCAGCAGGTCTTGGAAATCCAGCCTTTTTCACCACGGCCTTGGACAGCTGCCGTCACAGATGCCAAGAGTTCAAGTCACCAGTCACGACAGCCCACAGGCCAGCCACAGCAAGTTCTTCGGGATAAATGCTCTACAGCACATGGCAGCTGCTTCAGTGACTATATCCATGTGTGCATACCTACGTGTACATATATAAAGCCATCCAGGTAAAAATGATACTCAATCCTAGCCAAGCGGCCTTCGTAAACTCTTCTCCACAAGCTAACCGCCCAGCTCCAGGAAAATTACCTGTATTTTAAAAAACTCAAAGCCCACAGTGATCTCAGGTATCCAAATAAATCCCAGATGCAAACTTCCTGATTTTCTGCCACGGAGAGGAAGCCCACAGAACCACAGAGAAGGAAAAAGCTGGGTTTATTTTAACTCTACACTGAGATCCTCTAGCCCAGATTTTTACATTCACAGAGGATTTTCATGACTTTAACGAGATCCCAAATGAACACGCATCCCTGCCAATAAATGCCACTGCATATGTTCCCGCATCAGCTCTCTAGCGAATCTTCCCAGGTACCTGCTACAAACACATATGGAAAATAAACAAAAACTTAAACACAAAACAAAGCACAATTGTGCTGGCTGGCTCAACCCAGGGGAAATTTTCCTGCTGGGGGTGGGAGACGAGCCTGTTCTGTAAAAGGAAGCTAGAAAGAGGAAACACCAAGTGAAGGACAGGTAACA
Source organism: Hypotaenidia okinawae (assembly GCA_027925045.1). NCBI lineage: Eukaryota > Metazoa > Chordata > Aves > Gruiformes > Rallidae > Hypotaenidia > Hypotaenidia okinawae. The sequence continues at coordinate 142,664,227 of BSDF01000001.1, forward strand.
GAAACAGTTCTCATTATTTTGATGACTTTTACTGCCCAACTTTGACAAGAGAGCTTTCTTCTGCTCCTCTTTGGCATTACAAGCAGGACATGTCACGTCTAGTCTGGAAAGGGGTCAGAAGTTCATTAAATAAAAAAAAAGCCAAACTTTGGATCCAAAAAGCATCAGCTTGCTTTACTCTGAAAAGGCACTTTCTTAACTAGAGCAATTTCAAATTGCATTTCTCCATCAAGTACAGGTGATGGAGACATCCTGCTAAGGAACTCTATAGCAAGCTTGATAGTTAAGCTAACCTGCCACCATTCAGGTCACCTTTCCTCTCTTAATACATCCAGCTCCTGCATTTTCAGGTTAGTCTCATCCTCAGCAAGATGTGGTCTCGCTTTGTAGAGACTAGCAGGTGCGCTTGAGATGCTCTACGGAACAGCCCACAAGCAGCACTAACATGACGTAAAGAGTTGGCTGCAGATCAGTTTTAGTGCAAATGCTCTTTTACATTAACAGAGAGGGAACACAGCTTTCAAGTTTCTTGTGTATTTCAACCACAGGATTTCTAACCACAACTGGACACAGCCCACAGCATCACCTTCTCCTGAACGTGAAAAAAATACCCACATCTTTAAAGCGCAGCACAAATTTAGCAATGCTTTAATTAAGTGCACAGCCCCTCATTAAAGCGATTTGTGAACAATAGCCGAATTCTTCAAATAACTATAGATGCTTTTCGTAAGAGAACCGTAGTTAAAAACCGGGGGGAGAGGGGGAGGCACCATTTATTCTCCCCACTAAGACGCATTTTAAGACACCCTGTACCCAACTCTCCCATTAATAATCCCAGAATTAATTTACAAGTGCTACTTTTGCTATATCCCCCTAATTATACCGGCGTCCGCGCTACGAAGCCATGCCTTTGCAGGAACATCAGCAGCATTAAAGCAAACACCGTGCGAGGGAGGAAGGTTTCATTTGGGGAAGCGGACTTTCCCGTTCCCCTCCCAGCAAGCGGAGGGGACACTGGGGCTCTATCCGCGCCGGGTGCCCAGGATGAAACTTACCTCGGCGGCGCGGCGGGCCGGGCCGGCAAGGAAGGCGGGAGGGCTGCGCTAGCGCTTCATTGTCAAACTCAGTTCTAGCAAGTTCCTCGACATGCCGGCGGAGTGGTGCTCGGCAGCGGACAAGCGCCCGGCTGTCTGTCTGTCTGCCCGCCCGCCTGCCCGCAGCCCGGCCGCCCCGCCGCCACGCCCAGCCGCGCTCCGCAGGGCCCCGCCGGCTCGAGGACCGGCGGGTCGCCGCCTCTCCGGGCTGCGGCGAACAAAAGGGCGCTTGCTTCGCCGGGGGCCGCCGCCGCCGCCGCCCAGCCCCTGCCCCACCGCCCCCCGCGGGCACAGCCCGGCGAGCGCGGGGGCGGAGCGGCGGCCCGACTCCGGCGGGGCGGGCGGGGGAACCGCCGCAACTTTTCCCTCCGGACGCGGCCGGGGCCGCAGCGCCCACGCCGGACGGGCGGCCCGCCGCGGCGCCCGGCGGACGCGGGACGCTGCCCGCCCGGTACGGCCACCCCAGCCCGGCTCGGCGCCCCCCTCTGCGCCGCACATACCCGCAGGACCCGCCGCCTCTGCCCGCTCGCCGCTGCTTCCTCCTCCTCCCCGGCCTTGGCGCCAAACGCCGCCGCCGCCTCCCGCCCGCCGCAGGCCCGGCGCCTCCCCCGCGCACAGGCCCGGCGCGGCGGCCCTGGCGGCTCGGCGCCCGCCCCCCGCCCCGCCTCCATGCGGGCAGCCCGGGCCGCGCTCACCTCCCTCCGCCGGCACGGCACGGCCCGGCGCGCCGCCGCGTTCTTTGCCCTGCTCGCCGGCGTGGGCGGCCGCGGCCGTCAGGGCTGACGCTCCCGCCCCGGCGGCGGCTGCTGCTGCTGCTGCTGCTGCTCCTGCTGCGGTCCCGCGCCGGCGCGCATCGCCTCCGCCCGCCCGCCCGGGTCCGTGGCGGCTCCCACCCTGCGTGCCGGCTGCTCGGCGCGCCCGCTGCCAGGCCCCAGCTCCGCGCCCGCCCCACTCCTACTCCTCCTCCGGCGGCAGCAGCAGGCGTACAAGAGCCCTATTGTATTATTGACACTGCTGGGCTCCAGGCCCCGCCTCTTCCCCTTCCCTTCTTTGCCTGTCCGCGCCGGGCCTTCCTGCCAGCTGCGCCGGCGGAGCTGGCCCGCCGCCGCAGTGAGGGGGCGGGAAGGGCCGTGAGGGAAAGGCCTCAGCCCTGGGCTCCTCGGCGGGTGTCAGGGCCGAGGAGAGCGAGCGGTCCCCAGAGGCGCGGGAGAAGCGGGAGGTGGCTTCTCCCTTCGAAGAGCAGATGAAAAGCGAGCGGCACCGCCAGCCGCGTCCCCGATGCCGCCAGCTACCGAGACCCAGCTGGGGGCTGAGCGTATGGCGGCAGAGGTGGCCAGGTGCCTCACACCTCAGCTTCCGAGGGCACCCTGTGCGCGTCCCCGCCTGATCCAGCGCTAAACCGAGAGCGCTTTACACAAGTGGTGCAACTTGTGAAATGATGAATATAAAGTCTACCTTAGGGCAGCTTTAAGCCAGCCGTTGGTGTTAACTGCTTGACCTGTGATGGAGTTTCCCCATGGAAAGCATGGTAGGCAACAGCAGTTGGAATGAAGGAGACTGGAAAAAATGTGGCAAACTTCCTCCATGATTAGGCCTCAGACCCACACACATTTCCCCTGCTGCTGCTACCAAGTATCACTTGCATCAAATGCACTGCAAACCTCTTTTGCCTTCCTTAAGGAGAAAGACTGCTGCAAAGAGACTTACCTGGAGAACACCCTTTGGCTGCTACAGCCCTATTCTCTGCTCATACAGGAACCGAGGCACAGAAAGGCTCTGGAAACTTGGCAGAGAAGGAGATGGAACCTGGGGTCTCAAAGCGGGGATACAGCTTTTCTCTTTAGGCCAGGCGCTGAGCAGAAACAGCAGGAGTATTACGAGGATTACAAAGGAAAAGGAATGAAGAGAGATGAGCATCAAACATGGCTGGGATAGCTTGGCATGCCTGTGCTGCACTTCTATAGTGTTTCCAGACAGCTGTTGAAAGATGAGGTGGAATGGATGGTAAGCGCAGAGGCACTATTTCAGGCCAAATGGTCCACCTAGTTCAACAGCCTCATGCCGGCTCTACCAAGTCATGGGCCCTCCACATTGACTTGCTCCTGCTCCAAGCCAGATACTTCCCCCAAGTACTCTGCAAGCCTCCAACTATTTAGTCAATTGCCCAAGCAGGATGTGGTGTATCTGTTAAGTAATCCTCAACAGATCACTTCTCCAAGTACTGGCCCAAATCAGCTTTCACTGAATCCACACAGGTTTCTGACTGTGAATCACTGCTGGCAAGTACCTCCATGCATCTACTACCAGCTGCAAGAAAATCAACCAACTACCTTTTTTTTTTTCCTTTTGAATAGCTGATTAATATTCCTGTGTGTAATACGAAGTGTAGCTTTCTACAAATGCAGTTAGACCGCAACTGAACAGTGATGCTTGACACGTATGACTACCTTCATGCACCAGTGATCATCTCATTTGCCTTCTGTTCATTAATATATACTTGCCAGGAAAACACTCTGGGCAGCTTCAGAAAACCACAACATCAAGTAAATTAACAAGAATGCTCTCCCACCACCACCACCACTTGTGCAATCTTCTAGATCAAAGCAGGTGGTCCAGGCACCAGGGAAGGCAATACTGATCTTTAGCAAGAGATTTGAAGACCAAAACGAAGAGAAGTCAGAGTGATAAAACCAAGTCCACGCGATACAGAAAAAGACCTGCTTTCTAGGCATAAAAGGAATTTAAAGTGCAGAGTTAAACTAAACAGAAAACATTTTCAAGTACCAATATCTGAATTTGGATTTTAAGACAATTTCTATTTTTTGTTTGTCCATGAACCCTGTAGAGTGAATATATAGATATATGTAGTGTTTAAACTATTCATCATTCCGAAGGACACTGAAGAACCTATAGTACTATCAGTGAATGAACTGTTCCTACAAGAAGTTTCCAGCCAGATTACTTTATATGTGAATGACTTTATCAGGAGCAGATGCACCCCAAGCTGGGGAAGGTGTTGCACAGCTATCTTCATTTTGCCTGCCTGGGATCATACACCCCCTTGCACTGGCTATCACACATCAGAAGAAGATAACATCCAACCTTTTAGTTCTACAGTAAAGCCACTGCTGCATGTGGAAGGCTCAGGGCCAGAAGACAGGTGACACGGCAAAACCTGTAGCAGAAAGTACAGGGAGCTACATGCAAATGCATTTATCATTATCTCATTCTGTGTAACTTCTAGCAATATATTTATGGTTTGATAAGAATTCACACAGAAATGCACTTACATGTGCTCTGCATTTCTATAGGAACACCAAGCAAGATTAATTAATAGGAAGCAGACTGTATGCTGTTGTTCTTTTAAAAGACATTTTAAACTGCAACGCAGTTTCCACATTTTCTCAAGAAAGGATGAACTACAGATGCTCTTATGCACCTAGAGAATACAAGGAATTTACAAAGCCAGATGTTAACATGTTGGTAAAATAATAGCACAAACATGACATCCTCCCAAGGGAGGAATGCTCTGAAAACTAGAAGCGTAAGAGATGTGGTCAGGATGAAATAATGAATACATGTATGCCACACTCAAGTTGAACCGAGGCGTTATTCAACAGTACAAAGGCTGCCCACAGTATATTAGGGTATTAAGAAAGTTACGCTGAAGTAATGTTTAGCATCTGAGCAGTAGGGTCACACAGAGTTTAACACAGGCTGGAGCCACAAAAGAAGCATCTCTTAATTTAAGTATCTAGAAGTATTTAGCTGAATTTCAACAGAAAGGTGTTTTTGCTACAAAACCTGCTATCTCTGACCAGCTGCCAGAAGAAGTAAAAGACAGCTAACATGCCATAACATCATGGAGGAGTAGCAGGGGGAAATAAGAATTGAAAAGACCTAGGAAGTTTACTCATACCCCTTACCTCCAAATTATTGCAGCATTCTTAGCCTGAACGCAGAAGCCTCCATGGACCGCGATTCTCGCTGACTAATATGTAACTAGAGATACCAAAGCCTGGTGTACCACCTTTCTTTGAGGTGCGTATATGCTGCATAAAACTTGCTTCACTGGTAGATCAGATACCATTGATAAAACCTCAATACAACATCCTTAAAACCAGAGTAAGCATCAGCATCTATTGCCAGGAGACAGAAAAACCAAAGTCCCTTATTTTCACAATAAGCAAAAGCATTAAAGAGTTACCATAAAGCACAAACACCTACCTGCAAATTAGAGAGCTAATTATCACCATGGAGTAACTTCCATCTGTGGAAAAAATCAAAAGCAAAGCAGAATCACATCGAAGGGTGGCTGACTGTCTTTAAACCATCCTGCAACTAAAAGCATTTCTGATACTTGGTATTAGAAATAGAAGCAAAAAGCACTCAGAGCTTCAAAAGATCGTCTTCAATACTGAATCCAATCCTTTAGCACCTGTTGGGGCAGCTATCAAAAGATGCCCTCAGGTCACAGCACAGCCCTTCCATTTAATCTCAGAACCTTTACCAAAAAAAAAAAACCCCAAAAAAAACCCTGAAGGGTATTTTAAGGAGGGACTTCAGAACCAGGGGGGAAGGTCTCCCCTCATAAAAAAGATCAGCACATTCAGACAAAAAAAAGAGTACTTCTTCCACAATCATGAAACATTTGCTGTCTTTAGAGCAAAATGTGCCAACTTCACTTCCCAGAATCTGACAAGTTCAAAGTTTTGCGCTTAGGGAGATCTTGGATTTATCTTTCTCCCTCTGAGACAGTAACAGGGGATGGAGAGAACTGCCAGTAGCTTTCAAAACCTGTCAGCATTATGGCTCTGTACCTTAACCGCACGTAAGTAAGTACCTAACAAGAAAAAAAGAGGAAAAAAGAATAGATCTTATTCTTGCAGTAGTGAGGAAGCAAACTGTGTATATCTTACCTAAGAATTGGAAAGTTAGCTGCCTCTGAGCTGCTGTATGAGCAGCTTGGGGAAATCTCCCCTACAGCTGTCAGCATCCATGTCAGTAGGGGGAAGTATAAAGCTGCTGCTCCCTTCAAGCTCTCAGAAATCACAGGTCAATGGTCACTCCACTCTTCCTCAATCCCCAGAAGTTTGTTTCATTTGTTAAAATATTACTATTTTTGAGACACACAAGTTTAATGGCCCAAACGGCATAAAAAAGCCTTTCAAGTTCCCATCGCTATGACAAGGAAACAAGATACCTAAAAATGAAAGTGGAGAGTCTCATATGACTGTGAACTGGGACTTCATCCCCACAAGACTTGTGATAAAATGAAGTTGGAAAAGCAGAGACGTACATACCCCTGTCATCCAGACACAGAGTCCTGTGAGCTCCCACTACCGTCTTAAATTTAGCCACATCACTTGGGTAGAATCTGTAATAGCGCATTGCTTTTAGTCTTTGCAGTTCACAAAGGTCAAACACTCACTTAAACACTGTTCAAGAGCTTCTTAACCTCACCGTAATTTCCTAAGTATCAACTTTACCTGATGCTTTTAAGGATAAACTTTCTACAGCAGTTTGAATGGAAGGATGTGAGGGAAATCCACATGTTTTTGGAAGATCTCTTAGGCCCTTGACAACACTGGCAATTTTAAAGCCTTTTGCAACCAGAAAAAGAATGACTTGTACTTGACTGATGCTGGTCACATTGGACCATACACTCTGGGAAGGTACTGAGCTACTCCAGCCATCCCCACATAGCTGGGGATTATCACTAGTTACATAAAAAAACTAAAGGAATGAGCAGTTACACATTTCCCTTTGTGTACTCAGAAAATTTCAGAGCTTTTTTAAAATCTTCTTTCACTTCCCCATTTTTTTCTTCTCTCTTACTCAGAACCAGTGATGAGTACATATGCACCAGGAAGAATGATGACCACAAACTTTACCAGCAACAGCCCTATGAATACCAAGCATTCTGAAGAGAAGCAAGCAGTAAGGAAAAAAAAAAACCCCGACAAAGCATCATTCAATGAAACTGCACACCAAGATATGTCTGGTCTGTTAAAACACCGTGACTCCCAACCATTCAGCGAAGCCTCTGTACCGTATGTACATCCTGCTTTTATCGGGGTTGATGTTTGTTGAGTCTTCCCATACACAGATGGTTGTGTTAAGAGAGAATCATAGAATGGTCTAGGTTGGAAGGGACCCCAAGGATCACAGAGTTCCTACCCCCTGCCACAGGCAGGGCCACCAACCTTCAGGCCTGGATCTACACAAGGTTGCCCAGGTCCCCATCCAACCTGGCCTTGAACACCCCCAGGGACGGGGCATCCACCACCTCTCTGGGCAGCCTGTTCCAGCACCTCACCACTCTCTCTGAAAAGAACTTCCCCCTAATATCTAATTTAAACCTTCCCTCATTTAGCTTTAGTCCATTCCCCCTTGTCCTGCCATTGTCTCCCCTGTTAAAAAGCTGATTCCCCTCCTGTTTGTATGCTCCCTTCAGGTACTGGCAGGCTGCAATGAGGTCCCCCTGCAGCCTTCTCTTCTCTGGGCTGAACAAGCCCAGCTCCCTCAGCCTCTCCTCGTAGGGGAGGTGCTCCAGCCCTCTAATCATCTTCGTGGCCCTCCTCTGAACCCTCTCTGAAGTCTCAGACTAGATAGCCTTAAGAAAAGCTTTCAAGGCTAGCACTACAGCATGTTGTTATTTTTTGGAAATTGTTATGCTCAGCAAATGCCGTGTCCAGGGAACGAGGTGGACCCACCGCAGACCTGCCTTCCAACATAGACCAGAGCAAGGGTGCAGTACTACAGCGCACAGCTTAACGAAGTGCTATACCCTGCCTGCACCATCCCACTCAAGTCCATGCATGCTAGGGCCCATTCTTACCATCAGCACTTATTCATGGCTTTTAAGACTGTTGGGCTAGAGTTTAGACGGTTTAGATCTAGCTTAAGCATGCTTGGAAGAGCTGTTCCTGCAGACCTCCGAAGACCTAATGTCACCCTTAGGGATTCAGTAGGCTTGCTCATTAATTCCAAACAGGAATGAATGGCACAAAGGTCAGTAAGTCAATTAGGAATGTGATAGCAAAAATCCTAGAGTTTAGGACGACTCAGGCAGGCACCTGGGCTGGTACTAGGTCTTGAAACATTCATTTCACAGTGACTTTTATTAAATGTTCAGGAAAAAAGCCTGAGGAATTAACACCTTCTAGGTAGCATTATCAGCAATGCTAATTTAAATGTGCACAGAAAGCTGAATGCTGTATGAATGAAGCTTAACCACTTAACAGCCAGCATTTAAGAGAAGACACTCAGCTACAGAAATCACACTGGTGCTTAAGTCAGTAAAACTCATGCTGCCCCGATTAGTCAGAATGACTGAAGGATGTGTTTTGCAATAAAAAGTTTCAGGCTGCTTTTTGGAATTGGAAAGAAAAATCTGTCCCAGTTATGTAAGCGCCGCCTGGTATGTGAGTAACTTTTAACTCCACACATTTCATGCACGGCTATTAGATATGTGACAACGGAAAGTGGGTGACTTCCTAGCAGCTGGGGCACATACACAAAGCTTATACGTGTTAGCACTTGAGGATGTGATTGATAAAAATTGTAAAAGTAGTTAAGGACATCTTTTCTATGACTTAAAAACAACATAAAAAAAGATCACTAGGCAACTCAGACCCAATTAAGGTACATGAGTTTTTTTTCTTTTTAAGTGTAAAATTGTACAATAATAGCTAAGTGTGAACCAAAAGCTTCGATTCTTTAAAGTCCCCGAGTTTAACTCAATATATTCAAAAGCAAATTATACCAATACAGTACTTTATGTTCTTAGCAAACATTTACGCTTCATGAAAGTTAACCAAGACCATCTCTAGCTGGAAGAGTCTCATTTCTGAGGAAGAGTTTAAATCAGAATTTGGAAATTTATGAAATGTTTACCTGTTTTCAGGGGTTTCCTCCTGTTTTCAGATGTTAAACAGGATATACAGAGGAATTGCTTTCTAAGTGAACAATTCAACCAGCATCACCACCACCATCTGGTTTTGCTGTGAGCATATCACTAGCACGCACCCAGTATCCAGAGGTAAGCGCAGGTAAGAAGCACAGAACTTTTACAAGTTAGAAAACAAAGCAAGAAGAAATAACCACATGCATGCACAGACCAGGGAGAAATGCTTTACCAGTCACCATCCAGGAATCACTGTACTTGTATCTTTACAGCTGGCTATACCACCACCTTCTTCCATGTTTTACTAGGAAAACTGCAGTGTGATGATAATCGTTCCCTCAGTGACTCCAGGGAAAAATCCCTGCTGTCAAAAACTCATCTTTTTTTGAGGATGGACGACTGCAGTTAATGCTTATTTTCAATTAGCTGTACCTATTTAAAGTCCCTGTTTAAACATGGATTTCCATTTTAAAAAACCCAACTTAATATAATGTAATTATGTTTTGCAATATTTTATAATTAAAGAGCCTTCCATGATCCAGAGGTTAGATTTTCAGTATTTATTATGAATGACATTCACAGTGCAGTACAAATGACATAAAAAGCTGTATGACAAACATACAAAGGCTACACGAAGCACGTACCATTCTGTAACGCGTCCAACGCCTGATGCCTAGGCTAGACTAACACTAGCAAGGAACTGAAGTAAAAAAGATACATAACTGAATCATGAAACTCCTTCATTATTTAGGTTTCTTTATTAAAACCCCTTGATGTTGGTAAACAGGCTACCGGTAAAAAAAACCCAACACAACCCACCCCCCCCCACCCCCAACACTCTGCTCCTTCCCAGCATGCAGCAAAGTTTTTCCACTGTTTCAAGCCTAGATTAATTTTCAAATAACCATCCTGTCCTTCAGTGAAAATAACCAGAAAAATCAATTTAGCACTTTGTTTCCAGAGCAGATCAATGATACAAAACCCCCCAAAACTGCAAACACACATGTAATCACGTGTCAGCATAGAATTTGGGGATGTTATGTGTAAAAGTTTAGAGACCAAGATAGTTCAATATACGCAGTGATTAGGTATGCTACACAGTGACAGTTCTCAAGTACATTATGCAATTTTAATGTACTGTCCATACCAGAAAAATACATTCACCATATGCATTTAGAATAATTCCTGAAATTGTTCATTGATGAGCTGTACTTATACTTTGGCAACCAATCTAAGATTTTTAGCTGTTTTCACAGCCTTTCCTCACACGTTATATATATTAAAAGAATCCTGGTTGGCTAAGCACAAGTAAGTGGTAATTTCCACTACCACTCAGATTTTGGTAGCAGTCTGATTTTATTCCACTGTGGCAAATGAAAAAAACCCATTGTTTCACAGAGCTGACATTTTTCTTACCTTTGTTACACTAATGGTTCGGTGGCTTCAGGAGATTGTTCTTCCTTAATTAATCTATGCCTAACTTTAATAAGAGGTCCTAAGTACATATTCTCAATACATAGTTTGAACTCAGAGCAAGAATTTGCCTAGTACCAGCAAAGTGACAGCTCAGAACATCTCTCGGACATGACAATTATGAATTTCAGGAGAACAAATTATTTGATGTGCTAATTCTGAAAAATCAGACACGTGTTTTTAGCCACCCACCCAGTTTTGGAGCTCTAGAGCTATGAAACCAATGAATTAAGACTCAATTTCAGTTAAGATGCACAAGATTTTCCATTTTGACCATCACAAGGAAATTATTGCTTTAGCACCTCAACACAAGTGTTCAATGGATTGTAAAGGCTACATAAATTCATGAGCCAAACTGTAATTAAGGAATTCATCAATGTCCTAGGGAACCTGCTTTGGCAGGGGGTTGGACCCGATGATCTCTTGAGGTCCCTTTCAACCCCTATGATTCTGTGATTCTGTGAATTTGGTTTTGTATGTCTGCACGCACGACCTGCTCAAGTATTACAGAGGGCTTGTAAACCTGGACATAAACTTTAAGTTCACGTAAAAAACTCAGTAAGGATATAATATGCAAAAATAAATCAATTGTGTATTTAATATCCATTATAGGTGTGCATTCTAACATGCACTATATAGCAAATAAGCATCCTTACTGATCACTATTCAAATGCATCTCCCTAAATGCTAGTAGCACTTCGTCAGTCTGTTTTTAGAATTAATCCAAAATAAACCCAAGAGCAGTGTGTAGTACTTTACAGCCAAATGTTCAGTACTACTGAGTACAAAACCCTTTGCCTGGGGTCTGGCGAAGGAAAGCTTTTTAATGCCACCAGAGCCCTTCTCCGACTCCTGGTTGCCATACACCCCTTCTAGCAAACAGCAACGGTGCCAGGTACTTACTGCTCCAAGGAACCTCCTGTACACCCTGTACATGACTCAGGAGGCAGCTGTGTCACCAGGGGTGCTGAGTGGACCTCAGAGCACCTTCAGCAGAGCAGTGACGCTCAGAACCCACCTCACAGCAGAAAAGCCCAGCAAGCGCCCGTTTGCCAGAATGCTGTTACGACCCCTCTCAGCATAAACGCTGCTGCAAACTACTTCAGTCAAAAAGAGATGCTGAAGCAGAACAAGCCAGATGTCCGTTTTACAAGTCACAGGCTGCTTCTGAAAGCAGGCTATAAGAAGAATTCATTTCAGACGAGGCTTTCGGAAAAAGTCAGCGACTGTAGCTTCCTCCCTGGCCCCCACTGAAGACAAATTTACATGTGGGAAAGTTCTGAGCAGCGAGTTGCAGATAAAGGTGCTTTCTAATCAATGTGTCTGAGTTAAAGGTAACAATTACCATTCCATCGACGTTGGATCAGCATTGCACTGGTCAAATACATATTACCACTAGCTGCTGGCAAGAAACATTCAAGTGCCAACAGAAGTTTAGAAATCATGTAAAAAGTTAGTAGAAAACCTCCATCGCTTCTGGAGTTGGAACATAACCTTCAAACACAATGCACATGGAAAGCTATTCCTTTTACTCCAGTTCAGGTAACACAGTATTAAAACCAATAGCATTTATAAAAAGGATACATGAGAAATACAAAACCCAAATGATAAAGCTTCTCAAATACTACTGCAATAGTCGAGCCAAGGGACATCCAAGCGCCAAGACAAACCGTATGTGGACACCTTCATGATAAACTTCACATCCCCATCTGCATGTCAGCAAAGTTGTAGAAATTATCTACATCTTGAGACGCTGATGCCTTGCTCTCCGATACAAAAACCTGGTTAATTAAAGAAGGAAATAGTTATGCATCACTAACAAAGAAGTTGACAGTCTTTGCTCATTCTGAGACAGTACTGGTTATTTTAATTTTCGCATTTCATGAGAGGCACAACTCTGTTAGCTTCCACTGCTTGACAGAACAGGCCTAGAATTCTCTCAGCCTTGATGCACCCTTTGTTACCATCACAGGTTCATAGTAGACAAGCTAGCTGCAGTAACCCCAGCCTTCCACTATGGGAATTTAGAGGGTTTGATTATTCAGAGGCCACAGCTTCAGCTACTGCCCACTTATATGTATTTTGCTTGATAAAAATCAAACTCCATCTGGGGGAGAGGGGAGAAAGAAACACACAAAAACCTTAAAGTACCATTAAGGTTTCCTTTAACAGAAAGCAAGCGTTTCTAAGAAACACTCCCTGGCACTAGACTCCTGTCAAAAAACTTAGTTGCTTCTTCATCAGATGAACTTTTTTTAAAAAAAAATAAGCTTCAATTACATTTGCACTTTGCAAAATTGATCAATGCATGTGAAAGCCCAAGCTCTAGGACAGCCATCTTTGAAAGCTTTCAGCAAATCAACTATAAACGCCTCTGGCGATGCCCAAATAGTTGCGTAACAGTGTTGTGGCTGCTCATCAATCTCAACATTCAAGTGATAGCCTCAATCAAAAATTTAAATTGAGTTCTTACTATCTTCTGTTTTCTGTACCTCAAGAGGAATTCATCACTGTCTCAGCACATCAGTGTTGGCACAGCCAAGCGAGCTATTCTGAAGTGCACTGGGACTGTAGGAATGGGTTATTCCAGGTAACCCTGGTCCTACAGTCACCACTTCTCTGCTTTGGCTCAGAATACCACGTGGCTATATATAGGACAGTTCCTTGGTTTACTTAAACTAGGTTTTATGATTAGTATCTATAAATTTCCAACTAAAAAAATAATTAAATTGTATCACCACAAAGCAAATAGTTTCCTAATCTGCTGCTTGGGTGCACAGTAGACCTCTGTTTGAAGGGACTTGAGAGCATCTACTAATAATTGGGCGGTTTAGCATGACGGTCATTTGTAACGTGGTCACAACAGTTGAATATCTCCTTTCAGCATCATTCCCTACCAGGATATTCCAGTTTATATTTTTCAGAGCATTTTATGAATCAGTGCTGAGACAGAGGAGCAATACTAGAATGCACGCCAAAAAATGTGCAGTGGGTCAACACCAGAAACAATGTCAGAGGTACTCAGTGCACACAAATTGGAAGTCAGTTCAAGTGGATAGCCTAGACATGTGTTTTTCTGCCAAACAGCACAACTAACTCTGGCTGTTGTACTGCTGAAGAACTTTTCTACCCTCATTAGAGCATCTAGACTCATTTATCAGACTTATTTCAGAACCAAAACCCTGGTGAAATTAAGGTCATTAATGGATTAATGTAATCATTTAAATTGTGGTTTTCAAATGCAAATGGAGGAGATTAATCTCCTGTGAAGTCTGACAGGATACATGGCTTCCTAAAAGGTTTTGTCATTGTTTCCTGATCAAGGATAACTACAATTCTTTCTGAGCGCTGTAACAACTCTCAAATGTGGTAAGGGCAGCCAACACTGAGGTGAAACTATTTTATAGAGCATTCCTGAACCTTCTAGTGGTAATAAGCCTGAACTTTTTACCCCCTAAATTACATCCTGAGAAAGAAGTAAGTTTGCTAAACAATGTATACTCATAATATTCAGTTATCTAGGGATCCATGCCCAAACCCAGCGTTTATCAGAGGTTTTGGAGTTCCATTGTATCAAAATAAAGATATATTCCTCTCAGGAAGCCACAAATTCTGATTCTTAATCCACTGCACTAAGTATTTAGTGAGGTAGATTTTACTATGCAACCAGCCTGTAAACAGAAGTTTTAAATCCAGATGCAGTAAGGAATTTCACTTTTGGAACTGAACCCAAACAGTATGGATCACCTTCAAGAACAAGCCGTACTTCACAGTGTGAAGTGCACAGCCTGAGGTTTCCGGATGCCCCTCAGATCAGGGCATTCACAGCGTTATAAGAACAGACACCAGTCACTTTAGTGAGGAAAATATATTTTATTTGTTCTAATAACTAATATTGGTTCAGTCTTTGATTAGAGAAAAAGATCTAGAAGAACCAGTGAATGACCTACCCAGTGTCAGCTTTGTTCTGCATGAAAAGCACCGTGCTAACCACACTAAAAACAGTCGCTGTAAGTTCCTGCTTAAAGAGACCACCTTTATGGTAAAATCTGTAGCGATGACTTTTGGGTCACAAGAAAGAAACTGCAATATCACAACACTGCCCAGACTGTAGTTCTGGTATTCTTGAGAGTCAGACAGTCAAAATTAGGGCCAGCTATACATCAGGTTTTTGCTGGTGCAATAACAAAAAAGGAAAAAAGCAAACATTTGCTGCATATCAGCTGACTTACTACAAGATGACTGTTTTCCAGACACTGGGCAGTCTAGCTCTGAGTAAGTCTTCCAAAAGGAACTGAAAGACAGAAAGGAGCTGTACGGACTCTGTGTCTCAAAGACATTCTAGTTGTCCTTGAACAGCTGCTTGGAGGCAAAGGGTTTGCCACTTTCTTGTTATTAGGAGTGCTCTAATTGTCTACAGAAACTTTCTCAAAAAACCTTTGCTGCTCAGAGAAATGGGGACAGCAAGCAAAGAGGAGGTGCAGTGTAAAAAAACTATTAGAACAAGCTGACCAAAGGGAAAAAGAAAGCCTTTGAAGGAAAGTGTTCTGTAGTATCCTACACAGCAAAAGTAAACCTTGAGAAACCTGAAATACTATTACATCATCTTTGTCAGTGTTGTGGCTTTGCACCACAAAGGGGGGCTTTTGGCAGTGGCTTCAGGGGTGGCTTCTGCAAGCAGCAGCCAGAATCTCTCTGCAGGCCCCACAGAGCAAACACCAGCCGGCTCAAGGCCGGAGTCGTTGTTGACCAAGGCCGAGCCCATCAGCAACGGTCACAGCGCCTCTGGGAATCACATTGAGGAGAAAGAAAAAACCCCAAAAACCTGCAGGCAGCTGCTTTTTGCCACCAGAGAAGGAAGTGAGAAGATGTAAGAAACTGTGCAGGCACCAAGGCTGAGGAAGAAGGCAGTGAGGGGTGGCGGCGGGGGTGGAGAATGGCACTCTTGGCCTCAGAGCAGACTTCCCTGCAGCTTGTGGAGAGACCACGGTGGAGCAGGTTGTCCCCCTGAGGCCCAGGGAACATGATGGGAAGCAGAGACCCCACCTGCAGCCTATGGAGAGGCCCCATGCTGGAGCAGGTAGACTTATGGAAGATGCTGTGACTCATGTTGAAGCAAGCTCCAGGCAGGATATGCATCGCGTGGAGAGAGGAGCTGGAGCAGGTTTGCAGGGAGACTTCTGACTCTGAGGTGTACCAGGCTGGAGCAGTCTGGGCCTGAGGGACTGCACCCCACAGAAGTGACCCATGCTGGGGCAGTTGGTAAAGAGATGAAGCCCCAACAGAAAGGACTTATGCTGGAGAAGTTTGTGAAGGGCTGTCTCCTGTGGGTGGGACCCCATGCTGGAGCAGGGGAAGAGTGCATAGAATACTGCCACCCCTTCCTCTCCCACCTCTCCCCCAAAGGAAAACAACTTGTGAGGAACTGACCAAAACCCCCATTCCCTATCTCCTCCTGTGACACCTGAGGGGGAAGAAGGGAGCAAAATCATGAGTAAAGTGAAGTCTGCTAAGAAGGGAGGGGTGAGGGAGGTGCTTTAAGATCTGGTTGTACTTCTCATTATCCAGCTCTGGTTTCTTTGTGTCTCAGTGTGCAATAAATTAGAATTTTATTTTTTTTTAAATTCCATGCTGCTTTGCGTGTGATGCTGATTGCAGAATGATCTCTCCCTGTCCTTATCTCGACTTCTAAGCCTCTCAATATATAGTTTCTCCCCTGTCCAGCTGAAAAGGGGAGTGATAGACCAGCTTTGGTGGGCATCTGGCCTCCAGCCATTGTCAAACCACTGCAGTCAAGGTTTAATAGACCAGGACATCACAAAACAGACTTCAGGATAAAACTTGGAGCAGAGGTTTCTCTACTGTATTTATAGAACTTGTTTTCACTACTATGTGAAATAACAGGTTTTTTCACTACCATGTGGAATAACAGTTTTAAATGGAAATATTCTATTCTTCAGTAGACACTGGGATTTAGTACTCTCTTTCCTAGGGCAATTTTTGCTGTCTCAAACAAGCACCTCAAGTACAAAAAAACTAGAACAGCAAAAGAAATAGGATATTCAGATTTTATTCATCAGAAACCTAAAAAGATCGTTCAGTATGTCAATGCTACAGCTTGACCATGAAGTATCCTAGACATTCCACAACATTTTTCTGCCAATAAAGGAAGACACCAGCTTACCTTGGTCCCACTAAAAACATCATTTACAGTGCTTCGACATCCTTCCACAGCACCATCTCCATTGAACTCCAAAGCAACCACTGGACCTAGAAGACAGTTTCATGTAGAATCAATGTTACTCCTAAGCTTGGCGTTGAAAGAGTAGATTTCTCAACCCACTGGGAACTGTAAAGCTTGCAAGAAGCATTTTATGGGTTTGGTTTGGTTTTTTTTCTTGAGCAGCCACAGTGCAGGATAAAGCATCAAAACCACTTAACCATAGCTCCAGAGTATGGTGTTATCTGAGAGGAAAATATCTGCAATTCCGTACTCATTTTTGCAAAGCCTCTGGCAGCATGCCAGCTTTACTTCTTGAAAGGCGGCAATGGCACAGAAACATTAAGGAGCACGGGGCATCATGGAAGTGAGTCAGCCTATACTGCTCAAATAGTGAGCCATTTCACAGACATCTGGAGTAGGACTGAGTCATTCAGGCATTTCTGCCTCAGTCCCAAGATAGCAAACTGCCTGATTTTTAAGCTCATTCTCACCCACTGTTCGCAGATCCCCTTCCTCTGGTTTCGTTCTGAACGCATTATTTCTTCCCACATGGGTGCAAAACAGCCCTTCAAGGAGCCTGTCATCTGCTAAGTACTACAACTTTTGTCCTGTTCTTGCAAAGAGCATCGCAGGCCTCTTAGGGTACTGTGGAAAAACCTGCACGCCGCTGCTGAGCTTGGGAGCCTGCACTGAGCTTTAGCCTGGTAACAGATGGCGAGATGGCAGTGCTGCTGGGGAGGAGACAGAACCCGACTGCCAGCGGATCGATACAAGGGCTTCTGAAACACTCTGACACTTACAAGCAGGAGTTTAAGTCGGCTGCTTTACACGCATCACGGGGATTTGCTTACACACAGCTAGGTGCTTGAGCAGCAGTGGTGGTTAAGTCGGAAATAGCCTAAAAAGCGGGAGCGAGCTGCCTCTGACCACCCCAGGCTGACCTGCGTGTGCCAGGCTGCTCGTGAGCTGTGCGGCTGGACCACTAGAGGGGAGGGCAGAGCCACCAAACACCCGTGGATTAGCTCCTCCCTGGTGCCTTCGGGAGCTCTGGCTGATTTACGGCCTGACAGAGACTTCCAAAGCTCACCTCAACGGGCTTTCTTTACACTGCGCCCTTGAAACACAAACTTCTCCTCCTCTCCTCCAGAACTCCAGTGGCAGCTAGATTTCTGTATCAAGAAGAGAAAGAAGACAACACACACTCACCTTTTTCAAGCAGGGGAATGAACTCTGATGCACACTGCTGAAAAACTCTGTGAGCATCCTCTGCCTTCATTGAGACTTCTTTAGTTTGCACTAGCTGAAAGCCTTTGCCAGTCATCTGTTAACAGAGAAATAATTCACATTAAGGCAGAGAGCTCAGCTCAAGTATCCAGATTGCACTGCAGTAGATTAATTTTCCCCACACATGGGCAAAGGGTTGGGTTTTTTCTTCTTTTGAAAGATCATTTGCTTTTTCTCCAGTTCTGTTTATTTTCATTCCATTCATCCAGATTTTCTCCTCTCCCTAGTGCACCTCAAGGAGTAACAGCAAACATTTTTGTTTTACATTATGGCCCAAGCGTTGTGGGTTTTTCCCCCACAATCCCTCACAAGCAGACACTAACTGGAGTTAAAAGCATCCAGCAGCACCTGGAGTCAAGCAGTTAGTTCTTATTAGCCTGCAATAATTCAGGCAAGCATTAGCTCCAACTCTTGTCTATCCACTGCTTATGTTTTCTACTTTGGGGGGAAGGGAGGTGAAGTTACAAACTTCTGAACACACACAGCTTTTAGCTTCAAATCTAATACAAAACTAAAAGCATGTGGAGAAGGAGCAACTGTATTTGTACTTTCAAAGCGTCCATTAATCTACAAAGCAGTAAGATTTCCACAGAATCTCACTTACTAGTCTCTCAGCATCTTTTTAACTCTAATTTCTAAAGAGCTACTAAGGCAGGAGAACACATTTATTATCCTCTTTACTGTAGCTATTCCTTCTGCAGAACAAAACAACCCATAAGTATCATTATCTCCCTTCACTCAAGTAGCTGTTAGTAACTGGCTCCATAAAAATTCAGCTGGGTGGGGGACATGGGAACACCCTACAGCTTGCTTTCTTTGCAGTTAAAAACCCAAGGGAAGGAGCTCCGTCGGTTGTTTTGCTGATCATACAACCACAGGCCCAGCAGCTTTGGCAGACAGCTCCCTCAGAAACTGTAGCTTATGGTTACTGGCTTTACTCTGTCACCCCTGGCACTACAGGATGCTGAAAGCATCCAGCCACTCCCAGATTTTAACCCCAGGAAAGTCCAACCTCAGCCAAGCTTGGGAGCTGCTGCCTCACAAGAACAAAACAAAACAAAAAAGACTGCACCAGCTATTTAAGTGATCCAAGGCAGCTGACCAGCTGTGAAAAGCACCGCCTTTTCCAGAAAAGTTTCCAATACCGGGTGGCAGGGGGGATACAATTTAACATGTTGGGGTTTTTTAAGTCTTTGTTAGTACTGGAAAACCTTTCAGGACAGACTGTTTCGTTAGCTGCGAAGTCGATTTGCTGTATCTTTCACAAGCATTGCCAATCACTTACTCCACGTTTGGCCAAGTTCATGAAATCAACTGTGCATTTTCATCAGAGGGTAGCTTTGGTGTGTCGTGGTGTAACAATGCACTGTAACTATTAAGGGGACAGATGTGCCTGTCACAGGATGTCAGCTGTAAAACGACTCTCTGATCAGATGAGCCCCAGTCTCTTGCCCTGCTTTAAGGTTTTAAACAGGGCGGTTGATTGGTACAGTTGTTAGACAAGCAGAGCCTCCTGGTTGTCCCTGCAAGGGAGCACAGGAGCCTCTCCAGGGGAAAGTTCAATTAGGAATTCAAAGAGCTGGATGCAGACAAAGGTCACTTACCTCGTCAATTAACTTCCTGGCATTGGCCGTGGCGTAGTCACCGGCAAAGAACACGGCCAGACATGATTCATCGCTGCTTTTCTGTCTCCGCCCTCGAGTTATTGGTATTATGCTTCTTGCAGCATCTGTAGAAATTCTGACAGCTTTCAGCTCCTCCGAGCCGGGCAGGGGAATGTAATCTTGGACCACAGCATTCTCAGGCAAAAGGCCCCAGTTATTTTCTCCTGACACAGGGGTAAAATCATGGATGTTGCTCCATGTGTTATTGAAGATACTCAGTCCAGCATCTTTGAACTGTAAAGCAAGCTCAGGGTAATAGTACTGGAAACATCCAAATTTCATACCCGTGGAGGACTCGATAATGGGCTGAGTGGCACAGCACAGAAACACCTCCAGCTTCCTGCAGTCCCGAGAGCGAAACTGTTGGCAGGCCACTATGCACTTACAGTCCTTGCAGTCGCGGAAAAACACGCTGCCTTTTATTGGTCCTAAAAAGATGCGGCAGTTCACACAGTCATCAATAGTGACTGCAGCAGCATGGTCTAGTATGTAGATGTTACAGTTCTCACAGTCCTGAATGATGAACTGCTGCCCTGCTACTTTTCCAGGCAGTCGACCGACAGTTTCATCTTTAAGTCCAGAAAAAGTGTAATCTTTGGGGTCGACCTGAAGGAAGAAGAGAAAAAGACTGTGAAAGCCTTCACATACAGCGAGTATTATAACGCTAAATGTCAACCGACTTGCATTAATTCAGGTAGCACTCAGTTGTACCTGCCAGGAAACTCTTCAAAGAGTGATGAGAGATCAGAAGCAGCTCTTTTAGCTAAAACTACTGGAATGCACAGTTCTGAGGTACAACAAAGCATTGAAATGACACTACTGAGATGCTCCAGGGGTGGGGGGGAACCCAAAACAAAACCTAAACCAGCATAGAACGCAGTTTGTCTTCTAATAAAGAAAGGGGGTGGAGGAAGCTAGTTTTCTCTCTGGACTCTCAACTGTTTCAACAAGTATGACGGCCCTGGGTTATTACTGTAATAACTGTAATAAATGAATTGGCAAACATTCATTAAGCTAGAGATACGTCTATCTCCTTTTCAAGTGGCTTGCTTTGTCATATTTTACCACACCTCAACAGGTTGCAAGGAAAGCTTGCTGCTTTCAAGCAGTATCTCCTTTACTTTGTTTGCAAACTACAAAGAGCTTGTCTAGCTGCACCACAGCATTTTCTTGTGCAAACAACTACGAGATTTTTGAGCTAACAACAGCTACGTGATTGTTTTAGTTAAGACCAACAGGCAAACATTGGCAGTGTTGGTGCAGGGGGACGTCTACAGACTACGACTTCTCCTCCTCCACGCTCCAGCATCCCGCTGCCAGGGAAGGGACACTTGAGATAGGTTGCGGCTTTCCCTGGGACTCCTCCAGTGGGGATCAGGGACCTAAAAGTCATACAGTCCCCGGGACAGTTTGTGATACAGGTGGACATCGTGGATAATGCAGCCAATACTGTTGTAACACCAAAGGAACCTGAGCCGGGTCGTTTCTGGATATGTAAGAGTCTCAAGACAATTACGCCGCCCGGAGCAAACGCTGCTCTGCCCTCTTGTGAAAACTTATTAAAATAGCACTCAGCATAAGTACCTTAACTAGTCTAACACAAACCAACTTCAAAAACCTGCTATTTGATAATCAGCCTGAGGACTCTAAAGCTCGCCACATAACCAGTGTTAATGCCTTACAACAGTTTCTGTATAGCCCAATTGGCAAGAAACTTCTCCTCCTCTTCAGCATTCCAAACATTTGTAGGTTATATAGACCAGATAAAAGGCATAAACCAGGACAGACTAGCGCCAGACGCTCAGAAAGCCAGCTCAGCCTAGGTAGCTTTTACCCAGAACAGCTAATTTACTTCTGTAAATAAAACGGACCCCTTCACAGACACCACATCTGACCTCTGAAGAGGAAAGGAGGTTTGCAGATGATGAATCTTTCACATAAAACCCCAGCTGAGACAATGAAGATGGCTTCCTAGAAATCCCTCCTCAACCATATTTAATACCACCAGCACACACCCAGGAAAGTTGGAAGACTTCAAAATAAAACTGGGAAGCTCTAATTGTAAGGGACACAGCACGAAAACTCAGCCATGCAGGATGACTAGGACGGAAAACCTCTAAGGCCTTAAGTCTCATGTAAGGTCACATATTTGATCCATACACAAGATATTTATACTTCCTCATGCTTGAGAATATAAGTGTGAAAATTGCTTTTTGACACGTTCCTCCCACACCTCTCCTGGAACATTTACATATATGTGTGTGTGTGTGTACATATATATGCATACATATGTTGTTGGAGGGAGATGGTTTTTTTGTTGGTTTTTTTTTTTAATAACCTTGAAAGACAGGCTTACTGCCTTAAAAGCAGGGTACAGAGGAACAGTTACTTCTCTTAGGAAGGAGAAGATGAAGGTTTCCAGAACCTACAGCTTTTCTCAAAGTTAGCACCTAAGCGTGTCCCTCTGAACTGCTCTGCTCTGAAAAGCCCCTGCAGCAGCCCCAGCTTGTCCCACACAGCAGCCTTCACAGACGTGTGAAATTTCAACTTCACCTTGAAATTTTATTTAGGCCTAGATGGAAACCACTGCTTAGCTGGCTAACCCACATCTTACAGATAGTTTCAAATTAGAGTGCTTGAGAAAAAGTAGCTGTTGAGATTAAGGATAAAAAAAAAGGTCAGCTTATTACCAGATTCAGGAGCTCAATTTTTTCTCCCTGATGTGAATGAAGAGTCCTGCCCTGACACAACCCTTCCTCACCATGCTAGAGTTTGCCAATTTCCTTTAATTTTGCTTTGTGTTTTTCCTTTTAAAGGCCAAAGGTATTTATTGACTAACACAGCTGCAGAGACTGAGGGGGCTGAATGAAATCGATTTGACACTCTCTCCCCACACTGCACTGTTGCCCCTGCGGGGAAAGGGTAACCTAAGAGACCATAGCAGGATCTGAATGTTTTACATCCCCTAGACAGAAGAAACACACCAGAGAAAGGAGCACAGAGGCAGAAGTAAGATTTTTGAGGATGCATCCGACATCTGTTACCAAGCACATCGCTGAGTTTCGTGCTCACCAGCTCTGGAGTCCGCAGCCATCATCAACCAGCTAAGGCTAAATCACCGTGTACACCTTCCTTCCCCTGTCAGCACTGACTGCTGCTTAAGCTCTCTCTCAGCAATGGAGCAAAAAGGACCAAAACCAACAGGAGGGGGTAATATCCATAGCCTTACGCAGCCATAACCAGGGCTATTGTAGATTTCTCTGCCTGTTCATCTGGTGCAACTTCTGCTGTAAAATCTTGAACATGCAGCGGGTCAGCAAAAATCAACTGTTGGAAAACTCAGCTATTTATAAATCATAGAATCGCAGAATCGTAGGGGTTGGAAGGGACCTCCAGAGATCATCGGGTCCAACCCCCTGCCAAAGCAGCTCCCTAGGACATATCACTCAGATAGGCATCCAGACGGGTCTTGAATATCTCCAGAGAAGGAGACTCCACCACCTCCCTGGGCAGCCTGTCCCAGGGCTCTGTAACCCTCACTGGGAAAAAGTTCTTCCACATGTTGGTGCGGAACTTCCTGTGCTCCAACTTGCAGCCATTGCCCCTTGTCCTGTCCCCACAGACCACTGAAAAGAGGCTGGCTGATTCCCCCTGCATCCCCTGCTTAAGATATTTATAAACATTAATTAGGTCCCCCCTTAGTCTTCTCAAGACTGAACAGTCTCGGCTTTATCCAAATGAAAAGCAAAGAACTTTGCCCAAATCCACCCATCTCATGTAGACAGATGCTGTGTCTCTCCATTCCTTAATGGATTTTTAAATGTCTTTTTTAACCCAGGGGTGTAAGTTCAAATATAGAGGCAATTTTTAATGCTTTCTGCTGAATTTAAAGGGGTTTTGGAGTAGATACAAGTCACGCATTAATAGATACAGGCACAGCTCATGAGCTGAAGCCTTCTAACAGAAGTGCAATGTGCAAGTTCAGGAATTACTCCATAAAGTGACCTAAACCAACCAGGTATATCAAGGAAAAAGTAATCCCTGCTCACAAAATATTCTTCCCCCTCATTCAAGGTACTAAAGTCTCATGGCCAGTTATCAGCGATGGCATTGGTGATAAGTCTGCTGCAAAGGCTTGGAGAACAAACTGTAAAGTCCAGGGATTTTTATAGAACAAGGAAAGGAGAGAATAGAAGGGAAATAAAAGTTTGTCATGGTTGCTCTGAACTCTGGGAGGTTCTGCTGCAACAAGTGCAATATGTATTAAGCAGCTTTCCTTCCTGCAAACACTTGTCTTGCAAGAAGGTCAGAGGCCAGGTGCGAAGGCTGCTGATGACACACATCTCTTCAGGCACCATTATCCAGTTTACTGGAAAAAAATCAGAAAAAAAATTTTCACTGAAAGAGTTGTCAGGGCCTGGAGCAGGCTGCCCAGGGAGGTGGCTGAGTCACCTTCCCTGGGTATGTTTAAAAAAAAGGGTAGATCAGGTACTTAGGGATATGGTTTAGCATAGGATGGGAACGGTTGGACTCGATCTTAAAGGTCTCTTCCAACCTTGTGATTCTGGCACCATGACTAGGCAGCTCCCATTCAGAAGATGACTTACAAGTCCTATACTCTTCTCATAGTTTTTAGTATTAACTGTGTCTGGAATAAGCAAGAATCCCAACAGCTTCTTGAAACCCTTCTGGTATGAGCTCACTGGGCCCATCAGGGAAGGAGTTTTAGTCAGCAGTGATATGCCCACCACAGATAAGAGAAGGTATTGCTGTTCTTAACAGATTACAGTTCTCCCCTAGTTACCTGGGTCTAGCCCGCTGAGCAAACAATACTTTGTAAAGTCTTTCTAAACCACTTACACTACGGTCGTCTCTTTTAAATATCACTCTCAAACCCAAATCTTCCCCAGCCCTCTAAATCACAACAGATGGTGGTTCTTATATACAGTTGGACTTATATACAGTTGATGACATACAAGAGTTGGCTGCTGACCCAGTGACATTAAAAGCTGCAGCTATAGGGTAGGCACAGAAACTTAAGAGGATTTATGGGCTATTTTTGTCAGTAGGGGAATTAAGAGAAAGGAAACAAACAAGGAAAGTGCATTCCCAGGCCTAGACACTTCTGCATTTTCACACTTGCGTGGGCTTGGTGCCCTTAAGCACGAAGTTGCAACATCCTCTGGAGATTGATTGTTGGAATTACTCACCTCTGGCAGATTTTTAGATTCTTAGGCAACAAGAAGAGATGGGAAGAGGGACCAGAAGTGCTGGTTCCAGTCACTAGCATACGTTTTTTCCCTCATAGAGCACCTCCCGCACACCCTGACATTAAGTACAGCAGTTTGAACGCACCTTCCAGTCTGTTCTTTGCAACCTTCCCACTCTTCCAGAGCACCAGTAATAGCACAGAACAGTCATTCTCGTGCCTCCCTGAGCAGCAAACCATTGCCAAATACTGCAGGCTGGAGAAGAGGAAGAAGAAAGGAAGGCACTACACATCTGTCTCTGACTTTAATGGAAACATTGTTTAACCTGCTGAGTGTTTCTCATTTGATAAGGCTACATTTTGAGAAAACACAGCAGTAGTGCCCTGGGAAGCCTAAGGGAGATGCACTGGGTTCAAGGATAAAACAGTTCACTGCCTAGTTAGGGGAAAAAGAAAAATACCACACAGACTGCATTTATATCGCAAAGTAAATCCATAAAGTGGCTACCTAAATGAGATCTAGATGGTTCAAGGTGTCCATGTCAGCTCAGATGATCCTAGCAGGATCCTCCAATGTAAGGTAATGAACACGATTTATGTAGAAAGTTACACCTCTGAGATTTTTAATTTAAAACATTTGAACACGGCCATCGCAGCCTGATACAGCCACGATAGCTGAGTGTTTCCTACCAACTGAAGCAGTTAAGTTGCAAGTCAGCTGGCATAAACCAAAGCCTGACTCCTTCGTTTTAAAGGAAGAATCATCCGGGAAGGAAAGCCCCTCTAAGCTTTAAAAGTCATCGCCATCATAATGAATCCAACCCTTCTTCTTTGAACATGAGACAGCGGCAAAAAAGATGATGTGGCTTTTTGTGTTTCTTCTCCTGCAGAGAAGGTCACACACAGAGTGCACGTGTATCTGCCATCACCAGATGCAAAGTCCCAGTTCCCGGCTATTGCTGTTATAGTTGTCACGCACGTAAACAATGTTAGTGGCACAAAGGCAGTAAAGTAGGAAAGGGAAAGGGAGCCTGGGAGCAGAAATGTAGTCTTACACTTCAGGTAGAAACCCAGCTGAAGAGGGTTAGGGAGGGCTGAGCACCACCAAGTTCCTCTACCACATATGGTCAGAAGAGAACTGGAGCATCTCCCCTACGGGGAAAGGCTGAATGAACTGGGGCTGTTCAGCCTTGAGAAAAAGAAGACTGAGAGGGGATCTGATCAATGTTTATAAATATCTCAAGTGTGGGACACGGGGGAAATAGCCATCCCCTTTTCAGTGGTCTGTGGGGACAGGACAAGGGGCAATGGCTGCAAATTGGAGCACAGGGAGTTCCGCACCAACATGGGGAAGAACTTTTACACAGTGAGGGTGACAGAGCCCTGGGACAGGCTGCCCAGGGGGTGGTGGAGTCTCCTTCTCTGGAGATATTCAAGACCCGTCTGGACACCTACCTGTGTGACCTGTCCTGGGGAGCCTGCTTTGGACTGAATGATCTCGAGGTCCCTTCCAACCCCTATGATTCTATGACCCTCATGACAGCCCAGTGACATCACGCCATGACAAGTCTCCACGATGCGGTGCAGTAAGAACAGACTCTGTAACAAACTGTACTCTACTTATTGTCTTGGATTAAGAGTCCCAGAGCAGCAAGAAACTGAATACTCCTCCTTTTCCCTTCTGTTTTCAGGATAAGCTGCTGATGCTTCTACTGCACCGTAAGTAATCTTCACACAGTTCACCAAACCCGAGGGTCAGCTGGCATTACAGGCTTCCAATGCATTTGATTAATTTGATTAATTTTTCCAAACCCTAAAGACACTGACTTCTGTCCTCACTTCAATAAAGTCACACAGAAATCCTAGAAGACCCCTCAAATTCATATACTTTTCTACAATTTTAATTCAACTACCAGCATCTCATGGTATTTTGTATTCGGAGTTTGCTACCACATGTTCCACTTTCCCCACTAGCATACTAGAGTCACAAAGAGTCACATGGTCACTAAGATACTGTTGCACTGCTCTTTGGCTAGGTTTAGGCTGGCAGACAGTACCAACAGTAACCATCTTTTGCCACTGGAACACAATGAAAAGAGACGGTGCTGACAGTACTGTCCTTCAGAAGCAGAAGAAACAGTTTCATTGGAGGAACTTCTCAGGTTCAGAGCTTCTTCGAGGACAGCTGTCAGCCAGCAGTCATCCCTTTTCTCACCCCTAACCAGATAAGCATGCACGCAAGGGTGCCTATGTTTCTCTGCCTACTGGGAGTGTCAACATGGCATTAGTTTACAGGAAGACAGCTGGAGCCAGCAGCAAGACTCACCCACCCGTAAGAACATACAGAGGGTAGGTTACAGGAACCATAGACAGCTGCCAAGCCTGCTTGCAGAACTGCACTGTATAACCAAAACTGCAGCACCAAGTAGGAAAGGCTCAAGTTAAACACACAAGTGGGCCCCCACCCAAATGGTGCACCAAGCCATTATTAAAAGTAACAGAAAATTAATATCAAAAGACCACTAGCACATCTGTTGACAGAGTTGGAAGTTTCCCAGGTTCAGAATGCAGTTCAATGCACCTGATGAACAAGGAGAAGCCTCGATGCCAGGAGTTTTCTGAGTGACTATCTAACTTTGTGTACAAACACCAGTTGTGAAATGAATAATGTATGGGGTGCATCAGCAATGAGAAAGCAACAGACAGTGGGATAACATATCCGAGACATTGCTTAAAGCTCCTACATTAACACTGATTTAGTATCACTTAACACAAGCTGGGATTAACAAATTTAGCACACTAAGAGCTCAGTATTACCCAAGGCCGGGTGCCTCAGTACGGCCTTCCTGGTTTAATGAACTAAGCACACGCCCAGAAGTCCAAAAGAGGAATGAAAGATAAGGCTGCAAAGAGCAAGAGAAATGGGCTTAAATATTAAATAGCTGTTCTTGAGCTGTACAGTACAAGATTAAGCAGCTAATTTGACAGCTTCCACGGTTCAGCAGCACAGCCCAAACTCACCAATTCTTCTGGTTTCTAAGAGTCTTTTATAGAAAAGGAGGAAGTGGTACACGCAATACATTACATGCTTTTTTCCCCCTCCACAGAGAGAGATTGTTGGTGCTGTAATAGCCTCGACTGTTAGCTTGAGCCTTCTTCCAGCACGTTAACAAGGATCATCCCCTTAGCAACAAGGTTGGCTGTCCTCCGAATTAAGTGTTTCTATGTCCTGACTTTCCCCCCTGATAACTTTAGAAATTAGTGCCATATAAGC
This sequence comes from Hypotaenidia okinawae, assembly GCA_027925045.1. NCBI lineage: Eukaryota > Metazoa > Chordata > Aves > Gruiformes > Rallidae > Hypotaenidia > Hypotaenidia okinawae. The sequence continues at coordinate 142,692,357 of BSDF01000001.1, forward strand.
AGATGGGGTAAAAAGTCTCATATCAGTTGAGCTTGAACGTGCTCTAAGATGAAATCATATGATTTCAAGTGTTCATTTGGTATTGTACTTTTGCACGGCGTTAAGATTTGTTCTGCTGCTGTAAAATACGGCTTTGGTGCAGCACTCTCCCTGCAACAAGAAAGCCTGTACAAGTAGCAGGCTGCCATCCTCCCCATCTCTCTCCAACACTTCACTGCAAGCATCCTCTAAGGAGTCAAAGCAACAAGCCCAACACAGATCAACTGATTTTATCCCCGGGGAACTGATTCCTCTGGGCCACGCGCATGCTTCCTAGCTCATCTCCATCTGAGCTTGTCTTAATCTACTCTGAAGACTTAAGGGACACCCTAGAGCTCCTGGCCAAGTTTAAAAAACAGGCAAGCAAAGCATTCAAATAAGTCCACAGATTTTCTTTTCTATGCTTGTAAAATATGGCCTAAAGGCTTGGGGATTCTTTTTCTTTTTTTTTTTTTTTTTGTTAAAACCACATCAATTAAGTTTACTGCCTGCCTGTTTTCTCCTTCCCCCACCCAAAGGCAGTTGGAAAGGAGACCTACCAAGGCCATGATGTCATGGATGTATTTAGGAAGTGAAACTTGAAACAAGTGTGGGAAGAAATATGCTTAATCTAGCACTGAAGCTTCTTCCTGCTGGAGACTTCATGATTGCCTTCAACAGGTCAGGAAACAGCTCCGGGAAGGGCTTCTCTTTATCTGTCGCTTCCCGGGTGGACAGGCTCCAGCTTTTCCAGGAAAACCCACCCAATTCGATCACAGGAAGAGAAAAAAATCCAACCACCCGAACAGCCAAGCAGGAAGAATTAATGTTATTGTCAGTCAGGACGCAAAGCACGAGCCTCATGCCTTCGCCGAGACACCAGGCGCGGGGACTGGGCCCGCAGAGGCACGGAGGGCTCGCAGCTGCCCCCGAACTGCCGCGACACCGGCTTGCGCAGGTGAAGCCCGCACCCGCGGGGCTCCAAGCCCCATCACAGGTCCCGAAGGTACGCACACGGACCCGCGGCGGCTGTCACGGCCGAGCTGGCGGCCGCCGCCTTGCCCGGAGCCCCGCGCGGCGCGACCTGCCCGCGGTGAGCCGCCCTCCCGGGGCGGAGCGGCGGCAGCCACCGCCGGGGCACAGCCTGACCGGGGACTGAGCTCGTACGGGCGGCAGCCACGGGATCCAGGGTGGCGCCCGCTCCGCTCGCACAGTCTTGAGACCACCCGGCAAAACCCTCCGGATAAATACTTTATCGGCTCTTAAACGCACGGACCCGCACGGACCCGGCCGTGACAGCGGCGCCGGGGAAGGCGAGCTCGCCACCGGGGCGCCCCCGCCCCACGTTCCCGTGGCGAGCGGTGGCTTCCCGGCGTAAGGGGCCCTGCCACGGCAGCAGCCCCGCAAAGCCCGGGCGGCAGAGGAGGGCGAGGCGCTGGCCGCCACGACAGCCGATACCCCCGGCGGCGTCTGCCCGCGGCCGGGGATCAACAACCGGCGCGGTACCTTGGGTCGCTGGTCCCAGCTGTACTGCGGCGGCGCTTTTCCCTCTCCGGCCGCCCCGTCTTGGCCGGATCCCGGCGCCGCCTGCTGCTGCTGCTGCTGCTGCTGCTGGCCGCCCTGGGCAGGCTTCCTGCGGCGGGAGAAGAAGCAGCCCATGGCGGCACCACCGCCGCCACCGCCCGGCCGGCCCGCGGGGAGAAGCTGCTGCAAGCGCGGGACGGCGCGCCAGCGCAGCGCCTCGACGCCCCACCCCGCCCGCTTCCGGTTTACCCCCGTCTCCCGTGGCGACCGCGACACTTCCTCCTCTCCCTCCCCCCCGTCCCGCTCCAACCGTCACCGGGCGGCCCGGGGAGGCGCCTGCCGCCGGCGGGAGGGGCTGGGCGGGACCGGGCCGGGTTAGACAGGGGGAAAGAGGGAGGCCCGGAGGCGAGTCGCCCATGCCACAGGCTGAGGGGAGCGGGAGAAGGAGGGAAAATGTGGGCCTTTCAGTGGCTGCCTTCTCCCCCCACTCCGCCCCTTCCCAGTGAGGGCGTCCCTCACCGGCCCTGCAGGAGCGGACTTAGGGCTGCCCCGGCGCCTCTCTGCAGCGGGGACTGCTCGCGAACCACCCCCACCGGGGTGAGGCAGCTGCCGGCCCTGGGAACCCGTGTCACAGCTGGAGCCGCGGACGTCGGGGTCAGCCGCGGCAGTCAGGGGCAAAAGGCCAGGCGCAGCGCGCAGACACAAACCACCTCACCCAGCTACCCGTGCACCGTAGGTAAGGACGCCACCCCTGGCTGTGCGACACCGCGGGTAGCGATGCCGCGCTCACGCTCCTGAGAGGGCCGTCCCAGGCAGCGGCTGGGCTCACCCCTCCCGCGGAGGCACAGACAGACAGAGCCCCGCAGGCTGGGATAGGGGCAGCAGCCGCACCACCCAGGCCAGAGCTCACACACGGCGGTAACACACGGCACTTCACCGACCCGACGCCGGACCGCACTCATCCCGCCCCGCAGCCGCGCGAACCCGCCCCTCCCCGGCCAGCCCCTTTTACGTAGGCGTGATGTCACGTGGTGCGGAAAGCGGCCAAGGGCAGCTCGGCTCACCTGTGGTGGCTGCGCGAGGCCGTAAGTCCGTCCCGGCCGGAACCGGGCCGATGACCCAGCTCCCTCGGCTTCTCAGAGGCCCTTCAGAGCGGCAGCATGAGAGGAGCCCCCCCCGCGCCCTGCTACTTTGTGCCTTCCTTCCCCAACAGTCTGTTTTTTCACGGGGGGTGGTCTGGGGTTTTTTCCACCCCCAAGAAATAAAAATCACCCTTCTTGTCAGGCTACCCAGCCGTTCGGAGAGATTCCCTCCCAGATGTTACAGAATTCATTCCTGGGGGTAGAGGGAGAAGATGTCAGAACTGGCTCTGCTTTTTTGTTACCCAGAGGTGGGTTGACCTTCTCCAGCTGCCATCTGCCCATGCAGCTGCTGGCTCACTGCCCCTCAACAGGGCAAGGGGAGGAAAGATGGAAAAGCTCATGGGTCAGGATAAAGCCAGGGAGATCGCTTACCAGTTAGTGTCATGGGCAGAGCAGGTCTGACTTGGGGAAAATTGTTTTTTTGCAGATTAAAAATAGAACTGTATGGTGAGAAACAAAGACAGGATGAAAACAACACCTCCCCACCATCACCACTTTCCCTGGACCAGCTTCATGCCTCCATTTCCAACTTCTCTACCCACCCAGCACTGCCACACCCCCAAGCAGGGCAGAGGATTTGGGGAATGGAGGCTGCAGCCAGTCCATAATTGCCCCTCTTCACTTCTGCTCCTTCCTCATTCCTGCTCCAGTGAGAGTCCTTCCATGGGCTGCACCCCTTCCAAAAGCCCTGGCATGAGCTTTCCACAGGCCACAGTTCTTTCAGGGCACAGCCACCTGCTCTATCATTGGGTCCTCCATGGGCTACAGCATGGATATCTGCTCCAGCACAGTTCCCTCCATGTGCTGCAGGGAAATCCCTGCTTTAGTGCCTGTAGCACCTCCATCCACTTTTTCTTCCCTCACCTTTGTGTTCACATTGCCATTTGTCTTCCCTCACTTCCCTCTCACAGCGTTATGCAGGATTCTTGCATTTTTTTTAAAAATATGTCCACCCAGAGGTGCCATTGGTGCCACCGAGGGCTCATCCATGCTCTGTGGTGGATCCACTGCAGGATGTGTGGAAGTAGCTGTTTGTGGTACAGGACAGCTCCTGATCTCTTCTCACAGAGGCCACCCCTGCAGCCCTCTGCTACCAAAACCTGACCACCTACACTCAATACATACCCACTTACCAAACTTCCGGGCCATTTTATGTAAACTAAAGGATGAGTGCTCCTGCTGTAGGAGGAGAAGAGGAAGAAGCAAGGAGAAGCCCTAGAAAAGTAGCCAAGAACTGCTCTGCCAGTTGAGAAGGACGAAAGGCTGAGGGTACCGGGAACAGCTGAAAGGAGGAAAGAAGACCAATTGGCCAGAAATGGTTGCTAAGGGGGTGACTGACACCCTTTTTTGTCAGCTGTACTGTAAAACTTTACGCCTGGGCAGGTGTAAAGTCTGTTCTCAGCTTTCAATGCTACAGCTCAAGTCAGCAGCTCAGCCAGTGTTACAAACACCACCACAAATTACAGTTTTACATCTCAGCTACAAGGCAGATCTATTCTGTGAACCACATGTCTGGGTCTGTGGGCACTGTCTGGATCCTGGTCTTTGCCACGGAGTCCTCTGTGCACCAGCTCTTTCCACAGCATGTCCAGCTAGAGACAGTTTGTAACTGCAGAGTCTGATACTCCCTCAGCTCTTCTAGTTTAACCTCTTGAGGTCTAACAGTCCTCCCAGAGCGTACCATAATTTAAACAGATTAGTAAAGTTCTGCAGTCTCCTGGCAACCAGGCCCCTCTTTCTGTACTATCCACTTAACCACATTCACTTGTGATAAAAGGAATAGAAATAATATTTGATACATTTTTGTTAAAAGATAAAATACCATTTTAATTAGTCTATGCAAAGCCTAAAAACTATATTACCAGAATGTTTTTACCTCACATTAATGGATTATCTGTCATACCAGAAGACTTCCTAGTCCATGTGAGTAGAGACTTCTTCCACTACTGAGATGCAGCCAGCTCTACAGTGGAAATAACTCATCACCATGCCAGTAATGTTTCATAAAGGTATTAACTGCAAGAGAAGAAAGTAGCTTTTACATTTCTCAAGAGCAGATGCAACTTTGAGTCAGGATTTTACCATGCTGCCATGACCAATATACTTGGCTTGCAAAGTCATCAGTCCCATAAAAACACAGGATTTTTATGACTGCAGCAGATCAGGACAGGCCATGAGTTTTCTCTCTCTAGCTCTCTAGCATCGGGGTGTCTCCCAACACCAAAGCACCAGAATATTTCTTCCAGACCAAATTAACACAGTTCATAACTTGTGAGCACAGGACTCCTTAAATTGTATGTTACTAGTTCAGTTCTTCAGCCTCCATTCATCCATCATCCAGACCTACCCCCTTGGCTTGGGAGACAATACAATCATAGCCCAAAGTGTAGTAATACCGGATTGCAGCAATATTGCAGTCACTACCAACCATTACTATACTTCAATTTCAACAAACTGCTGTAATTAGTGATTTCCCCTCATGGGGATGTTGTGAAATATATCTAATTACAGCCTAACACAGAGCTTTGTGATCCCCAGACAGCAGTTTCTAGGTAGCTGAAAAAGAAAACATCTTCATTGTAAAGGTTATATAAAGGATTTGGGGAGAGAGATCTGCCATATCCAGACCTTCTGGGCACATGCAGCTTGCAAGGAGCTTTTCAGACCTCTGCTGTCCTTCCCAGGAGGGCAGTGGTTCTGTTTCAGCAAGAGAAGCCCCTCTCAGGCAGATGGGCAAAGTGTGTGCTGTGCCTCTGTATGGGCTGGCTTTTATCCCCAAATAGCTTTGTGGTGCCTGCTTACCCTGCCCTCAGCCTCGTTTCACACTCTCTTGCATCACCCCAGAGATGGATGGAGGGAGAGAGCTGTCCTTGGTGAGCATTTGGGAGCTGGGACATCTGTCCAGGTCTCCAATGGTCAGCCTAAGGAACCAAGAGCTCCCTGTGTGCACATCTACACTTCCAACACCAGGCAGAAGCAGGTTTGTTCCAGGCTGCTGGAAGCTCTCCAAAACCCACAAAGCCAGACTTTCACAATCTTCTTCCTAATGAGGTGCATTGTATTCGCTGTGAGTGTCTTCAAGCTCTTGAATTCCTCTCCTTGTGACAAAAGCTGAAGGGTGCCTTGTTTAAAGCAGGTTTTTTTTTAATCCTGTTGGTTATAGAAAAACCCTCTGCTCTTCTTGTCACCATCACCAGGGCAACTGATACTGGTTGGCTTTCTGTCTCAGCTGCAGTGTCCATCACCGGGGTTTACGCAGCCACAGTCTCTGTTTACAGAGGTTGGGATAGCTGCAGTGCCTGTGGGTCTGGTTTCCTTCCCTCCCCACCCCCAATGGCACTGCATAGGATCAAGCAGGGGTTGGTAGATAGAGGCCAGGGCCCAGCACAGCACATTGTGGTTCCTTGGAACAGCCACAGCATTTCTATTTCAAATAGCTTGTTGCCTTTTCAGGATCCTGTAGCTGTTTGGGGGTGAAGCTCCAGACCATTGGGGCGAGGAAGTCCCTAGGTACCTGCCCATGCTCTCCCACACTCCATGCAGCCCTGACCGTTCAGGCTTAGGGAAGTTCTCTGGGTGATTATCTTAAAATAATTTTTATAGCCTTAAACAAGGCTTGAAAAGCATTCAGAAGACTGAGAAACAGGAACATAACAGCCTGAACATCTCAGGGGTGTTCAAAGTTCTACAAAAGCTGTTATAACAATTCTGAGGGGAAAAGGGGAGAACCTCCTCCCCACCACCCTCCCCACACCCCCATCTTCCCCACCAATTAGCTGCAAATTCTGAACAATGCTGAGTGGTGACGTCCCAGGTAAGGGCACACAAAAATACCACATACAAATAGTAGCTTAATCTCATGATCACTGTTGTCACTACATCAATATCACACAGTAAAACAGAATGAAAAACTAGGCACCCCTCCCAAAGGGATTAAACAACCCGGCAGGGATGGCATAGAGGGAGTGGGAGGGGTTATATACCACAGCCAAGTGACAAAATAAAACGTCGCTGTGACAAGCATCAGTATAACACTTTGGTTTTGATCGGGTCAGATCTACCATTACCCCCAGCCATTCGTGTCCCTCGTTGGGTGCCAAAAAGCACAGCCATAGCTCGGCCCCAGCCGAGCACCCCGCACCCCTCGCTACCCCTCCACCCCCAGCGGGATGGGAGGACAGATGGACAGTAGCCCCCGCTGGGTGGGGAGAGAGGAAGAACAGGAGCAGCGCTGGGGACAGAGCTCACACACGGCAGTAACACACAGCACTGCACCGACCGGACGCTCCACCGCGCTCAGCCCGTCCCGCAGCCGCAAGAGCTCTCCTCGCCCCGACAGCCCCTTTTATGGGGGCGTGCCGTCACCTGGTGTGTGGGGAAGCAGCCTGGGCCAGCGCGGCTCACCTTCCCTGGGGAAGAGAGCTGGGTCCCGGCCAGAACCAGGACATGCAGACCCTCTTTTCCTTTCCCTTTCCTTTTCCCTTTCCTTTCATTTTTTTCTCTTTTTCTTCCCCCCCCCCCCGCCCCCCACCCCCTTTTTTCTTCCTTTTTTCTTCCTTTTTCTTTTTGCTGTTTGGATGACAAACAAAACAAGTGGCATTTTCACACCGCAGCCATCACATACTCTGAGATCACGCTCTTTCTTTTCTGGGTCTCTCTACTGCCAGACACTCCTGCCAGACTGAACCCTGACAGAAGCTAGCCTGGAACCTGAGGCCAGGCAGGACAAATTATATAGCCAATTTAGTGTTAAAATGTACTAGAAAGTATTTTTGCATTGTTATCAGTGATTTCGGACCAACACCCTCCTGTTTTTCCAGCAACATATGTGTTTCCAGCACCTCCTCTCATGCAGAATTTAGCCCCGGTCACTGGTCACTTTGCTGAACCACTATGCTGCTGGGCAACAAGGGAACGGAGTTTTTGTAGCTGTTCTTGGCAAAGAGTCTGGTAACTGCGATATCCAGCCTCAGTGCTGGGGTCATTTGGGTGGGAACAATGGACGGGGTGCCTCTGGCCCAGGTTACTGAGAACTTACACAATGTGTCAGGGAAAAGCACACACAGCAAAACTGAATAGTTCACATTTGCTAACTTCTTCGTTCAGAAATGATGTTCCACATATTCCCAGTGTGAATTACTGTCCTCCTCAAACAGCCAGCACAGGTGAGCTGAGATAGCCTGGGCTGTTTCCATACCACCTTGACTTCATTCTCCCATAAAAGGGGCTGGTTGGGGAGGGGCAATCCAGAGCAGTCTGACTGTGGTTGTTATTGGGTCAGTCAGGTACTCTGCTATCACTGGCTGTTATTGTTCTCCTTTCACAGTGCTTTTGTCAGCAAGCTGTCCTTATCCCAACTCACAGGGGCTCTGTCTGTTTTCTTTTTGGGAATGAGCAAGTGGCCTGTGGTACTCGGCTACTGTTTGGGGCTGAAACACCACAATTACTTTCCTTGTAAGATGTTACTACATCAGGCCAATGCATTTCTTTCTGTTGCTGGTGTTTGAGATAAAAAGTTCTGTGCAGTATGTGAGAGACAGAGTACAGGACTTAAACTTGCTCTTAAATGACTTTATACAAAACTAAAAGTAACTTCTGAAGTTTTTTTACTGAAGATCTAAATAGTCAGTAACTTTAAAAGGGCATAAGTTAAATGATGTTGGCCAAATGAATGAAAGAATTACTTGAAAGTAGAACTGAAGTATATATCCTAATGTTAGTGCAATGGGTAGCCTGAGGTATGATACAAACCCTGTGTTAATTCTGAACGTTGCCACAAGCCATTTCTGTGGCAGAAGTTCTGCAGCTGAGAGGGCTGCAGTCTGCTAAAGGGCTGCTCATGTAGCACATGCACTTAATCAAATTGAGCACAATGACATTTTCAGCTATGAAGCATATTCTTGTTTAGCAATTGTGGGTTCAGAGATCTTACACAAGAGTCTAGATCCCAGATCCTTTTTGATGACATGAAGAGAGCTGCCATAACCAGGGTGTCGCCCAACAGTCTTTTTGCCAGAGAAGCTTATGTGCCACCCACCTGAGCCTCCAGCTGCAGCAGGCAGGCTCTTCAGTTTAATGTTCAATGAAAATACAATGCAATGACAATAAAGTTCATGGAGAGTGTCTTTTGTGATTTGCATTTATGAGGGCAGCAATTCAGACAACAACCTGCAGTGCTGATTCAGCAAGGGGTGTGCCAAACCCTGCAGATTTCAGTGGGATTTAAGCAAGAACAAAGAAGGAGGCATGTAGTTAAAATCAAGGTGAGCTTTAACAGCTTGCTGCATCATAGCCCACCAGGCCCTACTTTCTTCCCCACGTGTAAAGGATTTATTTTTTGTTCTAAAGAGGAGCTCCAGTTCCCTCTGCACCCAAGTTAAAAGGAAGATCATTTGTTACATCCAAATCCAGTTACATCTCTTTATCCAGGGCTCTGTAACTTAACATTGGGGTGCTCAGCAGAGCACTGTTCCACAGGTAAGCTCTTAGAAAGTTTCACTCTGTGACAGTCCTAATGTGGGAAAGGGAAGGCAAGAAAAGGAAAGGTTTCTTGCTCTTATCACTTAATACATTGTCATTTTTAGAGCCTAGATAACTCCTTGACTATGGAAAGATGGAGTTGGGTTTTTCTGTTGCTTAGTGTCTGCCACAGAATCAGTTGGCTTTTGCTGTTGGTTCAAGCTGCTGCTGTGGCACAAGAGGGATTGCTGAGGCCAGGGATGGACACTGTCCTAATTCTGGTGCAGCAGGCCATTGAAGACAGGTAGCTGGAGGTAGCAACATGTGAATTTGCTATTCATATTTCATCAGAATTTGTCTAGCTGCTGCCTTATTTTATATGGTTGCACAGTTTGTGGATACTCTTCCAGTTTCAAGCTCTTTAATTTTAATTTTGTGGGATGGCTTTATGGTGCCAGCCTGCTGTGCAGGCTGATGCTCCCAGGGACACTGGCAAGAAGTGAGAGGAGTGGGGCCTCCAACAATCCAATGGAGATACCATTTATCTGTACCTTGGCAGAATCCTGGCAAAACATACCCAGGGGCTGCAGGAGTGCTGGGTTCTGCCTGCACTAACTGTAGGGAATTGCACGGGAATCTGCAACCCTGAACAATCCCCACACAAGTAAAGATTTTTATCCAAGTTCATCAGCTCTGTGATGAACAAGTGAATCAGAACTAAACTACACATTTTAATATTCAGCAGGAACTGTAAAAAAAAGTCCTGCTGTAAACAAATACAGGCTTCCATTTGTCATGCCTTTTCTTGCCTTTCTGTTTCAGGCAGAACATGTAATATGTATTTGAGACACTGTTTTTGGAAATACTGCTATGTCACACTCAGAGTCTGGGGAATAAATTAGTTAAACTGTTGGTAACACAGTACCAAGGGATTCAGTGGAGACAGCAAATGGAAAGAAAAATAGTGAAGTAGTTCTTATTTGGAAGAGCTTAATCTCTAAATCTTGCTTGCATGTTAGGAAGACTGGTTTTCAAATAATGTAGTTTGCACCAGAGGAGCAAATATGTTCAGTACAGAGATCGATAAATAAAATGGTTGGATGGAGAGGAGCTGGGGTGGAATGGAAGACGTGTTCTCTTGGAAAACAGACCCATTTACCAGAGAGGTACAAATTAAACAAATCTGCATGCAGAAAGGCCGCCTTCTCACTCCAGAAATATAGAAGAACAGATTTTTATACAGCAAGATGAAACACCAAAGGAATTCTGTGATCATATACAGGGGTATGTACACTCCACGCAACCCACCTATAGTTCCAGCCAATACATCCTGAGTTAAAGATCGAAAGAAGGGAAGCACAGCCGTGTCACAAGAACCTGGTGCAGAGCTGGCTGATGAGCAATGGGAAATATCTCTGAGTGAGGGTGATTGCAGTCTCCTTTCATTCAACCCTGTGCTGTTCTGATGAATTTCAGTCCCTCAGTTTCCAGGAGCTTAGAAAGGATTCAAACCGCCATACCATCGCTAATTTTGTTTCAGTGAGAGAGGCGTCAGGGCAAGGGCAAACAAATAAAAAGAACCCAGGTCCAAGGGTGGCTCGCTTTGGACCCCATAATTTACTCTGTTTCAGACCTATTCAGATCTATGTCCCCAACAAAACACGAATTAACTATTAATTGTCTATGATTTAATCAGGTGAGGAAAAGTTTCTCTGCTCTACTTCTGTCAGTGATTGCATATCTTCACTACAGGCAAACTATCAAAAAGGACCTCTTTTTTGGAGATGGCAGTACTCACTGCTGCCAAACACACTAGCTTTGTGGTTAGGTTTCCTTAGCCCTAGGTCTGCTGGTCTGATGTGTGATTCTGAGTGTCACCCAAAGCAATCTCTTTGTAGGCAGTGAAAATAAGTTTGGGATAGCAAACAATCTGTGATAAGTGCTTTTGGATGACACCCAACCTCTCTCAACTGGCTGTCTTTGTTAACTACAAAGCCAGCTAAGTATGATGAACACAGATTTGGATGTCAAAACTTTACCTATCTAAAGCTGACCTTCCAGAGCTGTTTTTAGGTAAATCACACTTTAAAAACCCCACAAACAAAGGAGGAATTGTTGATCACTGGTTATTTCTAGCAGCTCTCTGTATGTTACATGTGCTGTATATATAAATGGAACCACAGTCTGTGCCAGAAAGGGCTTACATCTGGAAAGTAGCTCAGCCAAATCAGCTCACATGCACATTAAAAGAGGTGCCTTCAAACAACTGGCTAAATTGTACTCACTTGTTAATTATGAAGGTGCTGTATCTATTTAGATAAGTATACTGAGTAAATAACCTTGGATCATACCCTGAAACAATGCTATTAAAAACCGTATTCAGTCAGACAAAAAGGGATTCTGATTTAAATACTTCTGTAAGATAAAGTAAACACAATGTTAATTTTCTTGATTAAATAGGTTTGTGGTAATTTTTTTAATTGCCTATTTAAAATTATTTCCTCTTAAAATAATTTGCTTTGAAGCTCTTCTCTCTATTTCACAGCTATTTACACACCAAAGGACTAAAGAGCAAATAATAGAGAACAACAAGCACATAATTAGAAAACATCAAAAATACAGCCAGGTGCCACGAAGGGAAAAGTGCCTAGAGAAAGGCCCCAAGCCCCAGGATGTGAGTGAAACCAAACTTAAGTGCAAATAAAACAAAACATGCCTTCCTCAACGAGCAATTGCACTCTGTCAAAATGTCTGTGCATCTCTCTCAGTTGTGGCAAAGCACTGGCAAACTTTCCACTGACGGGCTGTTGGGACTGACTCATTGCACACTCACCGTGGCTCAGAGTCTGCAGGGTATGATGGGTGAGAAGGGAAGCCATGGGAACAGGCCCTGTAACTCACCTGTCTCAGGGTGTCCCACAACCTGCTGGCTGTCCTGCCAAGAGGCTGCACCAGCAACTCCCCATCACAATGCTGGTGCCCCCTGCCAGTCCTGTGGCAAAGCCCGATTTCACAATCACTCAGGCACGTTCAGTGTTTTCTGTTGCCACAAAGATGAGGTGGAAATGGCAACATCCTTGGTCCTACCTCTTACTGCTGACAAAGTCAGTATCCCAGGCAAGTGGGTCATTCCTAGCTGCCTTCTCTCACTGTGGAGACTCCAGAACCCGTAAGGGGATGTCAGCTGTGGCAGCCTCACCTCTTTGACAGAACAGGACCCACAAAACCAGGGGAACAGAGCATTGCTATTCTGCTGACATTAAAAGGAAACTTTCTGAGCCGCTGCAGAGAAGCTATTGCCAGTTTTACATCATGGTTCTCATTGCCATTCCCTCTTGTGCTGTTGGTGTTCCTTCTTTCTCTACGTGAAGACAACAGCAGGAAAGATTTATGTCCATATGCTATGAGTTGACAAGGAAAGCTTTGCTGCAAGACATTTGCTCTTCTGAGTGCTTGTTTGGAATTTCTGCTGAATTACATTTTCTCAACCTTATCCTGGCAGTGGGATAAAATTTGGGCCTGCATAAATCTGGCAGTAAGCTGGGGTACAGCAGCACTGAACTGGCGTGTGGTGGTGCCTCTGTTACCTTGGCTTTCCCCCACTGCATCAGACGCCTGTGAGTGACTTTGTCAGCGCCTTGGGCTTAATACCACTAGAGGTCACGCAATGTTCTTATTATCTAAGCTGCTTTTGGAAAATGCTCTGATACTCCACATGCAGTAGATGTGTTTGTACTGACCGTGTTTGCAGACACTGCTTTGGCCTCTAGATGTCCCTGCTTTGTGCGTGTGCCATAACCACACCTTGATAAATCACCCCAAACTTGGAATTTATCTCAAATAGCACACGACTGAGGAGAGGTGAGGAATTTGGAATATGCAAATAATATTAGCATGAAAAGCCTTCTTTACAGAATGAAATATCCTATCCACTAAAGTAAGGAATTAATAGGGAAAGGCAGTGTGGTGTAGCACCAAATCCTCCATTACTGTGATGCTGATTCGCTATCCTATGTGCCTTGGACTTTTCCTATCTTGGGGGTACAGCTTGAGATAATATTGACTGCATCTTGAAGCTGACAACTGCTCTGTCTTGTGATTTCAAAGCTTTTGTTGTCTTTCCCTTCTTTGCCTTTGGCTGGCAGCATAGCAGTCCACTAAATAACAACCACTCCTATCTATCTCATCTGCATCCAGCTCCACTTTGAACAGGGAGCTCTCAGGCTGCACCTTCTGTCACAGCTTGGACCAGCCCTACTATCATGTGAGCAGATCTGTTGTGAGAGAGCTCAACTGTTGGAGCCAGAATGTTTTCCCTTCTAGCTTGCCATTGGTATTAGCCAGGGTCCATCGGGAGCTCAAAGCTACCCTGTGGCATGGCCCTCACCCCAAAGTTTATTTATTCTTGGGAAAGAACAACCACCTGATCTTATTCCACACTTACGACTGATCCTCACCTTTCAGTCAGGCAGCTCCTTGTGCATCCCTGACTCAGGGTTCTTCCTCCCAAGCTGTGGGGAACTGGCTGTTTGCGTAGCCTTTTGAAAAAACCATAGCTCCAAATTTCCTACATGATTTGGCAGACCCCGTAAAATGAGGTCAGTAATGGTCAATCAGTTGGATAGTTTCCACAGTAATCAAAATTTATAACTGAATTGTTCTATTGTTTTCATCCTTTTGAAGTGTCATTCTCTTAGACATTTTCCAGTCTGCAAAATTCTGGAGATAAGTATTGTTATGAAACTGGATATTACATTCATAATCTCATCTTTGATAATATCATTTTATCATACATTGATAATTCTATAAGTGTACATAAATACCTGAAGGGAGAGTCTAAAGAAGGTGAAGCCAGGCTCTTTTCAGTAGTGTCCAGTGACAAGACCAGAGGTAATGGGCACAACCTGAAACACAAGAAGTTCCCTCTGAGCAGCAGGAAATACTTTTACGCTGTTAGAGTGACCAAGCACTGCCACAGACTGCACATACCTCTTCTAACATCCACTTCTCTGTGGATGTTTTGGGATCTAATATTTATAGGAGAGCTTCTTTTCCTGTAGAAGAAAGAAGTAGTTTCCTTTTTTTTCAGAACAAAAGCAGAACCATGTACCTTCAGAGGTAACTTCTCAAGGCAGGTTTAACCTTTTCCTTTCCTATGCCTAGCCATGTCTCTGGACAGCCTAATACAGATGAAGTCAAGATACTTAGCATAGCTTTGTTTACAACCTAGCCTATGAAATGCCTACAGGCGTAGCGCACTGAACGCAATCAAGATTTAATCAGCCACAATTTTGACTTTCTGTTTCTCTACCAAGAACAGACCAGCAGGCTCTTCCAAGAGAGCTTTCTCAAAATCCAAAGATTTCATATAGTTGCACAAATGTAGAATAGAAATATTTTATAACAAACTTGAATGCAGCAACACTCTACCCACATTTTTCCCAATTTTTTTTCTCCTTTGTGCTTTAGAACTGTATTTGAAGGAACCTTCCTCAGGCAACATATCTGGTAGTAGCTGACTGATAGCTGACAGGAACAGAGCATCCAGGAGGTGGCTTGCAGTTTCAGGTGATGTTCATGTAACAGTGCATAAGGTGAGACTAGAATAATTTTGTGCAGGGGGTCAAATTATAATTCACGTGCCCCATTTGCTGTTTTCCAGAACTTTTTCAGACTCTGGCAGAAGTTGAGCTGTGGCACTAGGGTATTCCCTTGTTTAAATACTTAGGGGGAATGTGGTGGGGAGTGATGCGTGATGAGAACAGTGATCACAGCTGCTTCTTCGAGCAGTTGTGACTTTGAAAGTCAGAACCATGATTTGCACCTACAGAGGGCAATGGACTGCCACCTTTTGAGCAATAAGAGAAAACCCGCTCCGTCCCTAGCAGAATGACACTCGCTGACATCACATACAGCTAGAAGGGGAAAGCAATCTGTTTGGGTAGGAGGGAGACAGCAGAGCCTTATCTCCCTCAGGCGCTTTGAAAGGTTACCATGACATAAAAGCTGTGAGATGTGGCTGCACAGTGAGTGACTTTTGCCCCTTGCCAATAGAACAGAACAGCTTTTAGTCTAGCTAGACTTTTGTCTACTGGAAAATGCAGAAATGTTGGTTTCTGCATCTGTGCTGCTGCAAAACGTCACCTCTGACATTCCCTTGGGTGTTCGACACCTCTGCAGGATGGGTACTTAATGGGGAATGTGTCACAGTTTTTCATGCTTCCAACAGACTGGAGATTCAAACAAATCTGTTTACAGTTAAAGCATGGCATGTTCTTCAGAATTTAATTGCAGAACACACAGTTGCCCTTAAACTCACCTCTGCAACAGGGCATGTTTTATGGGTGCAGGGATACCTTACATGGATGCAAGAGGGTCGCCCACAAGACAATCCCACTATAGCCAGGAACTGGCTGTAGGTTCAAACTGGGTTGTCTTTTAAAGCACAGTGATGGGAGGCTTTGGCTTAAAGGAGGAAGAAAGGGAGGTGGTTAAGGAGAGTGGCTGACATGCTAGCTGCTCAGCGAAGCTGACCTGCCTGCTAATCAACTTGCTACCATATTCTGGATTAATGTGCTAGAAAATCCAAGCATGCAAGGGAAATGGCATAAACACACCACATAGTAAGATAATGATTTGTTTGATTTTCCAGTTTATAACAAGCACAAACAACTGTGAGACCTTTCTCCATCAGCATCAGTCCTACAACGGCATGTTAGACCAGTGAACATCTCAAAACTGGTACTTTGATCAGCACTAAGGGCCAGCCTCTACGGCCTTGCATAATAAAGGAAAGGTCTCCATAGAGTGTGAGTCTTCAGTGCTACTGACAAGGGGCGGACAGTGTTACCACCAGTATCTCCAAGAGAGAGCAGAGCTTGAAATTAGGACCTTGCATTCACCTCACATGACACTACTCAACTCTGGGAGTAAGAATAAACCTGAAGAGCGTATCCGTTCCCGGGGTAACAATGACTTTCATAACAAAGGGAATTATAAAAATGCTGAATGGACTCTGGTGGTGCTTCTGGCAGGATGAGCGTTTTAATAAGACCAGACGTGTAGGCAAAAGGAATGGGTTGGGGCGCTGTCCCATATTTGCCTCTCTGGTGTTTTGGTCAGACTCACGTTAACCAATTCTGCAAGTCAATCATCAACTATGTGCAAATGTACCTATTTATTAGCATCTAATATCAATATCTTCATGCAACCCTCCAGGTATGGCTGAACTCTGTCATAGGGCTAGATTTTGTCCTTTGCTCTATTGCAGTGCCATCTCATGGCTTTAGTTTTAAGCTTTAGATACCTCTGCTGTGACCCCATTTGGCCTTTGCCTTCCTATCTCCCTAAGGCAATAGCTTTTGCCTCAGGCGTGACCTCTCCTCTCTGCTTGGGACCAGATTTAAAATAACAAATGGGAAGAAAGCAGGAATAGCACAAAATGGTAGTTTTGCTAACTTCTGTGACACACCTAGTGGTTGCCAAACAGAGGTGATACCCAGGCCCCACCTGTAGAGAACACGAAGGAGCTTCGGTGCAGACCAGCTTGGGAAGGCAAGCCAGAAAGTCTGGAGCACAAACCGTAACCGCGGGGTTATTGCAGTGATGGAGCTACCCCCTGGGGTGAAATTCCTGATGTTCCTAAAGGACTGAAAACAACAGAGGAGCTCCGGAGCTACACTCATTGTAAGGAATCGAGCTGTGCGAGCACAGCTCTTTTACAAGGATGCAGCCAGACTTGATCCCTTTTATCTTATTTGATATACACTCCAGATGATCCTGTTTCAATCAGTTAAAGCATTCGTGCACCGTGATTCCAACCTATGACCGTACAGAGGCAGCACACTTTGGCCTGCATGAATCAAATACACTGTGCCGATCAAATTCCCTGGCAACAACGTATTAGACAAGAACACTGAGTTGGTGAGAACTTTGTTACATCACTATTAAACTTTGGCACCCTAAAAGGACAGAAACAATCATACTCCCACCACCAATCTGAATATGAGTTAGTTACATTCACATAGTCTAGATGAAGGATGAGTTGTGCCTGATTTTGTGCACAACAGTGGCGAACATTATTTTTTAATTCAGTAGCGGTGTTTTGGGACAGTATCTGGGGGATGACCTGCTGGAGAAGAGCTCTGTGGAGAAGGACCTGGGGGTCCTGGTGGATGACAGGTTGGCCATGAGCCAGCAGTGTGCCCTGGTGGCTAAGAGAGCCAATGGGATCATGGGGTGCATCAGGAGGAGTGTGGCCAGCAGGTCAAAGGAGGTGATCCTCCCCCTCTACTCTGCCCTGGTCAGGCCCCACCTGGAGTATTGTGTCCAGTTCTGGGCTCCCTGGTATAAAAAGGACAGGGATCTCCTGGAGAGAGTCCAAAGAAGGGCTACGAAGATGATTAAGGGATGGAGCATCTCCCCTATGAGGAAAGGCTGAGAAGATTGGGACTGTTCAGTCTTGAGAAGACTAAGGGGGGACCTAATTAATGTTTATAAATATCTTAAGCATGGGATGCAGGGGGAATTGGCCAGTCCCTTTTCAGTGGTCTGTGGAGACAGGACAAGGGGCAATGGCTGCAAGTTGGAGCACAGGAAGTTCCGCACCAACATGAGGAAGAACTTTTTCCCAGTGAGGGTGACAGAGCCCTGGGACAGGCTGCCCAGGGAGGTGGTGGAGTCTCCTTCTCTGGAGATATTCAAGACCCGTCTGGATGCCTATCTGAGTGAAATGTCCTAGGGAGCTGCTTTGGCAGGGGGGTTGGACCCGATGATCTCTCGAGGTCCCTTCCAACCCCTATGATTCTGTGATTCTATGATTCTATCTACTGATGATTGATTCCAGTGGAGGCATTCCTTGGATCAGGAGATACCCGTGCAGAGGCGACAGGGGCAAGGCAGCACTGAAAGCACCCATAAATGTGAATGTGGAGGTTTAAAGCTTGTGCTGATGGTAGCACTGACAGGCCAATCTATGGATGAATGCTTTCCTCCACAAACAACATAGGTGAGCTGGGGAAAAACAAAACAACAAACCTACAAAAACTGGGCTATTACGCTTATCTATTAAAAGAACTGCCTGGATATTTCTCATGGTTGCCTGGAGAGCAAGAGGCACAGTGTGTAGTGAACTGTGCCAATGTTGAAGGATAAAACAAGTGTTGCTGGGGGAGGACTTTGTGGAAAGTAATTTAAGACCCTGACTGCAGCTCAGCTGAGAAGTAGATGAAATTACAATATATGTGGAAATTGTCTTCTTAAAAAGAGCCACCGTATTCTTTGTGACAGACTGCCCAGCACTGTGCAGCACACAATTAAAAAACTCCCAAAGTCAGAGCCTGTTACTGCCATTCAGCTTATTATTTTACAACCTTATCCACATTACATACACTCAGTGCTGTACTGTATAGCTGTAGTCTTCTGTGAGGCCTGTAGGTTGTTATATCCTAAAGATACACAATAAGGATTTAGCTGTGTAATGCTGTCATTATCCCAGAAATGTTAATTTTGAATGTAAGGCAGTCTTGAGGCAGTAATTTTTAATGGTTCATGTAGGTTTAAAAGCTGGGTCTTCAGGGCAAATGAATGCTTTTCATCTCTAAGAGCTTTACAAATGACAGCACTATCGATGTAAACTTTCAGCCCTGCACAATCAAATATATGAAGGTAATTGCACATAATTATACAGGATTTTGGAGGTTGTTGAGTTCACATAAATACTGTGTTTAAAAGGACTGCATAGAAATAAAAATGTGGATTTATGTAAGGGTGATCTTGAAAAGGTTTCTGAAAAGGAATCTCCTAAATAAAAGTATGTGTGAAAAGAGACGATTCCGGATCCACTAGCAGGGGAGAAAGTTTGGAAGAGAGACTCTTGTAACTAGAGCACCCCCAGAAACAGGCAGCAGTTAAGAAAGAGAATAGCACTAAAGGAGATAGGATCTGCTGTATAACTAATTAAACATGTGGCCAAAGATATTCAGCTTTAATTTTATGCAAAATAATTGCAAAAAAAACCCCAACCCGTGTTAGAAGTTGTGATTGAAAATAACGATTCTGGGAGAAATGCCACAGAGGCAGGAATGTCAGCACTGTTCACACCACCACTGGAAACTGGGAGGGAATTCCTCTGGGACCTGAAGGCAAAGCACACTCCTGCTGTAAATGACGAAATCCCCCCAAAAAACCCAAACGATTTCCTTCCCTTCCCTCCAAGGTTGTCAGCATTTTGCATTTCTTGGAACATTTTACTTGGAATTCCCTTTTAAAATAATAATTAAAAATGTTTGTGATTCATTAAATGAGAAAGCTAAAGGAGAAAGTTCTAGTTTTGACTTGTTTACAAAAAGTGACATTTCGTTTTCTCATCCAACTTGAGATGATTTTAAAACAGTAGGCAGATCCTCTTTCTTTCTTTTTCTTTTCAGCAAAGAAATCTCAAATGAAAAATACTGACAAGCTCTACTAATTTCCTACAATTGTCTTGCTTCCTAGAAGCAAACCTCCAGTATGATGTATGTGGATGGAAAACCCCAAGTTACTGGTTTACAGGTAGTAAGTTTTCCAGTATCTGGAGGAAAAAAAAATCCCACGTGGGAAAACACTCAAGTGAGTGTATTTTTCAGTCTTTTGGGAGAGCTTTTGCCAATCCAGAGAGACCCATAGCACCCTCGAGTCGTTCGTTGCCTTCCAGGTTTCACGGAGACCGTCTTCTCCTGGCCCAGCTCGGTCCCGGACAAGGGCTGATCGGGTTCCAGGGTGATGATGGTTTCCACTCCCGCACCCGCGTAAGAGCAGCTCACCGCTTCGCTGGGCGACGCGGAGAGACCGGGACCGAGAGCGGGACGCAGACCGCAGTGCTGCCCGAGGCGGCACCTGGGGTTCCCGAAGCAAAACCGGCTCCGGAGCGGGATGGGGCCTTTCTTACTCCCCGCAGCACCTCCGCCGGCCGGGGCGGGGAAGGGGAGTGAAACACTACATTGCGCCGGCAGACGGACCTCGACCAAGGCCACCGTCGGCGGGGCTGCGCCTTTAAGGGGTCGGGAGGAGGCGGCGGCGGGCGGGTTCTTGCGCGATGGGGCTGCTCCCTTTCCCGGCCCGTCCCTCCCCCTTCCCTCCCCCGCCGGCCGGGCGGTGGGCAGTGCCCGCGGGCCGCCGCCGCGGGTGTGGGACGGCGAGCTGCGGCAGCCTGTCCGCAGCCATGGCTCCGTCCCTGCGCTGCCGGCTGCCAGCGCTCCTGCTTCTGCTGGCGGCCGGCGGGCTGCGGGCGGCGGAGCCGAGCAGCGGCAGCAGTAGCAGCGCCATGGAGGAGCTTGCCACCGAGAAGGAGGCGGAGGAGAGCCACCGGCAGGACAGCGTGAGCCTCCTCACCTTCATCCTGCTCCTCACCCTCACTATCCTCACCATCTGGCTCTTCAAGCACCGCCGCGTCCGCTTCCTCCACGAGACCGGCCTGGCCATGATCTACGGTGAGTCCCGCCGGGGCCCCGGCACCGCGCCTCGGTCAGCGCCGCCCTCCCGCGGCTCGGTCCCGCTCCCCGCCTCCTCCAGGCAAGCGGCTCTCTGAGGGCCGGTGTCATCCCCGGCAGGTGCCGGGAGCGGCGGAGGGGGGTGTCTCGCAGGCCCCGGTGCTCGGCCGCGCCCCGCCGTGCCGCCTCGCCCCCGCTGCCTGAGGAGAAGCGGAGGTGCGGTGCGGGCGTGCGGCGGCGGCGCTGCGGCCTCGCGCCCCCCTCACGGCTGGCGGGCGGGCGGCGGTGCAGGGTAGGCCGCACCCCGGGGGGACGGGGAGTCCGCCGCGCCAGAACCTGTCAGCGTCCGAGCTCCTGGATCCTTGCCCTTCGCCGGCCCCGTTCCGCGGGGCGGGGGAGTGGGGGGATACGGCCGCAGAGCAGTGCCCTGCGCAAAGGCGCGCCCTGGCGCGGCCGCGCTGGTGGGGCGCAGCGCTTCAGCAGCCCTCCCCGCCGTCGAAAGGCAGCTTGCCGGCGGGACCGCTGGCAGCCTGGAGTAACAACGGCTTCAGAAAGCGTTACCCGAACGCTCTCGCCGTGCCGCGGTCCGCGCCGCCAGAGAAGGAGCGTGTTTAAACTCGGGCGCGCGGGGGGTTGCCTGCTCGGTGGCTGCTGGCGTGCTGCGCTCACGGGGAGGGGGCCTGAGGCTGCCGGTTACCGACCGCCTGCGGGGACACCAGGCGCCCTGGGCAGCGCCCGCAGCTCAGCCTGAGCCCGCCCAATGGAACGAGGACCGCGCGGAGCTGAGTTTGTCCTCTCCTTCCCCAGGGGATGTGAACGAAGCGAAAGAAAGCCCCCCGGCAGAAGCTGCGTTCTCCCCCGCGGATGCGGGGAGAGCCGGGCTCCGTGCTGGTACCGCGGGTGGCTGGCGCGGGGTCCGCCGGCGAGCCCGCACCCGGGGCGCGGAGTGCTCGCTCCTTCCTCGGCAAACTCGCGCGGTTGCGTTTCGGGGGCGTTGAACAGTGTCGGTGAGGGGCAGCCACCCGTTTGAAATAAATGATTTGTCTGCCGGTGATTGGCCGCTGCCATAGCGCCAAGGGGCACCTCTCCTGCCTGAGCCGAGCGAAACACCTACCCGGCGCTGGCTGGGGTGAGCGCTGGGATGGATGAGGGTAACCGCAGACGAGAAATTCGGCCCTCACGGGGAGGGGGGAAAGGAAACCGTGTCCTCCCCGATGAGTACTATTGCTCCTGAGAGCTACGTGATCGCTTGTGAAGCAGTGGAATTTTCCTCTGCTGATGCTTCTCTTAAACCATCCCGGTTTGCTCTTAGTCACTGATGTCTCTGCTGCATTGCTGGGTATTTCATACGTGCTCGCCGCTGAAGATTGACAAATTAGCAGTTGGGCACATAAGTATGCTATGCACAAGCATGATAGTGCCTAGCAGCCGGGTAGCGCTCAGGAAATAGTACATTAACTGTATGTGTGCTGATTGGAAAAGGCAGGGTGAGGCTGTATTGTAGGCGATGTTTAGATATTAAGCTAGTGGTGTCACCTTCATAAAGTTAATTTGTGTTTTATGACCATTCTAGTGGTTTAGGTAGGTTACTTTTATGGTAGAAGCCTTGTGTGTGTGGGAGTGCTAATATATGCAATATGAGCGCTAGGGCATCGAGGGCATTTGGGTATTCGTTTTGATGAGCTGTGTGGGAAGTAAGAAATTGTTCAGCTGGAGAATTTCTGCCTCTCATTAAACTCAAATTAGTGTACTCTAACATCCAGTTCCCAATCCATGAAATGGATGCTAGGCTCCCCATTGCATGTGCAAGTGCTGAAATTTTGCGTTAGGAAAGGCTGTAGCCCTTTCTGCCCCACAGGCAGCGTTGCCGAAAGAATGGCGTGTTCTTGGTATGTCCTGGCTTAAATCATTTTGCTTTGACAGACCATTCCTCAGCGTACTTATCTTCTACGTGAGCCCCTCTAGTATCCCAAAACTCAGGGTCTTCTCCCTCCCAAACTGGCTCTTGCCATGTTGTGCCAAACACCCAAAGAGAAGTGTTCAGTGAGTTCAGTTCCTTTCTAACACAGCCCTCACGCCAGTAAAGCTCTGCTGAGGCCTGGCTTCACTGAAGCACTTTGCAGACTTCATTTAGAGCAAAGAAAATAACAGAGCAAGTGCCATTGTAACTGTCTGTTACGATAACCAAGCTTTGTTCTTCAAGCAGGAGTTTCTTCTCTCCCTTGTCTCTTAGAGGATAGCAGTGGAACTCAGAGATGTGTTTCTCTTTTGCTGATAACCTAGTATCTGAGAAGTGCACATTTTTTCAAACTGTGGGTGTATTTAAAATGCCCAAGTTTTGATCAGTCTGGCTTACCTGTCTTAGGAATTTGTCTTTATTTCAACCAAAGAATTTGCAGTCCTAAACCAGCAAGTAGCTAGCATGAAACAATTATGGGTGTCTGGGTGCTACCATAAGGATGTATTTCACAATGTTGTTGGTGTAGGCTCAAAACTCTGCACACTAAGTAAAAACCACTTTCATGTGGTTTTATGGTCAAGCCTACAGCAGTTGTACCGTTTGAGTTCAATTTTTCTAACAAAAATCAAAGTGTTTCTATCACAGCAGTTCTCAGTGCTACCTGAGGAAGTGGCTTCCGTTTGCAGAAGTAAGCCAGCACTTCAGTACCTATCGATTTTTATCGTGGAGACAATGACCTAGAAAATCTGGCTTACTGCACCTAAACCCCCTCCAAAAAAAGCGTTGAACCTTTGGATGATATTATTGGATCAAATACACATTTGACCCGAGCCAGTTAGAACTGGAGGCCTTGATGATGATTGCTTCCTTCTTTCACCCTTTAAAAAGAGGTGATGGAGCTGGACTTGTTTTTTTTCTTATCTAGCCATGTTAATTTACAGCAGTGTGCAATGAGACATCGTTCCTTTGAGCACAGTGTTCATCGAGTAGCATGACACTGGGTTGAAATGGTGGGTGGGGAAGTTGCCTCCAACCAGAGCTTTAACCAACGCTTCTCACTTATCTTTTTCTGGGAACTCAGATACGAGCGCATCCTGTTCTACTTTCATGACTATTCAGATTGTCTTTCTGTTAAAAGCAATATGTGTTTTACTCAGATGAAAAGATCTGTGGCCCAAATACTGCTGATGCTGCCAAGGTTTGTGTTTCTTCCAGGCTTGGAGTAGTGTGTTTTCTGCTGCCCGTTGAATGGGAGGCATCTGTTTTGCCTGACAGTTTCAGTATGGTGGTCTAATTATCCAGACCTCAACAGAACAAAGGCTGCTGCCGTGTCCAGGCTTGCTGTGCTTTAGATAACTTCATCATGTGAGCTGCTTTGGTTGAAGATTAAAAAGTCATTATGTCATCTTTTCATGTTTCTTATTTCCTGCACTGTCCTTTCAACAGACAGTTGCTGCTTGTCTGCCTGTATTATTCTGATGTGTTAAATATCTCTCTCTAGAAACACTGGTTAAGATATGAGATAACATGAAGTTTACATTGTGTGCTTAAAGACATAGTGCTGCACTGCTTTTTTTTTGTGATGTGCAACTTAAATATTATTTTTGATGGAGCAATGTGACCTCAGCCCCACGGGCTAACCCTCATTATATGTGTGAAAGAGAAAGGGACTTAACTTTTTTTTTTTAAATGACCTAAAATACTCTACCCCTGAAGCTGCAGGTTCAGGCACAGTGATGATTGTGATGATTTGAATTGATTCTGCACTGTGCCAGCATGCTGTGATTATGCTCAGGTCATTCCACAAGATGCTTTTGGCTCATAAAGTGCTAAATATGTTGCATCTGGTCTTGAAACTGTAACACGGCTGTTGCTCTGTGGAAGTTAAATACTTGCATGGGGCAAATGTCCTGCAGCGGCTCTAGCAACAGTAATAACCAATGCAAGTCATTATGGAGCAATTAAGAAACCAAATAACACGAAAAGCAATCAACAACCCACAACAGAACAATTAGGGAATTGAGGCTTTGCTGACACAGGTATAGCAGGTTGTGACAGTCATGGCGATGGCTGCTTTTCTTTGCTCTGGTCCGAGTACCGAGGGTAAAGTGTTCTGAGCTGCGCTTTTCCTGAAGGCATTCAACTGTGCATTGCACCTCGGTGTTTGGGAAACTGCTTTGCATCCCCGTGTGGTAAGGAGCCACAGGGCATGGACCATGCAGCTTGTCAGGTCAGAAAGGAGTTTACGGTTGGGAGGTGATGGTGGCTCCCCAGCTCTCTGCTAAAGAGCTGGTTATGTAGGTGTGTCCCAACGGATCCACTGGTATCACTCCCATTAGGCAATTAGTTTGTCCCTCTTCCTAAGTGATAATTTGGTGAACTGGCATCCCACCTATCAGCAGAGATGTCGGTCCTACCAGGTACCTTCTCAACCATGGGCTTGTTCTGAAACTGCCTGGGGGCCTCGTGTGCTTGAGCTGAAGGTAAAAATAAGAGCAAAACTGTACATGGATAGAGAGGAAGAAGAGCAGTGTACGAAGAGGCATATACAACTTCTCTTATTTTTTGTGGATCACAAATGAGAGATAAGAAAGTAAATGGTCAGGGTAAAAAATATCAGTTTGGTTCTGAAATATTCTGTATCAGGCTAAGTTTCTGCACCCACAGAGTAGATAGAGTAGAGGCCTATTTTTAGCTCATCTGGCTGCAGTGCTCTGTTAAAATTTTAGTCTCCAGACATGCTGAAGATGACTTAATGCATCTCCGTGGCCATCAAAATGATGGCAGTGTTGGTATTTTACAAGCCACTTCCACATAAACCTTCTAGTGCTCCATGTAGGAGCGAAAGTCTGAGCACGTGGTTTTGAGAACGCTACTCTTTCTCTGGCAACTTCCTTGTTGTCCCTTGATATTCTTTTGAATCACTTGGTTATAGGCTTTCAAAATGAGTCTTGCTCGAGTTGTTGACTGCTCAGGCCGTTTTAATTGTACTGCAGATCTTGTCTGTAAGGCTTGCTTTGCAGCCTGCGAGTAGTTACAACTTATATTTTTATCTTGTGAGAGATTTTTGGGAGAAACACTGTATTTCTCTTATTAACCTACCTGTATTTCAGATTTCTTCAGGCAGGGTAGCTGGATAGCTCAGAAATTGCTGATGTTTCTGAACTGTCTTTGGAGTGCAATTCAGATGCAGTCCTCAGAGCGGTGAATTTTTTTTTTGTGAGAGGTTTTGGTTTTTTTTCAGGGAGGGTGGTGGTTTTAGTAGCAATTAAGAATAATTACTTCCTTTTAATGTTTATTAACATCAGCTTCATGAGATTTCCTCCCTCCAACACTCCCGCCCCCCATCAAATCAGCGTCAGAATACCCTTCTGATCACCAGCATGAGCCAAAGAAGAGAGGAATGGCAGCCCTGGATTTCCTCTACACGAGGAAACCTTTGGTGACATAACTGTTAAAGCTAGTCCTGCCCAGCAGCACCACAGTTGTAGAAACCATCTGGAGGCTGAGGGGGAAGGTGTCCCTCTGCATACACCGTAATTCTCAGCTGAATTAGGAAGTTATCACAACCAGATGCCAGTTCTGCCATGTCATAGAGCCCGTGTGTGTGCCTGCCTGCTGCAGGTTGTGTTGGTAGGAGTGTGCTGAACTGAGGGTAGGAAAACTGATCTCCGTTGCATAAATGTCTTGTCAGGCAGTGAGATGGTTTTGCAGCGTGCTATTGCTCTTGTCTGGGCCGTGTAGGAGCCTGAGGTTTTCTTATGTCCTCTTTGGAAGATTTGAAGGTTGGGGTTTTTTTTTTGCAGCCACTTGTGTGGTGTAGTTTAGTTTTGTTTGGTGGTTGTGGGTTTTTTTCTACCTCACAATAGAAATATGACTTTAAACAGGTCATGCAAGGAACCTACCCAAAGCACAAGAGGTAGGTTCCTTGAGAATTGAGCTCCTCTGTAGATGCAGAGCATCTCCAATTCTTCTAGTAGCTTCTGCTCTTAATGCAGGTGAGAAGAGTGAAAGGGGATGGTGAGGGAGTGTATAAAAGATGTCAAACCTTACAAGATGCCCAAAGCTGCTTCTCAGGTGCTGATGGTGGCCCCATCTAGGCACTCAGTACCTGAGCCTCTGTGGATGGAACAAATCAGATTTTCAGCTGCCTCCTTTCCCTTTGGTAAGTTAGGCCTTGGTTTTATGGATGATCATAGAAGGGTAATAGGGAGCATTTCCCTGGCTATGTTAAGAAAAGTCTGTGTAGCAACTGGTGCATAAACTTCTCTTTGGGTTTCATAATGTTGTGTTGACTTTAGCCTTATGCAAACCAAAACAAACAATTTGCACATTGTTCTTTCCTATGTTTAATTAAAAAAAAATTGTGCTGAACCGAAGTGGTACTAACTGTGCCTTCTGCAGTATCTTTTGCATGTTTTTCTTACTTTCTGTGCTATGGAAAAACTAGATCATCTTGAGGCTGAAGTCTCCTTCAACCCAAGCAATTAGCTATGCCACAGAGTGCTTTTGGAAGTGCCCCTGGCTCATCTGTACAGCAAGTCCTGGGCAGCATTTAGGTGCAACCTGTGAAACGCCTTTATAAACTACTGCATCTCCTGGGCTTACTAACAGAGGTGGAAACTCTAAAGGTTTCTGCTGTGTGTGTTCCCAGCACCTACTGTCAGCAAAGCTGATACAACTGGAAACAGGAATAAGCCTTGCCTCTGACTTGCTGAAGCCCAAACTCTCCCTTCTCAAGGAACTGACCTTGCCTCCAAGTTGGGATGGTTTCCCACAGCATGCACTGATAGCTCTGGAATCAGTGATGGGAAGGCTCTATTCTCTGTGACAGAAAAGTGAGTTATGGTCCTCCATGTGTCATCTGTCCCCACAAACCTCACTTTGTGGGCACTTGGTTGCCCTTATTCCCCATCCTTCCTTCTGAAAGATGGCCTGTCCCTACCAACCTACTCTACAGAGTAGTTCTAGACCACGTCTTGTAGAGCTGGGTAAAACCTTTCCCTTGCTTCTGGTAGGAAGATATTTCCAATCCTATCCTCTGCTATCTGAACAAACATTCTCTCCATTAAGCAGAGGTGTCAGTATCCACCCCCTACTGATCTAGAAACCAGAAATATGAAGCAGAAAACCCAGGTCAGCCATCATTTAAATAAAAAACAAGGTCAGCCTCAGAGCTACAGTGTGTTCCAGGAGACTTGAAGCCCAGAACTATGTATCTTGGCCTATTAGGGCCCAGAAATAAGACACTTGGCAGTTCTGGTCCAGCCCTTTCACAGGTGCTGCCTACCGTGGGTGCGTTTGCCTTGCTCATGCTGACAGCTGAGAGTCCAGTGCTGAGCTGCAGAGCCCTCCCTGCGTGTTCAGGAGACAGCCTCAGTGTGTAACTCAGGGCTGTTGTCTCCACTCTGACAGCCAGAAATACCAGCTTGGAGATGTTTTCCTTAACCGAGTCCTTATTTGTGACTTGGGATTAATGCTTTATCTGTATTTAATACTGAAATGTAGCCTTTCTCCTCCCTGCTTTAGACTAAGTGGTGTCTATATTGAAAAGATGTGATACAAGCAATTTTATTATTTTAGAAGGGTGTTTATCTTGAAGGGGTTTTCACCAGCGTTATAAAAAATGCGCACTTGCTCTCAGTGGATCAGGTCTTTTCTATGCCTGCTAGAGATGGGTAATTTAGCTCAAATGCACTGCTTTTTTTCCCCCTATTAAAAAGCACTTCAGCCTGCAATTAACTGAGTGTGAAGGGAGAAAAGGGAAATAGTATAAAACTGCTTTTTTTTTTTTTTAAATCACACAATTCGCTTTACTCCAGAAGTGCCTCAAGGCCCTTGAAAGTAACGATGGAAGAAGCTGTGGATGGGTTTTGGTTTGGTTCTTTTTTTATCAGGGAGCAGTAGTTGAAGGTTCCCCCTCAGAGCAGAGGAGATGCGTGGTGCTCTCAGCCAGGGAGATGCATAGTTCCTGTGTTTTCTTTCTGGCTCCCGTATTTCATGTTCACTTTGAAAAGCCAGGCTTAAGCTCCGTGTTTCTCTTGTCACAGCTCTCTGTGTGGGTGATCCATGGGAAAAGGTCACACCCCTACCTGGTAGGTCTGTCCCAGCAAAGCTCTAGGAGGTGCAGCACTGCTGCCAGGAGGTAAGTGTCCATGGACTTGGCTTGCTACTCTTGGGTGGCCCAGCAATGGGGTAGCTCTGCCAGCACCGAGGGTCCTGCCAGTAAAGCTGTGCTGGTGGGGCTTGTAGGTCTGCTGTAGTCTGGGCTGATTCTCATAGCTGCTGTTCTCTCTGCTTGTAGTCTTTTTCAATATGCCCTTGCCTTATTGGAATAGGTCTTTGGAAAATGGTTTCCAAGGCAGCTGGAGGCCCCAGAAATACCTGGTGCAAACTTTTAAGTGCATGTACTGAGTGTATGACTAGTTCTTCCTCTTCCTTCTAAGACCCTTAGGAGAGGATAGTCTGAACAGCAGAGCTGTGGGTCTGATGGACACCTTGGTGTGCTGCCTTTGTGAAAAATTTATAAATAAAGTGGAGTGCTTAGTCTGAATGCCATGCCTCTCCACAGTTGTCTTCCTTTCTTACTTATGCTTAAAACCAATAATTAGTACTGAGGAGATTTTTTTTTTAAGAGGATGCTTTTTGACTTGTTCTTCTGCTCTTTCTTTATGAAGTTGAGGGACTATTCTTAACAAAAAAGGTGGAAACAAAGGAGCACAGTATAAATGTATTCTCAAATGCAATTAACTTGTCTGTGCATAAGATGACAGTCTTCAACGTGCTGGCTGTGTGTGCATGCACCTGTGACTCTTACTGTCACCAGCTAGCTGAAGAGAAAGCTGCTTGTGTGGCTTGGTGTCCCCATTGTGTGAGGCTCTTCCCTGTCAGCTCTGCAGCAGGGCAGCCTGTGGTCACGATCAGGGCCAACACACTGGGAGTGTAGTCATTGCTTCTGAGACTTGAATGATATCCCATTAATTCAAGAACTGGATTAAATATGAAAACTACTGTTAACCTTTGCCATTGCTTTGAATATGAGGTACTAATAGAAAGATGTTATAACAGATGATAGTTTAAAGATCCTTGTGGGACATGATATATGACTAGCTTTTGATTTATACTCTTTGAATCCATTAGAGTGGATACTGTCTGGTTTTCACGCTAATTCTGAGAAATTACCCCCCTCCTTAGCACTTAATATCAAGGGGACCTGTCTTTAAAGTGTCGTATATGTCTGCTGCTGTTTTACTGCTGCACAATCCTTCCTATTTGCTCTTTCCTTCATGTCAGTCTTCATTATGCTTGCTGACCATGTAATGGCCTTTCTCCTGGGAATAGTTTCCTTATCCATGAGATGACTTGACTGTTCTTCTCCTAATTGCCGCCTTAGTGTGTGACCTGCTAGAGTTTAGCTGTGGAACCCACCTTGTTCTGCAGCTAGAAAATTTGCTTTTCAGCCTTTGTGGAACATACAAGTCAACCACTGAGGAGCTGGACATACCAAAACTCATCTGAGGCTGGAGATCATGGTCCCTCTATCTTAGGACCTATCTGTTTTTATAGGTGAAATGCTAATACTTCTACTTTTATGCATTGTGAAGTATTAAGAAAAAAAACATTTGGAGAAGTAGAGGCCTCATCTGGGCATGTTTGAAAGTGATCTGGGTTGGCTTTTTCACATAACGGCAATCATCAAAGACCTAGCAAGGTTCTCCCTAATTGATCCTGTATTTGCTTGTCTGTGTGTGAGCAGTGAGGTTGATAACCTAAAGTGGTTGAGAGAGAGAATACAATTGATGCTTTATTTGTATTTGCTAGTAGAGACCATATTTAAACTTGTTATTCTTGGCCTGAAATACCACCTTGTTTCTTCTGGCTCTTAGCTTTGCTATGTAATTGACTTCAAGTAGCCTTTAGAGGTTGCGCTCAATAGAGGAGTTTGGATTGCAGCTGTAGGGATCTCCTTGGCAAGTTGGGAGGGATATACCACCCGAGGTGGAAGGCTCATTCATAGGAGACATGGAGGAGTGTGTGGGGTTGGCATCACCAGTTCTGCAGTGGCTGGAAAATATAGGAATAAGCATAGAGGAAGAAAGCTTGTGTAAAGGCTTATTCTTGTTGTGGACATGCCACCTGATTATTCCTCCTGGGATAGTATTGAATTACAATGTCAAAAGATATGTTGTATGTCAAGAGTAGAGGAGGGAGACTGTATGTGACCTCCTGCAGACATGTCTGGCAAGGTAAGCTCCTTTCCTGGCTCACAGAATTGAAGCAAGCACTTCTGCTGCTTCAGCTTGTCTTGAAGCTTTATACTGTGATGGTTGACTGCTGCACAGCACAGAAGGTATGTTTTTGTCATACCTATCTGCAATATTATTAGTGTCTTGCAGGGATCGTATTGCCACTAGACACTTGTACAGTGAATAGTTCTCAGAAGGGGGTAAAGACATGATGGTAAAAGGGAAGTTGTCTTAACTTCAGAGCAGACTTCAATATGGGCAACCGGATGCCAGTACAGCGTATCAGCTAAACCATTACTGGTTTTCCTCTGCACAGCAGTATATCTAACTTGGCAAATACTTTCTTTATGAAGTAGATTTTTATCTTTAGAAACTTTTAACCTTTTTTCAATCATGCTTATGTGTGTTAGAGCAATCATAGAATCTTTAAGGTTGGAAAAGACCTCCAAGATAATTAAGTCTAACTGTTAATCCAACACCACTGTATATACTAAACCATGCTCCCAAGTGCCACTGCTACATGTTTTTTGAACACTTCCAGGGATGGTGACTCTACCACTTCTCTGGGCAGCCTGTTCGAAAGCTTGGCAACCCTTTCAGTGAAGAAATTTAAACCTCCTCTGATGCAACTTGAGGCCATTTCCTCTCATCCTATCTTTTGTTTGTCTCTTCTCCCAAGTAACATCCACCTCACTACAACCTCCTTTCAGGTAGTTGTAGAGTGTGAGAAAGTGTCACTTCAGCCTCCTTTTCTCCAGGCTAAACAACCACAGTTCCCTCAGCAGCTCCTCATGAAGACTTCTACTCCAGACCCTTCACCAGGTTCATTGCCCTCTCTAGACACACTCCAGGGCCCCAATGCCCTCTTGTAGAGAGGGACCCAAAACTGAATGCAGCAGAAAGTCATGTACATGATTTCCCTAGTCCTGCTGGCCGTGCTAAATGTGTTTACTCAGTCCCAGACACATGCTTCAGACTTCAGGAGCCTGAATGGGAAGATTGTGTTTATGTACCAATTTTAATTTTTCTCTGACATTCTGACTTGCCAAGTTCTCAGGGAGTTCGCTGCTCCCCAATCTCTCTTGGAGTGAAGGAGCCTCCTTACATCATACACAGACTTATTTGGCTTCCAAAATATCTAGTGGGTGACTATGGTCCTAATGAACTTTTACAGAGATTCATGGACATAAAATTAGTCTTTTCCTCAGCTCTGCGTGACTGAAGAGCTACTGAGTGATTCCTGATGGAGACCTGCTTAAGCTGCAGTAACTAAACATAATTGTGGCATATTCAGTTTTTATGTGTTCCTGCATGAAATGGAGAAATGTCAGTGGAGATATCTTGGCGATACCTAGTACTTGATGAGGTCCCCCTTTCCTGTCCATTAGCCTTGGAGAACCATAAAAAGAGTTTATTGCTCTTACTGGCAGATGCCTGAGTGTGTGTATTTCAACATTTTTGGGGTTTGACCCTAATGGTTTTGGGATCTCTTCCAAAATGTAAAACATAGGACAGTTACATTTCTTGTTCTCTGTACTTGAGACACAAATACCTGATCTTCTTATTGTACCAGGCCTTTATGATGTCAGATACATGAGTGTTCTGTCAATCTTAATTAGGGAGAGGGGAAACTTTGCATTCCATGTGTGCACATTTGACAGAGACCCTCCCCTAAACGGGGGTGCTTATAAATCTTAACCACCAGTGGTTCCTGTGGGTTTGACTATTCTTTTATGGTCTTATATTTTAGCTCTCCTGGAAGAAGTACTATCTACTCTGCCTGACCGCTTTTTTTGTAGACATCACCTAAACCTCTTTCCTTGTTGCTTCTCCATTTCTCCCCAAGGTCCATCCAATACCTTATCTCAGCATCAACAACCTGGATTCTTCTCTGGGTATGAGACCTATTCCCCACCCTCTAGGCTAAACTAAAAATCTTCTCTCACTTCCCTTCCCTGCCTGTTGGGAACATGTGGGAATTTAATCAAGCTCAGAATGGCTGAAATAACTTGTCATGTCTCTGCTACCAGTCTCCCGCATTGCTCACACTGGTTCCTCAAGCACTCCTGAAATGATCTTGTCTTCACTTGGGAACTGTTTAAATCATGCAGGTTCTTTGTAGGTGACATATATATAAGGTATTAATTCCCATATCTCTGCATAGCTACAGTCCAGGCTTTCATTGCAATGTTGACTCCTTTGATGTTTGGCTTCTCCAGGGACGAATTGTGTTCAGATTAAACTTTGTCTGTTTGAGTTGTAATGTTTTTTCCTTCACTCTCTGTTGCTTTGTTGCTCTGTTCTTAGCTGTCCTCCTGGGTATTATTTTAGATTTTCTTAATTAATGCTATATGAATAAGTGGTTTTACAAAGTGAGAGGTAAAGATGCCACTGTCTCTGTGAATACTTAATTATAACAAGAATTAAGCTCACATTATTTAACTTGCTAATAAACTGTGTCAAAAGGAAGAGCTACTTGTCTTAAAGTAATGGGCAAAATACAGGCTGCTCAGCTATGAGAAGATAACTTAGACCACTGGTAACTGCTTACCAGGGTTATGTTACAGAATTTTCTTGGTGAGGAAATTAACTGAATTTGTAACTCTGGATTATAACAGAATTGTCAAAAATAGCTGTTTAGTGAACCTAACCTGAGCTCTTCAGAACCCTTAGCCCCAGAAAAGGGCAGTGATGGCAAAGTGTCAGGATCCAAATGATGCAATATATGCATGGTGTTTTCTGGACACTTGAGGTCCTTGAACTGGTTGCATTTCTGACCCACTTGTGTGCACACACATCTAACATCTTCACTGTAGAGTTGAATTGCTTGTTTTCCAGAGGAGCCTGTTCTAGTGTAATGTTCTCTATCTGTACATGGAGACACTTGTTCTGATGCTTCAATTGACTTGAAACAGTATTTCTTTGTTTGATTAGTAAACTTAGTTTTACATGTGTAAATGTTTGGGTTGTTTCTTTTCCTACCTACTCCAGGACAGCTAAAGAAACTTTTGTTTCAGGACAACAAAAAGGGCACCTAAACTGACTGTGTATTGTGCGGAGAACATGAAAGGTCTGCGAAATAAACACATGAACAATGGCAGCCTTATGCACCTTAAGTAATCACGAGATAATGCTCCTGAATTTGACAGTTCTTACTATAGGTGATTTATCTGTTATGCTGTATTTGCTTTACTGGTTGAGAAACTTCAAACAGCAGCTTGTTGATGAATATGGCTTTATGGGACGTTCTTGAGCAGGACGTGGTTCAGAAGCAGTGGGCTGGAGTGACCAGGAGGAGGGTGCTCTGGGCCTGTCAAAAGGGATTGGGAAGACACAATAGATTCCAGTGGTTTACTAGAGGTCCATTCCATAATGCTGGGCTTCAAATTTAAGTAAAATTAAATTGAAAACAATATCCTATTTTTAAAGTATACCAGAATTTGAACTGACTAAGTTCTGTGGACTTGAGGTTAGTACTGGGATGTTACCTTTGCAGGACGTTCTCCTAGGCACATGGCTGTTTTGACCGGGAAAATTTATCGATGACTTAGGGTTTGATGTGCTTGAGTATTGAGCAGCTTTGCTCTAAGCTTCAGTGAGCAGGAGATCAGCCAGTACTGAAGAAGTCACCTACTCTATCAGGAATAAGTTGCAGAACAAGTTGCTGCATGAACACATACACCAAGGAGAAATGCTTGACTGAACCTCATCTGCTGAGGAGAAGGTATTGGATATTGAAATAGGCTGAGAGACTGACTGTAGGAAGAGAAGTGTCTGAAGGGGATATGAATCCTTTTTTTAGGGGTGACAAAAAGCTGGAAAAGTAGAAGCTTGGGTGCAAGAAGAAAAATATTCTAATTACTGGTCTAGGCTTTACACTGCTATATGTTCATGTGTTGTTTTGCAGACCTTTTTGCATACCCTGTGAGTTACAGCATAGGGAAGTTGTGGCTGCCCCCTCCCTGGCAGTGTTCAAGGCCAGGTTGGATGGGGCTTTGGGCAGCCTGGCCTAGTGGAGGGTGTCACTGCCCATGTCAGGGGCGTGGAACTAGATGATCTTTGAGGTCCTTTCCAACCCAAACCATTTAATGACTCTGGGATAAATAGGAAACCCTGAAAAAGAATGTTTTCCTTCAGGAAATTAACTGGAAGAGAGGGGGATGGTTCTGGCTGGAGTTAGGCTGTTGAGCTATGTAGCATATGATCTCAGAAGTCATCACCAGTTGCACAATCTTTAAACCATCTCAACTACATTGCTCAGCTTGTAAAAATGCTTTTAGTCACCTGTTTACACTGCTTTTTTTCTTCTTCATACTCTTACTTGCTCGTCACACCTGAAGGGATGGTATGATAGGGAGCAGTGGAATGGTGGTGCCACTGCTGCCCATCACTCTCCGATTCTCCTTGCTGTACTTTAGACCTGGTAATGTGGGATGAAAAAAAGCATGTGTTTATTTAGAGATCCATGAAATATTAGTATCTGAGCACTGAAAAGCTTTAATAACTTCTGTCTCTTAAAGATGGTAAATAGCACCAGATCTGAAGTACGTGACAGGAAAGATTTGTTCAGGGCTGCTCAGGAAACCTGGTGCTGCATGTGGATTGTGAGTTGTGATTCTGTCCTTACTGGGTGATTTCCGCCAGTGTCATCCCTTCCGTTCAGGGAAGAGCAGAACCCTCCACTCCAACCCAGTCAGTGCCATGCTCTTTGGTCCTGGAATGGTCATACAGGGCCTCAGTTTAAATGTGATCTGGCTTTGCACACCTTGGCTGTGCCTGTCACGTGCCCCTGAGTCCTGCTTTGCAGCATCCATGCCAAGCAGGCAGCTGCTGCCTCCCTTGTGGGAGAAGCCTGAGAGCTAGAGACCGTGTGGGTGCTGGGGTGCCCCTTCCCCATTGCTGAGTCTCACCTGGCACAGACACCTGTGAGGGGCAAATTCTGCCTTTATTTCCTAGCCAGCAGTTGTAAGGAAAGCTGGTTTGTGTGTTTGGTTTTTTTTAATGAGTGTCTGAGTATTGGTAAAATAGTTAAGGGGGGTTTCCTGGGGTTTTTGGTGTTTGTTCTCAGCCTCTTAGTTAGTATTGGGCTCTGTGTGCATTACACATCTCTTAAACTCTGTTTCTGCATGACTCAGTGCAAGGTTCTTAGTTACCGGTGTGAGAGGAGAACCGTGTTAACTTTCAGTCAAATTTAATGATAAAACTTCCACTTAGACTGCTGGAAAAGATTATTTTTTTGCTCAGAGTAACCAAAGCTGAACCCAGTGCTCAAAGCAAATGTTTTAGTAGTGCCCAATTGTTATGCTGGCTTCTAAATATGTAGATTTTATATATTTAATGATATAATCTGCCATTTTCTTTTTTCTTGTTATGTTTGTGGTCTGAAACTTGGCTGACTACAGACTGTTTTCCCAGGTCAGTCTGTCAGCATTCAGCATGAGTAACCTGTTGCCTGTGTTTTGCTGTTGTGCCAATAGGCAATGCCACCTTCTGCACTCATCTGGATCTCATGACCTGAAACATAATAACAGTGATAATGCTGTGCTCCTCAAAGCCCTGCTGCTCCTTCAGAATGTTAGGTATGCTAGAAGACTATTTAGCCTATTGTTTTCTATTTGCTTCCTTATGACAATTAGCTCTGGACCCGAAACTGATCCCATAAACCTGTATATCTGATGCTGGGTAACACTTTACTGTAAGGAGCATTTATCCAATTTGATCTTCCATTTATTGCTGTTTAACCTGCTCTTATTTCGCAACAAGTCCTCTTGCTTAAATTGACATGGCTTGTTGAAAGCTTTATCAAAAAAATAAAAGAAAAAAAGGATTAATTATCTATTGTGTATTCTATTTTAAGAATTTGGGAGGCAATTTTTTATTCACATGGGGTTGCAGCCAAAGCACTGTGCAGCTGGCTTGCCTACTACTGAGGGAAGGCTTGCTGAAGCAATAGTTCTCTCTAGGTTATTGACATGAATTGGCATCAGCCCTGGTTTCAGCTGGGATACAGTTAATTTTCTTCCTAGCAGCTGGTGCAGTGCTATGTTTGGGAGTTAGGATGAGAGCAGTGCTGATAGCACACTGATGTTTTAGCTGTTGCCAAGCAGTCAGGGACTTTTCAGCTTCTCATGCTGCCCTGCCAAGGAGAAAGCTGAAGGTACAAGCACAAGAAGCTGGCAGGGGACACAGCCAGGACAGTGACCCCAACTGGCCAGAGTCTATACCACGTGAGGTCACAATCAGTATATAAACTAGAGGCAAAACTGGATGGGGGTGATGGGTGGTGGTGCAACTGCTCAGGAACAGGCTGGATGTTGGTTGGTGGTGAGCAGTTGTTTTACATTTGCACTTGTCTGTCTTGGGTTTTATTTATCTTTCTCTCATTACAATTTGTTGTTGTTGTATTTCAATTATCAAAATTATGTTTCAATTAATATAACATATTATATTGTTATATAATAATACAATGTTACAGTTCAATTATTAAACCGCCGTTTTCTCAATCCCTGAGTTTTCTCACTGTTACTTCTTTGGGGAAAGGGGGTGGAGAGCAAGCAAGAGGCTGCATGGTGCTTAGATGCTGCTGGAGTTAAACCATGACCACGTCACAGCAATAATTTTTCTTTTCTCATGAACTGCTTTGATTGCCAGAGCTTCAGAACATGGCGTTGTTGGGAGTGGGCACAAGCATACCTCTTGTACAGAAGCAGCAGAGTGTTCCACACTGTCTGCAACAGCATTTCAATGTATCTGTAACCTCTTTTTGTTTTTGTTGTTCCTTCTTTCTGTGAGTTATTCATCCCTGGTCAAAGGAGCGGGGAAAGGTAGTCTTTCTGTGTATTTGGGAGGGTGCTATGACACGACTTTATATAGAAGCACTTAGTAGCTTTTGAAATGCAGCACCTGAATGGTGATGTGGTGCTTCACAAACCCTTTAAAACTCAATTTCCACTGTTCTCCTTGATGCACGTTTTCTAACTGCCCGCTGTACAGAGCAGCGAATCTTCAGCGCATGCTCTGGAAATTTGGATTTTCTTTGGATGGATTTTCATTATGGCCCTGTTGCTGCTCTTTACAATCTAAAGAAAGCCTGCATTCATAAGGGTTACTGCATCTGCGAAGGATGGAGAATAAGTAGGAATGATGAACTCCCATGGTCATGAATGGATGGATTGTCCCGGGCATTTGCTCGGCTCTCAGTACATTGTAAAGTATTTGGGCTGGCAAAAAATGTTAGCTTTGGGTAACATACTGGCTTTTCTTAAAAGCACAGTGGAGAGTGTACTCAGAGCCCGTTCTAAGGCTGCATGTGATGTAGTAGTCTATCTCTCCGTAACTGCACTTGATTTGTTTGTTTCTCACTAAAAGCTTGGAACTTTAGATTTTAAGTTTATTTTCCCCTGCCAGCTTTGATTGCTTTATATCAGACAAGGCTTAGCCAAAAGGTACTCGCAATTCTGAGTGGGATGCTGTGTTGAGTTATGCCAGGAGCACCGAAGGAGGAAGACCTTACTGTACTGGCTGAAGATAGTTGGTTCTGGAGTCTGAAACATCCCCTGTCTTCACAAAAATAAATAGCGCTGTGGCTGAGAGTTGTGTCACTTCAGATCCTGCTTTGCCCCTGTCGTGGTGCGTGGCGGCAAATGCAAGTTTTTCCCATGGTGATCTGGTAGAGCACTTGAGCTGTTCTGTCCTCAGCGATGCTAGCCTCTTCTGAACACAGTGTTAATCAGGGGCAGTTGCTGCACTCTCAGGTAGGTAGCATGCAGCACTTCCTCATGCTCCTGGATCCAGGGCAACTAAATAACACCTCATGTTACCAGTTTGCTCAATAGAACAATCTGGTTCTGCTGCGACCAATGCTTTAAATAGCTGTGCCATTACAAAGCAAGTAGGCCATAATTTAAAACGAAGAGTTGGAATAAAAATGCCTGGTACAGCGTTTTGCAGGATGTGGTTATGCCGTGTGCCTGGCACAGACTGCGCAGATCAGAACAGGCACGCCTCTGAAGACTGACTGGGGCTTCCAGTTACTTTGGGACCAGTTTAGCAGCTACCCAAACCAGGTAAAGCACCTGGTAATATCATATACGTATGTAACTTGTGTGGCTGTTAATTTACTGCACGCTGCTATTAATATTCTGTTCTGAAGAAGGCTTTCTTGCCTTTGAGTTTTCACTGTGGAGTTTGGCACTTCAGATGTTTTGGTTGGGTCAACAAACCAACCCAGGGACTTTTAGAGCTGCTGAAGTGGCAAGCCTTAGTGGTGCTATCTGAAGTCATCTGCAGTTAGAGAAAACCTTTCCTGAATGGTCTTTTGCTAGTGACAGGCTTTGTTATGAACGACAAGGCTTACATAAAGGGCTTTTGAACAGGAAACCAGAGAGCTTGAAAATAGTAGGTAGCTGAGATTTATATAATTAGGGGGAGGGAAGCAAGAGGGGAAGAGAGGGTTTTTTCCTCCCCCCTCTATGAAGGCGTAGTACTATATAATCCATCCAGACATGCATTTTGAGTATTTTCCTCATGTTTTCAGTGCAATAGTTCTGCATGCAGATGCCATCAGTAGGATATTCACCACTAGTACAGACTCGAGTTGCACAGTGATGTGCTTTCCTTGAAGATCTCTGCTAATGTAGATGCATTTGATGGGAATTGGTGTGACTGCACTCCCTGACACCAGGACAACTGTGATAATTGCTGATAGAAGACGTTAACTGAATATTTGCACTTCTGTAGGCATCAATTATCCAGCTGTTATCTGTCCAGCTGCATTTGCATTGCTATATTTATGTGTCTCATTATTTTGTAATGTTGCTATTGTATAATTTGGATAGACTGTGCTGAAGGAAGAGGATTGTATAGTACATTTGTGTGAACTAGCTTCCACACTACTTTTGGCATGGAAAATCAAATAGCTATGTCCTATATTACTATATCCCATGATCATGTGGACTTCTGAGGTACGTCACCAGGTCTTTTGGAAGCTGCAGAAGCAATGTTGGTCACACTCCAGCAGCGTACTGCACCAACCTGTGCTCTGCTTGTGTTAATTCTGAGAAAATGCATCACCATCTTCCTGTTGTGTACCTCACCCGTGCTTCAGATTTGACTTGCTAGTGTAGTAAGTCATTGTCTTAACAGCTGCAATGCAAAGTTTTTTTCCTGCTATGGTAAACTTTTTAAAAAAATTCTTTTATGGAGGTTTTAGTGAAGCTTGTATAGCTAATTTAGCTTAAAGCACAGTCATTACTAAGGATATGACTTAAGCCTAGCAAAATGACTTGCTTTGCTTTTGAGACATTTCCTCAGAAACTGAAACCCTGAACTGTAGTTGTTCTGGCAAATATTTTCTGCTGTTAGAGAAAAAAATTCCAAACTGGTTTCATGCAAGTGTGCCTTTTACAAAATCTGCAGCAGCATCAGATGAGTACCACAGAGACTGCTCAGCTCATCGGTGTTGGATTGCAAAGTCTTGAGGCTTGTTGACATCTCTGCAATTTGTCTGCCCTTAATATTTAATAAGCCTGATACTCAGCAGTCTCTGGAGTGAGAGCAGTTCTTTCAAAACCCACCTTCTGCCTTTGCAGTTCTCACCAGGCTCCTCTTGTTTTAGAGGCATGTTCGCAACGCAAGGAGAGTAAAGCAATAATCATTAGCTTCATGATTCCATGCTCTTGTATTAAACTTTCAAACAGTTTGTAGAAAGAATGTGTTGTACAGCACAGCATGGCCTCAGTTTCGCCCCTGGTCCAGTGGGACCTACTGTGAGTCTCCAGTGGGTGAGTGCTACAAGGTGGCTTGGCAAAGCCCGCTTGTGCAGGCCGTGCTACGGCCTGCGTGTTCTGGTTGTCTGCTTCATGCCGAGCAGCTCACAGGCACCTGGACTTTTCCGGGGAAGCTGGTCTTCACGTGGCCAGGAGGTACGTGAGAGGCCTGACCCACATCTGTCAGTGAAATGGCAACAGTCAAAGGTCTGATGATGTGCTGGAAAAGAGTAGATGGGGCTGCTCTGTGAAGACAAACTTTTTCCATTCTTTTCCTCGTGTCAAAAGCCATGGGGAATCTCAGGGAAATGCTGTCTGAGCCAACTGATTTAGGCAGCACCCATGATCATAAGGGCCCTTTCATTTCAAAACTGATTTGAGCTCTTGTTCTGCCTTTGGATACACAGCAGACAGTTTTCAGGATCACAAGCTGTCTGCAGGTTCCCACCAGTCTGACTCGCTTGTGGTAGTGGAAAGTGTTCATCCTCTGCAAGCTTGTGTCCCAAATCTGCTAGCTCGAGCTGGAGGCTGCTGTTGAAACAGCTGCTTTTGCTGGGTTTGGGGCAGCCTGAGCAAAGAATCTGACTTCTTTCTGTGACCCTTAGCTGGCTGAAAGTCTCACACACACATTTTTAAAAGTATTTGTCATTACGTTGGCATAGTTCACCAAGGAAATCGGTGCCAAACATAACACTTTGATTTATTTTTGTGTAAGAAGGTGATTAGCTGAAACTGAAAACGACTGCTCTAAGTTTTGTGGTTTGGGAGTTTTCTAGAACCCTTCCAAAACACTTTTCAATTTTTAAAACCATCTAAGTGGCTTTTTCTAGGTCTCAAAAGTGGTTTTAGCAAGTAACTTTGAGCTGATGTTTAAGGGGAAAAAAAAGTGTGGGTTTTTTCCCCCTGGAGGCTTGAGTCAAATTCTGATCTGCTCTTCAGTTATGTATGCAAGCTGCAAATGCTTTGTAAGAACATCTCATTTTTCTCCTAGTATATCTTTAGATATTGAACTTGAGCTTGCATTTCAGTTTTAGATTTGATTGTCAGGCTTAAGTCGGTGCTTATACCTCAACACTGTAATTTTTGTTTGTAGTTAATTACCATTCTGTTTTCCCGCACACATCTTGATGAGCAACCTGAAAGATAAACGTGCAGGAGCTCTTGCAAACTGTTAATGGTTTTTGAAAGGTAAATCCTTAAACCAGAACTCTCTTCAAGTGCACCAGCAACTTTCAGTGCCTGGGAGAAATGAGCTTCACCTATTGCACTTCTGACTTTTTTTTTAACATGAATTGCACAAAGGAGATCTAGCGTATGCCTATGGGGTGTAAATGAACTCAACTCCAATACTTTGAGGCATATTTAAAAGGTAGCCTGTGGGATGTAGGAACTATCATAGTATGTTGGAAGCTTCAAGCAATGGGATGAAAGAAAAATTTCTTCTGACATGGAGTGGTGATGGGAGGAGCAGGGAAGCCTAGGCTCTGACTGGTTTCTCATCTTAGCTTGTAAGCTTGGCTGCTTGGAAGGGGATGAGATGGCAGCTGTCTTTCCTGCTGGCTCTGGGCAAGAACCACTTATCCTAAAAACTTCTTAAATGTCAAGGTATACAGAGTGGTGGTACAAACGCTAAGCTCAGTGGAAGCAAAATATAAGCTGTGATGAGAGTTGCCCTCTGCTGAAGTAAGTCTATGGTCTTTATGTATTACCTACCAATCCAGCTTGTGTGCAGTGAGGATATTAAGAAGTACACATATGCTGCCATTTCATCTGCAAATCTGTATGGTAACAAATACTGGAGTAAGTACTGCTTAAAGTCTCAAGAGTTGTTTTTCCAAGTGTCTAGATAGTCATCCATTTCTCAACCAGGTTATCCAAAAGCAGTAGTACTACTGTATAGCTTTTTACAACAAACTCTTTAATTTTTACGATTTGTGTGTTCTCTGAGGGTAGCACTCTCTTGATGAGCAGTGTTGACAGATGAAGCTTGCAGCTTGGAACTTAAGTGCAGGGTGATGTAACCTGTTACCTACACAAGCCAACGTTTTGGGGGTTTTGCATTATCTGATACCAGAGCACATGGCTGTTACATAAGGTGCTTTTTTTGTGGCTTGGGATGGCAGTTGTAAGCTAGACAAAATGCATTGTATCCTTACTGCATGTTGGTGCCACTGGTGCTCATATTATTGTCAGGCATTTTCTTGGTCTAAGAGTGGTTTTAGGGAAGTGAAAGTGAAGTGAAGCCAGAATTAGCTGATGTGTTTTGCTTGAAAAATATAAATGGAAAAATAAAAAGAAAAGGCCTTGAAGGTTTCGTCTGAGCAGTAGTGTGACTGATTGTTTGCACTCATGTATGCAAAAATGAGAAAGGATATATGTGGTAAGCAGTGGTGCTTTGTTTCATGGCCTGCATGCTCTGTTCCACCTCCTGTGTGTGGGTGTGAGTCCATCCCCTGTTCTCTAGCTTACTGGGAAGGGGGACTTTGTGTTTCTGTTGGAAAATGTGTTAGTTCCCAGGTTTTTATACATATCATGTGCAGTTAATTCCTTTGAAGGCATGCTGACCGAAGCAATTTTCAACATAAAGAGGCATGTTTAACCCCTTGTATCAATTAAAAAATGTGAGAAACAACTTAAGGAAGCTTGGAGGATATTTCAGGGCCACTTTAGATAAGCATCAACAAAAGTGCAGCGTGGTGTGAAGTGAGCGAAATCAAAATCCTTCTTTCGGTTTGGTATCTTGCTGAAAGTGTGCCTGTCTGCCTTGGGGTGCAAGAATTGCTTTATAGTGATTCTCTTCCCCAAACTTGAAAACTTAATGTGGGTCTGGGAGTTGTGTTGAAGTAGCTTGTGTGGAAAAACCTGCTGGCTCAATCTGAGAATCTCTTAGGCTTGTTCTTGAGGAGGTTGTATTTTGAGAGTATGTTCAGGGGAGAGGAATAAGTGGCAGAAAGCCAGTGTACATAAATAGCTTTATGTACTTAAAATGGCTATGATAAGAGCAGCTCATGGGGTGCACAGTGATTCTGCTCATGCAAGTGAAGGGTCTTGCAACAAGCTCTGGTGTCAGTAGCTGCCCTAGATGTCAGTGGGACAGACTATTCCATGTAGTGGGAACTGGCTGTTCTTCTCTAATAAATTGCATCTTTCTAGCACTCAGCTGGCACTTTTGGACTAGGAGGGGCCACGTGATTCCCAAACACATCTGTGAGCCACTAGTGAGACATGCTGGGGTTGGAGTTGAGGTGGGGTGCAGAAGAGAGACAAAGCAGCTGTGACTGTTCAGGCACCATGCTGGCACAACTGATGCTGAAAAGTCTGGAAGAGGTGGCAAAAGTGTCAGGCCAGAGTAGTGCCTGAGATGTGTTAGGAGCAGACAAGGAGCTGTCAGTCTGTTGTGGAGAAGGTCGTGTCTGGGAACTGTAGGGTGAGCTTGGCTGGGGCAAGGTAAAGCTTGCACCAGTCTGGGAGAGAAGAGGAGTGGTAACAGGATGCACAGGAGGTTGGGGATTGCAGCTGTGGGACCTCTGGACAATGCGCTGCTTGTGAGCAGGCTGAGCTTTTCGCTCTCTTTTCTTGTTGCAGCTCAAAGTGAAATCTTTCTTCCTTCCTCTCTAGCTCATGGGAATCAGCAAGGAAGACAGCGTCACAAAACTGCTTATGCACCATGTGCTGTGGCAGCAGTCGTTTGCCTGGCTTCTGCAGTTAATAATAAAACAACTGCTTAAATTTTACACTATAGGTGAAAACAGAAAAGACAGTCTTGTGAAAGCAATAGCTGCTTTCTTTGATCCTTTGTTCAGCTGTCTGAAAGGTCTCAGAAGAGTGTCTCCTGGCCTTTTTGGGGGTTCCTAGCTTGTAAAATGGGATGGATGTCAGAGTAGCTGGGTCAGTGGGTTAAACAGCTGTGGAGTGGGATGAGAGTTGTGGTGTGTTTGTGGGAAGGCCACTGCCACTGTAGTGCTCACGTTCAGAGTGGTCACCCAGAAGGGCA
Organism: Hypotaenidia okinawae; assembly: GCA_027925045.1. NCBI lineage: Eukaryota > Metazoa > Chordata > Aves > Gruiformes > Rallidae > Hypotaenidia > Hypotaenidia okinawae. The sequence continues at coordinate 142,736,935 of BSDF01000001.1, forward strand.
GAAGAGAGGGAACACATAGCTTCTCAGCTCTGCTTGGGGAGCTTGCCCCTACGGAATGGGATAGCTTTTCTTCTGAGACTGTCTGGATGTTGCAATAGCAAGACTTCTGTGGCTAAACATAATGATCACAGAAAGCTGGAACTGTCATCTTGCTGATATTTCTGTCTCTTGGGTTGTTGCATTTCCCTGTAAGCCACAAACCATCTTGTTTACAAGAGCCAGTTGGTCTTCTGCCCACAGCTACGGAGTGTGGGACTTACCTCAGCAAAAAAGATTGCCTTGAAAATTCAGTTAACTCAAAACCTTTATCTGCTCTAGAGGTAGGTTGTTCTGGTGTTAGTACATAGATGGGTCTTGGTGCAGAAAGACCTTTGGGAAGAGAGAAGCATGAGGAAGCTCTCCTTGAGAAACTGAAAACCTTTCCGATGTGGATTTTACTTCCTCTGCCTTGCTCAAAGTTCTTCCTGTTCTTTTCTTCCTATGACTGTGCTTGGGCCCCTGTCCTAATTAGAAGATCCCAGAAATGTTTTTCAGGATCAAGGCCTTTACGTGCATCCATCACTTCACTCATCTGAAGGATATTTAAAAGCCTGAGTCGGGGATGTGTCCTAAGGGCACGGGTTTATCTATAGTTAACAGCCCTCCTTGTAGCTGTTGTGGGGTCTGTGAACCCAAAGCTGCACAGAGATAGATGTATGTCCTGCCCCTTCCCCCTTCATCCCCTCCTTATGTCAAACCTTTGCAATTAAATGACAGTGTCAGCAGAGATTGCTGCTGCTTAATGAGGTTCAGTTGGGTTGCTGATTGAAGCCTGACTCCTTGCAATGACAGATTAATAACTCCTGCTGAAGCTTTACAGCACGCCTTAGGAGGGGGATAATTATTGTCTGGGCTCTTTTCTTTTAAACTGGGAAGCTTCATTTCTTGCTAGTGCTTGAGCCAGGTGATACTACTGCAAAGCTTTTTGTGGCAGGCAGCTTGGCGTTACACTTTTTTTTTTTTTTTTTGGACTCTGAGGAGCTTGTGGCCTCCTGTGTGACATAGGCCAAGTGGAGAGAGAAAAGTAGTAACAAAACACAATGATTAAATCACAAGTTTTCCCGTATATACCATAGGGTTGCTGCTGCTCCTGCTGTTTGTTCCTCTGGGGTGCCTGCCAGTGGGGTCACTAGTGAGCCTGGGGAAAGAATTGCAGTGTTGGAGGTTTTTCCTCATCTGGCTTAGAAGTCCGTGTTGAAAGAGATGCTATTCCTGCTGCAGAAGACTGGGACCAGTTGCAGTTAGGGAGTCACTTCTGTATGGGGCAAGAAAAGGGAGCGCAGCATGGCAGAGATAGATTGGTGTCTTTGTGGTTGTCGATTGCTGCTGGTGTCTCTCCAAATGCACGTGGTGTTAGCCTGTGTGTGGCTTTCACTGCTTTGGGTTTTGGAGCTAAGGAGGAATACTTATCTTTTTGAAAGTGTAAACAGTCTTTTAAAATATTATTTATAAAGTACTTAACAGCAAATGCTTTGTTAAATCTGGGTTGCATGAAACAATAGTTATGTGGTAAATGAGCTTGAAAACACGTGAGTTGAGATTAGTTATGGACTCTGACCTTCTTTATAATCTCTGATAAATACCTGTGCCTTTTCTAACTCTGTCATTTTTATTTCTAAGTTGAGAGTGTCTCTTTAAATTGTCTTCTCTGGCTTTTCTGAGCTCTTCCACTGAGTCACTGCTGAAGCTGGGAATTGGCTCAGGACCCTTGACTCAGAGTCCCGTGCCTGGACCAGTGACCACGTGTCCTTACCACAGGACTGCAGTTTCTTCCAGGGCTGAGCCTTCACTTTAGGCTGTTCAGTATTTGGTGTGGGTTGTGGTTTGTTATAGATCTCAGGGTTTGGTGCTTTTATTAGTTGGTGGGGTGTTCCCCCCTTTTTTTCTGGATCTTCAGATTCCAGAGGGAACAATTTTTCTTACTGGCTATCATTTTGTCACATCTTTATGATCATGTTTCTGTGGTTGCCATCTTATTTGGAACAAACTTAATTTTTCTGGAGTGTTAAATCTCCTGTGCAAATGTGAAGCTATATGTGAAACTGAATAATCCTTCAAAAATTATCGATTGAAATTCCAGAACAGTCTTCTGTTTAAATATCTTGATATTTTAAAATTAATCTCTTGCATTTTTAATTACTTTTTTCTACCTTAAACCTGTGCTTTAACCCCATCATCAGTAAGAATGTGCATTACAAAATACAGCCTTTCTGCCTGCCTCTGTAGTTCATAGTTTATTTTTGTTTGTGACCATCTAACTATACACGAGTATGTAGATCAGGCTTACGTGACACAGCCTGAAAAAGAACTAGTTCCCTTAGGAAAAAATAGAGCAACAGTTAGTCAGAAGGCATTTTTGACCATCACAGAGACTCTTCTGTTGGTATAGTGGAACCCAAGGCTTGAGAGGAGGTGAGGGTGTGCACTGTGCTCATGTGTTCAGCAATGCAGAGCCAGCAAGTTGTTTTGATATTTGGTTCTGAACAGTCTCCCAATAACTTTTTTGAGTAATCTGTTTATTTCAATTCAAAACTCTGCTCAGTTTGGCTTACTAAAAAAGTTAATAAAATGCTTATTATAAAGATGCCCTTGATAGCATGCTACAGTGTGTGCCTACAAGGAAGAACTGCCAGCTTGCTTATACTCTCTTAACTTCTTTATCTAAATAGCCTCAAGGCAATGACAAAGCATGACCTTGAATTTGTTATTCAGCATTTTAGGTTTTGGATATCCCCAAAATTTTCTCCAGACTTCAGGCATCACCCACCTGCATTCCCAGTCAAAAAACCCATTTGGTTTAGTTCCCATTTCTTACAGAAACGTGGTGAGGACTCGTCTCTGGCAGTTTATGTTCAGCAGCGTGAATATAAAGATGAGGATTCACTTAATGAGCTTCTCACTTCAAGTCTTGCACCTTCTGCAGCCATGTGCCAAGCTGCTGCTGAATGCCGTGCTGGCAGCGTTGCACCATTAAGACAGTAGCTGAAAGGTCAGTGATGCTGACAGTGAGACCCTAAGGAAGGTCTGGAGCTCTGAGGTCACTTGCTTAACCCATCTTCAAGAGGTTATATGGTAGTGTTCCTCAGCACTCCCGTGCAGGGTAGCACATTGAATGCCAAACAAATGGTATAGAGAGGGGGTTGCTACTGGTTCTAGAGGTGGTAATCAATGTTTGACCTGAATATTTTTTCTGATGTTCAACTTTCTCAGTTCTGAATCTGCAACAGTGCTTAAACTGCTTTGTAAGATGTGCTGAAATTTCCTCATAAATCACTGTCAGATTTGAAGGTGTGGTCTGTGGGGTTCAAAGGTTGTCCCTGTGTTAGGAAGAAATACTTTCTCAGGTGGTGTTTCAAGCTATTTAAAGTAAAACCTTTCAACCATGGTATCTTGACGCACACAAACATCCTATAGTAAAACAAGCTGTGTGATTATAAATACTGTATATTATTAATCTTTTGCCTTGAACATACTTACAGGGTTTTCTTTCAACAGTCTTCTCAAGTTTTCATCCTTATTTCTCTGTCTTCAAGCTGGTAAAAAGTTCCATTTGGGAGAACGGAGGAAAAAGTCTGGACTTCTAAATGTAAGAAAGCTTTTTACATATTCTTTATGTGGCTTTCCAAAAGCAAAAGGTATTTTACTCAGCGTCACCTTGCACCACAAGAAAGCTGGTGTCCAAGTACCCAAAATACACTATTGTGCTTCTGTGGGCTGTGCTGGGGGAGACAGGCTGTGTGTCAAGGTGAGTGAGACTGAGTCTCACGGCTATTCTGCTGCCCAGCTTGACAAATTAGGCAATGGTTTGCTGTAGTGTCCTTCAAAATACGCTACTTTTACATTTAAAAAAAAAGAGAAGAAAGTAAAGGCTACTAGAAAGTGTTTTCTCTGCTGTATCATGGCATCTGCTTTTCCAATGTTATGTTGCATTAACAGCAGTTGAACATCTCCTGGTCACTGGCTCTGCCAGTGCTCCGTGGGGTGAGTTCTGGGGCGGATTGAGGAAGTAAAAGCATCCCCTTCCTGGTCTGCTAGGTCACTTTGGCTTTTATGATCAGGCCTTATGTTACCACTTCTTCTCTTCTGACTTAGTTTTAGTCAGCAGTACAGTCTGTCATTTTAAACAAACAAAAAAAACCCCAAATATCTCAAAAACAACAGAAATCCCCAAGACTGACCCAGGAAGCAGCAAAACTGCTTTTAAAGAAACTTTTGCAGCATAAAGTATCTGTCTGAGGGGTCTAAATGTTGGTGGGAAAGAGCATGAACTGCAGAATAATTGAGGCTGAAAAGGATCTCTGGGAGGTAGTCTTGTCCAACCACCACAGCTCAGGTGGCTCAGGGCCATGCTCACATGAGTTTTGGTTGTCTGCAAGGGTGGAGATTACATGGACTTTGTGGACAGCCTGTGCTGGTGTGTGGCCACGTCATTGTTTAAAAAACAAACTGAAACCTTACCTATTTTTTTTTTCTTCTGTGCATTGCAACAAGTTTGCTGCCTTTAGTCTTGGTCACCATGTGCTTTTTGGAAGAACCTGTCCCTCTCTTCTCTGTCTTCCCAGTAGATAGCTGTAGACAGCAATAAGATCTCTGCTGAGTTTCCTTCTGGCTGAAACGTGGTTACTGCATGCTGCATTGCATCGGGAGGGACCCTCGGTATTTGGTGCCTGGCCCTATCTAAGCAGGATTTAGTTCACTGATCGATCCAGTCCACTGATTGATTGGCAGCTTGATTGATTCACTGATTGCACGGTGACCGTGGAGTGCAAATACCTCAGGTTCCTGCTGCCTGCTGAAGCTCCCTGAAACCCCAGGACTGGTTCTTCAGCAGAGCATTAGGCTGGAAACCACGCAGAGCTTGGCTCTGGCCAGGAATGGTGCTTGTGGTTGTGTGTGCCTAATCCGAGTTGGTATTCTCACTTCAGTGACTTCTCAAACAAAATCAAAAGTAAGCATGCTGCTTTAAATGGTGTATTGTGCAGATTGGTGTTGACCATGTCTGAAGTATAATGTTGTTTTAATATCAGTGGTGATTTGCTTTAAAGGGAGGAAAAACATTCCCAGCTTTTTAATGCTTCATTTCCAGGAAGATATTCTTTGTGTACCAGTTGCATGATTGGCATTGTACAGGCAAGATGCTGGCACAAATCCTTTCTCTGTTATAAGTGAGAGTGCAGGTCATGCGTGCAGGGCATTAAGCATTAATTTTTGAGATTTTTTCCTTCCTGATTAGTCTTTGAACAGTGATGTAAACTTGCCCTTGCAACAGTTACCAGAAATGAAAGTTGAAAGTAAGGCTGCTCTAAAACTTTGAAATATTTGTAGTCCATTTTTAGCTGCTTTTTTTTTTCTTGTGACAGTCTTGCAGTAAAAGATAGTCCTAGACTAGTGATCCTAGAGCGCTCTCTTTTTTGAAGAGGTAAAATGCTCGTAAGGAGTCAGATAAATATTTGCTCTTTCAGTCTGGGTTCTTCATACAAGTGAGACAGTGTGGTACAGAAGTAATATCAAATTTGTGTGCTGATTCTTCTGTATCTGTTCCTATCCTTTAGTATCTATCACTGGCCTTGCTTCCAAATAAGCAACAGAGCTATACTGAACTTATGCTTGTGTTGAGAACCTAGAAGTCTAGACTATCCCATGAGGCTTGTCCATTGAGCAATTGCAGGTGTCTCTTTTCTGGTTTTGTTCTGCAGCTGCAACTCTGCTGTTCTGGAAAAGGTTGAGATCAAGTATCCAGAGAGTATTACAGAGGATACCCTGGCCTTCTGTAAACACATAATAGCAGGGCATTCTTTCTGATGCTGTGTATCAGGCTGTTAGGCCTCTTGAAAAACACTTGGGTTTTTAGGTTTTCTTGGAACCTTGGGGGCTGACTGCATAAATAAACTTTGTTAATGTTGCTTAATCAGATGAGGTGGGATGTAGAAGTCATCTAACAAGTACATTAACTTTCTAGTGCGTAAAAGACTTGATATTCATTGGAAAACTGAAATTGCTTCCATACAGTTTTCCATTAAGACTTTTTTTGGAAAGGCATTAATTGCTTCAGGATTTCTGTAGCTCACATCTGTCAAATGTGTCCAGCTGACATATTTCACTTTATTGTTCAAAGCCTGTCACTTTAGGACTGTATGACAAATATAGCAGCATGTCTGTATCTTTGTAAGCTTGGGGAACTTACCTTCTCTTAACTCATCGTGTGAACTACCAAGCAAGTACCTAGAATTTTTTTTTGCTAATGAAGTTGTCTGTGGAATTTGTGTGGCTTTCTTGTCACACCTACTTCCTTTCCAAACTGATACCCATGTAGCTTTAGCCAGTCAACTGAACCTTGTCTTGACCAGTTGCTGCTGCTTCTCCTGGCCTCCTGCTTCCACATTGGCCACCCTGGTCCCAGACGCATCCCAGCAGCCTGAACACTGTGATGCTCTGAGCAAAGATCATCCAGTTTGGGATTTTATTGGTAGGTGATGTAGGAAAACAGTGTATTTCCCTGTAGCTGTGTTAGCTGGGCTGTGGGATGCTGGGAGTTAAAGGCTGTTTCACTTCAAATGCTGGATATCAATTATAGATATAACTGGCATATTTTCAAAACTTGTTTTAAAACAACTGTTGTATTTTATTATGGGTGGAAAATTGTATGAGTGGATTACATCCCGTTGTATAACGCATCTTGTTCTCCAGTGTGTCTTGCTAATGCAATAGCTGCGGGGGGTTCCTATCTGCTTTCACAGTGAATTCACTGAAGGACTGTCTCTGAGTCTCAGAAGCTATTCCATCCATCAGTATCCCCCTCTCTGTTCTCAGCTCAGCACCAGCAGTACAGATTTGGCTTTGTGCTGCTGCTTACACGTAAGCTCATCGGTACAGCTTTCATTCTGGCTGCTGATTTACTATGGGATTACTGGCCAACGCTGGTTAGAACAGTTTTGAGTTTTCAGAGTCTTCCTGATGTATTGTGAGCCTAGTGTCGGCATTTCCTGTGGCTGGGGTCTGGTGGAGAAAGGGGGGCCGCAGCTGCAATTCTGCAGGGGCCTGGTGGAGAAGGCCCTCCACCAGACCCCAGACACAAGAAACTGACACCTATTCTGCCTTCCTTGAGGGGGAGAGCAGCAGAAAGCTTTGGCTGCTCTCCTGGCAAGATTGGAAATGCTATCTCTAGCTATGGCTATTGCTGCAGGTGGCTTGGAGGTGACTAGGCCCAAAGCCCTTTCTTTGTGTGGAGCTGTGTTTCTCTCCCATCTGACATTGCTGTAAAATACTCCAGGGCCATTAGGAGCATTCTTCTAAAGTCTTCTGTGTTTAAATTGTCAGCATTTGACGTTCTGGTAAATAACATTTATCTATCTTGCTGAGCGGGTTCCTTCCTGTGTCCTCTTTAAGTATGTAACTTCTCTTTTCCAAATAAAAATATGTTTTACCTTCCAGTTACTTTTTACCCCTCTTGTTGCCACTATGTCCTCTTGATCATGGGGAAAGGGGGCTGGAGGTGAGCTACCCACTAGTGCCACTTGTGTTCAATGCTGTTTTTTCACTCAGAACTTGAAGGGTATGAGGTGTGATTCTTCTGGTTGGCTTTTTGGGGATGCAGTTTGGTTACTCTTGAGGCTATGTCATAAAGATAAATCTGGGATTTTTTTGTGGTGTGATAGAATATTTTTTCCTTTTTTTTTAAAAACCTCTTTTATTCTCTGGCTGTTAACCATCCACTTCATTTACTAGCTGGGGAAACAGATCTATGGATGCAGAGTGAGGGTCACAGGGAGCAAAACCAGCATTGACTACTGACTTGTCAACAAAAGGGTTGAACATCCATCTTCATCTTGCAGTTGTCTGGAAGAAGGAATAAATTACAGATCATCCTAAGACAACAGGGAGCTTTTAGCATGTGAGTCCTTCCATTAGATTACAAATGATTTTTTGTCATTGCATTTGCATCCCTTACAGAGTTTCTGGTTGGATTTTTATCTAGGCCGGATAAACAATTTTTATGTTTTGGAACCTCAGGTCTCTTATGATTCCTCATTTTTGCCTTCACTTTTTTCCACACTTCGCAAAACCAGAAGTATTGTTTCCTTGTCTAGAATTACAGGGCAAATTGTAGCTGTAAAACATCAGTGTTCCAGCTCTGTTATGTCACACATTTTCAGCAGTCATTGTTTGCCAGCAATGGTATATCTATCTACCTGTCCTTAGGCAGGTGAAATGTATTTCATGTGTTCTAGTCTTTAGCTGCTTGTGCAACTTGGGGCTTACGAGTTAGAGGTGGGAATGAGGTGAGGAAGAAAAAGCATGAAATAGAGTATTTTCTTACTTTAGATAGACTTTATAAATGTATTGGTTTTGATGTGCCCTGATGCTTCTCTTCCTCTGCAGGAAACTGATAGTAATGATTCACTGCAAAGAGTTTGTGATGCGCATATGCTTGTAGGCTCATGCATTATACCTTGGGCACCATCTGAAAGTAGAAAGCTAGGTAAAGGGTTAGCAAATCTGCCTCATGGATTTTTAACTCTCTTCCAGGACTCATAGTTGGGGTGATCTTGAGATATGGGACCCCCTCTACCAGTGGCCACGACAAGCCCTTCAGCTGCTCTCAGGAGGACAGACCATTCACAACCCTCCTGGTCAATGTCAGTGGAAAGTTCTTTGAATATACGCTCAAAGGGGAAATAAGCCCTGGGAAGATCCACAACGTGGAGCAAAATGACATGTTGCGAAAGGTGAGAGTAGGCTGTTTCTTGTGCTTGGTTTACTGTTTCTCCTTTATCTGTGCTTCCCTCCCTCCTCCATCCCATTTGAATGCCAGGCAGTATCAAGTGTCTGTATTTCCAAGAGCAAGAGCACTTCCATGCTTAATTCAAAAGCACTGCCAGCAGAACTGTGCTCTGTATGTACCTAGTGCTTCCCCATAGCCACTGGTTGCTGTTTGAAGACTTAATGTACCTTTCCAATGTCTGTAGAATTCATGAAGACAGGCCAAACCAAAAAAGGCTGGTGCTGCCTTGTGTAATACAGTATATGGAAAATTGTTTTTTCTTAGTGAGAAGTGACTGCTTCTGAGGTGATTTTTGTTGGATGTTGTTGTGGGTTTTTTTCCTAAGGTTTTTACTCTGTTTGTTGTCAGATAAAAATTACTTCTTGTATCCCGATAATACACCAAATGAGACAGTCTGATATTAGAAATTAAATTAAACTATTACCCATTATTCAGATCTGCTGTTCTTCTATTTGGAGTCAGGAGTTAACCACCTTCTTGCGTTTATTGAAGCTAGGCTTTGAAGTATAGGATTGAGACTTTTAAGTTTGTAACCCAAAAATACTTCTTTCTGCTGACTATGAAGTGAGTTCAGGCGGTGGTTTATATGTAACTGCCTACTGTAGATATCTGAAGTTAGCTGAAATGAGTCCTCATTTGGGAGAGCACACCTGTGTTTGTCCTCTAACCTGTGCTTAGAGGGGGTGAAGAGACCCTAGTTGGCATCACACTGTGTGCACATCTTCCATTTGGATTTTAAATGGTTTTTGTTCCTTACTCTAGTGTAGTCAGTTGTGGATATCTGGAAATTCCACTGAAATATGTGGAAGTGATGGATGATCCTAGTTTCTGAAAACCAATCTTGTGTCTGACCTGACTGGCTTAAAACAACTGTGCAGGAGCTAGTCACACACACAAAAAACCCCACCCCCAAAACTTAAATAGTGGGTTTTTTCCCCCCTGGAAATATATGGATATATATAACTTGCCACAGTAAGAGATATCTTCAGCATCTTTTCTTTTAGGTTTTTAAAAAAATTAAAACATGGGGACTCTGTGTTGGGAATGCTGCAAGACTCTAATTGGTGATGGCTGTAGTGTCTTTTCTAGATGCTGTTTGCCATAAGGAGTTGTGGCTTTTTACTGCAGCATATGAATAGAGCTGGCCCATGTTTTGGAGGGTAAATGTAACCAGTTAGTTTTTATTTCAATGACCAAAAATAGTAGTTGTCAGAAATTAAAGAGAAAAAAGACCTAAAAGTTGTGTATGTCTGTTTTTAATTGAACTCTCACGCTTTATTTTTTAGGTAACATTTGACCCAGAAGTCTTTTTCAACATTCTGTTGCCTCCTATAATTTTTCATGCCGGTTATAGTCTGAAGAAAGTAAGTGTAATCATTGTCTGAGGAGAGTAGCTGCCTTTTTCTTTCTTTGCTTTTTTTAAAAAAAAAAAAAATCCATGAGACTCATAATTTGTTCAGGAGCTGCTGTCTCTGTTTCAAGCATTTTTTTAATGTTAGTAAGAAAAATCTAATTTCCTCCATAGATGGTTGGATCATATTAAGAGAAAATACATGTCCTTTTTACTATAAACACGTTAAACTCTATTTAATCTTGCTGATTTGTTTTCCTTTTGAATGTTGCCAGATGTTAGTCAACTTCATTTAAACTAAAAGATGTCCTCTTATGAATTGTTTTGGTCCTTCTCAAATATCCAAAGTGCAGTAAATGATGCTGAGAAGCAGACCCAAATCTGAATGCTGGTGGGGATGTGCCAGATGTTGAATGGCAGAAGGGCCCAGAGTCTGGTGTCACTTGAAGATACCGTGAACTGGTGCTGGTTTTTAGCTTTGTAGCTAATGCTTACATCTCTTATGAAAATACCTCTGTGGAAAGCTTCCTGACAACTAGCTCCGTGGAGGATTTAAGACCTAGTTCAGATTTGATTTATTCAATTTATTGGACAGAATTTACAGGGGGATAATGTCAGCATTTCTTTGAAAGGGAGGGGTGTTTCTGTGTACAAGTGCAAATGTAGTGGTGCGTGATGTATGTTTTTGAACAGGTGGTATAGCTTCTTTTAAATAAGTATATAAACTTCTTTTTCCTACGCAGAGACACTTTTTCAGGAACTTGGGATCCATTTTGGCTTATGCCTTTTTAGGAACAGCAGTCTCTTGTTTTATTATTGGGTAAGTGAACTCTGTCATGTCATATTCCCTTTCTGTGCTAAAGTTTTAAGTTGGTAAAATGTCTATTGAGCTGTTCGAATTGCCTCAATTTTGTGATTTTTCTTTGTTTGAGGATTTTATTTGTGTGTCCCACAGACAAAATGCAAATGTAACTTTTGCTGAGATTTATCCCAATTCTAAACAATGCTGTCCCTTGAAACGATATTGTCAAGTTTGAATCACTCGACAAGCCCACTGTACTTGAGTGGTGTTGAGTTTCTGGTGTAATGGTCTGGTCCAAACCTTGTTAGACTCTTATTGGAACTGACTTTAACTTGAGTTATGCAATAGGATTTTAGTTATCACACCTTGAGACGTTCCTTACAGTGTCCACAGGTGCATGTGTGCATGCTTGCTTTCTCTGCATATGTGTGTATATATGTGTGTGTGTATATATATACACACACTTGCACTTAGTTTGAGATGGCTAGTCATGTGGGCTCACTTACATACAGCAATATCAGCACCCTGAGAAATTGTATGTGGTGCATGGACATTCTGAAACACAGAAATCCTGAATTGTGTAGGTGACCTTGGTTTCTGTCTCAAAGAATTTCCCTAAAGATATAGCCTTCAAAACATCTCTCTAGTTCAGACCTTTTGGTCTATGTCCTGTGTTAGGAGAGGCAGTACTGAGGAGAATTTTGAGCAGGGAAACTTTCCCTTTGGTGGAAAAAAGGAAGCAGCCTGTAGATCCCGTGTAGCAGTGTAAACAGATTTCATGCTTTGCTTACCAGTTTTCAATGATATCTTCTGGATTGTATATCACTTGACTCGGTTCATAGGGAAAAGCCAGAAATAAGTTTTGAGAGCTTAAACCTTGTCAGTGTCCCACAGAGCTGTAGCATAACCAAGCTGCCTGAAATGTCGTTGCCTGTGCTTTTCCTTTGCCTGCCTGAAATGCACCAACTTGTTTGACTTGAACTGTTTTATCCTCTTTCTCTTCAGGAATCTCATGTATGGGGTTGTGAAACTAATGAAGCTGGTGGGTCAGCTCTCTGATAAATTCTATTATACAGACTGCCTCCTCTTTGGAGCAATAATATCTGCCACTGATCCAGGTAGCTTGCTGAACATTTTTTTTTTTAAAATAACCTTCCAAAATAACCCTATTGCCAGGATTGTTGGCTGCAGAGCATGAAGATACTAACAGCACTCTATTTTCAGTTACGTTACACTAGTACCTCTGATCTTCTCTGAAATGCATGCAGATTGAGTGTTGCGAAAGCCGTTTGCTCTCAGTTTGGTGCTGGACTGTTATGATGTGATGGTATGTTTGGGGAAAAATGTAACTTTCCTGTTCAAATACTGCAAATATATTTCTCCTAGTAGGCTTTTTGTGTAGCTTGCATCAAGCTTAGAACTGCCAAAAAATTAGATTATTATGTTGTCTGGATAACAGGACCACCTCCTTTAGCTGCATTGCTTGGGACATTAGATAACTTAAGGGCAATATTTGAGACTTTTGGGCACTTTAAGTTCAGGGGTTTTTTTCCCCTCCTTCAAATGAAGTTCATGTTTTGTGAGTTTAAGTAGAAGAATGCCTTTCTGGCAAAGTATGATTCTATGATCCTTCAAAATCCTGTGGGCGCTTAGAGGTGTCTGTGCTTGACAGGTCGGTGGGGAGAGCTGGTGTGTATCAGGTGCCAAGGAGGGAGTGATGAAGTGTGAAGCTTGATATTTAAAACAGCTTTTTTTTTTTTGGGGGTGTGTGTGCTCAGTCGTGATTTGTGCAAAAATAGGAAGTAACTCCTGTGATTGAGCTGGGCTCTGAACAGCTGCTGGTTGCACAAAACTTATGCAAACAGTTGCCACGAAATTTTTTGAAGCTGTATGGGAATATCTTCAAGATCATGGTCTTCAATCTCAGGCTGAAGTTTCTTGAAAGGGCAGTTATAAATATTTAGCAGTCTTGCCCTTTTCAAATCCTGCACAAATGCAGGCATGTCCTTATGCTTTGAGGAATGCTTAGGACTTTTAGCACTATTTTACAGTGGCTGAAATGACAGAGATCAATCCCATACTGCCCTGAAAAGTAGCAAGGGCTGCACAAGGTTTTGTTGACTTCTTTACATGGAATGTGTTCTGTGTTAAACATCACAGCTTTGGTAGGAGTGCTTTGTCTGCCCAACGCCCCTCTGTTGTGGGGGGCTTTCCTGTAAACACTGTGCAGGTTGGGAGGACAGCAGAGCCACCTCCTAAAGGATCTGCTCTAAAGCTGATGATGGAATTGCTTACCCATAGATAAACACGACCGGTCTGTTTCTCAGTTTAATTTTGATCCTGTCCTTAATTTCCTGGGTTTTGTCACTTTGTAGTCAAACTGGAGAGGCTGCTCTGTCAGCTCAACGCAGCCCTGAAGTCAGCCAGTGTGGTGTTTCTTTTCTCTTCTCTTTCTGCAGTTACCGTGCTAGCAATATTTAATGAGCTGCATGCTGATGTGGATCTCTATGCCCTTCTGTTTGGGGAGAGCGTGTTGAATGACGCTGTTGCCATTGTGTTATCTTCGTAAGTAGCTACCGGAGTTCCTACTCCGATATTACTTGATTGCTTTGGGCATTTGTCTAAAATACATGCTTTTTCAGAGAAGTGTTCTTTTGAATTTAAGTGGATTGTCTTGAACTGAATTAATAATGCAGGCATTTGCCAAGCTCCCTTTGTGTATGTATGCTCGAGAGGCAAAATTGCCTTCAGTATGGGGTTGTCTCTGCTGCTGCTCACATTACATAATAAAAACTTTCTTATGCCACCTCCAACTTCTCATTATGTACCTCTCTCTTTCTAGATCTATAGTTGCCTACCAGCCAACAGGTGAAAACACCCATGCTTTTGATGCAGCAGCATTTTTCAAGTCGGTTGGTGTCTTTCTGGGAATATTCAGTGGTTCTTTCATGATGGGAGCAGTGACGGGGGTCGTGACAGCTCTGATATCCTTTTTCATGTTTAGCTCTTCCAGGCTAGGTGCCGCATCTGGGCATTAAGTGCTCTCCTGTTTCCAACTATAGCAAAAGTGCCTTTACCTTGTTTTAATCTGAATGCAAAGATGAGATGAGTATTCTGTTGTCTATAGAAAGACCTTTAGGTACCCACAAAAATCACCTTTCCACAATATAACTGTGGCCACAGGAGTTTTAGTGCTGTTGCTACAAGCTAAGGGGAGACTCTAATGTTTTAAAGTTTAATGTCTTTTTTAGGAAATTGAAAAAAAAGAAAAGCTTTCAAGCCTAACAACCTTTTAACCTGTCTCATGTGGTAACTGGTGTTTCATTCTATCTTCAGCAAAATCATTAATAGCTATTTCTGACCCCACGGGGTTCTTTCTGAGAGTCCTGCATTTAACCTTTCTGCTGGAAGTCTGATATCATCTGTTTCAGATAAGACTGTATCTCTACCAGAGTTAACATCATAGCACTGATGTGCGCTTTACATGAACCTGTCCTCCCCCTCAAAGCTTATTGTTGCTATTCAGAGGAGCTCAGCATCTTATCTGTGTGGGTTTTGTTTTAGGCTCAAGCAGGAGACCTTAACCCTGACCTGCTCCAGAAATCATGATGCTTCTTCAGGAGAAAATATGAATAGCTTGCTTTTAGATTGACTAGTGTAATCATATTTATGCGTATCTTAAGTTGCTTTGGCCTGCTTAGACTTCTGAAAACTGACCTTAAAGGGGTAAAATGTGATGTTTTATTCAGTAATTGTGAACATAGAACCCTTCCTATTAAGGAATAATGTCTCAACTGTGTCTTGTTATACACACACTGTGCAGATCTGTCTAATACATGTCTGCAGGACAGAAAGCCTTCAGATGTAAGGGGAAAGATGTGCTGTCAGTGCTTAATGCACTGTCTTCCAGTTCTGCTCTTCTGCAGCCCTTGTGTCCCCGTGATTTTTTTTCATTTGGCTTTTAGACGACTAGCCACCTATGGCCCTGGCTGATCCAATGCTGCTGCTGCTCTGGGTTTTGGCTTGCTGCTTGGCTACTGATTACAGCTGGAATGCACTCAGGTCCATTTTATAAAATCACGCTCCTGAAGCCGCAATTTGTTCATGCTGCTTCTCATGTTTGTTCTCAGGAGGGTGCTGTGAGGCTGGGAGGTGAGCAGGCTGTTTCAGAAGACAACTGTGGGGTTTTTCGGAGGCACGGGGGTGGTGTTTGTTCTGTGGTTTTGGGACAGTTTTGTTAAGGTATAGGGTTTTTTTTTTTTATTTAAACAACCAAACACAATGCTTAAATTGTTGCTCATTTATACAGTTTTAACTAGTTTTGTTTTGGAATAGCACTTAATGCCGTGCAACACTGCAGAAGCAAACTGTAAGCTTGCATTTTACTTGTCATAGTTGACCGGAACACATAACTTAAGTTGTGAATTAAGCTAACAGGCTTATTTCTGTGGCTGTGAAGTGCTTATAACTGTACTTCTGAGAGGTGCCATCTGTTGTCCTTTGAATACTTGGTTTCCAAATATGATGCAGATAACACAAGAGGGCTTGTTCTGGCTTTCAGTGAACTGTCTTGACCTCACTATTTGTGGTTATTTTTATAACAGTTAAGGTCTTGTACCGCTTTGTTTTCTTTCTGTGTTGCAGAATCTGTGTGATTGCAGTGAACTGAAGCAGAAGGCTGTGTCTAAGAAGTACAGAAAGTTAAGAAAACAGAGATGATAATTTAATTTGAATTAACACTTCTATTTGGTCAATTGAATGAAATAACAAAACCTTTTTCTGTGTGTTTATCTTGCCTTTGTCTTCTTCCAAGATGATGAGTACAGGTTTTCATTTCAGATTTAACTACAATAACAACAAGGGGAATAAAGAATTTGATTCATAAAGCTGCCAAAAAAGACTGGAAATGAGGCATTGGTTCTGATAAGGGCCCTTGCCTAACTTCAGGGGAAAATGGTTGAACCTCTGCCTCCTGCATGGAGTGACTGTGCCTGTCTAGTTTCCTCAGCAGCCATAATGGCCCTTTTTGAGCCAGGCACTGGGATGATCTTGTGGAGGGAATATCTGAGTGCTCTGTGGGAAGACAGGTTCTAATTGTTGCTAAGGGGGATGTTGCTGCTTCAGAAGCCAGATCTCAGAAAACATGCTGGGGGGGGGATGATAGGTGCAGAAATTCAGCTGAGTGTAACAGAACATCCTCAAAGGTTTGAGAAGTGGTTTATGTGGAGAAGTGGTTGTATGGAGAATTAACAGCTGTTGAAAAACTGCCAAGTTTTCTATTTGGTGTAATGCCAACTATCATGGAGAATAATATGTTGTTTTTATGATGGTTTGGGCTTCTGTTTTGAGGGTGACCTTCTGACAAGGTGGGGTCGCTGAGGTTGTGCCTGGAGCATGTGCTGCTGAGACCTTGCCCGCCTCCATGTTAGCAGAAAACACCAAGAAGAAGTAGGTGCGTGTGCGGAGTGGTAGCTGGCCTCAGGATTGATTCATCCTAACCAGGCTGCCTGAAGCACTGCCAGCTGTTTGCCTCTGGTGTTACTGCTTGTGGCTTGCT
Organism: Hypotaenidia okinawae; assembly: GCA_027925045.1. NCBI lineage: Eukaryota > Metazoa > Chordata > Aves > Gruiformes > Rallidae > Hypotaenidia > Hypotaenidia okinawae. The sequence continues at coordinate 142,753,466 of BSDF01000001.1, forward strand.
GTGAACCTGGTATTCTGTGATAAAGCCCGCAGGAGAGGGCTTCCACTGAGCCTTCTGGTCTGAGTGCTGCTTGCAGGAGGCTCTGCTGTGAGCCCCAGACCTCCCAGAACCTGTGAATTTCCTTGTGAAAAGCAGTGCTGCTCACTGCTTATAGCATCCCTACCCCACACTGAGCCATGACTCCCCAAGCAGTGGTGCTGCCATTGGATTTAGGTTGCTTAGTGCTGCAGAGAGCCCAGGACCCGGCTGTGCTACACGTGGAGAGCAACAGTGGATGACAGTGCAGCCTTGATGTGTGCACTGAGGTACCCATTGCCTTCATATGAGCAGGGGAGAGTGCTACCACCTTACTGTTACAAGTGTTCTTGCTGTCCTCCAGCTTAGATTTCAGAGAAGGTTGTGCTAGTTGTCAGCTTTCAGAAGACCAGGGATCTCTCTGCTGGCCCTGCACAGTTTCTTTCTGTGTAGTAGAGTTGCCCATCGCTGCCTGTGCCTTGGGTGCAGTGAGCTGTTCAGTGTTTACCTGCTGCCAGAGTAGCAATGAAGGAAAAAAGTAAATTAATCCATAAATATGTGAACAACTGTTTTTGTAGAGTGTGAGGATCTGTATTTAACACCACTGAAATCTGCTCCATTTCTTAAGTACTTGTATGAATTGTGAATTCAGTGTGTGTATGTTTGACACTCAAGTTTTGCTCTCATCTGGAAGATCAACTTGGGCTTTTCTTCCTATTGAAAGACTGAGCTGTGCCAGTTGAGTTGGCTTTTACTCTAAACCACATCAACACAAGGAGAGGAAGTATATTTTGTTGTAGGTAGGGTGTCTGTTTTGCCTTGGAAGCTCAGAAGTAGCCATGCTTTCTGAAAAAAAAAAATTGTCAACAAATGTGAGCAAAAAACCTCTGATCATTCTACTACTACTTAGGGTTGTTGTGGTCAAGAGCAGACCTATGAATTTAAATGCTTCTCTGTGTGTTTTATGCTTTATTTAAAGAGGGGGAACCTTTATCTGAGAGGAGACACATCGAACAAAAACGAAACAAAAAACCCAAAGCATCCAAAAACCCAAGACACAATCTAAAAGGAGCACCAGGTATAGATATCCCTTCCCTGCTGGCACTTTGCAGGGAAAGAAATGTAGCATGGAGTTCAGATGTTACCTCAGAGAGGGGGAGCCGCAGCTGTGCCATGTATTCTCAGCAAAAGCATCCAAAACTCAGTGACAGTTGCTAGGGTGGACCTTGGTTCTGAAGTTTGTATTGCTGCGACAGAATTGAGGGTTTTTCAGTACTGAAAGCGTTTTGTTCTTAGACTGTTGTTGGTTGTTAGCACATAAATGTCTTTCTCAGAAATACTGGGTACAGGGAAGCCAAAGGACCTGTGGGGCTTATTTTTTTGATGACCTTAACAAACGACTTAACGTGACGAAGTTTACCAAGTTGCACTGCTTCCCCCTGCTGGAAACGGCTCTCTTCTTCTTGATGTCCTGGAGCACTTTCTTGCTTGCAGAAGCTTGTGGATTTACTGGTGAGTTGTTGGGATTCAAGCATACGGAGACAGTGTCTTGTCTGTCTTAGCAGCGCTTTTTCCACTTGCTCATTGAAACCTTCAGATGAGAAACGTGATGCCGGTGCTTTAAGGGTGTTTTCCCCTCGTGTTCTGTACGATTCCATCAGAGGTGTGGCTCACTGTGTGGCTTTTAAAAGCACTGGTGTGGTTTGCCTGCCTGAACCTCTGAACTCAGTTGAAAAGAAGCCTCGTAAGATCTCGAGGTTAAGGATGCTGTCCAGATTTAATAGAACTCGTGGAGGGTAAGAGGTGCCGAGCTGAGACGGTGAGCAGGCTGTGATCTTACCTGTGATTGTGTTCCCAGGCGTGGTGGCTGTCCTCTTCTGTGGGATCACCCAGGCGCATTACACCTACAACAACTTGTCCGTTGAATCGAGGAGTCGCACCAAGCAGGCAAGGCCGCCTTTCGCCTCTTGAACACTGTATTGCTGTAATATTCTCTGTGCTGTGCTCCTGAAAAGCAGCTTTATTGCTTGGCCATTAACGTGTGACTCTCTCTTTCTCCCTAGCTCTTTGAGGTGTTGCACTTCCTGGCGGAGAACTTCATATTTTCTTATATGGGCTTGGCACTGTTTACTTTCCAGAAACACATATTCAGCCCAATTTTCATCATTGGAGCTTTTGTATCCTTTTTTGCTGTGTGTGAGCTTTTGTTATGTGCCTGGAAACATGAAGTCTCCCTTGGCTTTACCAAGCAGAGGATGGCAGCTGCCTTGAGTTTTCCTCCTGTCTTGCATTCAGAAGAATTTTGGGAACAATCTTTGGTTACCCCTTACATCAAATCCCTACGGTCTCTGTGCCACACAGTTGTTGGCTCTGCACCAGAGCAAATGCTGGAAGTCGTATAACTTCAATAGATAAGTAAAAGAATGTACTTTATTGTGTGACTTGGCTATTGACAGCCAGCAATGCTTGTCCTGTTCTTGTATTTGAACTTTGAGGGCTTAGAAAGGATCCATTTTTCTCTTCCAATGGTTCCTTGATGAAAACAAGCTTCAAGTAAATAATGATGTTTGTGCGTAGGTATCTTTGAGCAATGCCCCAAAGGTAGAGGTCAAGTTCAGTGCCTCAGTGTCACTGACAAAGTCCTAGTTGTTCTTCCTATAATGGCTTGTGATGTCAGAGTTCTGCAGCCCTCGAAAGGGCTGCTATGAAAGTTGTCTGGAATAATTGCATGAAGCTTTTTGTACAAAGTAATAATAAAAATCTTGTTTCCTTAGAGACATAACTTCCTGCAGGCAGTTGTCCTGCTGAACCATGACAGCAGGATTACTTTATTTTAGCTGTGGCAACACCCCAGTGGTGCCTAAAACTCTTACACAGTTTTATTTCTTTTCTATTCAAGACTTGTTTCATTCTTCTAATGTTGTTATCCCAAATGATCAGTGTTTGGTGAGCTGGTTATGTTGGTGTCTTACAAGATCTCAGCCCATCACTCTAGTTTGTCCCAGAGTGTTCCTTAGACCAGTGGAGGGTTTATTCAGCTTTCTGCTCCTTTGCTGCAACCACTGGATGTTTTATGCCACAGTAAGGGAGGGAAGGAGCTTACCACCTGCAGTCACGAATTTCTGCAGTACTCTTACTGCTCTCTTAGAAATTAATTCTAGTGCTGACAAGTGGTTTTTTGGATTTATCATCTTAGTAGCTTTGTGTTCCTATGTGCTTGCCAACCAGCAGGATGTTTTGCCTCTGCAGGAGCCATAATGGAGTGGCCACTTGCTGGTCTTATGTTGGTTTTTCTTCTGTATGTAAGACTGCCTTTCTGTTTGTCTGAAACCCATCATCAAATGATCGTTGGTTTAAAGTGTGAATTTTTAAAGTAAGTCTTTTTGTACAACTGGTAATTTAAATACTAGGTATAATTTCACTGTACACAAAAAGTTGTGTTAGCTACAATTTGCATTCTGTGCAGTGAGTTCTGTATGTCCCTAGTTGGTGCAAGTCTGTTTTACATAGAGATAAGAACAACACTTGATACCAACTTCTCACTAAACCAGAAGCTTCAGGTTAGAGCCAGGTACCCTAGAGTGCATAACTCAGGGGAGTTAAATCCTTAACCCTCAGCTGTGAACAGATTGCAATCTTTTTGGGCAGAGCTGCACACATCTACCCTCTCTCCTTCTTGCTGAATCTGGGTAGGAGGCATAAGATCAGCTGGAACTTTCAGCACATGATGATGTTTTCAGGTAAAATGAAGCGTTTGGTGAAGAATCTTATTCTTTAACTCGTAAGCAACTTACAGCACTACCTTCTGCTTTTGTAATCCATGCCCTGAATAGAAGACTTGATGATTGCTGTAGTGTGTCATCATGTGTCTTCCAAACTTGGCAGAAAGTGTATCGTGTCTGGAAAGAGTGGTGTCTTGAAATGCCAGTGGCTGGCAGCAAGCAGTTACCTCATGCTGGGAACAGACTATTTCCATTTGAAGTGTGTCTGAAGGGGATGGGGCAATTGAGATGTATCTCTTCCAGAAGTCTAATTCTAGCTGAGATGATGTACATGTAGTGCAGAAACAGGTATCTGCTGAGAAAATCAAGGTGTATTTATGGGTGCACTTTCTCTTGGCTGGTGAAAGCAAGGGATTTGACTTAAACTCTCTTATGACTTGTCACACAGATAACTGTTGAAGTTTTCATTTAAAGCAAATTGGACTGTGTTTCTAAATGTTTATGTCCTCAAGAAGTGCCAGAGATCCCCCTGTGCATGATAGGGTGCAAAACAAAGGGAGCCAGGCTATTTCCAGTGGTGCCCAGGGACAGGACCAGAGGCAATGGGCACAACCTGAAACATAGGGAGTTCACTCTGAAGATCAGGAAATACTTTTTACCGTGTCCAACTGCTGGCACAGGCTGCCCAGAGAAGTTTTAGCATCTCCATCCTCAGAGATACTCAAAAGCAATCTGAATGTGGTCTTGGGCAACCTACACCACTGCTTGAGCAGGAGTTAGATCAGATGACCTCTAGAAGTCCCTTCCATCCTAAACTGTCCTGTCATTCCCAGATGGCCAAATGCCATGACTTGTCCTTGCTAGTGGAATTTCATAATCAAAAACAGGGGAGAGAGATGGAAGATAGTCTGCCTGTGAACATGTTATTAACTAGAATATTATCCCAGCTGATAACAACTTCATATCAAGAACTCACACTTCAGTTACAGAATCAACTGGAAAAATGTGTATTTTCATTTTAATGCAGGGAGCTACTTGAGTTCCTGAATATGTTTTGCTGGTGTCCACAACGTGTTTGTTTCTGTGTTTCTTTCCCATTAGTTTTCTGGAAATGTTTATACCTTTTTCTTAATGCTTGTGGTTTCTATAAGGCACAGAAAACCATTAGGGCAAATTATGTTCTAAATAATCTCAGGGCATAATTTATCAGGGAAACTGAAGGAATTAAAAGTTGCCAGGGCTCAGTGCTTTCTGCCTTTCACTTTGTGCCTGAGTGGCAGGGAGTGGGCAAGGAAAGATGCTGTGGTATCAACGGGTGCAGTTGCACTTGTAAAGCTCTCTTGCTTCATTCTTTCATGTAGGTCTCAGGGGAGCCATGGCGTTTGCTCTGGCTATACGAGATACTGCTACCTACTCACACCAAATGATGTTCTCAACAACTCTTCTCATCGTCTTTTTCACTGTGTGGATTGTCGGTGGAGGTACAACTCCGATGCTGTCATGGCTGAACATCAGGTCAGTATGCAACCATATGCTGGGGAAACTTCACTCTGCTTCTCTGGAATAGTCCTCCAGAACTTGTTTCATGCTTTCTAGAAGTGATCTGAGTATTGAGAGCACTGTTTTATATAGAGGGAGGTGCTGCTGCTGGCTGGTAAAGAAAATGGACTTGATGCTGCTGGGATTCAGCTTGCAGGTCTCTGATGCTCTGCGGTGTAGGTAGGTCCTGTCAGCCCAGCCGGATATGGAAGTGTTGCCTGATGCAGCACCCCCTATCCTGAAAAGAAAGAATTAGCCTGTCTAGTCCCATGTACATTTGTCTTCCTGTTATTCTAGACACTTCCCTGTATTCTGGCTCCTAGTAATGGCCCTGTTTTGATTTTTCAAGTGAAATAGAGTTTTTAGTGGGTGAAGCTAAACCGAATGCACTTTAAACACCTATCCAAGCAAACCTGATGTTACTTAAACAACTGGGATAATGGGATCTTGCTAGTCTTCTGCATGTATTTCCTCCTGGTTTTAGATGTATGAAAATGGTAAGTGCCATGACTTTTATAGCCATTTATAAATCTTGTCCAGTATCTGGTACTTAGGGGCTGTGAGTACATTGATGTTTGGGGATAGCTTCACATCTACTAAGCTAGTTCAATTCATGAGCCCGGCCGATGAGTTGCCTCTGAAGGGAGAAAGAGCTCACACAGTGTCCATTCCAGGCTCGCCCTTCAGGTAGGCTCTATTTGTAAAAATCCTTCATGTGGCCAATGAGGCAGAACAACTGGAAAGGCCGTACCGTCCCTAGAGGAGTAGCTGCCAAAAGACAGGTGGGCAAACTCTAGTTCTAAGTGTTTAACTGCAGGGGGTTTTGAGATTTAGAACTATAGAATGTGTTGGGTTGTAAGAGACCTTTTAAAGGCCATCTAGTCCAACCCCCTGCAGTAAGCAGGGACATCTTCACTAGATCAGGTCGCTCAGAGCTTCATCAAGCCTGACCTTGAATGTTTCTAGGGAAGGAGCCTCCACCACCTCCCTGGGCAACCTGTTCCAATGTCTCACCACCCTCATAGTGAAGAGCTTCTTCCTCAAGTCTAATCTAAACCTACCCTGTTTGAGTTTAAAACCATTGCCCCTCATCCTATTGCTCCATGCCCTTACAAACAGCCCCTCCCCAGCTTTCCTGTAGGTCCTCTTCAGGTATTGGAAGGCTGCTATAACGTCACCCCTGAATCTTCTCTTCTCCAGGCTGAACAAGCCCAACTCTCTCAGCCTGTCTTTGTAGGAGAGGTGCTCCAGCCTTCTGATCATCCTCATGGCCCTCCTCTGGACCCTCTCCAAGAGGTCCATGTCCTTGGAGCTGAGGGCTCCATAGCTGGACACAGTACTCCAGGTGAGGTCTCAACAGAGCAGAGTAGAGGGGCAGAATCACTTCCCCTGACCTGCTGGCCACACTTCCTGAGATGCAGCCCAGGCAGCCAATCACATCCTGGGCTGCAGCGACACATTTACCCACACTTGCTAGTAAGCAGTAATTTTAAGCTGTCACTTGTTTAGCGTGGTGGTTGGAAAATAAATGGTTAAATTCCCTTACGAAGGAAGGATGTCATTTAAGCAAGGGAACTCTAAGTAGGAAGCGTGTTGGGGAACTGCAAGGGTCTGCATACAGCTGCTCTGATAGGCACTTGTGTGTTAATAAAGGACTGCACTTTTTCAGACTGCATGAAATCAGATTTGTGCCAGAAGGTGGCAGCCGTGTCCACCTGATGGAGAATTAGAAACTTTATGCTGGTTAAGTAAGGAAGTATTGAGCCTTTTCTGCTGGAAAGCAAGAAATCTTATCTGGCCTTATAGATTTAAGAAAGGGACAGATTACTTTCCAGCTGAATTTTAGAAATATGCTGCTTTTCTCTTCTCCATCCCTTTCTATCCAGTAGAAGTAGTAGGCAGGAGGAGGTGAAGATGAGGTGTTATCCCAGTCCCTCCCTCAGCAGCAGTGTATAGTGCTGATGCCGTACTGAGGCTGTGTGGTAGGAATGTCTCCCTGAGGTGGTGTGGGATGCTTTCAGAGTCCTGGCACCTGCCTGTTAGTTTAGGTTGCAAGAGGTTGGAAATAAGCAATGCTCCCCTACAAGTTCCTTTTTTGTTCAATATCTTTATCAATGACCTGGATGAAGGGATGGAATGTTCCCTCACTAAGTTTGCTGCTGGGAGGATGGTGTGGACCTGCCTGAGGGTAGGGAGGCTCTTCAAAGAGATCTGAATGGGCTGGATCCTTGGGCTGAGACCAACATGATGAGGCTCAACAATGCCAAGTGCAGAGTCCTGCACTTGGGATATAACAACCCTGTGCAGTGCTACAGGCTTGGGGAAGAGTGGCTAGAAACCTGTCTGGCAGAGAAGAAACTGGGGGTGTTGGTTGACTGCTGACTGAATATGAACCAGCAGTGTGCCCAGGTGGCCAGGAAGGCCAATGGCATCTTGGCTTGTATCAGAAACAGTGTGGCCAGCAGGTCCAGGGAGGTGACTGTGCCCCTATACTCGGCGTTGTTGAAGCAGCACCTTGAGTGCTGTGTCCAGTTCTGGACCCCTTGCTACACAAAAGACAATGATGTGCTGGAGCGTGCCCAGAGAAGGGCAACCAGGCTGGTGAAGGGGCTGGAGAGAAAATCTTATGAGGAGCAGCTGATGGAACTGGGATGTTTAGCCTGGAGAAGAGGAGGCTGAGGGGAGACCTTGTCACTGCCTACAATTACCTGAAAGGAGGATGTAGAGAGGTGGCTGTTGGTCTCTGCCCAAGTGACAGGAGATAGGACAAGGGGAAATGGCCTCAAGCTGTGACAGGGCAGGTTCAGGTTAGACATTAGGAAAAAGTTCTTCACCAAAAGGGTTATCAGGCATTGGAACAGGCTGCCCAGGGAGTCACCATCCCTGAATGTATTTAAAAGACAGGTAGATAAGGTGCTCAGGGATATGGTTTAGCATAGGACAGGTATGGTATGGTTGGACTTGATTATCTCAAAGGTCTTTTCCAACCTACTGATTCTGTGAAGATTATTTAGCAGAAAAGAGGTTAAAAGATTAAGTGAATGAGGAGACGTAGAAAGCCTAATGCCTCTTGTATGTTGGACTTAATTGCCAGGAGTTGTGTGGACTCCCAAAGGGCCAGCTGTCATGTAAAGTTCACAACTTCATAGCAACAGCAATCAAGATACATGCTTGGTTCTTTACTTCTAGTGGTGCCACTTCTCCTGTGATGTGAAATGCATTACAAGTAGGTGAGGGATAGAGAGGCCAATGTGAAAATCGAGTTTTGGTAAAGTAAAAAGCAGTATAAAGAGGAAAACAGGCAACAAAGCCCTCTGACTCTCCTTGCTCTGTTTGGAATGTCTCAAGTTAATCAGAAGAGTGGGTTTCTTCCCAGATTGGGGGTGTCACCGCTGTACTAGGGTCCACTGCTCAGGCTTAAGCGTATAGCCAAGCAGAGGACCAATATGGGCTGTAGCAAAGACTGAACTTCAGTTTACTGCTTAACTGGTTGGGAAAGTGAGGTCACGATGGCAAAATCCAAGGGAAAAATAATGGGATATTTAGATGCTTTTGGTTTCTGCTACTTGATGCTGAGCAAGTTAAAGACTGATGCCAGGAAGGGGAGTTAAAGCCGTGATGTGTTTGAGTTTCTTGGCTGTCCATCAGAGACACGTATCCAAGCACGCGAGTGGTAAGCAGTTTTGCTCTCCTAGCAGTAGATTATTTTTGCTTAGAAGCTAAAGCCTGATTTGGATATTAAAAACACAGTCCTCTCTTTTGAGACTAAAACAAAGAAACAATTTCCCACATGAGGTTTTAACGACTTCAGCAAACTCAAGAGCTCTGTAAATCAAAACCACTGGCAAAGTTCCTCTTTTGAGAAAAGTAGCTGACTTACCATGTCATTTATCTGTCACAGGAACAATGTGAACTCCCAGCATTTGCACTGCAATGTAATGGCTTTTTCCATTTATCACCAGAGGTTACTGACCCAGTTCTTTTCACGCCAAGTGAAGCAATGCCCAGACTAATGCCTTCCTTTCCTATATAAGCTGCTCCAAATGTGGAAGGTTGTGTTTATTTTAATGAACTAATTTCAGTTATGCTTAGCAACCTTTTCCTAAACCTTAAAGCATTATATTGGCCAATTTAAAGTATTCAAAGCATCTTTCTACCATAAAAGTTAAAAGCTGCCCAGACCATGTCAACTTAGGTATTTACTGCCTTATGTCTGACTTAGAAAACTCAAACAAGGTATTTGCAATTTAGTGATTTTTAATTTTTTTTCCTTATATGAGCAAACTGAGAAAGAAATCTGGAAACCCCAACTGTGGTATAACTGCTACATGAACTACTTTGCTATTGGGGATGATGGTAAAACTGACAGCTTGGTGTCAGTCTCAGGCTGTACTCCCTTGGCTTACCCAGAGTGGTCCAACAATAAAACATGCACTTCCTAAATATGGTGTCTCTGTGCTGTGACAGCAGGAGGTGAGCGCTGATGCTGGGATCCAGCCTTGTGTTATGTTCTGGACCAGAGTAGAGGATGTCTGACAGGATGTTGCATCCTTCCATTCTGCAGCCCCTTTCCATTATCCTACAACTTGGATCCTTCACTTCATTGCTTTCTACCTGTTCTCTGCTGCCCTTGAAGACAAGGGCACTGGTGCTGTTCCTTACCCTCTGTTGTGGGCTTTTACCTTTTAATATATCCTTCTCCACTGTTTTCTCTAGTCTTCTTTCCCAAACTAGTTTCTCCTGTCTTCCACCTCCTTTCCCAGTCTCTAGTTTCTCATCATCAGTCACTCTTCATGGAGGTGCGCTGTAGCCTCCAAACTTCCAGCCTCACTCCTCTTTTTTTCCCATGGTAGGAAAGAGATTGTGTCTTTTTTTGGATGCCTGCAAGTAAGGTTGGGAGATGCTTCCTTATCTCTGTTGTTGTGCTCTGAAATGTAGCAATTTACGCCAGAGACACAAAGAGTGGGGAAGGCCCAGACTCTGTAGGAGCTGGGTTGAATTGTATCTCAGGAGCCACGTGGGTGATGTAGGTTTAACTGCCAAGCTCTGTCAAGCCTCAGCAGGCAGTTTTAGGAGTTGTTATCTTGGTTAGATCAGAAAAAAAGTGCCCAAAGGCACCCTGAACCTACCTGAAACAATTTCTCCTAATTACAAGGTTGGGTTTGCTTTTTTGTGATGTTTTATTATTTATGTTTTTTTAAAACACGGTGGTGGGGATTATTTTCTTCCTCAGCCATCTTCTAAGAAACAGCTGAACTCTTCCAAAAAAGTGAAAATTTTCCAAAAAACATTACACTCATTATAGACATCTGGGAAAACTTCAGTACTCTCTGCCTCTGAAGTAATCTTTGCCTCTAACTTGGCAAAGATACAGCAATGAGAAAGAAGTTGTAGCAGGGAAGTTATTGAGCAGTTTTTGATGGCTCGTTTTTGCTGCGTGTGCAGAGCCATCTTGGTGTTGGCCTTTTTGGAGCACAGCACTTTCACCTGGAGCGTATGTCGATAGGGGAGAAGAGCTGTTGAATCCCAAATCCAAAACAAATCTATCCAAAGTCTGGTATTTTCCTCAGCCCTCAAGGATTAGATGAGTGCATGCCCCTCATAGCACAAGCCGTGGCCTTAAGTATTTGGTTTATCAAGATGTGGTGTGCACGCCTGCTCTTTGCAAAGCATGGCCTCGGTGGATTTCTGATCATCTGGACTTTAATTCCACTTAAGCAACACCTAGTTCTTGTAGCATGCCTTGGTGGAAAAGCAGAGAGAGAGAAAAAAAACTGACAACAAACCACAAGCTGCTAAGGAATTTGCATGGAAAGTCCTAGAAACCAAACATGCTTTCACTTGTGTTTTTATTTATTTAAAGTACAATTGAGAAAGGCAAAGCAAGGAGCAAAAGCACGTTTTGCTGTGACTAGAGATGTATTTGTTAAAGGTGACTAGTCAGCTGCTAGTTAAGCTAACGGGGTGGTTTAGTATGTATCGCCAGCTCTGCTGGGCTGCTCTGAAACTAGGCAGTGTTGGTGGCCTCTGTCGTTACTTTCTCCAAGGACTTTTTCTCTTTCAGACCTTGTGTGGGTCTGAAGTGGTAGGAATTGTCTTAGATTGGCTCTGTCTCCTGTGTAGCAGCTCTTGAGAGCTACTGAATCTGATTTTCTGGGGGAGATAGTCTGTCCTGAATACAGGTGTGTTTCCAGCCTGAATCTGAAGGAATGAAGAATGTTACTGGACATCTCAACCATCCAGTACTGCTGCTGTTAATTTTCATGATTTTTGTCACTTTGTCATAGTTCTGTCATTCTTATTCTTGTATGCTTTGTCTTTTCATTGACTGGGTAGAGTTTTTTTTCTTGGTTAATTTTGTTTTGGTGTGAAGCTCTGTAAAGCTACCATCTCATGAGCATTTTGTTACTCACATTGCATATTGCATTCTTGTACTGTACCAGAGTTGGTGACCGTATTCCATCGGTGGAAGAGATGAGTGAAAGCCGCTGGCTGTATTTCAGGTGACATTGTGCTTTCGTTGATGCCAAATTAACCTGGCGCTTGGCTTTCTTCACCTTTATAACACTAAGCGTGTTCTATTTCTATACTATGGCATGCTGCTGTTGCTCCTCCTTTTCTGCAGAGTGCCTTACATGTTCCTTAGTTCTGAGTCTCTTCTGAGCTGGGAGACTGCAGAACATGCATCATACCTTTAGCTTAAAAAAAAAAACCCACCACCCAAAAATCCAAAGTAAAACAAGCAAAAAACAAACCAACCCAAACAACAAACAAACACAGCACACCAAAAGAAAAACCACAAACCACCATGTCCTTTAACTCTTGTGTATGGTTAATTAATGAAGCAAAATTAGTGTCTCTGGCCTGGGAAGACTTGAAAGCTGATGAATCATGGATGTGATCCTATGATCCTTAATCACTCTAGTATTATTTAAGTATTCCTTGGGGTTATTTCATACAAATGTTCAGGTTGGAAGGGACTTTACAGATGATTTAGCTCAGCCTTTTGGGGGAGATGTATTTTTAAAACCTGAAGGTTATCACATTACTTTGTAGGAAGATCCTAGTAAGAGTGGAGATAAACCAGGATCCTAGTCTTCTGTGGTTGATGGTTTCTATAACTGATGCATGGATGGGGTGGGGAGAGAAGTTGGAGTCTGGGACAGAATCTGTAACTGACATCTATAGGAGAATGTTTATTTATATGTGCATGTATATATATATATACATACAATATTTGTATAAAGAAAAGTCCTTAGGGTGTGGTGGTGGTGGTTATTCGTGTATCCTGTCCCACTCTAAGGTTCCCAGCCAGCTACTAAATTTGCCAGAGATTCAGTATGTTAGTTTGTACAGAGAATTTGAGAACTATTATCCACTACAGTCAGCCTTGGCTGTTGCTGTGCCAATTACATATGCTAGAAAGTAAGAAAGCCTGGTATTTTGGTCACTTGTCCTCTATGTGTTGCAGGGCTTTGGCAAGGTTTTTGGACCATCAGAAGAAATGGTTCCACCCATTTTAAAATGACATAGTGGAGAACTTGAAGTAGTTCTGTCTGCTTTTTTAAAAATTCTTACCATTCTTTTCCATACACTTAGTTTCCATTTTGTGTGTCAGCCATTTTCTACCATACTGTTTACATGACCAAACAGGGTTAGCATTTGAGGGGTCAAATCTGAGCAACTGCTTTCCTATCTGTGGTGCCTGTAGAATACAGACCAAGGAGGTTAATGTTTCCACCAGTTAAGGGTGGAAACGTGGTGCTTTGGCATTACTCAATGGAATCCCTTTGCTACTACAGAGTCCCTAAAGCATGAAAAACCTTGTATACCTTAAAAATAACAACGAAAATTTTTATTTAGTGAGGAGTGAATCTGATACTGGAATACTGATACTGGATTTTTTCTTGTAGCAGACTCTTCTTGTCTACAGATTCCATTAAACTTCCAAAGGTAGAAATAAAGATGCCTGAACTTTATGTACCAAAGTACCAAGGTATCTATCAAATACCAAATTGATGCAAATGGGGGAAATCGATGGATTTTTCACCAGTTTGGGGAGATACATGTGTTGTGACAGCTGAAAGCCTGCTCATCCTCTTCATCTGACATCTGCATTTTAAGAATTACTTGTTTGAATTACTACTGTATGCCCTCAGGGAATCCACACACAACTGCTGCAGTGTGCTTTCAGAAAGGGGGAGGGGAAAACAAAGATGCTTGTTGCATCTTTGCACTGCCCTGGCCTTGGCTGTCCTGCAGCTCTCACACACACACACCCCAGTCCTTGTCACAGTCAGTGCCTCTTCAGCAAAACACTGTTTTCAGCCAGATCTGGGTTACTGGCCTGCCTTTCTGCTCAGGGGGTTGAGCAAAACACTGCAGTCGTTAGGAAGGCTTCCTTCCCCATGCCCCCTGTCTCTGAGAGAGGGTCTGCGTAAATCAATCCAGTAACAGTTTTTCTTCATTTACAAACTGGTTAAATGAGAAGTGATACTGGCCTTTACAGCACATTTTATTTACAGGAAGCTTTTAAACCACCAGAGGCAAATTATGTTGGAGGCATACGTGCATCAGCTCTCAGCTTTACTTGTCCTTTTGTTTATGGAAATAGTTAAGTAAGGACACAGTAACTAAATGTCTTCTGTGCTCCCCTTCACTGTAAAGGAGGTTGGAAGAGATGTGACTGGGTTTTTTTGGCATGGTTGTGTTTCAGATGATAAAGAAGAGACTTTCTTAGAAATTTGGGGGCAGGGTGTGCAAAAACATGATGCTTGTCATGAGACCAGGCTCTATATACCTTGAAACTTTAAACAGGTGGGCTTGCTGCAAAAAGCCAAAGCTGCTTACACAAATTTATGCTATAGAGGAGGATGAGAGACACACCATGTTAGTTGAAAGATACAAGTAATAGTTATGGGAATTCAAAATAGTAATGTATTTTGTGTTAATCTGCCAACTGAGGAACACACTTTGAAATATGAACTTTTAAAAGTGATTTATAAAACAGTTAATTAGAAATACTCAATATAAATTCACCTGAAGAAGAAAAGTCTGTGTGGAGGTACTATTTCAATACCCAAAGAAATGTCTGCACTAAGAATTCTTTTTTTTTACAGTGTAACCATTTCAATACAGAAAACCTCTCTTCTTCCTCCTCAGCACAACAGTGAACCCAAACTCCTGGTGTGTGTTATACTGTAACTTTTTGCTGAACAGTGTGGTCATCCTGCTTTGGTCCTCTACTAAGCCCTGTCCCCTGCCAAAGGGCAGTTAAAATCCCTCAGAGGAATCCACAGCCTTGTATGTTAAGTTAAACCAGAGACTTTCTTAATGGCTTGGTTTTCTTATGTGCTGTGAAAGGAATGGGCAGCACAGGGAATTAGAACTATTTAGGGAATGCAAGCTATGTTCATCTTCTGGAACGAGCTTCTTGAACTCTGCCTTTCCTATTGCTAGCTGCGTGGCTGACCGGATCATGGCTGTGCTGTGTAGTGCACTGAACCTCCCCAGTGTGCAGCTGGAGTTTGGAAAGCCACAAACCTTTCTTTTGTGTATATTTGTAAAGGAATGCACAACCTTACATATATTGCCATGCTGAGCAGGTTTCCTGATGTTGCTTCCCAGCTTTCTATGTGGGGCTTCACGTTTGTCTGCAGAAAGCACTTTTTACCAGGTCTTGTAGCCTACACAGTAACATCCAGGTCCTTGTAACCTCATGACCTTTTAGATCTCTGTGCTGGCATTTTACTTTAGTGCAACCCAGTATCCAATCCATTCGTCCAGTACCCTGTTGAACTGGTGAAGCTTTTCAGTCTCAGGGCTGGTCAGAGCCAATGAATTCCCAAGTCAAATGTTCCTAAGAGTTAAGATGACTCTGTATATGGAAGGAGAAAAGAAAAAGTCAGGAAGACATCCAAGCAGAGGACTGGATCAACACTGCCTCTGTACGAGGCTGCTGCAGGCTGTCCTAGAGTCAGTAGCCTTCAGGATTTCCCCATAACTACATTAGGTCATGTGAGGCCTTGGATTGGCTGTGAGTACACAAGGATGACTTAACACTTTGGTTCAGTGCCTTTCTTCTTCTGTCATTCTATTAGTGCTGCCCTGGAAGTTACTTGAGAGTGTTCCCTTTTGGTTTAAACTGTGACCTTCTGTGCCTGGAGGTAAATCACGTCAGGATCACTGCTTGCCTTACACAAGCACGTGTCCCCGGGACACGCAAATTATATGGTCTTACCAGCAAGGTTCTGTTGGCTTCTGGTGTTCCTCAGGGATGTTGCATAAATACTGTGGCTGGAAATACCTGATACATGGCCTAGGTAACAAAGACATTATTACACTGGCTCTGCCCCTTCCAAGACAAGGGAAATGAAGTTAGCCCTTTCAGACAATATGTTTTTGTGGCTGCATGCATTTCCCTTCACTTATTCCACAACACAGTAGGACTGAAACAGAACACCCTTGAGACTGACGATCTTGCCTAACATCTGAGGTTGGAGGTCTAGGCTCTACAAGAGAGCGTGGAGATTAAGGCATGAATAGGATTTAAAACTAGTTGGGTCTTATCTTAGCAAATACCCATCCCTGAAACAGACCAGAAAAACCTGAACATAATTACAAGGATTAAATACCCATCTTACATAGGAGCACTGTGTGAAAGGGTGGTTCATTAACAGGATGGTTTCTAACTATGCAAAAGCAAGTAGACAGTTTCTTATGAACGTATTATTCTGTAATGGTCTGCCATCTTATTATACAGACCGTCCCTCACACAAGTGGGAGGCTGCACTAGTCACATGTTTTGTTAATCCATTGCAGCTCTGTTGTGTTAGGTGAATGAAACTTGGAATAAATTTACATCACGAGTCTTTATAAAGCATTTTTGTGGCTTCACACAGTGCATTAATGCTTTGTGTGGGGGGCTTTTCTTAAAATTGAGTCATTCTCAGGCCCATCTGACAGCTAAGTTATTTGCTGTGTCAAATATTTAGGCTGGGCTTATTCTTAGTCTGTGGTTTCTTGCTGCTGGACAAAAGGGATGTTCTTAACTAAAGAGAATTCCACCCAGAGTTCACCTTTTAAGCCAAAACCAGTATCTGCCAGTGTCCTAAAAAAGTTGCCAACAAAGGTAAGCAGTTAAAGTTTATGTTGAGATGGAGTTAGAGATGATCATCTACAGGTACTGCTGTGAAAAAACATTTTGTTTATCGCTGGGCAATATGGACAGCTCTTCCTCAAACTTTTCTCATAACCTCTCTGAATGCAGCTTTGCTGGGTGCTTAAAGTGCTTTTAAAATGCATTCTGCCAACCTTACAGCATTTGTAACCCCCAGTCACACTCCTCGCTTTGTTTTCCTAATGTTTCTGTAGGGTTGGGGTTGACCCAGATCAGGATCCTCCACCTACTAACGACAGCTTTCAAGTCTTGCAAGGAGTAAGTAATGACATAACTTCCCTATTAGACTGATCTTATTTTATAACTAAGGCGATGAAGACCTGCAGAAGCTACGTGTGTGGATAAAACCTTTCTCCCCTCGCTGGTGGGTCAGTGTCCTGGGTTTCAGTTAATTTTCATGAGAAGCTGGGAGGGGACGCAGCCAGGACAGCTGACCCAAACTAGCCAAAGGGATTATAGCATATGACATAGTGCTCAGTATATAAAGGGGGCAGTTGCCCAGGGAGGAGGAATCACTGCTTGGGGATGGGATGAGCGTTGTGTTCTGGCTGATGAGTGAATCACCCGTTTTGCATATTCTCTTACAAACACTGTTGTTTTCCTCTTCCTCTACTGTCCTGGCAAACTGTCCTTATCCAAACTCAGGAGTTTTACCTTTTTTTCTTTTTTTTTTTTTTTCTTCCCCTG
The DNA here is from genome assembly GCA_027925045.1 of Hypotaenidia okinawae. NCBI lineage: Eukaryota > Metazoa > Chordata > Aves > Gruiformes > Rallidae > Hypotaenidia > Hypotaenidia okinawae. The sequence goes on from BSDF01000001.1 coordinate 142,770,608, forward strand.
GTTCTCCTCTCCATCCCACTGAGGGGGAGAGGAGTGAGCGAGCAGTCCCATGGTGCTCAGCTGCTGGCTGGGCTAAGCAGTGACAGTCAGTACTGTATTTTACTTTATAATATTCAGGTAATGCCCACTGAAAGCTATTCTGTGGTGTCAGGTGTAATGCTGCAGTGTTCAGATTTTTGTGTACACATATAAGGCTTTAAAACCTTTCCAAATGTACTAATACACTCTGTTTAACATTGTGCTTTCCTGTTCCTCTACTACCCAATGTGCTCACTTTTAACATGCTACAGCATGAACAGTCCACAGCAAGACTGACCCAGAGATAATCCTCTTGGCTTCAGTTCAATAACTGATACAAAATTTTGGCCCTTGGACTTGCTTAGAATTAAAGATCAAGCTTGCTAATCTGATTTTAGCTCCTATATACTGTTCCACAAGCCAGCTGCCTCTTGCCTGTACTACCTACTGCCTATGTGAGGCAAAAGGAGTGCTATAAAATTGTCATTTATCTTCAGTGAACTGTTGCTGTGAGTCTTCAGTGCAGCTTTCTATGCATCAGGAATAATTCAGGAGTTTTTTCCTTTTGATCTGCTATTAGCAATCAAGACTATCAAAAGAACTTTGTTCATAGCAGAAATTTCAATTTCTCTCATCTATAAGTGAATTCTCAGGAGGAGTGAAAGGTCTGGGGGAAGGGAAAAACCCAAACAAACCCAAACCACATTTCCTGAGGTTGATATGGGAGCTTCCTCTGGCCAGAATGCTGCTTGACACTAATTGTTCAGTAGCACAAGTTGGGTTTGTAGGAACCTGCTGTAGAGGAAGCTGAATGGCAGGAAAGACAGATGACTTTGGACCCATATGATGCTTTGATGCTTAGGGTGCCTGCTTGTGAGCTCTGTTCTCTTTTCTTTTATCTTCTGTTTTTTTCTTTCTTGTCACAGGCTGCAGAGGTAAGCAATACTTGCTCAGGAACTCTCTCTTTCATTGCAGAAGCTGCATCAGGCATCTCTGAGTTCTCTGTAGAAGCCTGTGTCCAGCACGCAAAATAAATACTGACATGTTGGGTTTGGGTACCTAAGAGGGTGAACTTGGTTTCAGAGCTTACTGGAAGCAACCAGAAGTCCAGGCCTCAAAACACCTCCTCCAGCAAAGGCCGCGGTTACTGCATAGAGTCAAGGCTAGGAAGTGGTGGTGTGCTAAGGTGGCTTTGGCCAACTCAGACTGAGCTTGTTGGTATTTGGGGAATTGCTTTAACAGGAAGCAGAACATGGGTATTCTGTTCCCATTGGGTGTCTGAGTGGAAGTAGCTTGTTTGCTTATTTTCCCATGTAAACATGGAGCATTTACCCGCTTGTTTCCCTCTTTAGCTGTGTGTTGCATTCTTGATGGGATCCATTAGTCAGTTCCCTTTGGATTCCTCTTTCATTCACCAAGCCAAGATTAGCAGCATGTCCAGCTAAAGAAAATATATCCTTTGGGAGTGAAGATATACTGATGTTTAACTCTTGGTGGATTTTTTGCAGATCAGAAATACACAGGGCAATCCTGTCTTGTTCTTTTCCAGTAGTTTGGCAGATATTTTGTACAAGGCTATAGCGTTTCATCTGTTTTCCTGTGTTTAACTTTGGCCTCCAGCCAAAAAAACCACCCAACAAGCCAACAAACCAAATCCAACCACCCAAAACAGTTACAAAAGTAAAAGCAAATGCAGCTGCAGACCAGCTGGTGTGATGATTTGCAGCACAGCTAGTAAAGGGATTATATTTAACACTGTTAGCAGTGTTAGATGTTTCTGAGCTTGATCTAGCACTCTAGAATTTTCTCAGTTGTGACTTTTATATGGATTTCCTGTTAAGTGTGTTCTTTTAAAAGTGATATTTTTCATCAGGTTTGTTGAGTGTTGGTCAGGTATGCCAGAATCCTTTTTTTTTTTTTTTCTTCCCAAGGAAGCAATAGCTTAAGGAAAGAACACTGAATAGACCTAAAGCTAAGGAAGCCAACCAAGCAATGACTAGGGATCAGTCTGGATTATTCCAGTTCATTTTTTGGGGGAGGAGAATGGGGATGGGACATCAGTGAGGCTTATTTGTTAGTTTTGGAGTTATTTTTATGTCCATTACTGCATTAACTATGCAATAAGCTTTAAACTCAAGGGAACTTTGTGATAGAGGGCTCATAAAGGTAACTTGAAGGTAATGAAGAGGGCCACCTCCTCTTCAGTAATTTCTTGTCTTTCTAGGAAAAATAACCTTCCTGGTGCAAGTATGTCTCTAAATAACTTTCTTCTGCAGTCCATGTGCAGTATTGAAGTAATCTGGCATATTTGGACAGGACATTGCTATGTGATTCAATGGGAAGTGTGACTTCAGGGGTTTTTCTGCCTGAAATAATTGAAAATGTTTTTAATCTTATTTTTAGGATGGCCTGGATTCTGAAAGAAGGAACAGGACAAAGCAGGAAAGTGCTTGGCTCTTCAGGCTGTGGTACAGCTTTGACCACAAGTATCCTTTTGAAAACTCAGCTTGGCTTCAAGGCACGACATGTTCACCAGTGTACCTTTCCTTTCTATGTACCCATATGTAGCCTTAAGCACTTGAGGGAGTGAAACAGGAGAAAGATCAAGTATCTGACAGGTTTGAAGCACAGAACTGAAGCTTGAACTTGCTGAGTCAGAGGATGGACATTTCTTTAATGAACAGTCTGTTGCACTTGCTGGAGGACAGAAACCAGTCAGTTCTAGGAGCTGAAGTCTCATCCTAAACAATAAGACATTAAATTAACTATTTCAGATCCTCTGATGTGTTCCTTTAATCTGTTCACTGATGCTCACAGCATTATGTTTTTCCAGGTCACCATACATGTCTAAGTCCCCACTCGTTGCTCTGAAGAGCCATCTGCTTTTGTGATGTAAGTCGTCTTTGGAAAACCTATCACTGGTCTGGGAAGTGCTGGAACTAAAAATCTACATGTGATCCATTTCATTCCCTTTGATATATCCAGAACTTCCTACCAGTGTCAGAGCAGAGAATGTCCCTGTGTGTATATAGTACCGTACAACCCACCTGAAGTGATTGTTATACTAAAGCTGCTGTTAACTATTTAGCCTTGTTTGAGCTTCTGAGCAGTTTCTGTGTAGCTGTTCTGTCTTTCATGCTCATGCTTTTTTAAACCTACCAAGCACATTCTTAATCATTACATCATACAGGTTCCCTTTCACAGCTTACATTCACTTAAAGGAAAATGGCAAAGATAATCTTGTCGCCATGGCAAGTTGTTGATTTTTCTGGGGATAAGTGAAGTTTCAGTTCTGGATTCCTAGTAACTTCTGGGACAGCTAAATAGATTTAAGCACTGGTGATAGGGCATCTGAGAAGCAAGTCTTTTCACTGGCGTTGTTGCCATCAGTTGATGAGAGATTGCTGGCCTGACTGGTACACCGCAGTTCCCTTCCATACCTTGTGCATCAAGATTTTCCCCCCAGGGAAACCCAGGTCTAGCGTTGAAAGCGTTGAGATCCTAACAGCACTTGTCTGTTCGGGGTGGAATCTGCTTGTGACTCATGTATGGGCCAAAGCCCTGAAGGGAGTGAATGTGCTAGTTTACATATTCATAAATGTTACTAAGTTTGAGTTAACCCTTTGAGTTGTAGTGGCTGGTGTCAAAATGCATTGAGGTCAATTTTTGTTACTTGAAAAACCTCTGGCAAGAGCATGGGAGGATTCAGCTGTGGCTGACTGCCACTTGTTTGGCCTTTTTTAAGAAGGAAGCAGAGCTATCTTCTTCCCCTGTGTTTACAAAAGGGATGTACCCGATGAAAAAGGAGTAGTTGGCAATGCTGACTTCCCCTATGCTGACGCTCACACTAGTGCAGTCCCCATCAGCTGCAGCAAGGGGGGATGGGGGGAGTGCTAGGTGACAATTACAGCTTAATTAGCTGTTTCACAGACATTTAAAGGGTGCTGATAACGTGTTTGCTTTTTCAGTGGTGAAGTCTGTGGCAGGGAAACTGATATCCAGGGGCAGAACTGTTGTACTGTATCATAGAGGTAAAATTCTGCTCCTTCTGTAGCACGGAGTCATTCAGATAAACATTGGCTGGGTGGGCTTAAATTGCATGGAAGGGATGGTCTTTGGAATTGCCACATCTACTATACCTATGGCTAAATGTCAAAATATTTTTTGCTGATGCAATCACTGGGATTTGTGGGCAGAAAGGCAGACTGTCTCAAAATCTATTCTTTGCAAGGGAACTTCACTTGAAAAAGACATGGATGAGATGCACTTGGCAGGGCCTTCCCATGCTGGCTATTGTCTGCAGAGCTCTGTGTGGATGGACAACCAGGAACTTTATTCCTGTGGAAGGCAGAATTCACTTATATGTGGTGGGCTGTTCCCTGGGTTCACCCACAGTTATTAAACCCAGAGAAAACAGCAGCTTCTATCAAGTACCAGATGCCTTTTACTGGGTTTGTTTTATTACGGCCGAGTCGCTGCGTGCCTGTCTGTGATGCAGGGGCTGGTAGGTTACAGCGAGGGGGAAGATGTTATTTCTTTCCGGGACTGGGTGTAGCCACACTGTTACTGGGGGAGGGAAGGAGGAAACAGAACTCTGCAGTAGCATAATTGCACCATTATGTGCTCAAGTAAACACTCAATGCCAGGCTCTGCTACAGGGGAGGGACACATCTCTGCTAAAACAGCCCTTTTAACCCCGTCTTTCCCCCGAGCACCTGATCTGTTGAGAACATCAGAGCTGATTCCCTCCGTGCTTAGAGGCCTAAGAAAGTGATTAGAACACCTGCAATATATATTTACACTTAAGATAACCAAGCTGATTTCAAACAAACACAGAAGCCTTCTGGTCCTTATTCCAGACAATGTTTGGAAGCCTTAGTGCTTTCTTCTTGTGCCGGTCAAGATTAGTGTGGAGCTCTGCAGCAGGGATGCCTTTTTTGACTCCCATGTGTTTCCTCGGGAATTTCCTCAGCCTGGAGTACGAGTGCAAACAAACAGGTCTGCCCCCAGATAAATAAATCCCTATAAGACCTTTCTCATCCCTGAGCCCTCTCAATGTAATGTAGGTAGCATTGCTCGGGCAGATGCTTTCCTCCGCTGCGGTGTTAGGTGGTTCTTGCCATGCAGTTTTTCCCTTTGCCCTTCTGAAGCTCTGTGTGGCATGTACCTGTGCGCAGCAGAGGTGCTGTTGGGCCTTACCAGTGTGAGATCTCCAGCCACATCTCTGTCAACAGTGAGTGATGGACCAGTTCAGGTGGCTGCATTACTTGGGGGAGGTTGGATGGTAGCTCACTCTTTCTCTGCGTTGGGCCATACAGCCATGACACCTTCTTACCTCCAGCTTGCAATCTCAACCCTGTTAACATCAAAGCACTTGTACACCTGCTTGCTTGCTTCTGGCTCCACAGCCTAAAAGCTGGAAACACTGCAACTGCTTGAAATTCTTGAGACGTAGTTACTTCTGCTTGCAGTAAATGTGTGGGTAAAGAAACTGTCCTTGAAAGGATCAAGGGAAAAATGTTGGGAGAGGGGAATGGGTTTTTTTTTTCACTTGCTTGTTTAGAAATGCAGACTTATTTCAATGGATGTTTTACATGCAATTATTGAGTGGCACACAGATGAAATGCAGAGCCACAGTTCTGTGCCATTAATTGTCTTTTTGATTCTCAGTAGTGGTTTCCAAGCCCTGATGTGTTTTCCTTAATGACTGAAGTTATTTGAAGCCGATTCTCACTCACAGTGGCCCTCCATTAACCACAACTCTACCCAGCTGGTGTGGCCTGATAGCACGCTGTCTGACAAGCCCTCAGGTTTATGATGTAAGTAGACTTGAGTCTTGTGTGTTCTGCTTTTTATTTAACATCGGCAAAGCAGGATTGGTTTTGTTATTTTTGGGGAAAAGGCTGGTGTGATATATGTACTTCAAGAAAGTGCTGGTTTGTCTTAAGTGGAAAGGACTGAAGATGCTCTCCTCTAAGGCAACAGCTGCTGTTGGTAGAAGTCAAAGATGATCTTACTGTTTGAACACTACACTTAAAAAACCCCCACCACAACACTTAAAGATATTGGAAAATTACAGGCCTAGCCAATAAAACAGTTCAGTGAATCCCCTCAAAATATTCAATTCCTTCCCACTGTGTTTGGACGAGATTATTTCCTGTCACTGCTAAGGGTTGTGTTGAGGTCTCCTTCAGAGAAGACACTCATGTTTACCCATGCCAGAAAGAAATCTGGTAGGACTTCCCTTCATTGTTTCCACAGTGAAATTTAAGATTGCATTTCAGAAAGTGTTTATCAGTCAGTTATCTCAGTCTGGCAGGTCACTATACTGTTTTAACAGCCATGTCTTGCAATAATTAATGCTTCATTCTCCTGTTACTTCTGCAGGATCCTGATACATGTCATTGCTATCTGTACAGTGCTTCTGAAACATACAACTTCTTGTGAGCCACTCGTAAATCCACAGTACTATGTGGGATCATTCAGATTTCCAGGTTCTCTGGAATGGTAACATCTCTGCTACGTTCCAGTAGTCTTGGATCAGATTTCTATTAATCTTTTCCTAGAGAGTTACGAATTCCACTTGCAACTTTGAAATACTTCCCCACATGTCTTTCTGCTATCATTAGCATCTTTCTTTTACCTGGCAGCAAAATTTCTAAGAAAGTTGAGATGCCTGCTGCCTATTTGGAGCTATTAGTAATTCAAGGAATTGGCCCTATTCCCATCTTTGCAATGCTGGTAGAGATCTCAAAGCAGGTCTTGGCTGGAAAGCTCCTGTCAGGCCAATTAGCCTGCTTGTGTGTTGCCTGTGTCTAAGTATGATCTTGTGAGTTACCCAGTAACTGAGGATCTAACCAGACTGAAGATGAAAGCTTTGCCTTTCATTTTCTCTTAAAAGTCAGTCTATTTTTCTCTCTTTACTCCTCATTCTTAGCTACTACCACGTGTGAAAACTTACTCTTTAATTGGGTTGCTTCTGTGTCACACCCCCACACCCTCATGGGCTGGGAACTTCCATCCCTAGATATGTTTATTAGGCTGTGTACTTCGAGGTGTATAATGTGGAACCTTCACACAGTGTTGTCTCTTGTTCCTACTTCGGCACATGGCTGCGTAACTCTTGGGAAATAATATAATTTTGAGATTTTATTTCTAGTTTATTTTCAAGAGTTCCTCAGTTCTGCAGTTGCTTTATTGCTTTTTGGTTCTTTGCGTGGCTGGCTTTGCTAAAAGGGCCTCTGACCAGGCCCTTTTACTGCTGCCTAAAATGCTGTGGAATCTTGTGCCACCTTAAGTGCGGCTGAAGCAACGGAGCCGAGTCTTTGAGGGGGCAGAAACTTCTTGGAAGAGTTGTGCTGTTGTGAGGCACTTCCAGGAAACTGGAGTGGTACATCTGAGACACTTAAAGCCTGAAGACTTTAAATTAAACAAGCAACAAAGCCTGAATACTCAGCAGAATGTAACATAGCTGGCAAACGTGTTTCAAGAAGCAATAAACCCTGGATCTCATTTGGGTGCATGTCTTGGAAGAAAGCATGCAAGTATGTGGTGGCACATTTGCCTATTGGTTTCAGCTTCTGCTGCTGTGTTTTCCCCTAGCTTTATTACAACCTTATTTAAAGTTCATTTTCACTTCTGTGAGTAGGACTACCTCCCTTTAATTAGGTGCCAAAGTGGGGGGGGTGGGATGGTGTTAAGGTCTGAAAAGCAAATAACCTTATTACCTCGTCCACCAGAAAACCTATTCCAAAGAATGAGATTGTGTCCTCTGAGCCTGAATTTGGATGAGGTACCTGTGAGGTTGAGTTGGCACATAGAGGTGAGGCACGGTGGATTTTTCCAGAGCTGCTATTGTTCCTGTGTCTTGCTGATTTTGTCCCAGTACTTTCAGACTGTGCCTGTAGGCTCGTCATTGAGTGGTTCCCACCCAAGTGGTACCCAAGTTGGAACTTTGATGCGTACGAAAGGGAGATTCAAAACCTGCCTGGATGTGATCCTGTGCAACCTGTTCTAGGTGATGCTGCTCTGGTAGGGGAGTCGGACTAGAGATCTCCAGAGGTCCCTTCCAATCCTTGCCCTCTGTGATTCTGTGAAGGGTTGCTGTAGTTAGTGTTTAAAATTATCTCTTTCAAAAACTCACTCCTGCTTTTCTCTCCTGGTGTTACCTTCAGTGCATCACCATTTGACAAGGCTTTTCACTTTGTCCCAAACTAATGTAGGTCACACTTTCCCCTCTTTAACTGTCCTTTGAAACTTTGTAGCTCTCTGTTTCATCAGCCATTTATCCCAACTGGAAGAAGCTCCTGTGTTCTCAGCGGCTCTTCCCAATGAAGCACTCCTGAGGAGCATGTGTGTTTGTTCAGGGGTACCTTTTGTGTCCTGCATGCTCTCCTGCCTTTTTTTTTGGCTTAGTTTTTGCACCACACACTGTTGCAGATTGACATGAAAAGAAAGGGAATTGAATGATTTTTTAAAAATAGGCAGTAAAGAAATTTCATTTGCAGTCTCTGTAAGTCTTGAAGGAGATGACTCTCAAAATTGGTAAGAAAGCTGTTCAGCTATGCCTCCCCCTCCCCTTTTTTCATGGTCCTAGCTTCAATAGCAGAAACTTGGGCTCAGCTGAGAAATAAAAAAACTCTTAATGTGGAGCATCAGATGCTTTGCATGCACACTTCTTGATGCTTCTGGGTTAGGTCCCTGAGGTAAGTAACCTGTGATGCAGGTTCTGTCACCCACGATGCCTGTGTTGTACCCAGAAGCATGCATGGTGACTACCAGCACTTTCTATGCACAGCGTGCCGCTTACTGCGCTGCCTGAGGAGGCAGTAAAGGCTGGCTTTGTAAGCACACACCCTACAGAAGCTTTTTAGCCATTTTAATGCCTCCAACACGAGCTCTTAAAAGCATGAGCAGATTTTTTACCAAAAATGGGACAGTGTGCTGTGAGATCCTTCAGGGTTATGGGCAGCTTGTCAAAGGAAAATTCAGCCCTTCGTAGGGTTTCAGGTTTTAGGTACTTGGCCATCAAGTTTGTCACTTTAAGTAGTGAGGTTCAGACCTACATTTCTTGAGTGAAGCAAAGCTGTTCCTTGCAGAACCGTAGAGGAGTGCAGAGGCCAGCTTAGGGTTATTTCTTGGAAGAATGTCAAGTCTCTAGGGATCTACTTGAATACATTTCCTGTCTTTCTCGAAAGAATTGTTCGAGCTGCACAAAGCACAGTAGTAGGTTTATTCTCCCATCCTCTTTGCTTGCAAACACAGCAAATCCATGTACTACACAGGGTTGCTCGTGGATGTTCTCTGGGGAAACACATGAAACAAAGTGCCTGCTGATTGCAGTGAAGTAGAATGTGGCTGGTACAAGGTGATGTTTGTTTGCTGTGTTGAGAGAAGACTTAAATGTTTTCTCTGGAACTACTCATGTTTATGTTGCATGTAAGTACAGCCTGGGATAAACCAGCAAAGACTGAGTTAAAACATAGAGCCTGCAGACCTCTCCATTTAGTATCATGCTTCCAGGAGCTTTTCAGCTGTTTGGAGAAGCTCAGGTGTAATGTGGATTCCTACTGGTTTCTTTTTTGCTAGGCAGCTGTGAGGGCTAGCTGCTAAATAGTGCTGTGGAGACAGGAGATGCTTTGGGAGCTTGCAGCCACTTCACTCCTGGACCTGGTATGGCAATGTGTCCTGGTAGCCCTGCCTTCCCCTCCCTGGGGCTTCCTCTGGGGCAAACGCCATGGAAGGCAACTTGTGGTAGAGCTCCATAGTTTCTTCCACTTCACAAAACATAACCAGTCAACAGTCACAAACAGCCTGCTTGTTACTTGCTTCTCTGCTTTTCATCTTTGGCCTTGGAGAAGAGGCATTCCAGTATCACACAGAATCACAAGGTTGGAAAAGACCTTTAAGATCAAGTCCAACTGTTCCTGTCCTGTGCGAAACCATATCCCTAAGTACCTGATCTACCCTTTTTTAAACACACCCAGGGATGGTGTGACTCAGGCTGCCCAAGGAGGGGGTTGTTCCAGGCCCTCACAACTCTTTCAGCTAAAAGATTTTTTCCTAACATCTAATCTAAACCTGCCCTGGCACAGCTTTGTGCCATTTCCCTTTGTCCTATCTCCTGTCACCTGGCTGAAGAGACCATCGTCCACCTCTCTACAACCTCCCTTCAGGTAGCTGTAGGCAGTGATAAGGTCTCCCCTCAGCCTCCTCTTCTCCAGGCTAAACAATCCCAGTTCCCTCAGCTGCTCCTCATAAGATTTTCTCTCCAGCCCCTTCACCAGCCTGGTTACCCTTCTCTGAACACACTCCAGGACCTCAATGTCCTTCTTACGGTGAGGGGCCCAGAACTGGACACAGCACTTGAGGTGCAGCCTCACCAATGCCGCCTCACGGTGTGGCTGAAATCCATCATTTGGGTTGTACAGGGGCACAGCCACTTCCCTGGACCTACTGGCCAAACTATTTCTGATACAAGCCAGGATGCCGTTGGCCTTTTTGGCCACCTGGGCACACTGCTGGCTCACTTTCAGTTGGCAGTAATGGGGAGAGCTATCAGATTTTCTTAAACAGCTGATTATTTTGTGTACTTTTTAAAATCAGCTTGGGCTTGTCCCTCAGACTTTCACTTCTTTGAACAGAAAGCTTGTGAAAGGCTGTTTTTGCCAACTACAGCTGAGCCCTTTATTTCCTGCCTTTTTTCTTCTATAGAGGGTGATGGTAGCTCAGTGTTTTCTTTGATTGCAAAGAAATTAGCAATTTGCTCTTTGAGAACAGTGCTCTCTGTCACGGTAACCCTTGTCTCTAATAAGCATCATTAACTTGTGTGCCACAAAGGTTCTGAGAAATCAGAGTCTGTTTGAAATAGGCCTTGCCTTGCTCCCGACACTGAACTGCACCACTTCTTCCACTCATTTTGGTAAACCCCCAGCACCTCTCCCAGTCCTCATTCGTTAAACATTCTCAGGAAGTTTTATTTAGCCAAGCATTGCATTTGTCATCATTGACAAGCTCATCAGCATTTTTTCACAGATTCACAGAATTGTGGGGGTTGGAAGGGACCTCCAGAGTTCATCGGGTCCACCCCCCTGCCAAAGCAGGTTCCTCAGGACAGGTCACACAGGTAGGTGTTCAGAGGGATCTCAAATATCTCCAGAGAAGGAGACTCCACCACCTCCCTGGGCAGCCTGTCCCAGGGCTCTGTCACCCTCACTGGGAAAAAGTTCTTCCACACGTTGGTGTGGAACTTCCTGTGCTCCAACTTGCAGCCATTGCCCCTTGTCCTGTCCCCACAGACCACCGAAAAGGGGCTGGCCATTTCTCCTTGTGTCCCACACTTCAGATATTTCTAAACATTGATCAGATTCCCCTCTCAGTCTTCTTTTCTCAGGGATCTGAGATTTTCAGTCTCAGGGACCCTGAACTCCCGTTCCGCAGTACAGGTGGGGATCCCTGGTCAGGCTGATGGCAGGCATCCGATCCGACATAGCCTGTGCCCACTCCCTTTGCCTAAAGGGAAGAAAACCATGCATTTTGAGTACGTGGCTTGCTCGGTGTCCGGCCTACCCAGGAGAGTGGCAGTACAAGCACTCGCATCTCAGCTCTCCTGCAGCAGCATGGAGCCGCTGGCATGGGGAAGCACTCGCTTTCACCTGGGGCTAAGCAAGCTTTGAGTACTGACAGAATTTGCCTCACCCATGAGGAAGTCCTGTTTCCCGACCAATTCAGCTGGTTTGCCTTTTACCAGGACCATGTTAAACAGGGGTGAAACAGTTGCCTGCTGTTGTGTTGTGCTGTGTAGAAAAGCTGATTCGGTATGCTTCAGCGGTTTCCAGTCTCTGACCACCTATTTCATCCCATCTCTGCCAAAATAAATCCACAGTGTTTCATGAGCCGCTCTCTTAAATGACTTTTGAAAAGGAAATATCAGAACTAGGTACAAAATTATGAAGCAAGCGCTTTCTTGTATTTGTCTTTCTCACTTCTGTGGCTTAGGAGCATTCCTAAGATCTGGAATTCTCTATTCAGTACCAGGTAAGATAATTTAAAAGTCTGGTTATTTTTTGATCTGTAACAAAAATTTGCTGAAGAAACCTTGAATATAAAGTGTTTGGGCCTAATGAGTTCTTACCAGTTTGCATCAATCTTTTACTAATGAACTTGACTAATTAGCAACAGATGCAACTCTGACCTTGTATCTGGAGTGGCTTGATTTATGTCTGGTCTTCAGACTTTTTTTCTGTGCCACCTTCTAAATGGTCATACAGAAACCAGCGTGCACCGCCCATCTCCCCTGTGCCTCTGGTAAACTTCTAGTGCTGTTAAATCCCTAGTTACCTCCTCATAATCTAGTCCTTAGATCCAGCTCCCCGTCCTTGCCCCACAATAAGCAGCAGCTATGCAGCCAGAAGTAAGCTGATTTGCAAATGCTGGGTTCAAGGATATTTTTAACACTACTTAAGGTGGAGCTGTACCGCTTGCTGCTTCCATTTTGACGTGCAGGTAAACTGTTCAGTCACCACCTTGGCAAAGACCAGATGTTGTGAGCTGTAAAAAGATGGTCTTGGTTTGTGGTTTTCTTTTTCTTCTTTCCCAGAACCAAGAGCAGCTTAGAGAAGAGGATTCTGATTTTATTCTGAATGATGGTGACCTTACCGTGACATACGGTGATACAACAATAACTGCGAACGGTTCTTCTGGCCCTCATACAGCCACCACTAGCCTCGACGGCAGAAGAACCAAAAGTAGCTCAGAGGAAGCACTGGAACGTGATTTGGGAGCGGCAGATCATGAAGTTACAAGCAGGGGTACCCGGCTAGTATTTCCTCTGGAGGACAACGCGTGATTACTGACTCGATAAAAATAACCCTTGCTCTGTGGACGGATCAAGGAAGACTGCGGGCCACTGTCTCACCTGAGGTGGGGGTGTTTATCTGAACGAGTTAACAGGCAGAAGTGGTTTTACCAGGGTCTGAAGGTGTCACCTCTTTTGGTTTTTATTTTGTAATTTTTTTTTTACTGGAGATGCTGCCAGCGGGGTTTTCTAAATGTCTGGAAACAGACAGATGAGAGAACTGGTCATTCTCCCCCTTTCAACCATGTTTTGAATCCAAGTATAACTAGCACGCTGCAAGTGTCTTGTTCAGCAGCAGCAGCTCTCTCTGAAGAGGGGTACGTGGAAGTACTGCTGTAGAACCGAGCCTGTCTTGGCTTAGCTTGGGAATGTGGAAGAAGTAACGTAAACATGACAGTTACTATGAGATTTTAAAAAAAAAAAAAAGGGGAGGAGTTGTGGATCTGAACGTGGAGAGATCCATTGTGAACTTCTCTCATGAGTTTGAGGAAACCATAAAATGAACCAGGAGAGTGTACTTGAGGACTGCGGGCGTATAAATGCGAGGCTGTGGGGAATCTGTTACTGCAAGCTGTACTTTGTGTGTTTCAGGGGGAAAAAAGGGAAAAGATTTCTTCACTGGCCCTGTGTTTAAATAGGAAGGCGATGAGAGCTACTTGTCCCTTTAGCTTTGGGCATCTTGACCATTACTATTAGCCTAATTCCTAGTGCCTCAAATGAAAACCATCCAGCTTCCTGTGGTCTGAGATGTACCTTGACCCGACAAGAGCCTGGAGCCAGGCTTTCTCGAGGTAAAACTTTCCATCACCATTCTTAAAATCAGATGAAGATGGTTGGAAATGTGTCTTGGGCTGGGGAAAACAGCATTTAAGGGGAGGGGAGGAGGGGAAGAAAACAAAAGAGAGGCAGGCAGTGTTGAACTTGCATGGAACCATGAGGTTTCATATCGCTCAGAAGAAGCCATGGACTCTGCTTACAGTTCCTGTGTGCAACAAACAGCGAGCATCTAATTAAACAGACAAGCAAATGCTGCTGGCTTTACCATTTGTGACTATCCTAAAAGAAAGGTGTTTACTCTTGTCCTCTCGCAGAGGAGACGTGGAACTTCAGTGGGGCATTGCACAACGACGTACAAGCTACAGACATGACAAACTGTAGTAACATCTTCAATGTGAAAAGGGAAAAAAAAATCTTTGCCTAGCATTTAGCCCACTTACAGGTAGGCTAGCTTTAACTTATTGCTAAATGCTCTTTAATTTCCAGATGAGGAGATATCATTGTCGTCTCTGCCAGTAGCTGAAAGCTTACGCTTCCACGAGCAGCTCAGCTCTTTAAAGCATGTGAAAATGTGATTTCACTCTCATGTCTCTAAAGGTTTATTTTTTTTTAGAGAGTTCTGTGGCCCACTGATGTGCTGTAATATCAATTTGTCTAAAAAGTGTGGGGATTTTTTTTCTCTTGCTGCCCTTTCAGTTGTCCCTCTCATGAAGTTGTGTGTGAGTAAATACCCACCCTGTTTTTTCCTGAGCTATTAAACTTTATCGGGCTAGCTTTGGTACGAGAACTCACCGCTGCAGAGAAGTCCTGCAGCCATATTGTCCAGTCTGCTTGCTTTCAAACGTGTTCTCTGAGTGATCTACCTCCTTGTCTGTCCCTCCACGGCGAATCTGTGGAGGGCACTGATCTGTAACGACTGTCTGACATTATTAAGATGAGAGACACGAGGACACCAGAAGCTTTTGCTTTTTCTTCGTGGAAAAACTGGAAGAGCAATACAATCCGAGCTCTGCTTTTATGTGGTGAAGAGTCACAAACCCTGGTCAAGATCTCTGAGCAGAAGGTCTCCTTTTCAGTTCTTCTCTGCTTTCAAGGAAGACAAAGCAGATAGCAGTGATCCATGCTATTTGTACTGTTTACATGGCTTGGGTTTTCTTTTGTTTTAAGTGCTCTGGCTGTAGAAAATGTAATTTTCTCCTTAAATTACAGAACCAATTGGGCAAGTCTTTGGGACCCACACTGTCAATGCTGAGTTGAGGACAATTAGCTGAGTCAGATGAAGCAAATTTTGGGTTGAGAAAGTAAAACCTAACCCCAAATAAATGGACTTAAATGCAGTGAAGCAAATCTTTACATGCAGCTCGAAGCTGAAGCTTACCAAATAGCTTTGGCTGAAAACCAGAGTCTTATACAGAGAGTTACCTGTTCTGTGGAAGAAAGATCAGGCTCAGATTCTGGAAGTAGAAACTGTGTTCCATTAGCTTCCTCAGGAAGACTGAATCTCTCGAAAGCATCAATAAACCATCCCAGTGCAGATGCTCCTCTGTCTGTGTTTATTTCCATTGAAAAAAAAAATACAGTTGAGTAGAGTTCACCAGTAAGATCAAAATGTGGCTGTGAAAGAGTAGCCAAAATCTCTGGATCGTTAGTGAGAGGTGAGGAATATAGGGCTTGAACTTCACGTTCCAAAATGAAACGCTTATCCAACATGGTGAGGAGAGGCCCATATACACAAGCTTAACTTTTATTCATATATATCATCAATTTTGTTCCTTAATTTTTAGCTGTTTGTCTTCCAATCTTGGACTTCACTACCGGCAAAAGGTAAGCTAAAACATCTAGCCTCCTCTCACTACTGACACCGATCCCTGTGCTGGATTTGGACATGAACCTACTGAAAAAAAAGTGAGGGGAAAAGAATACCCCACCCACAACCCTTCATTGTCCTTGAAACACAGTGTATTTCACTGACTTTGTTCCTTGTGTATATACTTTGGAAAGAGGAGTTGAATGCTTTCAGTTCCTTTCCAGCAAGGCAAGAACCTGACCGAGCCGTACCGGCAGATGTGTGTTTCCTTACCAACTCGGTGTGAAGCTTTGAGTAGAAAACACAGTTTTAGATTGTGCTGATGGGCAATCTCTGGGTATTGCTGTCCTCTTCAGACTGAAGAAGCTGTAAGAGGGTCTGCACTGAGAGGAAGTATTGCTGTACTAGCGTAGGATGTTCCAGCTTGTGGGGCTGAATGAGTTCTCTGTGTGCTTTTTGCTTGCTGTGTGCTCCATGTACTGCTGAAACTTCACTTTAGGTTGCTGATGACTCCTGCTAACTTCAGGCCCTAGAGAAGGACAAAATGAAGCCCCTAGTCTTATTTCAGGGCTTGGCCAAAGCGAATGCTGGCAGTAGGGTGAGACTACTCTGCGCCCGGCCCAATTCCCACACGAAGAAACCTAACTGCCTTGGGCTACAGGCTGCAGCAATCCACGAGTCCTATGCAAATGTGGCATTTAAACGGACTAAAAAGTTATCTAAACTCTTCTCTGCCTTCTCCTGTGGTATTGTGGGGGTGCAACTAGAAAGACTTTCACTTCCAGAACTTGGAAGAACACAGAACACCTGAAAACTGGCATGTTTGGGCTTTGCTTGCTTGTTAACTCAGCGTGTGCGAGAAGTGATGGTGTTTTGAGTCGCCCCTACAAGGCCGCATGTCTCTTGTGCCAAAGAGCAAATTCTCTTGAGCTGTGTAGGACAGGAGGCAGTTTACCAGCTTGAGCCAAGCAGCAGCGAGCAGGTCCTGTGGCTGCTGCTGGCAGCACCGTGGCAGCCTCCCCATGCGCCTGGGCATAGGACTGATCTCTCAGGGTGCTCTTCGGTGCATTGGAAGCCCTGCCTGCCCTGCCTGCAGCAGTAGCTCCCTCACCTCATAGAAAGGAGGGACTCTGAGTGGCTTTGTGCTGCACATTACATGCCTGCTGTGTAGGGAGTGGGTACAGTAAGGAGTCTCCTTCTCTGGAGACATTCAAACTCTGCCTGGATGTGTTCCTGTGTGATTTTTGTCTAGGTGATCCTGCTCTCACAGGCGACTTAGACAATCTTCTGAGGTCCCTTCCAACTCTTAACGTTCTGTGATTCTGCCTTTGCTGGTAAAGACTGAACAAGTCTCTCTATTCCAAGGATACAAGTTTTTTTAGCCTACAAAAGCACCTAGAATCATAGGGGTTGGAAGGGACCTCAAGAGATCATAGGGTCCAACCCCCTGCCAAAGCAGGCTCCCCAGGACAGGTCGCACAGGTAGGCATCCAGACGGGTCTTGAATATCTCCAGAGAAGGAGACTCCACCACCCCCTGGGCAGCCTGTCCCAGGGCTCTGTCACCCTCACTGGGAAAAAGTTCTTCCCCATGTTGGTGCAGAACTTCCTGTGCTCCAACTTGCAGCCATTGCCCCTTGTCCTGTCTCCACAGACACTGAAAAGGGGCTGGCTGATTCCCCCTGCATCCCCTGCTTAAGATAACTATAAACATTAATTAGGTCCCCCCTTAGTCTTCTCTTCTCAAGACTGAAAAGTCCCAGCTCACTCAGCCTTTCTTTGTAGGGGAGATGCTCCAGGCCCTTAATCATCTTCGTAGCCCTTCTCTGGACCCTCTCCAGGAGATCCCTGTCCTTTTTATACTAGGGAGCCCAGAACTGGACACAGAAGCTACTTATGTCTTTATTTTTATGGTGAAGGAACTGCCTTTGGGGAAATAACTGCAGAAACATTAAGAAGATGAGAAAAGGCTTTAAACTCTTTTTTTTTGGCTGAACTTCCAATGACCAGGTCTGAAGCAAAGGGTAAAATGGTGTCTACTACTACCTCCTGGGGGAGGGGAAGGACCTCATCATAGGAAGTCTAGCAACCTTAATAGATAGTATAAGCAGCTTGCAATAACTAGGAGACCAGATCCTCTGGTTCTAGTCTTTGCAGTCAGGGAGACAATTTGTAGATTGGCATGGAAAGCATGGTCCTTCCTCTACAATTTCAGTCTAGCTTGAACTGGGGTCTCTCTTTGGACGGCACTGGTCAGAGGAGCTTCTTTGAGTCTCATTTGTAACAGTAAAGCCCTGGACACTGGTATTCTTCATGTGCTTTTCAAGAGGAAGGTTCAGTGTTTCTTTTAACTCCATTTGAAGTAGCTCACAGGAATAACAGCTTGACCTCAGCCTTGGCAGGGATGGGCTGTGCCTCTGTACAAGTGTGGGAATGGAATTCGAGTAACCGGAGGCCTCAACTTCATGTGCTTTTCTTTAAGGTTTGGGTGAGGGGAGGGACTTTTTCTGGGAGGGGGAGGAGAAACCAGAGAACTTACAGATGCATCAGCAGGGAGTATCCCTCTCCAAAATACTCAGCTCGTGACCCGCTGAAACTTAGAAGCAAGGGAGGATAAAGCATGACTGGGAGGCAGAGAGGTTCCAGTGGGAAAGCAGGCTCTGTGCAGTCAGGTTGGGGTATAAGCTGTCTCCACTGTAATCAGAGTCACAGAAAGTAGGACAGAACCGCTCAGGGGCCTGGACATGTTCCTGAGAGCAAACCATGCCAGACTAACAATGTTGGGTGTCTCTGTGCTTGAAAACTTTCGTTATGAGAAGGGGCTCAGGCAAACCTGACTCGTGGTGCAGGAGGAGAGTCTTGCTTCCCTGGTTTGGGGAGGGGGCTTAATACTGCATGGTGAGAAACTACAGATATGTCTTGGCCTGGGACTTTTTTTTTTTTTGGGAGGGTCCTTCTGAAAAATAACTTCCAGTTGAAATATGTCTGCAAAGTGAAAGAGAAGGAAAGTGTGGAGGAAACAGTGAATTACAAAGCCAGGAAATGGCTTAAACAGGCAGCTTTACTGTGGGAACAGCAGTTGTAAACAATTGTTGCTCTTAATCTTTCACTCCTCAATGCTGAGAAGTTTTGTGGACTTCTGTATGCCTTATCCTAAAACAGGGGCAATGGGATAAGGCAGAAGTAACTAAATTACCCCCTAATTGATCACAAAATTGAAGGCTTTGCGCAGAGAAACTCTGGCTGGCTTCTACTGCAGAGCAAAGCAAGTCACTTTGAACAATTAAAAACCAATTTAAAATCTCACATCATTACCATGTTTTCTTCAATCTAAAAAGCCTTTAGTCATTTTGGAAGTAGTTCCTAGGGTAAGGTTAGTTAAATAAAGATGGAGGTGCCTTACAATGAGTGTGCATGGGTTTGAACAGGCTGAAAATGTTTGCCTGATCTTTCTTGAACCAGCACCATGGTCTCAAATGGAATTCCATCTCTTAAGCTGGTACCTGCAGTTTATACCAGCTTTTGCTATGGAAATGTAACAGTTGGGATAGAACTATTCAAGGGTCACCTCCTTCAAGCCCAAGGGCGATGAATCCCAGCAAAGAGGAAATTAGGCAAAACCACCCAGAGGCCTGCATGGATGAAGGAGGAGCTCCTGGCCAAACTCAAACACGAGAAGGAAGCTTGCAGAGGGTGGGAGCAAGGGCAGGCAGCCTGGGAGGAACACAGAGAAACTGGACAAGCAGCCAGGGATGAGGTTGGGAAAGCTAAAGCCCTGATAGAATTCAATCTGGGTAGGGATGTAAAGGGCAACAGGAAAGGTTTTACAGGTATATCAATGAGAAAAGGATGATGAAGGAAAATATGAGCCCTTTCCAGAATAGGACAGGTGACCTTGTTACCATGGATATGGAGAAGGCTGAGGTACTCAATGACATTGTTGCCTCATTCTTCACTGTCAAGAGCTCTAATCTCATCGCCCAAGTCATGGAGGGTGAAAGCAGGGACTGGGAGTATGAGGAACTGCCCACCATAGGAGAAGATCAGGTTCAAGAACACCTAAGGAACCTGAAGGTGCAAAAGTCCATGGGACCTGATGAGGTGCATCCACATGTCCTGAAGGAACTGGTGGATGAAGCAGCTGAGCCACTCTCCATACTATTTGAGAGGTCCTGGCAGTCTGGTGAAGTTCCCATTGACTGGAAAAGTGTCAGTCTCACCTTTGTGTGTGGCAAGACCATGGAGCAGGTTCTCTTGGAGGCTACGCTCAGGCACTTGGAGAATAAGGAGGTGATTGGTAACAGCCAACATGGCTTCACTAAGGGCAAATCGTGCCTGACAAATCTGGTGGCTTTCTATGATGGAGTAACAGTGATGGTGGACAAGGGAAAGATGATGGACATCATCTTCCTGGACTTGTGCAAGGCATTTGACACTGTCCAGCATGACATCCCTGTCTTTAAATTAGAGAGACATGGGTTTGATGGACAGACCACTTGGTGGATAAGGAACTGGCTGGATGGTTGCACTCAAAGGGTTGTGGTCAATGGCTCAATGTCTATGTGGTGTTCTTCAGGGGTCAGTACTAGTGTGGTGGTTTTGGCCCTGGCTAGAAGCCAAATGCCCACCAAGCTGCTCACTTCCCCCTTCAGCTGAAAAGGGGAGAAAATATGTTTTCGGGGGCTCAGGCCCTGAGATAAGGACAGAGGGATCACTCTCCAGTTAGTGCAATGGGCAAAACAGACTCAGCACAGAATAAAGGAAAGAAAAGTGATTTACTACGACTAATACATTCAGTGAACCGGAACGAGATAAGAGTAAGAAGCGGCCAGGTCTTAAAGTGCCTTCCCCCCACCCCTCCCCTTCTTAGCAAACTCAAACTTCATCACGATTTTACTCCCTTCTTCCCCCCCAACATGGCGCAGGGAAGGGCAGGGAATGGGGAGTGAGGTTCAGTTGCTTTCCTTCCCCAGATCTTAACACTTCAACTTCCCCCCACCCCTTGCCTCTTCACACCCTTAGCTTTAATCATCAATATTGCTCCCTCCTTCCCTCCCGTCGCTGCATCAGGAGGGGCAGGGAGTGGAGGGGGGTGGGGGGCGGTTCAGTCTGTTCTGCCCGAGCTGTCTTCTGTCTCAGCTGGGGAGGGGAGACATTCCACACTCACACTCACTCACTCACTCTTCCCTTACAGCGCCGTGGGGTCCCACCCACACCAGAGTCGTATCCAAGAACTTCTGCAGCGTGAGTCCTCTCCATCGGGGAGTCATCTCCTCACCACAGGCCTCTCAGCAGGACTCCCTTCCATAGGGTGCTGACATTTGGGCCTGGGCTCCCCTGGCCTGGCTCCCCGCAAAAGTCACAAGTCCCCCAGCAAACCTGCTGAGGCGTGGACCAATCTCTTCACAGGGCGTAGATGTCTCTGCTCCCCATCCTCATCCATGGGCTGCGAGGGGACAACCTGCTTCACCATGGTCTTCTCCAGGAGCTGCAGGGGAAACTTTCTTTCCACATTCCTTCCCCCCACCTCCTCCTGGGCCTGGCCTTGGCTATCAGTGCAGCTGGTCACATCTTCCCACTCTGCGTTCCGGTGGCAAAGTGCGCCAGCCAGGAGTTTTTTTCCTCCTATATGTGATTCACAGAGGTGCTATGAATCCTTCTGTGATTGGTCAAAAGTAACTTTGGCCTTGAACTGGCCAATGTTTACTGTTGGGAATTCACAACAAACTGTAACTGCTGCTTTGCAAAAGCCACCTAAGCAGCACAGCTACAGCAAACTGCGACAACTGGGACCAGCACTGTTTAACATCTTTGTCAGTGACATGGACAGTGGGATCAAGTGCACCCTCAGCAAGTCTGCCAATGACACCAAGCTGTGTGGTGAGGTCAACACGCTGGAGGGAAGAGATGCCATCCAGAGGGACCATGACAGGCTGGAGAGATTGGCTTGTGCAAACTGCATGAAGTTCAGTAAGGTCAAATGCAAGGCCCTGCACGTGGGTTGACACAATTTCAATCATAACTACAGGCTGGGTGGAGAATGGATTGAGAGGAGAAGGGGTGCTGACTGATGACAAGCTCAACATGAGCTGGTAGTGTGCACTAGCAGCTCAGAAGGCCAACCATGTCCTGGGCTGCACTAAGAACATGGCACAAAGCTGTGCCAGGGCAGGGTCCAATTGGATGTTAGCAAAAAACTTTTCAGTGAAAGAGTTGTCAGGGCCTGGAACAGGCTGCCCAGGGAGGGGGTTGAGTCACCATCCCTTGCAGCATCGCGGCAATCCCTGGGTGTGTTTAAAAAAAGGGTAGATGAGATACTTAGGGATGTGGTTTAGCACAGGACAGGAACAGTTGGACTCTACGATCCTAAAGGTCTTTGATTCTGCCCCTCTGCTCTGGTGAGACACTACCTGGAGCACTGTGTCCAGCTCTGGGGTCACCAGTACAAGAAAGATGTAGAGCTGTTGGAGTGAGTCCAGAGGAGGGACACGAAGATGATCAGGGGGCTCAACCAGCTCTCCTATGAAGACAGGCTGAGAGTTGGCCTTGTTCAGCCTAGAGAAGAGAAGGCTCCAGGGAGACCTTATCACAGTGTACCAACACTTAAAGGGGTCCTACAGGAAAGAGGGACTATTCACCAGGGAGTGTAGTGGTAGGACAAGAGGTAATGGCTTCAAGCTGAAAGAGGGCAGGTTTAGATCAGACATTAGGAAGAAATTCTTCCCTGTGAGGGCAGTGAGGCCCTGGCACAAGCTGCCCAGAGAAGCTGTGGCTGCTCCCTCCCTGGCAGTGTTCAAGGCCGGGTTGGATGGGGCTTTGGCCAGTCAGGGCTAGTGGAGGATGTCCCTGCCCATGGCAGGGGGTTGTAACTAGATGATCTTTGAGATCCCTTCCAACCCAAAGCATTCTGTGATTTATGAAGTACTAGAATCAGCTCAGATTTTCAGGTAATAAAATGATCTACCTCTTTGGATGCTTTATCCAACACACCTTTACCCAGTGCTACTTTCTTGATCGTAATCTATTTTATCTATCTGGATCATAATCCAGGCCTTACAGATCCCCAGAATGCTATTTGGTTTGAAGCTTTATCTAAGGGCTGAAACTGAGCTGAGAGAGGCAGCTTGTAAGAACTTGTACTGGAATAGGCCTTCCTATGCTGCCTGCATCAGGGAACTTGGTGCACAAAGGTGTCAGCAGGGAGGGAGAGGAGAAGCCTTGGCTTCTTGGATACCTGGTTAGGCTGGTGTGAATAAAACCAGTGCCCAGCCCTGGCTCAGGTACCTCAGGATCGAGCCAGAAAGGGGAGAGGAGCAGCAGTCTTTGTCCTAGGAAAACTAAAACCATTTGGGCTAGTTCTAGCTTTTGTTACCATAATGGTTTTGCATGTAAATTTTTGATGCCCCTGGTTTCCTGTGGGCTTTTTTTTTTTTTTTAACCTTCTGAAGCTTGAAAGCATTCCAGATAAACACATTTAATATCTCCCTTAAAACAGATACTGGATAGGCAGGACAGTCAGACAGAACTTCTGTGCCTGGGCACAGCGTCAAGGCCACGCTACGGGGTAGTGTGGGCAAATTGGGTTAATTAGAAAGTAATAATTTGCACTGCTGCACTTGCATTTCACTTTGATGTGGTTACTTGGAAAAGAAACCCAGTTTTGCATTCCCTCAGAGAAAGTGAATGCTCAACTTAAAAGGGTTTGCTGCAGTGTGAAAATGCTTCACTTCAGGCTATGAGAAAGAGATTGGATTCATTCTTTAACTAGGATAGTCTCTGAAGCTGTTACTACAGAGACAGGGAGAAGTAGGTCATGTGTTTCCATGTTATATTAATGAATTTTATTTACAGATTTTAGCTTAATCAAGGAGGTTACCCACTGTCTGTGAATTTCAGACCTAAATTGTCTGGCTGACTGTTTTGATGTCGACACAGATTAACACTGGGAAGCAGAACAGCAGGAGATACTCTTTTGGATCAGTAACAGCCATTGTGAAATAACAGCTTCCAGCACAAGGGGTCACTTGAGGTAAGTTTGTCTGATTGTAGTTTGGGATATTTGAAGTAAAGAAAGGGATGTGATCCCCAGCTGGTTCTGGAGAACATAAGCCATCTAAGTGTCCCAAATTCACTTCTTCCTTTTAAGGGAGATGCTGCTGTGCCTTTCCTTTGCAGTTACAGGACATGGGCTACGGGTTTTCTTGTGTATTATTAGTTTGGGGTTTTCATAGGCCACAAAATCAGAAGCAGATTTTATCCAGTCTTCATGAGGGTACCCTTCTCAGAGCTCCCAAACTCTCGTCACTTAAGATCCAAACACATCAATAAGGCTGCAGGAGGTGTCTGAAGGTTACTCCAAACATTAAAAACTCACTAAGTATCCAGAGCATATCCTGCTGTCCTGACTAAGACTGTTAGAGTAGGTGGTCTGTCCAAAACTTTTGGTAACTTCTGTCACCTTGTTATCAAAGCACCTCAAGACACAGTGGTATGATAGGTTCAAGCTGGGACTAGGCCACACTCTGTCCTTCCTAGAGAGAGTTATGTCACGTGTGCAAGAAATTGGGTCCTACTGCACCAAATCTCTGAAGTTGCACCCTCTTCATTCCATTGATAGCTACAGCAACAGCTGTCTCTCCAATATTTGCAGTTTAAGCTGTGAGGATTCCAGGAGGTCAACAACTCTCTGCAGGTCTTTGGTTTTATAGAGCAAGCCGGCTGAGCTCTAGTCTGGGAGCTCAGTATCCTTGTGGGGTTAAATGGCAAAGGATTATCCTTTAACTACAGCAGTGGGTGGGGAAGAGAGATAAAGCAAGCTATTGTGAAAGCTCTCCATATTGTGGGGATAGTGGTAGTGGAGGAGGGGGAATAAACACCTGCTGGGCTTGTTGCCACTGTCTGATCTGTGTACACACTTAGCTAAACATTCAGTAGCTCAGACAAGATCCTGCAGGAATGTCAGCTTTGTTTGACCATGTCCATTAAGGCTTCATCCTCACATTCCTTTCTCAAGAGAAGAAATGTTAGTGCTGCTCAGAGCTCTGGCTCTGTCAACAAGTCTCAGGAAGGTGGTGTTACCGTTCTATGTCAGCAACGTACTTCATCTTTCCACTTCTTCTTAGTGCTCCCTAACTTCACACTGACCTTGAAGTCACTGGAAAGTAGCAGGTACGAAGTGGTGGTAGTTTTTGGGGAGTTCCTTGTTTTATATTAAGCTGTACCACTTCCTGTGCTTGAACAGATGATCGCATTTGTCATCTGTGGTCAGGCCAGAAATACATCACCTCATTTGATTAACAGTAGTGCAGAACTTGCTATGGCTTGACACACAAGCTCTGTATTTCAGCTCAGAAGTGAGAAGGATTGGTACAGGCAGGTCTTTCCTCAGGGCAGAGACATCCTCATCTCGCAGCACAGCATCAATCTGGAGTTTCCTTCCTTAAAATGTAATGAATGATTTCTACCTGAGAGCATCTAACAGCTGCTCTCATACCCTGTTGGTTTAGGGGCAGCTGCAAGCTGCAACTGTAAGTATTACTACATGGAGAACTAAAATATAAATTTTGGTCATTATGGCTGTGACAGAGCAGAGTTATAACTTCTAAATCTGTTCTTAGAAAGAGTGAATGATCCTGCAGACAAAGGAGGTCTGGGTGACCTACCTCACTTGATGATATTTGGAAAGTGCTTTTGCAAGAAGGCTTAGGTCACGCTGCCTCACTGTAGGAAGAGGAATCATAGAATCATAGAATCATAGGGGTTGGAAGGGACCTCAAGAGATCATCGGGTCCAACCCCCTGCCAAAGCAGCTCCCTAGGACATTTCACTCAGATAGGCATCCAGACGGGTCTTGAATATCTCCAGAGAAGGAGACTTTACCACCTCCCTGGGCAGCCTGTCCCAGGGCTCTGTCACCCTCACTGGGAAAAAGTTTTCTCAGGATTAGTTACTGACCATTTACTCTCAGTTCTGTTTCTTTTCCCCAGTTTTTCGCAAGGGGGAGAAGCTCCTAGCAGTGTCATCCAGAGGTCTGTGCTGCTGGATCTGGAGAAGGGAGCCAGTAGGAAAGTAGAAAACATGTGGGATATTCAGTCACACAGAATTATGGAACCCAACATTGACTGTAAAATGTGTGGTAGCAGTTAGTGAAAAGCACCTCCTTACAGTTTCCTTGTAAGAAAGAGGTTGGAATCACTCTGGCTAGTGTTCAGAAGACAACAGAAATGATTAAAAAGACAAGGAATGTTGGGAACTGAACTCAAAATCACAAACCATCTTTTGCTTTATAAAGCCCCTGTGCATCCCTGCCATCAGCATCCCATGTGGCTTCGGTCAAGACATAAAATAACCACCTTGAAAAGGCACTGAGCAGGGCAGAAGAGTAACCACAGGTACAGTGCAGTTTTCATGTGAAGGGCAAACAGTTGGGTTTCTTCACTTGAGTAGAAGAGATGGCAAAGGAAGATCTGATATAGTCCTGTAAAATAAAAATGATACAGCCAAGGAGAACAGGGGATGGTGTCTCACCTGTTGCTACTGGCTGACACAAAGTAGCAAATGAAAACCAAAGGCAGTGTTGTTACCCTACAAATAGTGAAACTTGCTGTTCAAAAACATACGAACAGGTTCCAAAATCAGTGTTTCCAACAGGACCAGTTCACACATTCATAGGAGTTGGAAGGGACTGCTGGAGATCATCTAGTCCAACCTCCCTGCTAGAGCAGGATCACCTAGAGCAGGTTGCACAGGGTCATGTCCAGGTGGGTTTTGAATCCCTTCAGAAAAGGAGACTCCACAACCTCTCTGGGCAGCCTGTCTGGTGGCATCTCTGCCACCCTCAGAGTGAAGAAGTTTTTCCTCATGCTCAGGTGGAACTTCCTGTGTCCCAGTTTGTGCCCATTGCCCCTTGTCCTGTTGCTGGGCACCACTGGAAAGAGTCTGGCCCCATCCTTTAGACATCCACCCTTTAGATATTTGTAAGTATTGATCAGATCCCCTCTCAGTCTTTTCCAGGCTAAACAGCCCTAGCTCTCTCAGCCTTCCCTCAGACGGGAGGTGCTCCAGTGCCTTCATCATCCTCATAGCCCTTTGCTGGACTCTCTCCAGTAGTTCCCTGTCTTTCTTGAACTGGAGAGCCCAGAACTGGACACAGAACTCCAGATGCGGCCTCACCAGGGGAGAGGAGAGGGGAGGAGAACCTCCCTCGACCTGCTGGCCACACTCTTGTTGATGCGCCCCAGGACACCATTGGCCTTCTTGGCCATGAGGGCACACTGCTGGCTCATGGAGAGCTTGGTGTCCACCAGGACTCCCAGGTCTTTCTCTGCAGCGCTGCTTCGCAGTAGGTTAACATGTAACCTGTTCTGGTGCCTGGGGTTGTTCTTCCCTAGGTGTAGGACCTTACACTTGCGCTTGTTCAGTTTCATCAGTTGCACCAATACCTGTTCAGCGCAACCCAAACCTGGCCTCTGCCTGCCTTAGGCACTCCCTGAGCAGCTGTGGAGTTGGGGCAGGACTAAGGATGTACTCCACCACACTGCTTCCCCCAATCATGTCACCATAGCCTGAAGCGGGTACCGCTGCCGTGAGGTTTCCCTCTGGTACCCGCATGGTGTGCCAGGCTGAATTTCACAGCAGGAGAGATGAATGCTGGAAATGGATGCCTTGTGTTAACCCCTCTGCTGTACCTGTCCAGACCCCAGACTGGGGAGTCAGGGGTCTGGTGCAGAAGCTGCTCATTGATGCTCCTCAGAGCAGCGATGCGCAGGGGGCTTTGCCTCTCCTCCGAGGGGCAGGAGGTGCAGCCCAGGCAGAATCCTAAAGCCAGGGTAAGATACTGGAGGACAGTTTAATTATGTTGCAGTTCATGCATTCTACACCAAAGCCACGCTGGCTGTGTCCAGACTGAGGGGTCTGTCACTGTAGTGACTAGTTGGCACGGAGATTATTTTTCAGCATCATGAAAACAGGAATGTTGTGGTTTCCCCCGGCTGTGGGCCGAGATCCACGCAGCTGCCTGCTTCTTAAAGTAAAAGAGCAGGGGAAGAGGGAAAAAGGGGGGGAAACAAGGGAAGGGAAAAGGAAGGGGCAAATAACTCCAAACCCAAGAAACTAAGAGGCCCGTGGGTTGGGATAAGGATAGTTTACTAAGATAACAGAAAGATAAAATATAATAATGCTAACAGGACGTTAGAGCAAAAGAATATGAAACTCTTGATCCCCAATGCAGTTTCTCCCCGACCCACACAACTCAGGCCGGACCACCCAGAGCTGTCCCGGAACCCGACTGTCCCCCCAAGAAGCACGCGTCCCGCCACCACCCCTCTTCTTCCTCCCCTCAGCCCCCCGTTATCCTGGGCAGGACGTAATTGGCATGGAATACTCTCTTTGGCCCATCTGGGTCACCTGTCCTGGCTTCGCCCCTCCTTTCTCAAGAATAGAGAAATACGAAGAAGCTGAGAAAGTCCTTGACTGTCTGACTGCAACTAAGAACATCAGGGTGTTCTCAGCACTGCTTTCATTTTAACTCCCAAACACAGCATTCCATCTGCTGCTACAAATGAAGTTAACTCTATCCTGACTGAAACCAGGACAAGGAACTTACACCTCAGGATAGATGTTTCCCTCGCACCTTGCAGTAATTTCCATCAGAAAACTGAAGAAAATGGGTGCTTTCTGGTAGCTTATGAAATCACTGCCAAGACTTCTGCTCACAGCATGACCTCCTTTGAGCAGAGATGGTCTTCCTCTTCCCACTGATGCAATCGGTGGGCTTTGCTGTACTTTGCACGCAGTGAGCTACTTCTTTATTTTCTATGGGTGGCCTGACCCACAAAGCCAGCAAACCTGAGCGTGACATGTCACAGTTCCAGCCCAAGGAGCTGAAACAGCTCTTACGCTACTCTTCGTGTTTCGTTTCCTTCCAGTAGCTGGAAGCAGCATCTCCAGTCATTAAAAGCTGCTGCAGTTTTGACTGTACTTGTCCACTGTGGTCACCAACATGGGTGGAAAGAGACTGGAGTTTGTTTCATGAAGATATTGTCCTCAGTCCTTTCCAGAGTGTTTGGCTGAAGCGCCCTGGTGCTCTACATTTGAGAGGGTGTCTTTTACTAGCTCACTATCATACCATATAGGTGCAAAATGTGTGTGTGTGCTGCTGAGGCAGTGTGGGTACCCCTGTCTGCTTTCGGTGAGAGCAAAGTGCCCCCTGTGCTAAAGTGCATCTTGTAGTCGAGAAGGGGAAGTTCTGGGGTGAGCCCATGAGTGAGAAGCGTATTGGGCTTTACAGTGATAAGTTCAGCAGCTGTGGGAAGGCATGGAAGCTTCTCACCAGGCAAGTGCTGCAAAGCTCCGAACTGTTTTTTAATGAGAAAAGGATTCTTCTTCTTAGAGAGGGTTCAGAGGAGGGCCACAAAGATGATCAGAGGGCTGGAGCACCTCCCCTATGAAGAGAGGCTGGGAGAGATGGGCTTGTTCAGCCCAGAGAAGAGAAGGCTGCGGGGGGACCTCGTTGCAGCCTGCCAGTCCCTGAAGGGAGCATACAAACAGAAGGGGAATCAACTGTTTAAAAGGGTAGATAATGGCAGGACAAGGGGGAATGGATTAAAGCTAAAGGAGGGAAGGTTTAGATTAGATATTAGGGGGAAGTTCTTTTCAGAGAGAGTAGTGAGGTGCTGGAACAGGCTGCCCCGGAGAGGTGGTGGATGTCCCATCCCTGGAGGTGTTCAAGGCCAGGTTGGATGGGGCCCTGGCCAACCTTGTGTAGATCCAGGCCTGAAGGTTGGTGGCCCTGCCTGTGGCAGGGGGTTGGAACTCTATAATCCTTGGGGTTCCTTCCAACCCAGACCATTCTATGATTCCATGATTCTATGATTACTAAATAAAAACCGAGGTCCAGGAAAATTACAGCTATTTCAGGCCTGCAATTACAGAGCCTCTTTATTTGGGAGGCCCAAGAATTTATGCTTTTAATGCTATTTGTTTACAACCTTTTTTGTCTCCAACCCAAGTATACTGTTCTTATCTTGCTTTTGCAACAATCACCCCACCTAAAATATGTGGGAACTTCCTTCTTAAAATGACCTTTCTAAGGGTACTTGGTAGATATTTGGTATGTTAATATCAGCTGGATGTTTGAACTGGATCAAACAAGGGAAGAGTGGAAATGATGATAGGAGGTGGTGATCAGAAGGAAACTGTGCATGAAGTGCTACAGCCATTCTGCACACTGCCCTCCTTTACCCCAGCCGCTCTGTGTGTGCTTAAATACAGTCAATACAAAGGATGTCGTAGTGTTCATCAGTCTAAAATAGCTTCTGTTCCAAGATTAGCACACCTGTGATGTGACTGAGCTCAATGTTCTCAGAGCAGCTGGATTTTATTAATCTGCTTACCCTTCACTTTTCCTAACCAAGAGTGGGTTCACAATGTAAAAGCTGTTTCTCCTACGCTGATGCACACTCCAAGACAAAGCAATTTCTGCAAAGCACTTGAAGTAACATCAGCCACATGCGGTTTTGAAGTTAGGAGCCTTTTTTCTCTTTTTTTCCTCTCTATTTCTCTTTTTTCCTCTTCCCCCCCCCCTTTTTTTTTCTTTTTTCTCCTTTCTCTCCCTTTTCTCTCAAAAAGTGACAGCTTACATTCAGTTGTGTGTACTGCAATGCTTGAAAATGTGACTTCTCCTAAATAGACCATGTGTTCTGAGCCAATGAAATAAAATTACCAAATCCATCTCCATTAAAAATCTTAAACAAAACCAAGGCAGCTCTCCTGTTACAGAACAAGAAATAGCATTTAAAAGCTAAACTATTACATACAGGCTGAAAAAAGGAATCAAAACCTGAGGTAAGACTACAGCTATCTTGAAAATGCACTTTATTCTACAGGGGATGTGTCATTAAACACATGGTTTAGGGCATGAAATGTTCACTACCAGCCCTAGTACTGAAAGATGTTTCCAAAGAACCTCCAACCTCATCTTTCCAGCTGTGTTTCTAGGCTTATAAAGACTAAAAAGAGGGGAGAGCTCCATGCTTAATCACACTCCACCCCTCACTCCACACTAGTCCTCCTGTACATGGAATGGTTTCTGTCCCATTATACTGGTGGGTTTGTCTTGTGTGGTGAGAAGGGGTTATAGTGGCAAATGGGAGCTGTGCTTGCTGGAAGGCAAAGCTCTCTCCTGGTGTGCTCCACTGTGCCAGAAGCAGCCTTTGGACCGCTGTGGAGCTGCAGCCACCTGCTTCCAGCTGAGGCCCTTCCTACAGCAACCGTTGGGCACTCAGTTTCTCCAAGAGCAGGGGTTCACCTGCACGTATCTGTTGGGGTTTTCAGCCAGCAATAGGAGTTTGGCGTTTGACCCTAGAGAAGCAGCAGTGCTGAGCAGTTCAAGACAGTGGTAGGGAGGGGAGCCCAGGGTGTGGAGGTGCAGTTTTGTTTAATGGACCATGGGAGGAAGTCTTCTCAGGCATGAGTAATGCCCACATTGGTAAAAGCCTGCTGCACAAATGGGCAAACCAGGATGTGTCCTGGGTATTGGTATTGTGAAGGGGATGCCATCAAACTTCTCCTGGAGTTCTCCCTTCTCCAGGAAGGAATTTGCTGTTGCAATGTTATGGGCAAATGTAAACAGAACTACCCTACCCTCGGGTTGCTGCTCTCTTTCACAGAGACACCGTGGCTGCTGTGTGGGGCAGAGGCAGCAGTAAGGACAAAAGAAGAAGAAGAAGAAAAAAAAAAAACAGAACAAAGACAAGCTTTTAAAAGGGCAGGTAACCCCTCCTGGACCTTTATCCAAGGAAATCTGCAAAGATGAATGTGCATTTTTTTCTTGTAGAAGTTCTCACTTTCTTTGGGCAGTGATATTACGCAGGTATGAACACCCTTGGTGACAATAACCAGCCTAGTTTTTTACCTTTCAGCAGCTATTCCAAACCCTGGCTGTCTAGAGGATGTCAGTCACACTTGTGACACTGCAGGTATTCAAATCGCCGCTCACCATTAGATGCTCCGAGTGCTACAGCTGGTTCAGCTTAAGGAGCAACTCCTGCCTTCCCCAGAGAGCTCTTACCTCCACAGGTCGACGGGGAACAAACATTTCATGGGTAAAGCAGTGACAAAGCCCCGCAGACATCCAGAAATTAGTCTTGGGAATTACTCAGTAGGGCCCTATACTGCTTCTGCTTACCCCAGATCAAAGCATCGTTAGAAGATGAAAAAGCTGTTATTAATTAAATGTCTGCCTCAAAATTTTATTAGCTGTTCTGTAACAGATCATGAGAGACTCCTCTCTGCTAATCCTTAGACCTTCCTCTCCCATAAAGGACAGGCCATAAAGGCACGGCCTAACTCTTCAGAAGGGTGGGATGGGGCATCACCCACCTGCTCTGTGGTCAAGAGGTTCCACACTCTGCCTCCACCCCCTGAGGAGTGCTCCAGGGGCAGCCCTGGGCAGCTCAGAGCTGCAGGAATCCGTGGAGCTGTAGCTACAGGCATGACCGAACACGCTTTGACATCTCCAGACAACCTGAAATTCAGTTTTGAAATAAGCTGAGCTTATTCAGTCTTAAAACTTCTTACCAGCTGGTTCCTTCAAGGTTAGTGCTACCGCTTTACGTGTAACACGTTAGCTCAGAGTGCAGCGCTACAAGCAGCAGCATGGCCACTTTCCAGTGCCCAAGTATGAAGGCAGCTGCACAGAACCTTTAGTGCTTGGCAAGGGTTTAACTCCTTTCCAGTAAAGAACAAAGGTTCAAGAGATGTTGGTCAGGTACCTCC
Organism: Hypotaenidia okinawae; assembly: GCA_027925045.1. NCBI lineage: Eukaryota > Metazoa > Chordata > Aves > Gruiformes > Rallidae > Hypotaenidia > Hypotaenidia okinawae. The sequence goes on from BSDF01000001.1 coordinate 142,802,841, forward strand.
AGTCTGAATGTAACGGCTCAGATTGGAAGTTCTTAGATGAGCCAACTAACACAAATACTTTAGCAAGAATTTACTAAGAATCAGTAGGAAGATCCGTTTGCCAATTTACAGTTTAAGGTGCAAGGTGAAATTGATGTTAAAGCAAGTCCCCTCACTTGCTGCAGAGTGCAACCAGCAGCCACTTGCTCGACGGGAAAGTAGCTGCTCAAAGCTGGGCCCTGCTTTCTACCAGTTTCCATGTCTTAGAGCAACCACCAGGAAAACACAAAACCATTTGTGAACAGCCAGGACCAAGTTTTAGGTATGGAAAAGAACCTCTTTGTGCAAGAAAATGTGGTTATATAAATAACGTAAATATTTATCTGGTGATTTGATCTGGTGGCGTTAAGGCAGAACGGGGAGCAGCTCTGGGGCTTGAGTCAGGTGGAACGTGGAAGTTGCTCAATGTGACAGGATGAATGAACCAAAGTGCTTGATCAAAGCACCAATCGTTAAATTGAGGCCTAAATTGAGATGAAAGCTGGCATGAAAGCTGATTAGGGGGTTGTTGTTGTTGTGTAAAAAAAAAAAAAAGCAAATTCCATGCTTGTGGTAAGACCAAGGTAGCACAAGGAAATGGCAGCAGGCTGCTTTCTGCAGCCAGAAAGAGAAGCAACAGGCTTAAACTGCATCAGTGATTTGAACAGATGGTATAGCACACTTTTTAACAGTGGATGTACTGATACAGTGAACTAAATGACTGCTGGAGGATAGAAAGACGCCATACTTAATGCTCTTTAAGAACAATATGGGGCAGGTGACAAATGTCCCATCCTTCAATGGATCTTTAAATCCATTTCAGATAAAGTTAGGTATCACTAATTGTTCTTAAACTGTTTAAAAAAAAACCCAAACAAACAAACAAAAAGGGAGAGGGGGTGGGAAGGAGAAGAGGAGTCAATTCACCCATGTCATCCCTTCTTAAGCAGCAGCTGAAATGACTGAAAAGCCAAGGAAAGATTCCCAAAGCTCCCATCAGAGAGGCCTCTGCTGTACTCCGGCTGATCTCCTGCAGCCCTTTCCCATCACTTTAACAAGTGCTCTCAGGGCTTTGCTGCAGTTTCAGCGCTCTCCCAGACCGTGCCTGAAGCTCGTACCATTTCATGCGGGGCCATAAACAAACACAGTGCTAATCGGTTCCCAGATCTGTGGCACAACATGAAAGGCAGCGCGGATCCGCAGCTAGGGTAGCGCTAGGGTCCTACGTCCCCGCGCTCGCCTACACTGCTGGGACCTCTACCCACTGCGAGCAACCAACCACCCAGCTTTAGCTTACACAGACCCCCACCGCCTCTCCTTTCCCCTCAGCTCTGGTCTGCTCCAAAAGAACCCACCCCCCCAAAAAAAAAAAAACAAAACCCAAACCTCAGGGCAAAAATTACTGGGCTAGTGGTGTGGGGTTTGTCCTCTCCTTGATTTATAGTACAGCTCCTAATGTATTTTATTCAAATCCTGGCAAAGCAAAAAAAAAAAAAAAAAAAGACCAGTTTTCCTCTTAGGAAACGTTATGAGCCATGAACCAGTTGCAGAGTGCTCCAGAACAGACTATTTTACAACACTTCCGTGAAGGTCAGCGCCGCGTCCTTTCCACAGGGCACAAACAGAATGTGCAAAGCATCTTCAAACTGGGGCTTGGGTCTTCTTTTGTAAGTTAAAGCTGATTTTTCAGGAGACTTCAGCACTCTGTGCAGAACTTTCCACGGCTCACCGGGCTCCCAGACCACACAGCTTCATATCTCATCACAGCGTGGTTGTCTACCGAATCAGTTCCTTTCTATTTCTGAGTTAATGGGGTTGGATTTAAAATGAGTTGTGTCTTTTCCTCTCCCTTCCTGACAGGCTGTTCTCGTGGTTTAAAAAAAACCCCAACAACCCACAACCCAACCTTGTTCCAACTTCCAGGCTGAAGTGATTCATTGCTCCTGTACAAAAGTCTGTTCCTATGCCAGCATTGTCCATCGCGTGATTACCTCTCTCCCACGCTGCTGCTCGCGCTGCTGTGCACCGCTGTCCTCTCTCAACCTTGACTCTGAGGCTCAATAAACCACATGGCTAAGTCTTCTCTGACAAAGAGGGCTGCTATTTCACTTGACATCTCTCTGTATCTATTAAAAATGGAATTCATCCCCTTGGGACGTGGGTGGCCAGGACAGAGAACCCATTAACACCACTGTACCTTTGTCTTTTTCACAACTAACTTGCTCTGGGGTGCAGAGTCGCCCCACAAGCCACTCATGCTCCCCAACCAGGCACACTCGCGTGCTGACTGCTGCTACAGCAGTTCTGCAAAGCCAACTCCAGCATACCAAACGTGTCACTCAGCTTCTGGCAGCCTGATAGGGACTTGGCCTCTTCAGAAAAGCTAACTTATTTGTCTAACATCTCACAGATAGTCTGGCGCCAGGGACTGAGTCCAGTTCCTCTGAGAGCTTTTGAATACTTCAACCCTGAGACACTGCCCCCATCCTTTCTCCTCCTTCAGTCACTTACCAGATTCCTGCATTCCTTCTAACTTCTGCCACAGACCAGGCAATGCTCAGGGTGCCAGAAGTGTTGCACCATCCATTCCTGCCCCAGATGGGTCTAACCTTCTGTGCTGACCAAGTGCCATAGAAGAGAAAAAAACAACCACCTGTGGTGTATTACAGAATTGCAGGCTGGTTTGGGTTGAAAGGGGCCTCAACGCTCACCTAGTTCCACCCCACTGCCATGGGCAGGGACACCTTCCACCAGACCAGGTTGCCCAAAGCCCCATCCAACCCGGCCTTGAACGCTGCCAGGGAGGGGGCAGCCACAGCTTCTCTGGGCAGCCTGGACCAGGGCCTCACCAACCCCACAGGGGCATGTCAAGGAGCATGAAAGGGGAGGCAGCAAATCTCCTTCAGTGCCTGACTTTGCAGCACAGCTATCAAACACCTCTGTAAGAGTGTACACATACCAGAGGTTTCCTGGCATTTTTTAAAAAGCTCATACTGAAAATAATAGATGTCAGTGACACACATATGAGTCACAACTAGAGCTGGAACTTTTAAATCCAGTATGCAAACCTTCATCACTTGAGCCAAGGACATGGACAAGGACCTCCTCCAGACCCCTCTGTTCTGGCAGCTGGTGGCAATGCCTACCACAGAAGGGACTGCAAAGGCTCTCCCAAATGCACCTCAGGCAAAGGCAGCTGGATGAGGCAGCTCTCACAGCGCGCCCTGTACTCACAAGCTGAGCCCAACACTATCAGGAGGTAGGGAAGGCTATTTTCACAAGCTTAATCTTTACAGCTTCAGTTTTGTAGGACAGCAATTCTTCCCATGCCTCCCACCCTGATGCTCCTAGGAGAGAGGTGGGGGAGTTAGATTCCTTATGCAGAGGGGAAGAGAGGGGTCTGGTTTGTTTCAGGACAAGTGTGTTTGTATGGGATGAGAAAGCAATAATGGAAGGCAAACCACCATTGTCCCGTGTACCAGCTCCCCACTGAGGGGTTGTTCTACTGCCACTTGTCCACACAGCTGTTTGAACATTAGACATAGGAAGACCTGATTTGAACATTAGACATAGGAAGACCTGATTCCCTCCAGAGTTGGGATTTGTCCTCACCCTGCTCTCCCCTTTCTTGAGCTCCCGGCTCCCCCTCCCCCCAACAAGGCCCTTGGGGCAACTCCCAGCACCTCACTGCAGCCGAGCTCTTGGCTCCTACTTCTCCCATCTTGCTGTCTCCATGTCCCCTCCTTCCCTCCCACAAGCTTCAAGCTGCCTTTTCCAATTAAACCTGTCACAGCTTCCAGCTGCCCCTCCTCATCAAACCTGTCCCTCATCACTCCCTGCCCAACAAATCCTGCTCTCTACAACTCACAGAATCACAGAATCGTAGGGGTTGGAAGGGACCTCCAGAGATCATCAAGTCCAACCCCCCTGCCAAAGCAGGCTCCCCAGGACAGGTCGCACAGGTAGGCATCCAGACGGGTCTTGAATATCTCCAGAGAAGGAGACTCCACCACCTCCCTGGGCAGCCTGTCCCAGGGCTCTGTCACCCTCACTGGGAAAGTTTTTCCGCATGTTGGTGCGGAACTTTCTGTGCTCCAACTTGCAGCCATTGCCCCTTGTCCTCTCTCCACAGACCACTGAAAAGGGGATGGCTATTTCCCCCTGTGTCCCACACTTCAGGTATTTATAAACATTAATCAGATCCCTTCTCAGTCTTCTTTTCTCAAGGCTGAACAGTCCCAGTTCTTTCAGCCTTTCCTTGTAGGGGAGATGCTCCAGGCCCTTTATCATCTTCGTAGCCCTTCTCTGGACTCTCTCCAGGAGATCCCTAACTCAAAGTCAATTCCTTTCCCCTGCCCCCTCACATTTGGCCCATCCTTCATCAATGTCTTCTCTCTCTCTCTCACCTAGAGTCCTTTGCATTATTAAGAACCGGAAAGTTGAGTGCTGCATTTGGGAGTCTTCTTTAAAGGGACTAGAGGAGAAGACATCAGTGGGAGCGCAGGATCGGCAGTCTCCTCCCTGCTCAGCCCCAGCCATAGTTACGTGTCTTTGGTTCCCACTGCCGCATGTCTCATACCACACTGAGCTTTTCTGTGGGAAAGAAAGAGGTTTGAGCATGCTCACTGGAGATAAAAACATCACAGACTTTATTTGGTATAAAGATGCACACACATGCCATTTTTACTGAGCACATGCTATCTGTTTTTTTTTTTACATATATTAATATATTTGGCCAAATGAGAATAGAAGGCAGGGGTAAAAACAAAACATGGGAGGCACCCTCTACACAAAGTTTGTTTCCCCTCTCTGAATTGGAGTTCCTGCCCCAAAGCACTGAAGTGACAAATATTTCAAAGAAATACCTTTGAGAGTATTTGAACGTAGGCAAAAGGCCACCACATCCTAACCCTGGGCTCAAAAGAACATGCGCTGCTTTGACTGAAGTTTCCCAAAGCGACCTGAACCTTAAGCCCAAGTTGAAAAGTTTCAGCCTACCCATAGCTGATACTGGACAACTAGAAACAGAGTGACAAATCTGGGGAGACCATATTCCCATTAACCAGCACCAAGAAATGCCACAGCAGGTGCTGTACCTCAGCAGCTGAGCCTAATGCCTCAGCGATGGAAGCAGGGATTTCCCAGGACTCTGTACCTAGACAGACTGCAAGTACTAAAAAGTTAACCAGCTTCCAGCCATTTGCCTAGTCCCAAGCCTGCTGCAGGTGTGTCTCACCAGCCAGCAGCAGGTCCCTCGGTCAGTGAAAGCCACCACCATAGCAAGTTTGGAATCAACATTCATCCCTTTAAAATTGCAGTCAAGAGAAGGACAATCTGACTCCTGGCCCCTCAGGAGGCATTAAAAGCTTCTACTAGTGCAAGAGTTCCTTTGACAGTCTTAGGTTTTCCCACCTCCTTCTCCTTGATGGTAGGAGGCATGTCAAGTTAAACAGGAATGGCAAAACATCTAAGGTAGTTCCAGTGCACACTGTCCGTGTACTCCAGGAACCATCAGCGAGCTTCAGCAGCAACTTTGTGTTCAAGAAAGGGACAGAGTGTGCAGTCATGGTCTTTACTGAAATGTTGTTTAATTGCAGCACTGTAATAAACCCAGAAACACCACTCTGTTTTTTATCATCAGGCTTATTGAACCTGGTGATGCTCAGAACTTAAATTTAGAAGCTCAGAACTTTTCTTGATGCACAGACTGATGACACAAGAGATTCTGAAATGACCCATGCAGTTACTCAGTACGTTACTTCACAGCCATTTAACACTTCTCAGAGGATAATGCAACTGGGAGAGCTACTATTCTACTGTAGCTGAACATGGGATGTACACCAGTACATACATACATCGTAGCTACCCATGGTATGTACTGTCGTACATACTGACAGGACTCCATCAGTAGCATTCCAGGGAGTGCAAGTAGTGCAGGGGCTATGTATTTCTTGGCCCTGGGCTTTATAAGCATTTCTAGAAGGGAAGTCACTGCAGTTGTCTCCCTAAAAATCAACACTTTAAATACAGGTACAATGGTGCAAGAGAGCAATTAACAATTCCAGTGGGGAAATATCACAGCCTTTTACCTCCAGTTATAATACTCGAGCCTCCCTTAAGGCAAACATGAGATGATCAAGTGTTAAATAAAAACAGATGAGGGAAACAAGTCCTGTGAGCATTTGTCAGTTTGGTTCCCCTTTCCCACTATGACTTTTTAATATGTTAAAGTTGTTAATTCGCTGTACGTAAGGTAGCACAAAGTAGGCATTCTCCCCAGACCTCAGCCTGAATCACTAGAGCTCTGTGGCTCAGCCAATTCTAAGCCTGCCCAGTTCAGCTCCGCTAGGAAAGGTGTGTGTTGTTCCCTCACTTCCTGTGCCATCCCCTGCTCTGAGAGACGCCGTTACGGTTCGGTTTTCTACATCATTTAGTAGATCTGGGACTTTACTTCAAAATCTCAGTTGAGACCAGTAACTGTAGAAAAGGCTGGTGGCCAAGCCATAGCTCTCCAGCTGCTCTCAAAACACGGTTTCACCACAGGTGTCCTGCTTTCCACAGGTTCTGCTTACTCCCAAAGACCTCTGCCAACTAAACTCCAGCCTGGTTGTCCTCATCAGGCCAGTTTCTGTCTTTCTGGGTAAGTACCAACATTTGGCAGTACTATTTCCCTCCCCACCACCTTCAAGGCACAGGTTACATGCACCAAGGATCTACTGCAAGCAACCTGAGTGATGCTTTCCAATAGCATCAAATCACCCTGGAGAGAGAAATAGGATGTGTTTGTTGATAAGCTTTAGCTGTCCTCTTGGGAGGATGTCAGAAAGCCTTCTAGTGACTGAAGCACACGTTACATCATCCAGCTTCAGATGCTCTCACACATCCAGCTCCAAGATCCCACTCTGGGTTACTTCTTTCTCAGCTTTGGATAGTCTCTGTGCATTGTTCTGAAGAGTCTTCTAACGTGCCCAGGTGCCCTCAACGCAAACCACGAATCGCACTTGTTAAATTCTGTACGCTTTGCCAAACGGAGCTTTCTTCACAGTATAACAAAAACCCAACAGGAGCAGCTTGGGATGAGAGAAACAATTAATCACTCATTAAGAGAAATTGTGTTAGAGATAAGATGCATTGAGAGAAGTAGGTCTCACTACAGAAACTGTATCTATGTCAAACACAGAAACTGCTTCAGAAAATACAAAATAATTTGCAATTAGTGGTCTTCTTAGCATCAAGTTAATCTAGATGGCAATGCCTCTTTCTTCAAGATGAACCAGAGTAGGTGAAACTACGCATAGATTTCTACAAACTTCTTACCAAAGACATTTACCACCTGAAACAGTGAGATGAGATTCCCCATTGAAGTGAAATGAATGCTGAACAGCGGCACTGTACAGATCTGCGACTGTAACTCACGAAAACGAACCAACAAGATACACTGCATTGTAATCTCCCATTCAGCATAAGAAAGTAAGTGCCATATCATCTTTTGGCATGCAAGAAAATCGTTATTTTCTTCCCAAACCTGTCAGCACAAGCCAGGCTGGGTGTATTCCCAGCAAAGCTTTCCAAATTAGGTTACCTGACACGGGTTATCGAGGCATTAAGAGAGGTATCGTCCATTTACACAAGTGCCATTATTAAATACTACTAGAGCACCCAGAGACAAATTTTGCTCTCTGAGTGCCTGTAAGAGAACACAGAAACATCTCTCAGATAAACAAGAGGCTGTTCCAGCACAAAACGAGCCCTTACTTCCAGCAGAAACCAAAGGATGCAGAATTGTATGAAGGATGCTACAGTGAAACAGATTTACTCAAAGACATTTTTATGACTACATTTTCCCGTCAGATTATGGAAGAAACCTGCTTCTTGTGCCAAGCTACTCTGAAATGGGAGGGTCAAGGAAGGAAGAGAGCTAAAATAAATGAAGGTTCATCCTAACTCACTGACAGATTTTACAGCACAATATCCAGAGCAGGAAAACCTGCAATGCAATTCAAATGTTTCCTCCAAGATAGTGTAATTTCTTTGAACTGCCTTTATTTCCAGGATTTTATATAGAATTCAGCTTTCTTCATGATCCTGGATTGTCCTCAGTTCAAAGCTCACGTTCTCAGCTTGCATTTGAGGACTGCACGTAACCATCCCTGTAACCTGGTAACTCATGTGGGGCTGTTTAAATGCTGCCAGAGCGTAATGGACTCAAAAGCAGACTCTAAGAAGTTACAATACTGCTAAATTACAATACTAAATTACAGTTTAACCTTCCACCCCCAAATTAAGAAAAGATACTTGTACATACAGGCACCCCCTTCTCATACAAGTTGCAGGACGTCTACAGGAAAATGTCATTTTAAAATCCAAAAGGAAACTTTCATTATTATTTTTTTTATTTATTATTATTTGGGGACTTCACAATTAATTCTCCTTAGCCTCATTTGGAAACATTTGCTTTTGTCCAGGAGCTGCCAGCTGAGAGGATGTTATTGTTCGGAAGGGATGTGACCAGGAGGACCCCGTGCACCGCACAATGTGTCAGCCCGGAAGCAAGGGAAGAAAAGTGATTCTCTCATTTGGCTGAGAAAACAAAATGGAAATACTGAGTGTTTGCCTTCCAGTCACAGTCAGCCCTGTGCGTGCCCCCAAGAAACACGTTGGTCACCTGCATCTCACACATTACCACCTACCTAAATCAATATATTACCAAAAAAAACACCCTACTTTAAAAATTACATATTTCTTTAGAAAAACAAAGATTTCTGCCACGAACATCTCTGAAACACATAAGCAGGCCAATGTTTATCCCCTCTGCCCAACCGCTTACCCTGTCGCTCCGAATGGTGGACAAGGTTGGTGTCCCCCTCCCCGAGCATCAGCAACCCAGACAGGCAGGGCCCATCCCCGCAAAGCCAGTCGGCCCTGGGGAGAAGAGCCAAGTCCTGCCCCGCAGCAGCACCCTCCTGCCTCTCCAGGCCTCCGCAGCCAACTTCACTGAAGCCCGTTCTGTGCCTTTCAGTAGCCGTGCCACAGCCAAGCGCGCTGCGGTGCTCACGGCAGGCGATGCTCTCACAGCAGCACATCCCGAGCCCTCCGGTTCCTCGCCGCGAGTCTTCGTTCCAGCGATATTTACGTTTCGATGGAGGTTTATTTGAAAACCACCAGTGCTTTGCACGTGGTTGCCGTTTCACGCTGAGGCTGTGCCCAGAGGGCACCTCTTAACCAAACCCTGCTCTCAAATAAAGTACCCCGGGTGTCCTCGCCACGCAGCCCGGCACAGGCTGGCGGCGGCTCCCAGAGAAAACACGTCCCCGCCGAAAGCCAGGGCCGGGGCGGGCGGGACTGAACCCTGCAGCGCTGCCCGCACCCGAGGCCAGGCGGCTTTGCTTCTGCCAGGGCTGCCGTCCGCAGGGGCGCCCGGCCCCTGAGGCGAACGCCCGCGCTCGGCTCTGCCGGACCGCGCCCGTCCTCCCAGCACGGTTGGCAGCCCTGGCAGAGCCGGGGTCCCGGCGCCCCGTCCTCGGGCCCGCCCGTCCTCGGCGCGCTCTCCGCTCGGCCTCGCCGGTCCGGCTGTCACCCGGCGGCGGACTCTCCCCGCCGGCCGCGGGGCAGGGGAGCTACCGGGCGTCGCCGCCGCTGAGAGGGTAGGCGAGAAGGCTCATGGCCTCGCCGCAGGCGGCCTCCACCTGCCGCACCTGCTGGCGGCTGAGGCGCTCCCGCCAGGCGTGGATGGCCTCCCGCGCGTCGCGGGCGGAGATGAGGAAGGGCCGGTCGGAGGAGTAGTTCGCGCCGCGGGTCATGTTGAGCACGAAGGTCTCCAGGGCGGGCGGCACCGGCAGCCCGGCGAAGCGCAGCAGGCGGCGCAGCTGGGCGCGGGGTTCCCGCACCAGGTCCTCGTAGCGCAGCTGCGTGTAGCGGCGGCGGAGCCAGGCCGGGGCGCGGCGGGCCAGGAGGAGGTCGCGGAGCCAGGCCTGGCAGATCACCTCCAGGGCGCCGCCGAGGAAAAACTCGGCGCGGTGCTGCGGCTGTGGCGCCCGCCCGCCGCCCAGCAGGCCGGGCGGCAGCAGGAGCTGCTGCTGCTGGTGGCGGGGCGGCCCCCGCGGCTCGGCGCGGTGGCGGCTGCGCAGCACCTGGATGCTCTCCCGCAGCAGCGCCTGCCTGGCCTTCAGGCGGGAGTTGTGGACGGCGCGGGGGTCGCGGAACAGCTGCACTACCCGCAGGTTGAGCCCGGGCTCCCGCAGCAGCGGCAGCAGGGCGCCCAGCTCCAGCAGCCGCACGTCCTTGATGACCACCACCGGGTACTTGCGGCACTCGGCCTCCAGCTCCCGCAGCGCCCGCGGCGGGCACGTCTCCTCGCAGGCGGCGCCGTCGACGAGGCCGATCTCCCGGCGGGGCCGCGGGGCGGCGGGGCAGAGCGGCGCCGAGCAGATTACCTTGTTGGTCCGCCAGCCGAAGATGCTGGCCGTGGTGAGGTTGACGGCGGCGGGCGGGGCGGGGGCCAGCGGGTCGCGGGGGCCGGGCGGGGCGGCGTAGAGGCGCAGGACGGAGAAGTCGCATCGGAAGAGGGCGCGCAGCATGTCGCGGAGGGCGCCCTGCAGGCTCAGAGCATCCCCCGGGTAGAGGGCCTGCCACAGGTGCCACATGGGCTCGTAGAGGTAGAAGACGTCGGGGTGCTGGTTGAAGAGCTCCCCCAGGAAGGAGGAGCCCGTGCGCCAGGTGGCGTGCAGGTAGATGTGCCGCTTCCCCGCCGCCGCGCTGCCGTTACCCGCCGCCCCGGCCGTGCCGCCGCCCTCCTCCTCATCGTCCTCCTCGTCCAGCGGCGGCTGCTGCTGCTCCCAGCCCCACTCGCTCAGCGCCTCCTCCAGGCTGGGGCAGCGCCGCAGCAGCGGCTCCTCGTCCGCCCGCCCCCGCCTGGCTCCGTAGTCCAGCGCGTAGGGCACCAGCAGGAGCAGCAGCAGCGTGTACAGCACCAGCACCGCGGCGAAGCGGCGGTGCTCCCACCGCCAGCGCCACCGCCGGCGGCCCTTCATCGCGGGGCGGGGGAGCGGCTCTGGACAGCCGGGGCTCTGCCGACCCTCTCTGGCTGTCGGAGGGCGGCTCTTCCCAAAGAAGCAAAGTTAGCGGCGGCGGGGGGTGTGGGCTGCGGGCGGCCCTCCCCGCCGGGGAGCACGCCTACGGGCACGCCGGCCAAGCTCCCGGCCGGCCGGCCGGCCGGCCGCCCGCCCTCGCCGCCACCTCCTCCTCCTCCTCCTCCTCCTCCTCCTCGCAGCGCGACGCGGAAGCGTCCGCACCTGCCCCCGCCGCCGGCGTGGTACGGGCTGCTGCTGCCGCTGCGCGGGGCTCCGGGCCGGCCGGGCCGCCCCTCGCCCGGCCTCCCTCCCTCCTTCCCTCCCTCCCTCCTTCCCTCCCTCCCCGGGCAGGGCCGGAGGGGCGGGCTCGGCACCTCGGGAGTCACCCCCGCTTTAGGAAGGGGCGCACCGCCGAGGAGGTCTGTTACCCGGGACAGGTACCGAGCAGCTGAGGCTTGTCCTGGGGAGGAGCGTTTGGTCCCTGGTACCCATCGGGTCTCTAGAGAAAGGCCACGCTACTGTCACGAAAAGAGGTGCAGATGTATTTTTAGGATGCGTGGCAGCTATTAAAATCTGCAGCGGGTTTCGGGAACCCTGCAGTTCGGCGCCGTGGAATTTCTCAGCCAGGCTCTCTGTACAGACTGCGTGCGTGCTGATGGGTTACCGGCGTCTCGGTCGTGACTCATTGCTCCAGTTTGTGCATCTAAAAGTTCCACCTCTGCCTGAGCTCGGTCGCCTTTTGCAGTTGGGTAAGAAGAAATGGGCACCCACAGAGGGACATCCAGCCTGGCTTGGGTGTCCGATAGCCTTCCGATAACCCTTCTTTTTATTAACTACAGAGGGAGCATAACGTTACCAGCTCTCCCTTAGACTTCTGGTTCTTTTAGACGTCTCAGATTAGCTTAAATAGATCTCTTGTGGGATGGACAGCTGACACGAAGTTGACTTCAGGTTTTTAAGTTCACATGTACGGCCTCAAAATCTCCATGCCTGACCTTGGAAGATGCTCACGGAAAGAGATCAACCACCTTAAGGCACTTACCTGGCAGGAAAACAATGCCCCCGCTTTGCTGACTGTGTAGCAGGGGCTGCTCACCTTCCTAGTCCCTAGGCAAGGGTTGCTGTCCTATTATTATTTAAGTATAGCATGCAGAGTGAAATAACACAGTTTTCACTCTCAGTGTGTGATGTTTTGACTCCCAGGATATTCTGTGTGGTATGTATTCACCCATGACACAACCTTCATAATACCACATAGGACAGGGCTCAGAAATGACCCGCTAATCATACAGGTTCTAAAGATGCTCTTTCCATAGTATAAATGCATGCATACAGCCTGCAACTGCTGCACATTTTTCTTTATGAACATCTAGCTATTAAAGAATAATCTCATTTCAGATTTATTGGGTGACATGCAAGGAATACAGAGCAGTGAATAGAAAAAGCATGCTTCTCTTCTGTCTAGGTGGTGAGCCAGCAGCCTGCCTGCTAACACTTTACTTGACCTCTGTTAAGTAAGTGTTAAAGACTGGGCTTCCTGCAGTTTATGGTGTGCTGAGCAGGTAGATGGTGCCAAAGGAGGCTTGTAGGCTCCTGAGCAGAAGAATGTAGAAATGATGGCATTGGAAAGGAAATTCTGTCCCAATATACAGATTCATCGTGGCTTCGGGCTTTTTAAATGGCAAGACTTGACTCCATCAAGGCCAGGTTTTCATCCAGACCCTCAAACAGCTAAAGGAGGACAACCAAATAAAAACACACTTGCCAAAACCAGGTCACAGACTTGCCAAAAATCTTTCCCCAAGTCAAAGAACGTACACATTTAGTATTTTGAAGAGGTATCTCTGGTGTAGTTAACCAGTGATGGGGCATGAAGAAATGGTGTGAAGCTGGGTCAGGGGAAGTTCAGATTGGACATTAGGAGAAGGTTCTTTACTGAGAAGGTGGTTGGTCCCTGGCACAGGCTCTCCAGGGAAGTGGTCATGGCACGCAGCCTGAGTGAAAGAGTTCAAGGAGCATCTGGATGATGCTCTTAGTCATATGGTTTAGTTTTAGGTAGTCCTGCGAGGAGGAGCCAGGAGTTGGACTTAATGGTCCTTATGGGTCCCTTCCAACTTGAGATATTCTATGACTCTCTGACTTCTATGGCATCTTGCAAAATAGTACATTTGGAGATGGGATCCTGAGAAGTGCACGTGAAAGTGGATAGCTCTTGAGATGCCGGGGTTTCCCCTTTGTAAGACAAAATAACATACCAAGTTGGCAGCAGGATCAGCACCATCGTTGACAAAGGAGACACAGCTCAATTGATGCTACCTTAAACTATTTGTTTCTATGATACTTGCCAAAAACCTGACATCAAAGTCTGAAAACTGTCTAATTGAAGTAAAGCTGTCTTGGAAAGAGTTAAACATCTCACAGAGTAAGATGACCTACCAGAGACATGAGAAACCATAGAAATAAAACTACGTGTGTGCGACACTGATTTTTTTTTTTAATTTTTTAGACAATGAAGCTACAAACTTCTGTGGCAAATGTTCTGAAAGAAGTAAAAGATGAAAATCACTTTACCGCAGGCTACACCTTTACACAGGCAATTCTTAAAAGATAGAAATCAAAAAAGAATCACGGTAAATGTTTTGTTCTGCGCCTTGACATCACTTCCTCTACGGAAAGAGGATTAGTCTGTGTTTACTTTGGTTGGTTTGGGTTAGGGCTTTTTTGGTGAGGGGACATTCCAGCAAAGGCAGTGTTCATTCTACCTCCCAACCGGTGCCTGAGCATGGCTTGAAATCCCTGAGCTTCATCCTTCCCGAGGGGTCACGAGAATGACTTGATCTGAGCGGTGGGGATTGGATTGCTGGTCCAAATAGAGCTGGGAAGAGATCAGCGTTCACTTTTCCATTCTGCTTTAATTTGTTCTCTCTTCAGCACAGATAAAGGGGGTGATTTTCTCCCACTAAGGCTTGAGTATGAACCATAAATACACCATTTACTTATACAGATGATCTTCTGCATCTCCATCTACTGCATCTGGAGATGCAAAAGATCATCTGTATAAGTAGGACGGTTGAGTACCTGTGAGAGGCAACCAGTTTCTTTGTTGATTCATGAGGCAGGCTGCCCATTTAGCATCTAGATCCTGCCTTTTCTCAGTGGTAATTCTGTGCTTTCTGTTATTTGATAAAGCCAAGAAAATAAAAATATTAATAAAAAAAAGGCTTAACATGCTCTGCATAGTTTAGTATAGCCGTATTTCCTTTCTAGTTTCCAAGCTTGTCACTGAGAGTACTGGCTGTTTTTAATCTAACATAACATTGGCTTCCTGTGTATTATCTCTCTAACTTAATTTTTGCTCTTCCGTCTCCCACGGCACTTGTACTGACAAGAGAGGCAGTGAATGCTGGAACACCGCGTTTACAGCATCAGAATCATTTTTATCTTCTCAGCAGAGGTTTCAAAATAGAAATAGTTGCCTCTATATCTAGCCATCTTTCAGCTCCTGCGTGCTCTTGTAATTTCTTTTTTTTTTTTTTTCCAGAGAGCGCTTTGTGATTAAAAGTAGCTTGATTAGCAGATAAAATTAAATATGCTTTGCACAGGGAGCACCACCCTTAAATACCATGGCTGTTAATGAGCACTATGTGTGCACATGCTGTCATTTCCAGGCTTTGGCCAAAAGGAAGTCAATGGTTAATAGCAGCTTAAAAAGCTTCAAGGGGCCAAAAAATGAGGACAATATTTTTTATTTTTGAAGTTGCTTTGTCATTATTTGTCTCAACACGTGCAATACTTCTTGTTTCACAGGTGAGACTAGTCTTGGGAGCGTGACAGCTCAGAAGGAAGGTGTTGAGAAGAGCAGGATGGACAAACCGGTCCAGGCACAGTGGCGGGCGCTGAGGGTTTGGGGTTTTTTTGCAGTGGAGTTTCCCCCAAGGAGGAACTGAAATTGAAGTCCTGAAAAAGGTCAAATGTATCACAGAAGTTTTGAGGGACTTGGTGGAAATTCAGAGGATATGTAGAAAGTGGAAAATTTGGATAAAAAGGAGAAGATACATCTAACCCAGGGCCTGATGAGCAGCTGGGTGGAAGGGGGTTCAGATGCTAAGCCAGAGGCTGAAAGGAGTAATTCTGGTCGCTGCGTACACCTCTGAGGTCATGCTTCAGCACCTGCGAGAAAAACGAGGAAATGGGACAGGAAACCTGGTGTTCATGACTCTCTTGGTGTGTGTGCTCCTTCTGCAAGTTAAACTGGGACGAGTTCAGAGCGCTGAGTTTGTGGGCTGATTAGAGAGAAGGCAGGTGTACAGCTTCAGGCCTTGGTTAATATCATCAAACAGTCACCGTTTGAATGATAGCCCCCACCCCAAAGGCTCTCTGCAAAAGAGCAGGGGCAGCAGGAAGGTACAACACCCCTCAGTGCCCCTCCAGCCTGAGGGGAGCTGGTGGTTGAGATCGGGGACCATGTGGAGCTGGGAGAGAGGGGAGTGTTCCTCTCTCCTCTCCCAAATTTCTCCTGTTACTCCCATAAAGTGAGACATGCTGCTGCTCTCCGCTGCCCAACATAAGAGCTGGGCACCCAGCCAGAGGTGGGGGAGTGGTTAGATGATGCTGAAATGAGCACTGCAGCCTGCTTTTTGGGGCTAAAGATGCTTGATAGAACAGCCTAACAGCCCTAAACCGGTTGCAGCAGCTAGCGGAGCTCTTCTGTGGCTGAGGGAAGTGGATACATTTTGTTTCCTTTTTTGATTTTTAAAAAAAGAATTGGTAACTAACATACTAAACAGTATGTGTCAGAGTGGAGGTTGTCCTGTGGTCTTAGCTGACTTCTCTGCCTTCCCAAGATGGGGGTTTTCCAAGAATGTGATATCTGGGTATTGAAATGGAAAGAAAGGAAAAAAAAACAAACCCCAAGCAGGAGGGTTTATAAATTTAAATCGTGGTCACTTTTATGTCATCGGTGATCTTATCTTGTGAGCACCTCAAACTTCCTCTAAGAAAAGATGATGCCCGCATTGAAAGGGACAGATAATGCTCCTTAGGAAATGCAACAAGGAAATGCAGGAAGTGGAAGGCAGAGCAAAGCAAGTATATGAACTTGCTGAGGCTCAAGTTCAGTAGGAAAAAATCGCTTGTTATTTAGTGGAAATTCAGAGAAATCTGTAACAATGAAAGATGAAAATGTCTATTCTGTGATCCAACCCAATGCTAATGTAACCTATTTCCAAGTTATGCCAAGGACAGCTCTAGTTCGAAGCTGTTAAGCCTTTTCCCCTGCAGACTCTGCTGTCTTGTCCCATGGGCAGCGAGGCAGTCATCTCGCAACTCAGAAACGGGTTTAGGCTCCATGAACAGCCAGCACTTCCATCCGGCCTCCCTCCTGCTGCCTGGCAATTTACAGTAGCTGCTGGAAAAAACTTATCCCGACAATAACATGTTCAGGGTGTCACAGTGCCAAATACAAGAAGCACCTCAACACAGACATGCCTGGGAAATAACTCTTTTCAGAGGCAGAAACCGCGAATCTTTTTCTTTTTTCTCTCACTGCCACAGATTTCATAGAATCCCAGAATGGTCTGGGTTGGAAGGGACCCCAAGGATCATAGAGTTTTACCCTCTGCCACAGGCAGGGACACCAACCTCCAGGCCTGGATCTACACAAGGTTGGCCAGGGCCCCATCCAACCTGGCCTTGAACACCTCCAGGGACGAGGCATCCACCACCTCTCTGGGCAGCCTGTTCCAGCACCTCACCACTCTCTCTGTAAAGAGCTGCCCCCTAATATCTAATCTAAACCTTCCCTCATTTAGCTTTAGTCCATTCCCCCTTGTCCTGCCATTGTCTACCCTTTTAAAAAGCTGATTCCCTTCCTGTTTGTATGCTCCCTTCAGGTACTGGCAGGCTGCAATGAGGTCCCCCTGCAGCCTTCTCTTCTCCAGGCTGAACAAGCCCAGCTCCCTCAGCCTCTCTGTAGATTTACTAGTGCTGAATTAGAGGCACTGATTAAGAATAACAGCGAGCTTTCGCAGCTCAACGAGTGAAGCCATTGTGTCGGTGTAATTAGGGAAGTAAATCTCTTACAGTTCAGTCAAGCAAAGAAATTAACTAGAAAATTTGAGACCTATTTTTAACCCAGGATTATCCTTCCCCCTTCCCCCCACCCCCCGCCCTTGACATTTATTGTAACAAAATGCTCACAGCTCTCCTGTGCCTTCATCATGCAACATTTTCATGCACAGAATATAATGTTTGGACCTAGAATCTCTCTGACTTTCTATTCATTTCACTCCTTTGTGCAGATCTGTCCTGGCATGTGCAAATGAAACTGCTGAGGGCTCAATCACTGCGCCTAATTTATAAATTTGTCCCATCAAGTCTTCTAATGATAATTTGTTAAATTCAGAATTTCCGATGCAAATGATTTCCAGGAGACATTATTGTTCCTGTATGGGAGAAAGACAAATGCCAGAATACATAACTCACTTGAAGTTTATTCTTGTCTATGCTTGTGCCCGATGACTAACTTTTATGAAGAAAAAAACATTAGTGGGCAAAAAGGTAACAATTCTGTGAAATTCCTGGAACCTCTGGGAGCCTGTTTAGCTCTCTGGCTGTCATTACTGGATTATTAATGAGGAAGTCTTCCCTGAGTTTGTTATGCTGTTAATTGGGGTTTCCCAACTTGAATGGTAATCAGCAATCTGTATTTTCTTTTTTTCTGGCTGTGTAATGAGTGTAAGAGATTTAAAAACTGGTGGCAGCCCCTTGCTTTGGGCCTTCACTACAAGCTTTCCAAAACTTGGCCAAAGGGACCATAACATAACTGTGCAGCTGCAGTGCGCCATTTGTTTAGTGAGGCATCTGTATGCTTAAAACATTATATGAAAACCATTTTGGTTTGGCTGTAACCCTCATCAACAAAGAACTTGCATGCTGGCTAACCACAGTTCCTCTACAGGACAGCCCTGCTTAGGTTTCCAGTGCCACCACTGCATTTCATGGCTCCTAAACAGGTCTCCGTGAGTACAGACACACCAGAGGTGAGCCCACTCAGCTGATCATAAGCTGCTAGATACCAATAGTTTTAAGAGGAAGCCTTCGTGGTTAAGGCTTGAAATAAATACTGAGTACATGCAGTGTATTATACTAAAACCTGGAAGCAGTAGGTTGTGTTATTTGTCTGTGAGGAGAAGACGATTCCTTGGTAGGACCCCCATGCAGGTGTGCAGACTCATGCTTGTTTGAGCATCTCTGTAGCAAACAGAGACAACTGCATTGAGGTGCTCATCAGCTATCACAGATATTTTACTCCTACTCACTCTGTCGAGGTTGTGGTTGTCAGAGGTAAAAGATTTGCCTCTCAGAGCTGCAGAACACAGATGGGGTGCTGCTGTCTTGCAGTCCCAGGGCAGGCATCTGCTACCAGCATTTCTCACTCTCGGGACTGAGCTTAGTAAGAAGAACAAGTGAAGGATGCACTTAGATATCAGCACCCCGACAGAAAAAAAGGTGATTAGGATGAAATGTTTACACAAGTTTGCTGTGAAGGGGGGACTGCTTCACTTTACTCTGGGCAGTGTTTGGCATGCAAATGTTAATTGTCAGGCTCTTTGCTGCTGTGTAGACAATTTAATGCCATTTTAAGGTTTTACACGAATGCGAAAGTTGTCTCTCAAGATTTACTAATACTTTAACACAGAAATCATCAGCTCTTCTGCTCTCACAGTAGCTTCGCTTTTACAATACCTATTAGAAAAATGAAGAGAAAACCCACAAATCCAGCTCATTAAACCAATGGGGGAACAGAAGAAAACCACACAGTAAAAGGTCACTATTTACAAGATATTACTAATGTTCTAGCTGAACATCAACAGAAAGTTACGTGCAGTTGCAGAGTTGCTGTGCAAATTAATTTTAAGCTCAAACAGAAAGTATTTACATGCAGCCTGAAAACTTCAAGCTGATCTCAATACACTTTCTGCACTCCTCATGTTATTCTCCCAGAAGAAATTCCTGCTCATTTTGCCTACCTCTTTCAGGCTGACTGCAGGACATACTCTGGGAAAACCTCATCTCTGCACCTCCTGGAATTATCCTCTGTCCCGGCAGGCTGCCCACATCATTTATTAGCTGCTGGACTTGGTTGTATGGAGAAGAGAACATGGGTGGTAGGGCTGAACAGGTCAAATCAGGCAATTCCTGCTTTCTGGCCAGGAGGTTCATCAGCCAAGGCTGGAGCAGGTATTTAAACTCCCTATACCTCTGCTCTGCTTACAGGAAACTTTGTTGTAGCTTCCTTTGCCGCATGTTGTTGTTGTTTGGTTATTCTTTTGTCCTTACTTCGCTGTCCTAAGTCCTCTTACCTACTGCCTTTTTTCTTTTTTGGTGGCTATCCTCTTGCTGGGTGGTCCAGTCACCCACCCTCCAGGGAAGAGCATTGACGCACTGGAGGCTGAAGCAGCTGCCCAGGCAGGAGCTCCAGAGGGCTGTTCACATGTGCTTTGGTACTGGGATGGAACGGAAGGAAGCCCCTGCTTTGCATCTTGTTTTGACAAATGGCCGTGCTTTGTGGTTTTACTGTTTGGGGATTTTTTTGCGATTTCCCCTTCAGCCTGCTGATGGAAAACACCCTCTAAAAACGCTACAAAGCTACAGGCAGAAAATTTTACTAAACTTTCTAATATTGTAAATATTTGAAATTGCTACCACAGCTGCCTCCATCAGAGTTCTGATGAAGGTAAGTTACCTCAAGCAAGGTAACTTTGATCTGGATTTTCCTGACCAGTGGCCCTGAGCTGGGCTGAAATGGGGTCCTGGGCTGTGGGCAGGGGAAGGTGGGCCCCAGGGTGGGCTGGACAGGGACAGTAGTGTCTGTGGGTGCCCTCAGGGGTCACTGACTGTATTCTGCACTCTTGGGTTTAATTTCTGCAAGAGGCACTTTGAGGGATGTACTGGACACCCACCTGCATCTGAACTGGCTCACCGCTGTAGGGACCAGGCTCTCCCACCTGTACTCACTAATAATTGCTAAAAAAATAGAAACATACTAGTGGGTTATTGTCCCCATATCCCCAGAGTAAGTGTAAGGCAAACATGGCAAGGATATATCTTCTCTGAGCCTCCTTGATGCAGACACAACTGTTTTACAAAGGGGGTGGGTTGTCCTCTTGAATATTTGGACTGATCCAAGTAACTTTTCCACCATGAAGAATCATACCTGCTTTCAAAGCAATCAAAGTGATAGCTTGACAGCCCCTTTACATTTCAGGTATTTGGGGGTTTCATCTCCTGAGTCGTGGTGAAAGGACTTCCAAATGGTTTTCACCCCAACTCCCAGTCTACAGTGTGACTTGAAATAAGGGTGATTCGTAGCAGTGGTATTACCTTGCCTCCCCAGTTACTCAGTCACAGCAGATTTTCACCTGATGAACACTGGAGACCTTCTTTGAGGCTCTGGTTTGAGTCATCTTGTGTAGGACCCCTGAATACACAGACCATGTCAGGAGTACATGGCTCTCTTCCAGCTGTCCTGGGTACTGGCATCCTGACTTACCGAGAAGTCAGCAAGGATATCAGTCAGGCCAGCCACGCCTGGTACATTTTAGTCTCAGTTCCTTCAGCCCTGTCCATTTTTTTTTGTTTGTTTTTCTTACAAAACTCTTCTTTACTCATTTACAGCATGAACTCTGTCCACTCAAGAGTACCTTGGGCGTTGATGTACCGCACCTTATGGCACCAACATAAAGGTGTTGTAGGGAAATCTAAGCCACCGCCTTTCACGGTAGTTGGACTTTACTGGCTTTAAGTGTCCAGATGATGCCGAGGGATTGCTGAGGGATTGCTCAGTGCCATTCCTTTTCCTCTGGGAAGCCTGACAGTATTTCTGCTGGGAAGTCAAATAGATCAGTTTACTGAAATGTTTTGTGTGGGATTGGAGATGCCCTGTGTCTATATACTCAGTTAATTTATCTTTACCCTGCCCTAAAAAAATGTAGTTTCTCTTTAAAGGGCTACTATGAAAACAAAGTAATCAAAATTACCTGTGTTGATGTTAGGAGATGTGTTTTCCTTCCCTACACAGCCCAAACAAGAGCTCCCTGTGATCTGAGTCCCAAACCTACATGTTCCAGAGTGGAGTTTTACTGCCTCCACCACGACTGCTTCTGCAAAGAATGTGCTCAAACAGAAAACACTTAACGTCTTCTTGGATTTAATTAGCAATACCTCCAGCTGAGTCATGATGAAACTCCAAGCACCAAACCATGTGGCTTCACTGAATGCTGTCTGTCTCAATTTGTGCTGCCACTGATTGTGAAGATAGGTAGTCAACAGTTTGATAGGTTTAATTTGTTACAGTGACATGTCTCAGGTCTTCAAATGATGGATGTTCATCAGTCTTCAGCAGTCAGGAGGTCAGCAACTAGCTTCTCAGCTGAAAAAGTACACAGGTTTCCACTGTAATCCAAAACATCTTAAATGGTATTTTCAGGAAATTAAAAGTCTGAAAGGATTTTAGAATTCAAAATAGGTTTATTTATTTCTGTTTGGGAAAAACCCCAGGCCAAATGAAAGAGCACATGGCTAATATTTCAATCCCAATTAATTTGCCACCCAAACTGGACTGCTGTCTTCCATTATCATTTTAAGAGGCAGAATTTCAGACCTCGGCAATAAAAAAAGGATTTGTTTCCCTTCTGTCTTTGAATAACAGCCTCTGCAGCAGACTAAAACAAATTACTTCAAACCAGAACGGGTATTTCCTGTCTGGACGTGTCAGCTCTGCTTGCATCAGCACTGTCTGCTCTTCACGTTTTCCCTCTCTGTGTCAGCTGGAACCAGTCCAGAAGCAGCATCCTTGGAAGGTGACTCTTTGGATGCGGCTGCAAGAAGCAGTAAGTTTAGCAGCACGAGACAGCTAGAGTTTCCCTTTGGTAGAGTGGTGTACTCATACCACCTGTGTTAACTGCTGACAGAAATGGGATTTATTAGTTATTTCTGCTGTAGAAAACTGTGTTTGGAGGTTGAAACACAATAAAAATAAATCAAGAAAAACCGTCACCAAAGCTACACAATACAATGTAATGTAATATTGCAATAAAACTAATTAAAACATAAAATCAGGTCTTGATTTTTTTCTACAATGCTATGCTGAGTACAGTAAATTCAATATCAAAATCATTCTGTTAATATCAAGATAACCTTTTCTTACATAAACTCTAAAACTTACTTTGAGTTTGATGAAGAAGCCTAGTTTAGGTATAGAGAATTTTACTGAACAAATATAAAATGTAGCTGAACAGAAAATCAGAACTATTCTTTTTTACATCCCAAACTGAGAACCAGTTGGAGCGCTTCCTTTGGTTTTGGTTATGATGACAGGATTATTCCTGTCAATTTCACATCGCTGTCACAGAGTTTTTTTAATACAGACATCAGCAAAATAGTTGCAGTAGGATTCTTAGCAACTTTCAATTAAACAAGAGCCTGTGACAGACTCAAATCTCCAGGACACTTCAGGTGCATAAAATAGTTCAGAAGTTCTCTTTAAGAAAATATTTAGGATCATGTTATGACTTTGTTTGGGCGAGTTTTTCTCACTTACACTTTCCTATCCTCAGACTTACTGGCTGATTTATTTTTATTTTTTTCTCCCCAGTCCTAAAGACTTCAGCTCTAGAAATCCCTCTGCAGAGTTTGGGACCTCCCTGTGGCTCTGGCTGGAGCACTGCTCATGTACTCTGAGCTTCTGCACTCTAGAACGTCTGGTGGCCCAACCCATTGCCTGCCCAGGAACACAGGAAGTTCCACCTGAACATGAGGAAAAACTTCTTCACTCCGAGGGTGGCAGAGATGCCACCAGACAGGCTGCCCAGAGAGGTTGTGGAGCCTCCTTTTTTGAAGGGATTCAAAACCCACCTGGACATGACCCTGTGCAACCTGCTCTAGGTGATCCTGCTCGAGCAGGGAGATAGGACTAGATGATCTCAAGAGGTCTCTTTCAACCATTACAATTCAAAAAAGAACATGGGGATGGATTTCCCTTTGGCAATAATGATAAACACATGAAAATAAAAGGTGGGGACAAGCTGGGGGCTCTCCTACTCTGTTACTCCAGCCCCCAGGACTCTGGAAGGGCAGAGTCTGGCACTGCAAGCAAGGAACTTGTCATATAAAGTGACATTTTCTCGCTGCTTCAAGGGGAATTTGAGGGCATCTGGGAGGCTTAACTGTTGACATTGGAGTGTTTTCTTTCCCTATGGCAATCTGTTTTGGAGAATCTGGAAAGTCAATCTTTCCTCAAACAAGCATCTCAGGCTCAGTTGATTATTTTTTAAGGAATTTTACACATTCCAACCTCTGAGATTTACACATCAGTCAGGTGTGAGACTCATGAAGGTTCAAGTCCACTTGAATTTGAAGCAGGTCACTAAAAACAGTTATTTTTAAGCAAGCAACTTAACAAGTGGTCACCATCTTCCACATTACAGACTCTCTAGTTTGAATGTCTTTCTCCAGAAGGATAGTATGACAGATGGATACAAACAGGTTTTTAAACTCTCAGCACAGCCTCATCACACTGAATGGTCTTAAGCACACATTGCCATCGTTTTAGTAGAAGTTTAGTAGAAGTAAAAAACCAAACCTCTAACACAACAAAGTCAGCTGCTCCAACATCAGGAAAAACACACCCAAGAACTCCTGCTTTGCCTTAGTATTACCTAAAACCAGACGACTACTCTTGGTAAGGCAGTAGGTGGGATGACTTTCCTGTTTAAAGCTGTGTCATGGGTCACCTGACGTATCTGAAAATCACATGCTAGCTTACCAAAAAGAAACTACTTGACATATAAACCTTTTCCTATATAAACCTCTTCCCATATAAACCTCTTCCAAGCTTTTGTCTTCTCATGAGCCTGTGCCTGAGCAGCCGCAGGTGATGTACCATCTCCTACACTGCTTTTACAGCTGGCACAGCCTGATTGAGGCAACAGCCTGACTCAGCCGTGTAGCTTGGAAGGCCACATAGGGATTCGAGGGTGTTACATTGGTCATTAAAAAGAATTACTAAACGAAAATCTCACTGCTCAATTTGAAAAATCCCCTGTGCCAGCAGCTTTCTGATTTGTGCAGGCACTGTGGCAGAAAGCATCTGATGGAAGTAGCTGGCATAAATGGAGGAGGTTATCAGAGCAGACTGCAAAACATCACCTGGTACAGCAAGGGGGGGTTTGGTTTGGTTTTTTGTGTTTAAAAATATATGAACACGCCAATGTGTCTCATTGCTATTCTGATATGCCCCTACATTTATGTGAGTTGCAGTTTTGAAATGCAAAAGATGCTAGTGATGTTATTTGGGTGCCAAAGGCTGTACAGGGATATTCCAGGCACCTGAGCTTGGTCTCAGAGTGTGTCTGATATTCTTTGTCACCAATGCTAAATGCAGCATATGCAATATTTCAAGTGTGTAATGGCTTCGTGCTGCAAAATACGGAGCACTCTCACCTCCCTGTTTCTGCTCAAAGTGAAACGTGCTCCTGCTGCACCGGAAAAACTCCTGTCCCTGTCTGTTGGATTGAGCCTTATGTTAACTGACTGGAGTTACTCTGACCTGAAGTGCAGTGGTGTGGCTGCTACAGCCAGGCAGCCTTGGCAAAAATAAAACCAAGTTCTGGTTAAGAAAATAAAGGTCAGGGAACACCAGCTTTGGGAATAAATTGAAACTCTTGGTGGGGAACATTTAAGATTTAAATGCCCTACTATACAGTGTTAATTCAAAGGATGATGGCCATATAGCACAGAGAAGGCATTAGACTAGCATTCAGGCTATCTGGATGCTGATGCTTTTTCTTTTATCCTGAATTACCCCACGGCCCGAGACCAGTCATTTCCCACGGCTGAGCCTCTCAGCCTTTGTCTGTGTCTTGACTGGGAATACTACTGCAATAAACAAAATCAGGACAAACATGTACCTCTTAGCAAGAGTTGAAAACATTAGTTACAATGACACAACATAAACACCCAGCCTGCAGGCTGGATTGGAAATTCAGTGCTCCTCTAGCCACACCATCTGCTGAGGGACCTACAAGCAGAGCTTGCCTGGTGTAGTGCCTAGAGATGAAACAATCTGCAGCCCAGGGAAATAAAAGTATCTCTGCAGCAGGCAGATTAAGCTGCTTTTTTTCCCACATTCTAATCTGTTAATCATGCACAGGGCTTAAGTACAGCTCAAGGCAGACCAGACAGTGAATGATTTAATTTTGCACTGTTTATTGAACTGGATTTCATTTGAAGATATGCTGTTATCCACTGCTCAGTCGTTCCTCAACCCCTCCCACCTGCCCACTTCCCCTCCCCCAAATGTCCATAATGAGATTTCTGCCATGAATCAGTGATTGTGTGATGAAAATGGGTCATGGGGCTGGCCTTTCCAGGCTCCCATGACTGCAGCTGCTTTCACGACAGTCGTGCAAGGTAACCTTTGCAGAATTCACTGCAATTTGAGGGTCAGATTTAGGGGCACTCTATTTAAAGTACTTACCACCCCTTTTTTGGTTCGTTTTGTTTAAAAAAATAAGTCTTGGCGTCAGCAGCTTAAAGCGACTTTGGCCAGCACAGAAATCAGAGAATCAAATTAAAAGAGGGAGTCACGTTTGGAGACGTGGGGATTGAGTGGTAAATCTGAGCTCAGTCAAGAAGACAAAAGGTAAGAGGAAGTCTGCCATGACTCCTGGGGAGAAGGCGACAGACCCCAATTTCAGAGGCTGAAAGAGCTGAGATGCTGAGAATATGTAAATGTGATCTGGCACCTGTAACACACGTAATTGCTGGCAGCATCACACCAAATTCCAGAGGGAGAGAAATGATCAAACATGGAAATATGCTTTGGGACAAGATGGAAGATTGGTTAAACAACGGAGACTCTTAAAAGTATGGTGAAAAGTTGATCCTATTAATTTCATAAGCTTTGCTTTTGAAGTTTCTGGGAGGCTATGAGGTTTCCAGATTTTGTGTGGGTATCATTTTACGCATGTGATCTTAGAGTTGAGCGCACCAAACACCAGAAGATTCACTGGCCAGGCCTGGAGATGCTGTATTTGTTCAGGGTAGGGTCAGATATTCGGGAGGCACTGCAAGATACAGGACAGTGTATTTTAATGTCATCGGTGTCTGTGCTGCATCCTTGCTGATGCTGTGCTCAGGACTGCATGCTTCTGAGAGTTACTCCTGGTTCACACTGATCCTGCTATGACATCCTCTGCTGTTCTTCAACTCATCTCACATATGGGACATCGAAGCACTGACCAGCAGCAAAGCCCATGTGCTCCTCCAGGGCAGTGATCATTGGCTGCAGCAAACGTTTCTTTTGTCTAGGAACATCAAGAAATACTTTTGTGAGGAACTAAATGAGACTAACCTAAAATATTCAAGTAAATAGGTCTGTTAGATCATCTACTCCCTTGCCACTAAGCTGGCTTACTTCATTTAGCACAGTGAAAGAGATGGGTAAGACTTTCCACGATTTCCTGATTTAAAACCAGGTAGCAAACTGGAGCAGCGGATCCCTCATGAACTGAATTTATCAGGAAAGCAATAAAGAGGTTAGATATGAAATTGCCAAGCTAATGCATCTTTATCTCTTGACCTGTTTTGGAGTAAGACAAAGAGTACTTTCAATAGTCACCAAGAATTTTGATGGCTTGTTTTTCTTCTCATTCTCTCCTCAATTTCCTCTTAGCTGTGTTCCTGGCTTGGTTACAAAACTTATTTGGATAGTAAATGTACATTTTTGGGATATGAATTTGAAAGGAATGCTAACCACCAGAGGGAAAACTGCATTGTGGAGATGAATGCATACCTCATCTTGCAGCCCAGAGAGGGACACAGCTCTTGAGTATGGTAGGTGGGTTTGGTGGGGTGGGAGAATTGGGGAATCAAGTTCTTTATTCATTGTCACTGTACTCCTGAATATTTTCCTTTGGTTTTATGATAAAACCCTCAGAGCTGAAAGTGCTGAAAAGGGAAAGGGCATATAAAGCCCATATAAACTCTCCTTTTTCTGAGCCACTGTTAGTCCAAGACAGCTGCCACGTATGTCCTTTTGTCCAAGCTACTGGCTGGTATTTAGCAGTGTTTTGGACACATCAGAAAGGTCACTTCTGATGTTACTACTTTTTTTATTTTTATTTTTTTCAAGTTCATGAAAATTATGGAGGACAATTGTTTTGGTTCTGGCGAGGCCAGAGTGACCTACCCTAGGCAGCCAGCACAGGTGAGCTGAGCTGGCCCAGGCTGCTTCCACACACACCACATGACATCACACCCCCATAAAAGGGGCTGGCTGGGGGGTGGGTCTGCTCAGCTCTGGGACAGTCCGAGTGCAGTCAGGTGTTGGGTCGGTCATTGTGTTGGTGCAGTGCCCTCTGTTATCCCCACGTGTGAGCTCTGGCCTGGGTGCTGTGGTTGCTCCCCTTTCATGTGTCAGATAAGGATATGTCCCCTTATCCCAGCCTGCAGGGCTCTGTCTGTCTGTGTCCCCCCCAGGGAAGGGGTGAGCGAGTGGCGTGGGGTGCTCAGCTGCTGCCTGGGCCTGAATCATGCCAACATTTTAAGGCTTTTTTTCTGGGTGGGAGTTATGTCCATCATAGGGCAAGGTGCTTCTGGAGGGCCTATTCTGCATTAAAACACAAACCTAGAAAATACTGAAAAACAACTCCTGGGATGATAACAGAGGGGATTGCATTCCCTCTGTAATGTGGTCAACCTATGGGCACTTAGATGCTGTATCTGACAGCAGTGACAGAGGAGCACTTTCTTTTCCTCACACCTCCATACTTCTTCACACCCATACCAGCCCACTTCAATCTCTGACTCATTAAAGAGCTCAGAGATGACTACACTTACTCCTCTGAAGAGGAGTAAGCAATTAGTGGCAGAATAAGACTTTCAGGCAAAGAAAGTGACATTAAGTTAGTGTCTTCTTTGTCCATCATGGTCTCCTCAGAAGCATGCTATTTGGGTTGCAGGCCTCTATCCTTCCCTTTTCCTATGGCAGTTACACATTTATATCCTCCGGCCCAAGGCACTTTATATTCTTCTGCAGCTCAGGCATGAGTTCAACATCTGTTGATCTGGTCACACAAGCATAAAAAATGATTCTTAAGTAATTGGCAAATTCTCATAAAATATATAAGTTGTTTCTTTAGTTCCCAAGTGCTAGAGTTTCATGGCTGTCCTTGACAATGACTGATGCCACACAGATCACTATCTTAACAAAATTAGGCTGTAATAGGGCAGACTCTTCAGTAATTCACTTGGCTCTTCCAGGTAGGTCACTTTTTTCTGACTGATCAAGAACAGGCCCAGTGCTACTAAAAGCTTTTCTTCCTTTTTCACCACCCTGCTTCTACTTAAAGGCTGAAAGAACTGGGACTGTTCAGCCTTGAGAAAAGAAGACTGAGGGGATCTAATTAATGTTTATAAATATCTGTCTGTGAGGACAGGACAAGGGGCAATGGCTGCAAGTTGGAGCACAGGAAGTTCCGCACCAACATGTGGAAGAACTTTTTCCCAGTGAGGGTGACAGAGCCCTGGGACAGGCTGCCCAGGGAGGTGGTGGAGTCTCCTTCTCTGGAGATATTCAAGACCCGTCTGGATGCCTACCTGTGCAACCTGTCCTAGGGACCCTGCTTTGGCAGGGGGTTGGACCTGATGATCTGTGGAGGTCCCTTCCAACCCCTACAATTCTGTGATTCTGTATTTCCTGGAAATAACTTAGTTTACTAAATTCACGGAGTGATATCCCCATTCCAGATGTAGCTGCTCACTTAACCAAGTGATTGCTTTCTGGTAGCCTTCTCTCAAGGGTCCCATCTCCCTTTCCTAAATGTCATTCTGTGTATTTCCTATGCATGTCAGGAAACTTCCAGTGTTGTTTACTGTAAGTGTCCCACTGGGTTGTCACCCTTATCCTGGAAGCTACAAAATTGTCTTCCCACCCGCAGGCAGGCTCTCTCAGGCTCCTGTCTTACATGAAGAACAAATGTGATATGAGCAATGGATATCCTCAGCCTGTGCAGCACTGAGCTGGGTTACTACTGGTTTACTCTGGAAACCCACCTCCAGTAAAGCAAACTACTCTTCATCCTCTCCTTGCTTTTTAACTTGCCATTAACTTTACTGGGTTTTGGACACAAGAATACAATTTGAGAATTTGGTTAGAATCTAAGGTGACCAAGTAGACCTTTTTTCATAAGAACTTAAGTTTTTAGTAACCTGACAAAAGTTACATCTGCCCTCAGATACCAGATCATCTTATTTCTCAGTGTTGACCTTCCTTATCTTAGTCTTATGATTCTCAATTTATTGCCATCTACTTCTTGGTGGACAATCTCATGTTGCTGACTCATTTTGCTTTTCTTACTCTTTGTTACAGTTTGTCACTTTGCACACTGGGTTTTTTTGTTAATGTTTCATGTTTTATTTAGCCACTCTTAGGCTGGCTTCTCTCCTAGTTTGATTTGCTTAAAAGGCAACTCTTCGTCCTCTTCTACAGCTTCTCCTTGAACTACATTTTTTTTTCCAGAAGGCAGCAGGACAGATGCTAATTTAAGCATGTGTTCCTGAATACCATAGGTGTAATTTTGTGGAAGTTAGGGATACCACTCTCCCCTGAAGACAGGCCAGCTGAGCTATCGCCAGCTCACGCTCAAAGTGCTTTTCAAACCAGGTGACATTTGCCAGATGACCAGATGAAAAGTAAAATAAGTTAAGAAACTATCAAGTAGATTCAGAAAACAAACAGAACGAAACAGACCAAGCACAAACTGTATTGGCTGGCTGGGTTTGGAGTGGTTCCCAAAGTCACCTCTGTGTTTGTTCAGCTCGGAGCTGCTGAGACACGTCTGTGGCCGGGACATGTCTGTGGCTGGTTGGAGCCAGCAGCCAATTCCCTTGACAAGCTGTGTGCTCTGGCACTATCTCCCCTGCTACAACCTGCTGTTTACAGCACAGCTCTGCCAACAAACTTCTTGGCACACTGGCGATTCAGCTGGATAAAACCACCCTTCTGGAGATGTCCCCTATCCCTTCAGTTTTAAATGGATGACCACCCTTCCAGTCTGTGAACCATGTCATCAGGTAGCTCATGATCTGTCACCATGCTTTCAGGAGGCCACCCAGCCTGCCCTCTCTTAGTATCATCTTACCCACAGACATTTCATTTGCCTGGTGCAACCGCGTCCCTTTTGACAACGAGGTTAATTAAGAGATGAATTTATGAGAATCCGGGCATATAAATTTCCGACATTGCAGGCCTCAACAGCTGCTTTTTTTTAATGGCTGTTTCAGTGCTAACAAGAACTAGAGCTTATCCCTAGCTTCAGACAAAGAGCTATTATGGTAACATGGGGACTGCTGCAGTTACAGCTTGCAGGATCCCGTTTTGATGGCAGAAGTATGACAAGGCTCAAGGGGCTTGTAGGAACTTGGAAGTGATAAAGTGAGGTGTTCTTCCATAAAAAGATTAGAGCCTCACCTCAGTGTTATAAAGCAGAACTAGGTCCAATGAAAATATGCAGGTGTTCCAGCCTCAGAAGGAAGTTCGTGTGTGTGCAACCAGGCAGGGCAGGAATGACTTGCCTTCAGACAAGTTAAGAACTTGTGTGGCTTGTGGGACCTCTAGGAGTACATGTTACTAATACACACCTGGTGATAAGAACAACATGCAAAATACTCTGGAACCCACAACCCTTCTACAGTTTTTCTGATGGCTACAGCAGTGAAAAAAGGCAATTCAAAATTGCTAGGATCCATCATGACAAATGATGGCAAAGCCAGCCAGATTAAATCCTTTCCCTGAAACCTTGCAGAACTAACCATTCATCCCTGCAAAGCCCTTAACTCTCAGAACTCCTCCACCCATTAGTATGCTAAGACTATGTATAAGCAAGAGAATTTTTATTATATAAAAATAATCACAGTTAGGAACTTGCACAAAAAATAGCAGGAAAAAATAAAGAACAACTTTGACAGAAGCTCATCCACATCCAACGCCCTTTCTGAGGTTTCCAGATGGCATCCATATCATCACTTGTTATGGAAGTCATGTTGATGGTGTCCTAAATGTGTCTGTCAATCGTCTTTCTGTTCTTGATGCTGATGTGGGCTTGTCCTAATTAGAATTCTTGATGTTGTAAGACAATCCTTCTCTTATGATTTCCTAGGAGCATTTACTTTTGAATAAGTCAATCTTTTTTTTTTAGTCACCTAGCGTTGACTACATGTCCCCTCACCAAAAAGTATGAGGTCTGCACTGAAAGCATGCATTTCTTGGACGTTCTTAATTTATGAAGGTTGTTTGTCGCTTAGACATTCATGGCTTGTTGACTATGCAGATAAGTAAAACTGTTTTCTTCCCATAATATTTCTCTATGCATTCAGGTGTTCTGGAATGCACAGCAATGAACTTCAATTTATTTCATCAAAGAACAAATTTCTTTTGCACTGAGTAGTATTTTTAACAGAACAGGCCATTCAGAATAATTGAGATAATCCAAAGACGGCCAGCTACTCGCTATAGTTACCTTCTTCATGGCTAGCAGTGCAGAAATGATACAGCAGTTAGAGTGATGTGCATCACATGTCTAATCCTGGAAAAGCTACCAGCACCAGGTGCCACAATCGCTGAGTACGGCTTGTGTCCAAGCTAGTAAGTCCTACCAGTACCCAAGACACTGTGGGTGCAGAGCTCACTGGAGTCCATATGGAGGCAGTCCGTGAGAGGAAGGGTGTCACTGGATCGTGTGTGTCAGCTCTATGAAGAGCAACTTCGTCGTTGAATTGCGGAGCTCCTTATAGTGCCACGCTCCTTCTTGCAGCTGGAGTGTGGTCTAGAAACATCTGCACAAGCTAGGTGTAGAAATCTATTTGAACTCAACAGGTTCAGGTTATTTGCTTGGGTTCAGCCATGAGAAAGTGTTTGTGTTGGCTCTGGATTTTGGACCCCAAAGGAGTGTAGATATATTCATATTGTCTGGTCGGCACCCAGGCTGTGTCTCTAACGTTCCCTCCAGCACACCCGTAGGATGGAGGTGGGCAAGGCCTCGAGAGGGGACACAGCCAGGACAGCTGCCCCAGCTGCCCAAAGAGATACTCCATTCCCTCTGGTGTCTGCTCAGCAATAAAAGCCAAGACAAAGGAGGAGGAAGTGGGGGACATTCACTATTTATGACTTTTGTCTTCTGGAGCAACTGCTGCTGGAATAAATCTTCTGCTTTTCGTTTGCCTCAGTGTGCAATCCCTGCTTTTGCTTTATTACACTGCCTTTATCTTGACCCATACGGTTCTTTCCATCTTATTTTCTCCCCTCCCTGTCCTGCTGAGGAGGGCTGTGATAGAGTGGCTTAGTGGGCGCAGTCAACCAAAGTCAACCCACCACACTGTGTTTTACTAGTGGACTACTGGAGGTGCCTATTGGCCCTCTTCATTTACATGAGCTTCAACTTACACGTTAGTGTCATCACCATGTTCTCCAGCCAACAGGGCATGTATGTTTTCTTATAAATGTTAGGTTTTCCAGAAATACCTTTTTGCAGCACAGTCCAAAAGAGTTTAGTGGGATTTTTATAAGTACAGCTCAGTGAACCAACAGCATATTCACACAGTAAAATTTAGCTTAATCGTTCATCATTTTGATTAGACTCAGAACCAGCCCAAAGGTGCCCAAGATTTTACACAAGACATCACTGTTATTTTGCATTAAAACTGCTACCCAAGCACTAGATAACATCCCTGAAGACCTCAAGGAACACATGCTGCAGCAAGTTATAACAAGAACCTTCACCTTGTCTGGTTTTAAAATAGGTTTTCAATACTGTATGGTTTCTATGTATTATTTTTTTTCCTGATCTAGAAATAAACTCTAGTGGTTCTTTCACTGAGGGGTTCTCCCCAAGTCAATGCTTGCTCTTCTTCCAACAGCACTGGGACACCATTGCCAGATATCTGTTGTAGAAATTCCAGAACTGGACAGCAGTGATTTTTTTCCTGATGTATAATTTGCTCAAACTGGTCCACCTGCTAATTTTAAGGATATTAAAAGGTCTCTATTTTACTAGACATTTTACCAGTTTCCCTCATTAATCTCCCATTCTTCAATTCAATTTTCATTACTAATGTGGTATACAGGATTTTTCAGGACCTGACTTTCTTCTGTGTTTTGGCAAAAGGCCATCACATTCTTCAGTTTAGGCTGGTCTCCTGTTGAGGCCAGCCCAGCTCCCAGTATTTCCTTCAGCAGCAAGACTTGGTTTGTGCAATGGGAAATCCTCTGAGTGTAGGGGTGTTGGGTGAGGATAGAAATATTGCAGCCTCCCTAGCAACAGAGCTACCTGGGGTTTATCACTTCATAATAACCCACTAAAACCCCGTTATTATCCATTCCCAGATCCTCTCTCCTTGACTGTGTCTTTCTGGGAGAGATCATGGTGGGTGAATCCCGGTTAGTCTCATAACTCTAATAGAAAAATCATATAAATAACTGGATAAACATTCCCCCTCCACCCTCCTCAAATTTAAACACTTGTGGTATCTCAGTCACAGCCCAGCTGGATGAAGATTCCTAGTTCTCAGAGCACCTGGATAAAAGGGCTACTAAAACCTTCAGAATTTATGTAATTTGTGCTTACTTAGCATCTCCAAAGGGATGTATTTCCTCAGCTCAGCAAAATGTGAAAGCCAACTGTATTGTAAGACATAAAGGCTAATTTGTCTGTAAAACCACAATCACAATCAAATGCAAATACTTCTTTCTCTACAGTGATGTGCCACCTGCACAAGTTCTAGGACTGAATTGCATGCAGGCATCAATTTCATCCCCACTAATGCAGAAGGTTTGTGTGGTCTATAAAGGTGGGATTTGGTCCAGATTAGTTGATTTTAAAAGGAAAAATGCTGAAGGATCTTTATGTCCAGCACAATTCTCTGCACTAAAAAGAATGTAAAGTTCTGATTTTTTTGAACATACAGAGAATCAGCCAAATTGACAGAGTTTTCATCACCAGGCTCCTTCTCACCAAGCACCCCACAAATATCTCTTCTCAGGATCACACTGCTATGTTTGTTTAGACTGCTCTGAGGTCTGCCTGCCTCTTTCACCATCTGGACTATCTCTCATCCTTCCAGATGCCACTGGATCAAAACCATTCTTAGTAAAGCCCATGCTAGTTCCTGAGAAACTTGTGAGCAGCCGTCATTTCTCTTTCTTCTAGGCAGGGGAATATAAGTGGTGTTTTAGGTAAGAAGGGTTGCCTTAATCTCCGCTTCCAGTACAGATAAACAAACCAGCAAATTTCTTGCAATACCTTCAAAAGAAAAAATAAGGTCACTTCCAATTATTCCAATTTGTCTTATTCTACTTTGTAGTCATATTTAAATTACCAGTGATCTCATAAACAAAGTTTTTCCACAATTTAGCGTATTATATAGCAATTACATAATTTTCTGTATGTTCATTACAAATTTTTAGGTCAAGGACAAGCCAAAATTAATTTCTTGTACTATATTTATTCTTGAATGTCACCCTTGCACTGTGACTTCCATTCTATGCCCAGAAATTGGATTCAAACCCCACCCTCACCTCTGGAGCCCCAACTACATGCTGCAACAGCATTACTTGGCTGAATAAAAAGAAATACCCTGACCAATACTGATGATGTCACAGCTGAGGATGGGAAACCTCTCCAGCCTAATGGATGAGGCATTGCTCATTCCAGAATAGTGCCTGAAGTGATGTCAGATTTGCCAATTACCTGTATGTCCAGGAGCTGGCAACAGATTCACCTGAGCATAATGCCTGGAAGTAATCAAAAACTGTGTAGGCTCTTCTGGAGAGCTGTAAAGAGGTACTTTCCAAACTGCACCCCTTGCAAACTGCAGGAGATCATTGAGGTCAATGGGATCTGGTAATATCTCATTCCCCTTTGTGTGGCTGCAGATGACTGCAGGAGGTAGAAGGTACCAGAGAATCGGGACCGGGTGCCTGAGGTGTGTTTGGGTACCAGGACCACTGCTGCTCACTTGTTGCAAATAGGACAGGGAGCGCTCAGTGGTACCATAATGTCAAATCCTAGCCCTCTCATTGATTGCCTTCACTTATACTAGATTCTTCATAAAAGCAGGTGGGTCCAAAAGCAAAAACATTCATCTCTGACTGGTCAGTCTACCATATGTGAGAAACAGTGGTTGGGGACTTGGTATCAGTGTGTCAGCTAAAGAGAACTGTTAGGATCATGGAGCTATGCAATTTACAGTACTTGAGGATCTCTCTGGAGCTTTTTTCTTCCCATGTGAAGATTTTCTGTAATGATGCATGCCCTGGCACACTGTGCTGCAGTGAAAGGTAAAACCTGTGGGGATCACAGAATCACAGAATTGTAGGGGTTGGAAGGCACCTCAAGAGATCATCGAGTCCAACCCCCAATATACTGAAAAAGCCTAGTGAATGTGGATTACTGCTAGAAGACAGAAAGGGGTCCACTGCCAGTGATGGACAGAGGTTACAATGGGTACAGAATCACAGAATGGTTCAGGTTGGAAGGGACCTCTGGAGGTCATCTGGTCCAACCCCCCTGCTCAAGCATGGCCATTTAGAGCCAGTTCTCCAGGACCTCCCTGGGCAGCCTGTGCCAGTGCTTGGTCACCCTCACAGTGAAAAAGTGTTTCCTGATGTTCAGAGGGAGCCTCCTGTGTTTCAGTTTGTGCCCATTGTCTCTGGTCCTCGGTACCTGGATCCATTGTCTTTACTCCCCCCATTAGGTACTTACACACACAAATAAGAATTTCCCGTGAGTTTTCTCTTCCTGAGGCTAAACAGTGCCAGCTGTCTCAGCCTTTCTTAATAGGAGGGATGCTTCAGTCCTTTAATCATCTTTGTGGACCTTCACTGGGCTCTCTGTCCAGTATGTCCATGTTTTGAGCAGAGAGGAAAGATCATCTCTCTTGACCAGCTGGCAACACTGCTCCTAATGCAGCCCAGGATATGGTTAGCTTTCTTCACTGCAAGGGCACGTTGCTGGCTCGTGTTCAACTTACTGTCCACCAGGACCCCCACTGCCTTTTCTGCAAAGCTGCTTTCCAGCTGGGTAGCCCCCAGCATACATTGTTGCCTGAGTTGTTCCTCCACAGGTGCAGGACTCTGTACTTCTTGTTGAAGTTCATGAGGTTCCCATCAGTTCATTCCCCCAGCCTATCAAAGTCCCTCTGGATGGCAGCATGACCCTCCGGCATATCGGCCACTCCTCCCAGCTTTGTGGCACGATCAGTCTTGTTGGGAGTAAGTACACCTCCCCATCATCCAGATCATTAATGCAGACGTTGAACAGGACTGGTCTCAGTATTGACCCCCCAGGGTACACTACTTGTTCTTGGCCTCCAACTGCACTTTGAGCCACTGATCACCACCTACTGGGCCCAGCCACTCAGACAGTTCCCAATTCTCTTCA
Source organism: Hypotaenidia okinawae (assembly GCA_027925045.1). NCBI lineage: Eukaryota > Metazoa > Chordata > Aves > Gruiformes > Rallidae > Hypotaenidia > Hypotaenidia okinawae. The sequence continues at coordinate 142,839,427 of BSDF01000001.1, forward strand.
CTGCCTGCTTATCCACTCCATACTTCAAAAACTTTTCTGTAAGGATCTTATGGGAGACAGTCTTGAAAGCCTTACTGAAGTCTAGGTAGACAATAACCACTGCTCTCTTCTCATCTACCAGTACTTGCCTTAAGAAACCTTCAGTCAAGACATCTTGAAAGTTAGATGCTCCACTATTTCATAGATTGAAGTTTTATGAAGAAAGCTTATATAGCCAGATCCCTTTGCAAACAAGAGATATCTGCATTTAAAGCTGAGAATATGCAGATGGGCTCATAAAGCCCAGATAGAAGGTAGTTTTTTCTGTACGACAGAAGAAGCTGTTATCACATTCTTGTTTCTCTCTAGATAAAGTGATTGTACACCAGTGTAGCTGACAAAACCAAGCAGCCACACAAGATGCACAAGTTGTTACTTTTCTGCACACAGGCACAGAATGACAGCACGCTCCCAGAAGGATCTGTCATGGGTGGAAACTTAAGCCAGTGCGTTTGCAATGAGAAGAAAAATAGAGACAGTTCTAGAAGAGCAAAATATTTTTAATTGGAAAGGGTACAGTAAGGAAGAAAGCATCTACATTTTTTAGCAAAAAGAAAAGCAGCATATGGTAAAACTGTCTAAGAAAGTTTGATGGCTTTGATGGGTGGGAAAAGTGAAGAATGCAGAACCAGAATACAAATGGCTGTGACAGGCTCTGCAAACTGAAACGCTTGCTAGCATTGGTGAAGGTCAAGGTGAGTTCCCACAGAGGATGAAATGAATAGTTCCTCAGCCTAATTCACACACAGATAAGAAGACCTGGGGCCCTGGGCAACCCCACTCTCCTTTTGGAATTATATTGCTGAAGGAAAATGCATTATATGCAAAGAAAAATTCTGAGTCAAGTGTCATTATGTCAGCAAAGAGGTTTTCCAGGGCCCCGGTTCCACTAAGGCGCAGTGAGTCTGTCGAAGTGTAACTGGTTGGTATCACTAGAGGTATCTCAGTATTCTGACAGTTTGCTGTTGACAGTGAGGGAGTTGCCTGGCAGACACAATTCTGTGTTCTGTGACTGAGCCTTACATGAAACCAAACAGCACAAGGTATTACAGTACTACCACCACTGCCCTGATGGGAGGGATCCCATAAACCCGAGCTGAACCTCACAGGCTGTTACCCTCTGTCTATATTATTTAATTTCTACTAAACTATGTAGATATCACACGTGTCTCTCTTGTTCTTTATGGCTTTGTTCTTTAAAAAAAGTGGTTTTGGAAGTCTCCTAACCAGCTCTTGTTTTCATTTTCCTCTATGTGCTGGCTGTGTTCTTTAACGTCTCCAGCAAGCCCAGTATCTGCTTGCTCTCTTTACTCGTATGTCTGTGGGGTTTTTGTGTTGATTCATCCAGAAAACTTTACAAGTCTGTAAGGTTTCAGCAATATGCCTGTCTGAAGGGTGACTGCTGGCCCAGCTTGTCCTCCAAGGTTTGTAAGAAAAGATTTATACACATTCAGAATTTTACCTAATATTCTACTCCGTAGTCAGAATAATTCTTTACTTCATCAGACCTTTGCTGAAGCTGATGATAGTGGTGTAATTAGAAGACTGGCAGTATGCATTCAGCTTTAATAGACAAGTCACAGTCTGGAGTGGAAATTTAACTGCATATCAAATCCTGATTTTTAAGCAAGAGTTTAATATAAGGGCAAATTCCTCAGATTACCTCTGGTGTCCTACTGTCTTCTTTCCAGTTAGCCAGGTTGGTTCCCTTACAATTTCTTTATCTGCACTCCTCTGTCGTCTTTTTCCTTTAGGACAACATCAAATCTTTGTCGGTCTCACACAAAAATCTGTTGGATCTGCAATTAATGAGTCTCTTAACTGAGGCCCTGAAACATCTATTTGAACACACATCCAACTAACAGAAAGCATGAACCATTATAAATTGCAGGCTTAAACTTAGCTTCAGAAATTTTTGAAATCTGCCCTACATTATATTCGGTTGTGCAACTCCACCAGATGAGGAATCAAGAGTGAGAAGCTGACACACTTCAAGACCTACTGTAGTAAAAGTTATCAGATGACCTCCTTCCTGTTAAGGATAAAGATCAGGTACATCATCTTCCTGTTGCTCTTCAGAGTTATTTTTGTGTAACTTTTTGTGTAAAACATGAGCTTACAGCCTCCTCTGGTATTCAGTTGCCTGGATTGATTTTTGCATGAGGACAAAGGTAGGTCTTACTCTTTACTTACAGCGCTCGTACATCCTAAAGTGAATGTTAAAGGGAAGTAGAGCCACAACACATTTATAATAAATAACAGCATTCTGAACACTCTCCAGCTCACTGTTAAATTACTATTTCTATAGGCACACAGAACATTTAAAAAAACTTAAAATCTGAAGTACTTCTTTAAACACAGTATTGTAAATATACTCTCCATTGGTCCTGTGGAATTCAGGCGTTGCTGGTAACAGAGGTGACTGATGAAAGCAATGGGAGACCCAATTAGTCTCATGCCTGAAGTGTGAACTTCATGGAGCTGCCTTTTCTAAGGGTCCGCTGCAGCCTGACATGCTTCATCTCATGCATTCCTTCTCCGGCCTTCAAATCCTGCTTGACACATTGGTGCATCAATTGAGGGTGAGAAGTAGGGGAGAAATGGCCTGCTCAGAGAAATTTCTCTGGAGGACACACAGTCTGGCAAAAGACTCACATTGTAATTCCTCCTCCAGTATGTGACCGGGCAGAGGTGTTTATATGATGTTACAGAGAGGGACGCATCTCCCAAATATGACGTAATTCTGTGAGCAAGGGAGATCCTAGCTCTGATACATCTTGTTCACATCTTGTGATCTGGAAGGACAGCTGTGTGGGAAGTGACAGTTGCCATATGAAAATCAAGGAACAGAAAGTAAACTATTAAGCTTCCTGCCATGAAATCTTATTTAAAAAAAGATAGTTTAAATCTGCTTTTATAGAGGGTCTTTGTGCCTTCTCCCTGCCCGTAGCTCCCTCCCCCAGCTGAAATCAAATACTAAGTTTTGCTACTGTAAATTGGAAAAACAAAAAATAGAAATGAGGCTTATGATGAAGGAAAGAAATTTAGTAGTGCTAAAACCTCTTGTGACTGAGGCAGCACAGATGTTATACATTTGTCCCGGCCCTTATATCCTGTTTTGAAAACCAGCCACAGACTTTTGAGTTGCCAGTCACGGAGGGGCTTCAAGGTATGTGTTTCTTCTCTCACTTCTTGATGCCTCCAAGGGAGTGGATCTGTAAATTGGCCCAGTTTACAACTCCTGGCAAAACAGAAACAAGACTATTTTTAACCTGGATCAATCCCCTGATATGGTTCACTGTCTTGCTCCACAAACAGCACAGCTAAGGGCATGGTGCGAGGGGAAATGGACTTGTACAGGGCAACTGGGAGCAGGAAACCTTTCAGACAGCGCTATCATTGCAGCCCATGCTTCATGGTACTCAGCTTGTCAGGGCAGCTGTTAAGATCTGAAATCCTCCTCACTGTCAAAATCCTCTTTTATTTTTGTTTTGATGGGGTGCTGAAGAAATAGGTGGCTGCCATGCTCCTCACGCTACAAAGGGCAGAGGTGACACTCTCATGCAAAGCCTGGAACTTTCCCTCTGACAGTGATTGATGTAATATACTTAAATACATAGGACTTAAGTAGTAACCACATTTACCTTGTATAAAGAACACTTGAAACCTTAATAACTAATAATTTTGTTTAAATGCCATTCATGGTAATCCAACTATTAATTACTAGTGTACATACCATTGCAGTGTCTGTGTAGACCTTTAGTTAACAACTAGGACAATAAATTATGGCTCAAAACATTGTTTATGTCAACTAAAGGGTAAAAAGACTGCTGCTAATCTGAAGCAAGAAACACATACAATGTCATTGGAGATGTAGGAACTCTAGTAAAGTCATATAGACTTTTCCTTTGGAAGTTAAGCACGTTAGCTTTATCAGAAAGACTCTGGAGCACAGCCCTTCTGAGCTCATGGTCATGCTGGGCATCATGCCTGCAGGTTCACTGCGGCCATCATTTCCGCAGGTAAGGTTTAGCCAACATGGGTAAAAATGTACTGGTGTTTTTTAAAACACTGTAACTTACAAGAATTTCAATGTAATTTTATTATTGTTAGAATTATGAAATTATATGACTGTGTTTTTACATAGTTCTTCACATTTTATTAGTATATTAAATATATTTTACCTTTAAAAGGACATTTCTGAGGCCTTCTTTCAACCACTCCTCCTGATCCATTTGCTGTTCCTTTTGTTATACCAATATAAATGTATTTGTTGATGAGATCAAGCAAGGCTGAGCCCAGCAACACAGGATGTAACTGCAGCAAAGTGGTGACTGTTACAAGGATCAGTCAACAACAACACTTCCCACTGATTTGGTTAGCTTCCTTCTGGAAGGAAATTCATGGTCAGGCTCTTGTGCTTGCTGCCCTATAAAACCCTAACACAGGCACGGAAGTGTTTTAAACTGCTCTGAGTTGTAAAGGCCAATGTTTGACATGGAGCTATTCAAAACTGGCTTCTTACTCCACTCTGGATGCGAACGCTTGAGTCCTGTGTACCAAACACCCACCAATGGTGGTTTTATCTAGCCGTGCAAAAACCGACGTTGAGACAGGGAGGAGGATATCCAGCTGCCTCAGGAGAGTCTGGTGGCAACCCAGCCTGTTGGTGAAGTGTGGTCTCAGCAAGACACTGAAACAGTCTCTTAATATGTCAGTAAACTGAAAAGGGTCACAAGGTGGCTGGTGCAATGCAGGGCACAGGGCCCTATGGAAAACCAGAGAGGGAGAGCATCCTACTCTCACAGAATTCCTATCCTCCTGCTGTGATGCACACCGCATTGCGTTTGAGTTTGCTGAAGTTATTAACCCTGCAACTGAGAACCAGCCCTAACTGTGCCCTGGATCACTACTGAAAGCCAATTACTCCTCCCGGATGGTTATTAGAGGTGTTTCTGACGACAAGTGACATTTTCGTGACAGGAAGATGATTCAGAGATGAGGCGAGAGGACCGGTACCACTCGGGCCCACGCAGGCCCCCGATCCAGCCCCTCAAACCCGCCCCCTCCTCCGCCACCGAGCCCGGCGACGACCAGCAGCCTTCCACCACAAACAGCCGCCTCACACAGCCCAGCGCATGCGCCCGCGCGCGCGCGCACGCACGCACGCACGCACGCACGCACGCACAACCCGTCCTACCCCTCTCCCCCCGACATCCTGGGGGGCTCTCGCGGGAAGTCATGGAGAAATCTCGCGAGAAGCGCGGGCAGCTCGCGCGGCAGCGGTCAGCGGGGAGGCTCTGTGGCGCCTCCCGGAGGAGCCGCGTCCTTTCCCGCTCCCCCCGGTCGCCGCTGCAGCCATGGCCGTGCCGCTGGCCTCGCCCGGCCGACGCAGCCGGTTCGAGCAGGAGCAGGACCGGGCCGTCCGCGCGCTGGTGCGCAGCGTGACCGGCCTGCCCGAGGAGGAGCTGGGCGGCGGCCCGTTCCAGACGGCGCTGAATTTCGCTTGGTCCAACTTCAGGTCAGCTCCCGCCACTGCCCCGCCCGGGGCAGAGCCTCAGCAGTGGCTCCGCGGTGCCCGTCAGCATCGGGGGGCTGGGGGCGAGCGAGCCGGCCCCTTCGGCCCGCTCCCGCTGGAGTGTACCAGCGCCGCCGAGGGAAGGAGCGCTGAGGGACTGCAGTGTGGTGTGGGCCGCCCGGCTGCGGCCCCTCTTCTGGAAACAGGGAGGGTGCCTTGTGGAGGCTGCGGTGTCTGGGGTAGCGCTGGGCGCCGTTTGGGAGTCCCTGTCAGGCGGGCAGTGGTTATTGCTCCGTCGCTTTAAAATCTGTCTTTTTAGGGCTTTTCTCCTAACCTGTAAAAAGATCCCTTTCAGCGACTTCATGTAACCATCCAATGTCTTGTTTGTTGGAGGGAAGTAAAGCAATAATAATTACATGTAAAGAGCAAGTCAACAAACCTCCACCAAATTAAGATGAAGCATCTGGCTGAGAATATTGTGCTGCTAGTATGATAGGTTATGAATCTGCATAAGATAATCTGTTTGATGCTACTTGAGCCTGTCATAAACATGTTCGTTGTGAACTTGTATGTTACCTATATCCCTTTAATTCTATTACAGTGTATTCTACAATGTTGTAACTCATTTTACATACTTCTCTTTTTCAGTTATCAGCTGCAGTTTCACTGTCTGCTGCCCATCTTTACATGATCTGTTTCCAATTTCCCGTACTATCACTAACTGCTGCCTCTTTGGAGTCATAGGGACTTGCTTAATTTCATGCAGCAAGTACCAGATCCATTTAAAATCAGTGCTTTTTAAGTCCATTTTTGGGGTGAGCACTGGCATAACTGTAGTGCATCAAGTCAGGCTCTGAATCCTAGCTATTACTAGGCTAAAGTAAGGTGTTTTTTTTTTTTAATAGTTGGATAGACATTGGTTAGCAGCAAAGGTGAGTCTGTGGTGTGGGAGAGTCTGGTGTGACTTGTAGGGAGCGTTTTGACAAGTTCAGCTGTGTTGATTTTTGAGGAGTCTAGTTGCATTCATTGGAAGTGTAGGAATATGGTATTTGTAACTGCTGTCTCCCTGTGTTCTTTACCAGAAATATTTTGTGTAGTGCATCATAGGATTCTGTTTATTGGTTTTGTAGCTGCATCAAAATAGTTGCTTGTAACAGCCACTGTTCTGAGTCTGCAGGTTGGTAATGGTAGCAGGGTTTCTTGACCAGGTAAGTGTCACAAGATGGAATATGTGGCACATCTCTCCTCCTGGTTCAGTGACCCAGTTGCTTGTGTGCTGTGTGTTCTTGTGAACTGGGGAGTCCTTGGGTTGGGTTTTAGTTGGTTGTTTTTTGGTTTGTTTTTTTTTTAAAAAAAACAACATGGCAGGAAAATAAAGGGGATGATGCAGAGTAGATAACAAACTATTTTAACAGGGAGGGTTAAAAAGAGGGAAGTTTTTATGTGAGAATTGCTAAGAAATCTGCATGGAACTTCACCCTGAGAGAGGCTGGTATTTTATTTCCCAACTGTGAGACCTTAGGTTGTAGCAGCAACTCTGCATTTTCATGTTGGTGAAACCTGTGGTTTGTATTGTTACATTTGATGATGTTTCTATGCTGTAGTTGTTAGATTCATCTGTTCATTTCCCTGGAGCACTGTGATCCTCTTCTATTAATGATGTTCTCAACTTGTTTAAAAAAATGGATTTCTTTGTGTGTGTGTGTGTTAGGGTCATTAATTAAAGCTTTAAATAAAGCTAAAGAAATTTAAATAAAGACTAAAGTTTTAAATAAAGACTAAAGAAATTTAACTAATATTTTTCCTTCAGCTTAATTTTTCTTTTCAGGGCTGATTCTTGTGGGTGGGGTTTTTTTAATGGGTTTTTTTTTGTTGTTGTTGTCTTTCCAGTCTGTTTTTCTAAATCTTCCAGCTCTTGTAGTCAGCCCCATTTTCCATTTGAACTCATGATTTTCTGTGTAAGCTAATGTGCTGTAATAGATAAGCTGTATTTTCTTAACTTAAATGTCAGCTACCTGGTTAAAGTTATGTTTTATCATGCCCAATGCACAGCTGAAATTAAGACTAATGGCTCTGTAGTTAAAATTTTTTTTTCTTTTCTTTAATATGGTCATGTCTTCATCCTCCAGCAATGCTTATTAAATATTGTTGCTACTTGCTTTAGTTTCATTTTCTAGTTCATTACTTTGACGTTGAGGTAATTTTACATTATCTTTGCAAATTCAATCTGTTCAGCTAAACTTTTGTTCCTGATTCAGATCCAGTGGTTTTCATTTCTGTCTGTGGTCATGAGAGTTTTACTCCTGTGTTCTGAGCAGTTGTTGTTAGAACCAGGTTGGCTTTGAGAGGACTACATGTAGATTATCTTGACCCTGTGCTCACTGCAGATACATCCCATTCCCTGTTTTGTTGGGGTTTTTTTCTGTATATATAACTGAAGATCCTTATTTGTATTGTAATTTCTCCTGCAAAGTTAATCTCTACCTTCTACAAGTTCTTATTTTGTCCCTGTGCATGCTACCTTTGGTGGTATATCTATTTTATTTTGATTAGGTGCTCTCTTCTTCTAGGCACACTCATAGAACCATAGAATGTGTTGGGTCAGAAGGGACCTTTAAAGGTCATCTAGTCTAACCCCTCTGCAGTAAGCAGGGACATCTTCACTAGATCAGGTTGCTCAGAACCCCATCAAGCCTGACCTTGAATATCTCCAGGGATGGAGCCTCCACTACCTCTCTGGGCAACCTGTTCCAGTGATCTACCACCCTCATACTGAAGTACTTTTTCCTAATATTGAACCTAAGTCTCCCCTTTTCTAGTTTAAAACCATTACCCCTTGTCCTATTGCTACATGCCCTTGTGAACAGTTCTTCCCCAGATTGCCTGTGGGCACCTTTCAGGTACTGGAAGGCTGCTATAAGGTCTCCCTGGAGCATTCTCTTCTCCAAGCTGAACCAGCCCAACTCTCTCAGCCTGTCTTCATAGGAGAGGTGCTCCAGACCTTTGATCATTTTTGTGTCCCTCCTCTGGACATGCTCAACCAGGTCCGTGTCCTTCCTATGTTGAGGGCTCCATAGCTGGACACAGTACTCCAGGTGAGGTCTCACCAGAGCAGAGCAGAGGGGCAGAATCACCTCTCTCCATCTGCTGACCACACTTCTTGTGATGCAGTGCAGGATGCAGCTGGCCTTCTGGGCTGCAGATGCACATGGGTGGCTCATGTCCAGCTTACTTTGTCCATGAGTACTCCCAAGTCCTTTTCCTCAGGGCTGCTTCCTAGCACATCCTCTCTTAACCTGTATGGATATTTGTTGAACCTCATGAGGTTCACCTGGGCCTACTTCTCCAGCCTGTCCGAATCCATCTGGATAGCATCTCATCCCTCTGACACATTACCTTCACCACTCCTTTACTATTAATAAAGGAGCTTCATTTGGGTTTACAGGTATTTCCTCCAATTTAACTGACAGTGTGCTTTAATTGCTCAGTTGACTGATATGGTAGTAGTTTTCCATTCAGTTTAAAGTGCTAGTTAAATGTATTCCATCTTTAAGGTCAGTTGTAGTTAATCCTTCTTGAGCTAAGAGACACTGAGGTTAAATGTTGTTGATGTTTAATGCTGTTGCTGAATTAAGCATGTGTTATTAAACTAGTAATGTTGTTTTCATGTATGTAAATCAGCTTTATTTTCTTCACATCGTCTTCCTTTTAAAATGTATTCTAATATACATTTCTCTCACAGATTTCACCGTTTCCTTGATGTGAACAGTCACAAAGTTGAGAGGACGATAGAAGGGTAAGTTTTATGCTTATGGATTTATAATTGATTAGTGAACTTTTCTGAAGCATTTTTGATACTATTTTTATTATCAGAATACATGAAAAATTGATAGTTCATTCTGACCTTGGAAAAGCTGCAAGCTGGAAGAGACTAACAGAAAAATTTCTGAACTCACCACTCCCAAGTATTGAAGAAACAAAGGTATGTACATTGCAATTTTACTCTTGTTTGCATACTGCTGATGGGGACATCAGTTTTAATGTGTTTGAAATTGAAGATGACTTGGTAGTGGGGTTTTCAGTTCCTATTCAGGTCATGGATTTTCAGGGTTGTATTCTTTACTTTTCCCATTTATTTTTGAAGCAGAGTTTCTGCACCACACAGTTTCATGACTTAAAAGACATCTTCTCATTGTGGAGCAGATGTTTTATGGTCAACATTGCACAAATGTTGTAGCTAGAATCTAGATCTTTCGAGGTGCCTCTCTGTTCTAAAACAACAGCTAACTGAGCAGTTAGGAAAACTCTGCCCTTTTTTTGGTTTTTGTTTTAAGTAATGCATCTGGACATCTTGATTTTTGCTATTTCCAATACAGTGCTTCTGCCCTGTAGCTTCCTTTCTGAGACTATGTATATGTTTCACCATTGATACACTTTGTATCAAATCACTTTAGGATATGGACTGGATAGATAGAGCAGATCTTGTCTCACTTAAGACCCTTTCAGTGTGGTAGTTTAATAACAAATGTCATCTATGGAAAACTGCAAGTTCCTGCTATTGGAAAACTTAAGATTCTGATTCAAGAGGTGGTGTTCCATATAATGATATTCTTTAATAGGGCAGTGTGTTCTGAGTTGTAATCCCATTTTACTTCTCCTTGAACTAACATTTGCCTTCCTTTGCACTGTTTTACGTTTCCTCTAATTTGTGGGTAAAACCCTGGAACACTCAATAGCCTACACCTCTCTTGACTTGTTATACCTTACTCTGCAGATTTTTGAAGAAGTGCCTTTAGTTCTTCTGCTTGGTTTGAGTGTTAAATAAAAAAAAACAAAAAGCACAAACAATTTTTTTTTTTCTTTTCAAATTGCAACTGGGATATAGCTGGAGATAGATAATATCTCATGTTTAGAAAGTTAAATTGCATTTAGTCTTTAGCAGTGGCACCTAACTGGGAACCTTGAGTGTTTGTTTATGACAGTTTTATGACTGGCAAATGAAACACCAGCTCACACGTGTGATTCTGTGAACGACCTACCGGTGTTCTCTGACAAATTCTTGTAGGGTCAGTAGTGTTCAGTAGGAACATATTATACTTCATGTATGGTAGTTGTATGTGATGCTGCTTTATGAGAAATTTGAGACTGGTTTTGATTTAATACAAGTGAGTCTCATTCCCAGAGGTCTTTACAAGTGTGTGTATGTGTCAAAATATATAGGATGTAGGTAGCAGAATCTCCATGTGTCTAGATATGAAATGGTCTGCTGAAGAACTCTGGATAATTAGAGTTGGGCCAAAGAAAAATTGTTCTTTAGTAAGAAATGGTTGTGCTGTAAGCAGATATTAGGGAATAGATTTAACACAGCTCTCTGCAGCATACCAGTGTTGGCACAGTCTCATCTAACCTGATCGAAGGCCTCTGTTTCACAGCTCTGTTAGTGCAATATTGTAGTTAAAAATACATCCTTAATGCTTTGTGTAGCTCTTCAGATGAGGGGAGATAATGTGAACATGGTACAAAGATGTTGCAGTTTTAGCGAAGTGTTTTAGGTAACTTCATTTTTCCTCTGAAGTGACCAGCCATAAAAATATCAGAACTGAAGACTGGTTTCCTGCAGACCCCTTACCTGTGTGTCCTTCCACCTCATCCATGTTAATTAACTGTCGGTTATCCCTTGTCCTCTGGTGACTTCTTTCACAGTACTTAAGGGTTCCTCTTAGCTCTTTTCCATATTCTCTTACTATCAGCTCAGTAAGAGGCAGTTCATGCTGTGGCTACTTTGGAATCATCAATTGGCTAATTTATAGGCAGAAGAGAACTGGGTAACATTCGGGATCATGCTGCGGATGTTATTTTGTAATCCAGGACTGGGGAGTGGGAACTAATGGAGAGCATTCCTGCAGGTGATAGGCTGAGTTTGTTCCCAACCAAAATCTGTTAGACCACGTACTGATTTGCTTTTCTTAATGTGTTTTAAAGACAGATACGCACTATTCCATACTGTCTCTTCTGTTGTGTTTGTCTGATTCTCCATCCAACACCACCTATGTGGAAAAACCAAGAGTCAAAGAAGTGGGTAAGTTTGCAAGATATTTTTATTGCTAACGAAAGACACAATCAGTTAAAGCAATCCATTAAGAGAGACACTTTTTCTCTCCATTTTATTATCTCCTTCGCGTCAAGGTGCTTTGTTTGATTGTCTTTTTATGATTTATACATTTAAAATAGCCTGCAAATCTTTCCTACCCCCATTTATGTTGCGTCACGGGATTAAGTTTTCCAGCCACCAAAGTACCTCAAGAGCTCTTTTTGTTCCACTATCACTTACTGGTGTTCTCCACCAGATCAGCAGTGCTTACCTGCTCAAAGACAGACAATGGGTTTCTATCTCAGTCTCTGTCTTGCACTTCAATGGGAGGTCTGTTGAAACAGCTGTGGTGATGTAAATTCCTATGTTCCCTATGTAGTCAAGGAAAGGGAGATACCTGTAAAGGTTTCCGGTGGGAGATCCCAGCTGCCTGCTTTCTAAAGTGGGACTGTTTCACTCAGTGCCTGAAAATGGAGCTGTGCTTAAGTTTGAGTGGATACCATCCCCCATTTGTTTACAGTGTTGTATCATAGACTGAAAGAAGACTATTTCAGACTAACCTAAAGAAAATCTTGCATCTTAAGATTCCTTTTTGAATGATCTCTGCACATTCCCTCGGCGGTGTTTTGAATGCACTTTCAGCCCATTCCAGGAATGTGAATATGAAGAGGTTATCTCAAACAGCACTAATTACAGTTGAGTAAGCTTCATGTTTAAGATATAATATATTCTAAGTGTGATTTGTTAATTTTTAAAGTATTGTACATCACATCGTGGATATGTGGTGTCTTTTTTGGGAGAGTAAGACAGTTCTTGCTTTATGTTGCTTGCAGTCTGGAATCCTTGTGCTGTAATCTGTAAATTATGCATTTAGAATGTTTCCACCAAGTGAGATGGGGCTCGTTGCAATAAGTGATGTGCTGCATTCTTGCATGTCTTTCCAGGGTGGTGTAACAATACAGATCAGTGTGCTGATGGCACGTTACATGGTATATTTTGAATGTATAAGCAGCAATAATGAGAAATAATAAATAAGGAATTTACATGGTTGATACCTCAAAATTTACATGTCATGTTGAAAGTGTATAACCTGGTTAAAGAACAGTGGTATAACCTTAAGTGGAAGGGAATGCCTTTTGGTTTAGATTTAAAGTAACAAGGCAATTTTAGCTTTGGAAATTTTCTTTAAAGAAGAAAGTCAGAGTCATGTGATACTTACTGTTTTTGTATATTTATACTTCTCTTAGAAAAGGAAGAAGAATTTGATTGGGGAAAGTACTTGATGGAAGGAGAAGAAATTTACTTTGGCCCCGGAGTAGATACACCAGTAAGTAATTTGTTAAGGTAAAATAGAAACAAAACAAACTGTATGAGCTGTTTTGAAGTATGTTGCTTCTTACTCATTACCTTGAAATACACCTCCCCCCACCCCAAGCAACGTAACAGTAATGCAAATGCTTTTAGCTTTCACTATGTTTTGACTAAACTGCTTCCTTCTGCTGACCCTCCCTACTCCAATCTACTCTTATTTGTGCAGTTATTAATGTTAGGTGTGACTTAACTGCCTACCAGAGACTGGTTTATGTTAGTCTTAAGTGTCCTGAGTTTACTTTATGGTGGAAGAAAGAAGAGAACAGTTTATACTTTGCTTCAATAGGAAGTGAAAAAGGATTTGTCTGCTCTGTTGTACTGAAGTGTCCTGGGTTTTGTTGCACTTAATAGGATTGGTCTGGAGAAAGTGAAGAAGAGGAAGATACTCAGCCTTTGAGCAGGGAGGACTCGGGTATTCAAGTAGATAGGACACCTTTAGAAGACCAAGATACAAATAAGAAAACAGTGCCTAATGTTTCCTGGAAAGGTAAGAATAAATTATAATTCTTCTGATGTAGTCATACATACTCAAATTTATCAAGCTAATGAGGCTTTATTTATTATTCTTTAGTGAGGTATAATCTTTTAGACCTTTAATTATAGTTTTAAGTTTATTGTTCACTACTGCTTGTTCTATTTTTAACAGTAAAGCAGCAATGTGGAAGGCTTGATCTGATTTCCATCCTTGCTAATGGAGAAGAATTATATTTATTTTGGTAGAAATATACATAGATATTCCAATATAGAAATGAAAACTTATACTGTAAATGTAGCATGTGGTTGTATGCATATAATGTAGACTTTTGTTACTAAGTATTAGAATGCTGAAACAAAAATTGGTTGAAAACAGAAAATGTTGACTCAGTTCAGGGTATGAAGCATTTCTGGAAAAAAAAAATAATTTAATGTAATTAAAACACTGGTGGCTTACTCCTGTATAGCCTCAGGGAGTATTAAGTGTATCTGTGTATTTTTCATAGGATGTTGTAGGATACAGTGTATCTTCCATAAGAAGACTGTGTAATATTCATACCTTGTATAAGCAATAGCTATCTAACTGGGATTATGTAAAAACACATTTGTAAAGAAAAAAACCCCAAACAAACCACAGCCCCCCCATTTTTAGGTAATGTACTGAATGGATAATAAAAAGGAACACTGTGAAAGGCTGGGGATATTTGTAAGGGTTTTTTTTTAAGTCAGCCTGGTTTTGTGAACTCTCATTTGAGAGTTGCCTGAGATGTTTTCTGAGGAGGAATTAGAAACTACATAAATCTCCAACTTTTATTTTTTAGATTTTGTGCAAATTTTAGGACATGAAGCATTTATATGTACATTAATTTGTGCGTGATGTTATCATATATATGAGTGCAGTAAAGTGTAAATAGTTGTAAATTGTAGCTTATTTGAAAAGGTCTGGGATTATGTGGCTATGCAGCTAAGCTTAAAAATAACTTTTCCTGTGTTTTGTAAGCATTTCCTCAATAAATAAAATTACTTGTCAGACTGTCACGTGTTTCCACAGTCGGTGAACCTGATGCCCGCAGCTGGCTGGAGCAGCATGTCGTTCCTCAGTACTGGACAGGAAGAGCTCCTCGCTTTTCCCATAGTTTGCACTTGCATTCCAACCTAGCTGCAGTCTGGTAAGAAAACAGTGTCACTTACATATTCCTTACTGGCATGTACTGCTAAATAATTACTTTATTAAGCATAAAAGTAGCAGATTTATTACTGATTTAATTAACAGAATTAAAAAGGTATAAATTAATAAGATGAAATAACGAGCTGGTTTTTTTCTTAGTAGTTTTATTTTAGTTTATTATGTTTGTCATATCAGAGAGAGGGTTTTCCTTTTTCAGCAAAGAAGATCTGATTTTTTTTTTTTAATATTGTTTGGGTTGACAGTTATGAAAGTCTCCAAGGAATGAATATAGATGTGTTTGAAGTGGTCCTGGAAATGAGGAGTTCCCTAAAGCTTAACTTCTTGCATAGTCTCTTTGTTACAAAATCTGTGTTTAAGACTAACTTTGTAATCATTGTGATCCACTGTGGTTTTGGAAAAAAAAAAAGAGAAGGAAGTTCAATTTTAAAAAAAAAAAAAAAAGCAACCCCAATCCATTTCATACGTAAACTTCTGGGCTAAAGCATGGATTTCTTAGAATGGTGAGGGAAATTGATGTCTTACTTTCTGTTAAAAATACTAAGCTAGAAAGTAACTTCAATTTTCATTGCATCGAATATTAAATAATAGAATAATCAAGGGACACGAATTGCAAAAACCCAACAGAACAACACAATCCAAACCAACCCACATTCAGTACTTTGGGTACTTGCTACTTAATTGCTTGGCTGGCTGTTTATGACTTGATGATATTTGAAGGCTTTCAAATTAGTATTAGTACTATTTCAAATTAGTATTTTGCTTAGCAATGTGAAAACAAAATTTGCTTTTGTTTATATAACTAGAATGCCCCCATGAGCATTGAAGCTACTCAGAGAGAGAGATTTAGACCAAAACTGAGCTGTAAGATAATTGCTTCATTCTTACTTTTGGGTGACTGAGCTGTTACTCCAGGCATTTAATTGTTTAAATTTCCTTTTTGTAAGGGATCACCACTTGTACACCAGTGATCCTTTATATGTGCCAGAAGAGAGGACACTAGTCACCGAAACTCAGGTTATACGGGAAACTCTTTGGTAAGAGCAACATCTAGTAGCTTGTGTCTTAACATTTTAGATTTTCTCTCCAGGAATTGTGTCCTGAAGCAAGAATTACTACTGAGCATTTAGCTAGCTCCATTGCTGTCAGTAAAGATGTGTTTCGTGTGTGTTAACCATTCAGATTTACAAAAAATAAAGTAGCTTACTACTTCTTTTATGCACTGATTCTTCAAGCATAACTGTATGAAACACCAGCTTGTTTGTATCTTGCCCCCCATGTTTTTTTAATATGGTTTGATTCCATCATATAGCTGGAAATTATCTCAGCTAGAACGGAACTTTAGGAGATGTTTACTTGGTGCAAGTGTGTTATTGTTCTGGCATTGTACTTGATCTGCGGTCTCCTTTCATTTGAAGAAAAGAAACTTTTAGGCAAGGGAGAGCTAATTCTTTCATTAATTATATAATTATGAGCCCAATGAGGGGGAAAAATTACTACTCTCTTTGTCTCTTTTCAAGGCTACTTTCAGGAGTGAAAAAGCTTTTTATATTTCAGCTGAATGATGGAAAAGTGGCTGTGCGGAATGATATTATTGTGACTCATTTAACCCATGTAAGTCGTTTCTGAATTTGCCGATTTTCTTGATGTAGTCGACACATCTGACTTAATAAAACTGAGTGGGGTGTTCCTGTGTGGGAGCCTGTGGTGAAGTGAGAGAGATGGCAGAATTTTATTATGTTTCATAGCAGTATGTCGTAATTTAATTTTAACCTTTATAAAATACACAGTTTTTATTAGGTGATTCTGAAAAGTTGTTTGTTTTTCTTGTGTGGTTGTGTTTTTCCTTAGAATTGCCTGAGATCTGTATTGGAGCAGATAGCAGCATATGGTCAAGTTGTGTTTAGACTGCAAAAGTTTATTGATGAAGTAATGGGACACAGCCCAGAAAATGGAATGCTTGGAACAGTTTCCACTCCAAAGAAAACTACCGAAGCTCCGTTCAGAACCTATCAAGCTTTTATGTGGGCCTTGTACAAGTATTTCATTAGCTTTAAAGAAGAACTTACTGAAATTGAAAAATGCATCATCAACAAAGGTACAGTGCAAGGGAACTTTTACATGCAGGGAAATTTTTATAAGAAGGAAACATGTGAAACACCATGGAGATAGATTTTGAAACTGAAAGATGCCATGCTGCATTTTAAAATTTCTGTAATAACATTGACAAAATGTGGTTTTCTGTTGGATGTTATGTTCATACTTTTGTCTGTTTGTTTTTTCCCCAGATAAAACAGTCACACTCTCAATAGTAATAGATAAGTTGTCTCCCCGACTGGCACAGCTGAAAGTACTTCACAAAGTTTTCAGCACAGGAGTAGCAGAAGTGCCACCTGACACTAGAAACGTTGTACGAGCATCTCATCTCCTTAATACTCTGTACAAGGCTATTCTGGAGTATGACAGTGTCGGAGAAGCATCCGAGCAAACGGTAGGGCAAGTCAGTCCTTACTTGCTAGAATGGCATGCCAGAATATTTAGTAACTTAAATTTATTTGTGTTGATGGAGTATAGTAACTGTCAGCTGTGGAGGATTGAGGACAGATTTGATAGCCATAATGCATTGTTGTCTGAAAACAGGTCATAGATGTCATTTTATTTTGCTTAACAGATCAGATAGGGGGAAAAACCCCACAACTGCTGTTTGAGTCTTACTGCAGTGGCATAAAGTTGCATGGGGAACCATGCACAATGAGTGCTTCTATTAAAACTACTAAAGCTGTAGATTTTTTTGTTGAACGTGTCATCTTTAAAACTCCCTAAGTGGGGTTGTGTATATCTTTAAACTATAATTATGTAATTAAGAGGTTGGGCTTTGCCTCTAATGTTTACTCTTTACTTTTGCTTCTAATATTTACTAAACCCCCCCAGAAAAACAGCTGAATGTGTTTATTTTTAAAATTTCTTTAAATTTAGGTATCCCTTCTGTTCTCTCTCTGGGTTGAAACTGTGAGGCCATATTTACAGACAGTGGATGAGTGGATAGTCCATGGTAACTTGTTTGATCCTGCAAAGGAATTTATCATTCAGAGGTAGGGATGCTGATACTGGACACGCATAATGCCATGCAAGTATGAATATAAAACCGGCTTGTAGAACCTAGGAAATAAAGGGATGACAATAAAAGGTTTTCACATTTGTTTTACTTAAGCATAATTCATTTCTTAATTATATTTTTATGACTTACCTGAAACTTCCCATTAGGATAACTGTATTAAATAGAGACCTACCAGATACTGTTCTAGATCAGATACCAATTGCTTTAATTTTCTCATCTATAATAAATGATAAGCAGTCTGACTCTGAGTGTGTCCACTTGTTATAAAAAGCAGTTAACCATTTGCAAAAACGACAAAGCTTGCTTTTTTATTCTTTTAAATTCTAAACAGCATTTGATTTGTAACAGTTGCAGAGTAGTATCAATGATTCTGACCTGTAGTACATGTTAACACAGTGTTTTGAATTACATGCATCTATCCTAAGGGTTACTTGAGCTGTTAATTTCTCTTCTGATTGCATGTTACATTTTGCTGGTTACTTTCTTTTTTTTAGAGCTTGAAGTGGAAGGTGAATATAGAACTTAGAGTTTTGGCTCACAATCACAGATCAGTTTCCGCCCTATCAGTCCAAATTCATTGTACCTCTGCCTGTGAAGGCGGGTAAAAGTGAACATGAAGAGAACAGCTTTAGTACTGTTGTAATAAACCTTTAGCTGAGATCTCTAATACCATTTATTTTGTCCAGTTTGATTTTTATTTTTTTTTGTTCTGTGGTCCTGTAGTTATTGTCAGTGCTACCAACACGGGTGATTTCAACTTAGATTTGAGCTTCATTTTAATTATCTAATAAAGTTTGTATTCCATCTGACTTAAAAGACCAAACTCTGTATCAGATGTAAACAACATAAAATAGCAAAAGGAACTGAGAATTGAGTTTTGTGTACTCTAGATTGCTTAGTTGTGGGTATTAAATAAATCTGCAAGTCAGTCACTAATCATTTTGATACCAAGAATGAATGGTGCTGTGAATAAACTTCCTGGACAGATTTCATAACAAATACTCTATTTGTCCTGTATAACCAAAGAAACTCCCCAAACAACTGTTTTTATCTCCTGTGAGCTGTTTCTTTATCCTGCTAAGCCTGTCATCCTTTATGAGGTGACTAGATAGTTTATGATACAGCTGAGCATATTTTATGTAGGTTTGAAAGTGCTTCTTGACTATTCTAAAAGAAAGGTAGAGCACAGAGCAAAGATGATAGGCATCTTCTGGTAAGGAAGCTTTGCCTTTTGAAAAGGGAGATAACAGCTTTTTATTTCTCCACAGAAACAAAAATGTTCCAGTTAACCACAGAGATTTTTGGTATGCTACCTACACCTTGTATAGTGTGTCAGAGAAGACGGAGAATGAAGAGAAGATGAGTGATAATGCCAGTGCTAGTTCTGGCAGTGATCAGGCCCCTTCAAGCAGGCAGCACACTATGGTCTCCTTTCTGAAGCCTGTGCTAAAGCAAATCATCATGGCTGGAAAATCCATGCAGCTGCTGAAGAATCTGCAGTGCAAAGATGGCTCCCCGCAGCAGGCTGCATCGAGAGGTGAGATGCCAGTTTGTGGACTGTTATGCCTTGGGTGTCTAACAGGATGGGTGTAGTGGGGTTTGTTTTTTGTAGTAGTTACCATGGTTTTAGAATAATACAACGTGCTCTGTAGAACGTTGGTATAATGGTTGGTAATTTCAGGTCTGATTGAAGATGCTTATTCTTCCAGTGCAAATAAATGAAAAAAGCAAAGTGAATAAAGATTGAGTGTTCCCTTTGCTTTTTATGCCTTTTTTTTTCTTAAACTGCTTTTCATGGGGTTACAAAACTTTTTTTTTTACTATGAGACAAATGACAACAGCTTGCATGTTCTAATAATGAAGCTGTTTTGTTTTCATAGGTAGTCATTTTCCATTGCAAAAAGCTTGAATATTTCCAAGAGAGAGTATGTGGATTTTTTTTAAAAACTTACTAATAGATGAAATATACTTGGATAAATATCCAAATTTTGGATATTTATGAATGATTGCAAAACATAGTACAACAGTAACCTATGTTGATTTCTTTCATTTTTTTAGGAAACAAAATAGATTTTTTTTTCTTTCTGTTTTGCTGTTTCTTGATGTTTAGAAGTAGTGATAGTTAAATTATTTGGGAGACTCTCGAAGCTCATTTCCCTTTTGATATGAGAATATAATCTCTTCTGGTGAAGACTGAAGGATCGTTTCAGGTGCTAAGAATTAACTGTTTGCACCTGAAAGAGGGAGCTCTCTAGCAGTCTCAGGAGGATTTCATATTTCAGACACCCATGCAGTGATCTATTTGAACATACGCCTGACCTTAAGCATTGGACTAGTTATTCTAGCCATACTTAGATTTAAATAGGTATTGGTGTTTTTTCCTGACTAGTGGCCTAAATTTAGTGTGTTAAAAGTTAGCAAGTGTCATGTTATGGAGGAGTTCTTTTAGTTCAGATGGTGTTTTCTTCTAGAACAAAACCTTACCGTGGGATGTGTTGCCCAATGTAGATGCTGAACGGAAGAGTTTGTATACGCTGTTCTTGGAGTCGGTGCAGTCTCGCCTGCGGCACGGGGAAGAGTCTGTTCCAGACACTATCACTGAACAGCAGGCCACAAAGCAGAGCCTGATAAAGATGCAATCTATAGCAGAAAGACACTTGGAACTGGATGATGTCCATGACCCGCTGCTGGCTATTAATTTTGCCAGGTAAATGAATGATCTTCCTGCTGCGTGGTTGAGAGCAACCTTCTGCCTGGCAACACTTG
This sequence comes from Hypotaenidia okinawae, assembly GCA_027925045.1. Classification (NCBI taxonomy): domain Eukaryota; kingdom Metazoa; phylum Chordata; class Aves; order Gruiformes; family Rallidae; genus Hypotaenidia; species Hypotaenidia okinawae. Next base: position 142,859,990 of record BSDF01000001.1, read on the forward strand.
ATAAATCAGATTTATTTTTTTTTATTGCTGCTGCTGCTGAAAACAAGCAAGTGCAAAGTAGAGAGGAACATCAACCATCAGTGTCAGAAGCTGAATAAACAGTACCCTTGTTCTTAATTAAAGAAAAACAAGAAAAATGGATGAAGAATTTGCCACTCACATTGGTTAGCATAGAAAATGGGAGCTGTCTTCATCAGAACAGGCTTTTAGCAAATGTGTTTGAATAGCAAATGCTGTTGTAGACATCAAAACTTCTAAATGTGTTTGCTTGGAATTTGTACGCAAAGTCTTTGATTTGCACCGAGTATATTCTTCGAAGAATGCAGTTTTAGGTGTATTGTGCTTAAATAATTTGACTTTAAAAGCCTTCCAAAATTCATGCTAACCCCATAAAATTCCTTATAATGAGGGAAGTGATTTAGAGGCGTTAAATGTCATGGAAATTAGCAGGAAAAGATGAACTCTGAAGATCTTGCTTATTTTGTGATTGCAAATGAGAAGTTGCTATCTGTATTTTCCCTAACACTTCAGTCCTAGGAGGAATTTGTTTTAAGAAAATCATAATTATTAGTAGATAAAACTCTACTGCTTTCCTTGTTCGTTGTGACTGTTCTGTTTGGCAAAATTTGGTAGATGTCTGACTCATCCAGTTTATCAAGATGTTACTGCTCTGAGGTGGGCTTCCTCTTACAATTGATTCAGCTGGAGAGTAGCTTTTTACACATTATTATAATTTGATCATTTCTGTGACAAAATAATTAAACTTACCAAGTATAGGCTGCAGATACTTTCTTCCAAACATATAATATTACAGAAAATATGTAGGGACCCCATATATAAGGTGTCTCAAATCAATTCTCTCTGTGTGTGGTGGTTTGGGTTGTATTCTTATTTGTTTGCTGTTGTGTTTTGCTGCATTTTTGTTGTTCAGATTTTTACTTTGTTCCTTTAATTCTGTTTTTCTTTCCTGGGAAGTTCATGTTTCTGCTGTATGTGCACAGTATAATTTTAAAAGCTCCTGTAGTAAAGGGTTTGTTAATTAAGCTGTACAGTGTGTAAACTTGATGTTGTTTTTCAGAAGTATTTCTTGAGCAACTATGTCATTACAGTTTGCCAGTCTTGTGCATAAACAGTATGAAGGATCACGTAATAGTCTTGACAGGAGCTATAGTTCTGAAACAGCTCTTATCACTCCTGCACTATGTATTTTAGAGTGGGAGATACTTTAATCAAAATTGTATTTGAAGGTATGACACTTTTGGTTTACATTTTGTATGAATTATGAATCTCCTTGCCTCAGTAGTTTGTTTTGTTTTGAAGATTATATCTGGAACAGAGTGACTTCCATGAGAAGTTTACTGGAGGAGACGTCTGTGTGGATAGATCCTCAGAGTCGGTGACCTGCCAGACTTTTGAACTGACATTGAGGTCTTGTCTTTATCCACACATCGACAAGCAATACTTGGAATGCTGTGGCAATCTAATGCAAACTTTGAAGAAGGATTATAGGTAAGAAAGTAGATATGTTTTTCCTTAATCTTTCTTGTAATTGCTGTATGTATGTCATACACTAACAGGCATTTTGTGTTTCTACTCAAATTTGATAATAAAACCATTTAGGAGAAAAGGGGGATCTAACATTAGATAGAATCCTGGGTGAAAACTTTGTCTAGCCTAAATTGATAGCTTTGATGTCATCTGTCTTCAGTGGATGTTCAAAAGGGAAATTGTTTCAAACAGTACTTTTTAATAATGTTGTAATTTGATACTGGAATACAAATTTTAGAAATCCAGAATACATACTTTGATATGAGATTCAGTGTTGATACCATAAAAAGTTTAGTAGACAGAAGAATATTCTGGGATATTTTTATATTGCTTAGAGAAAAATGGCCTATTCTTTTTCCCTTTCAGGTGGCCATAAGTCACCACGCTTTTCATCTGTCTGAATTACCTACTGTATTTATAGTCACATTTTTTGTGAGAGTTGTAGCAGTACTGTTCTTCCTACTTTATCAGAAAAGGGAAATCCATATAATAATTTTCTGGGGCTCCATACTGACGTCGAAGAAGGGGCAAACTCTCCCTGAAATTGCATCTCTTTCCCTAAGTTCTGTTTGGGGAGAGGGACAGAATTTCCAAACTCTAAGCTATTTCTGAGGATTGTCTAGCCTGTAAGACCCCAGAATCATAGGGGTTGCAAGTGACCTTGAGAGATCATTGGGTCCAACCCCCCCGCCAAAGCAGGCTCCCTAGATAGCTCTGTTGAAGTTACTGGGGCTGTTCAAGATTATGGGGAGAAATGGCTTGGGTATTTTGTTTCACTTGAAGGTATGTGAAGGCTTTCTGAGGGTTAAGCAAAGGATTTCCTTTGGACTTCATTAGGTTTGTGTTCAATACCGAGTTCTTGTAGTGAAGAGTTTTTAAGGTTTTTGTTTCTGTAATGGTTGTGTTTGATTTCATTTGTATGATTTAGACTGAGGAATTGTTGTATGTTTGTTCCCTGTTTAGGCTTGTAGAATATTTGCAGGCAATGAGAAACTTTTTCTTACTTGAAGCTGGAGACACCATGTATGACTTCTATACATCTATTTTTGACAAAATCAGAGAAAAGGAAACTTGGCAGAACGTTGCTTTCTTAAACGTTCAACTCCAAGAAGCAGTTGGGCAACGCTACCCAGAGGACAGTTCAAGGTAAAAGGCAAAATCCTGCAAAATATAATTTAGTTAGGGTTCTCTTACAGGCACTTACACTGATGTATTTAACTTGCGTAGCACCATGCTAATTACTGTGTACTCATTACTAGAATCCATGTTAATGAAGTTTTGAGCTGTTGTCTCTTCTACTGAAGTCTCCCAGATTAAATCAGCCAGTTCGTACTTAGCAATGAGAAACAAAAAAAAAATTAACTAACCACTAATTTAACACAGGTTATCACTAATTAAATCACTTGTTTCTTTGTTTAGGTTATCTATATCCTTCGAAAGTGTTGATACAGCAAAGAAGAAACTCCCTGTCCACACCTTAGATGGTTTGACATTGAGTTACAAGGTAGTGACTTAATTTTGCTGTAGTACTTACTATAGAACAGATTTGAAATGCTGTATTAAAATGACTTAACGTTTCCTGTCTTGATTATCCTTCTCTCTTCTTAGGTTCCTTGGCCTGTGGATATAGTTATAAGCTTAGAGTGCCAAAAAATTTACAATCAAGTCTTTCTGCTCTTACTACAAATTAAGTGGGCCAAGTATAGCCTTGATGTTTTACGATTTGATGGTGAGAAACTTCTTCAACAAAAGATACTCTAAACACTTGTTCTGTGGTTTAAGGGTATGAACAGTCTGCTGCTTTCTGCAGTAAATAGTATAATTCAGATTCTATTAAATATTAATCTGGTTAGGTTTGCAAATTAAATGTTTTTCACATCTCTTCAGCTTCAAGGGCACCACCATTTGTTTACACATCCCCTTCAGACCTCTGATTTCAGGGCTAGTTAGTTGTTTTGGAAACCTGCTACTTCATTCTCCAGACCTTGCTGTTGTGAACAAGTTAAGAAAACAAGAAAAAATAAGCTAGATTGTTTGGAATACATACTCTAAGCTACAGTTTAAATATTTGGGGATTGTAGGAAGATCTCTTAGTATCTCCTTCACCAGGTTAATGTTTAAACTCTGCCTGTCCCATATAAAGTGACTGAACCACTTCATGTCCTAGAAAACTAAATTAGAAAGTTGATGGGCTCATCACTGATTTGTACATCAGTTAAGTAATTATCTTTCCAAAAGTATGTGGTTTTCTATTGATTAAACTTCATGAGTATGGCTTTCAGCTGAAGTCTTTTCCCCTTTGTTGGAGATACTATACACATCTATTTTTAATGTGGCTATTTTTTTATCCTTTCACATAATTTTTAGCATTTCCTATTCTAGTATTGCTAGATTGCATTCATCAAACTCTTCAGTATATTGTTGCTATATTCTAACAACACAGCTGCATTGCAAGAAAAATCTTACATCAGTATTGTGTGCAGAAGAATGAGAAATAACTAATTTCAATTTTAAGTAACATTTTAAGCTACAGTTTGTCTTCATCAGCCTTTCAATATAATACTCTTGCCTTTTCTTTTTAGAACTAGTCTGTGCTGCAGAAAACCCACAGGTTAAGGAAGGAACTTTATTAGAACAAGGAATGCTTCCTCTCTTTGGACCTCAAACAGAAAGGATAAAACAACAAATACATCGCATGTTCCTCCTAAGAGTGAAACTTATGCATTTTGTTAACAGCCTGCACAACTACATCATGACTAGGGTGTGTCACAGTTTCATGTATATTATGAACTTAAACTTTAGATGCTCTAATAATTTTAATCTATAACACCAAACAGCAAAATCTTAGTATATTTGCAAAATAAATTTGATCTAAACCTATTTCAGTTTTAACTTGTAAGCTTTTCAGTTTTAACTTGTCAGATTTTTAGAATCAGTAATTCTAAAAATGCTTGAGAAGTTCTACATGCATATGATTGATCTTTGGGTGTTGTTAGCTCATTTTTACTGTTTCTACCAGTACTAGATGACAGTCATGTAAAATTGTCTCTGTAAGCTGTTACTCTCATAAGATCTGTTATACTTATCTGTGTTACTACAGATATTTTGAAAATTATATGTATCCTTCACAAAAATCTCTAGAACACAAGTCCAAAAGTATATACATGTGACTTCTTCTCAAATATAAAGACGCTGCTTGTGGACTCATACCTGCTCTACCATTGCATTCATACCTGTTCTACCATTTGGCCTCCAGTAAAATGAATATACACCAGCTCTTCTGGGCATAGTCTGTCTGCCCTTGTGCAATTGCAGTATTCCTGTTTATTATGCAGTTATGAGAGGAGCTCGAATTTTTTCGCTATATTGATGGTAGTTTGGAAGGAGAGCCTAAAACTTGAGAGAGAAGAGTGAATGAATGAGGCAATGTTAGGCTCTTAAAAAGTATAATTATAGAGAGCCATAAGCACTTGTGTGCAACATGGAGTTTAATAACTGATTTTCTTTTTAAGATTCTTCACAGTACAGGCTTGGAGTTTCAGCATCAGGTAGAAGAAGCCAAAGATTTGGATCAATTGATAAAGATTCATTACAGATACCTGTCTACAATCCATGACCGCTGCCTACTGAGAGAAAAGGTGGGTAAAAAAAAATTGGCATATGTGCTGTATTGAGTTTAGCAGGAGTACTTACTATGCTGTTTTGCTGTTCATACATACTAAGCAGTCAGTGCTCCTGAGGAAATTGTAGCTTTTCTGGAGTAAACACTGGGATTCAGTTTCTCTTGCAAGACTCAGCTCACTTCCTCCAAGGAGAGAAGATAAAATTAGATTCTTTATATTGGATTTTACATGACTGATTTCTAAGAGATGGGAGGTTTTGAACAAACTGAGGCTTGGTTAATGTAACACGGATTATACGTGCTGGTATGGCAGGAAATGGAAGTACATGGTTAGCATTGTAACCTTTTATCCTATATGCTGTCTGTGTTTAGTCCTCATGGAAATAGTCAGCCATAAAATTAATTAGAGAGCAAATATGAAACCCATCTTAAATTTGGAAGAACCGCATTGTACTCAAGGTTGTTTTTACAGATCAGATTAAACAGCATGGGATGCCTTTCTGTTGCAGCTTACTAATGAACATGGTTATGCTTAACTGTTAACTTCTGGCTGTTAATTCTTTTTGTTATATTTGCTGTTTTAGGTGAGCTTCGTGAAAGAAGCTATAATGAAAGTGTTAAATTTAGTACTAATGTTTGCAGACCGTTGGCAGGCTGGTTTGGGGGCTTGGAAGTAAGTATACATACCTAAAATTCTACATGGTCATAACTTTACAGATAGGATTATGATTTTGAGATGACTTTTAAGGTCATTGTTATTAAGGGCATTGTCCAAATGCCTATTAAAAACCTGCAGGCTTGGGACATCGACCACCTCTATAGGCCAGCACCCCCAGATCCCATTCTGCTGGGCTGCTCCCCACCCCTTCCTCTCCCCATTTGGACTTGTGTTTGCTTGTGTAACCTGCTGCTTAAGAATGAATGATAGTGGGCAAGTCTCTAAGGCTGCCTCTAGCACTCAGAGGTTGGTCTGTCACCCTGCGGCCAGCTGGCGTGAATGGGCTCGTGTATTTTTCAGGGCTAATTCCCTTTGGCACAGATGCTTCATAGAACTTGGATCTCACTCTTTTGTGGCTTCAGGAAGTTGCTATTTCTGGAGTGCTCTTCCAGTTCCAAATGTCAGAACTAACTTGTGAAAACTGTTGATAAAGACTGAAACTTAGTGGATGTAGCAGGAAAAAGTCATAGCTCATGTAGCATCATCAGTTTGTAACTTCCTGGGAGAGGGGAAAAAGGAAAGGAGTGACAGTTGCAAGGTACATCATATTCCTCCTCTGCTAAGCGCTAGCTGGCATGGTCCAAAGTGAATTCAAGAGTTAACTGATAGTAATGCAGTGTGGGTGTCCCTGTTGTGTTTGGCAGTGTAAGTTTACCCCAAGGAGCTCTAGAGCAATAGGGACTGGGAATGGCTGTCCTGAAATGCAAAGCAATAATAGCTGTGAGTTGGAGCTGCACCAGTTCCTCCTAGTTACTGCAGAGACTTACAAGATGATGAAGAAATTATTAATGCCACTGTGATAGTGCTCAGATGGTCCTGTCAAAATTGCTTTAATTTTCTAGAAGTGATACACACTGCCATAACTGAAACATTTTCACTTTGTCACTTACTGTGGAGTTTATTACAAAGACGACATAGCGCCTAGTCTGTTAAACATTCCTCTATTGAACTGTTTTGTAGGATGGAATCCATAGAGAAGATGGAATCTGATTTTAAAAACTGTCACATGTTTCTTGTAACTGTTCTCAACAAAGCTGTGTGTCGAGGCTCTTTTCCTCACTGTAAGTACCTGAGGCTTTTCATGTACCTGCACTTACTGGGACACAAACTTTACTAGGAATGTATTTACATTTTAATCTGTTCTAGTGTTTTTCAGTACATCTTAAAGAATTGCATTTTGTGAGGTATTCATGGGGGGACATGAAGCCTTACTCCACGTTAACTTCGTGGAGTTTTCTTGGGTTTGTGGGTGGTTTTGGGGTGGGTTTTTTGGTGGGGTGGTTTTTTTTTTTTTTTTTTAGAGTATTTGTGCCGTGAATTTTGGTGGGGTTTTTTGACAGCTGTCTTAAGTTTACATGTTCTTGTGACAAGGGGATGCTGATGCAGCTGAGCAAGGGAAAGCAGTTTTCTAAATGAATGAAGCTCGGTTCATTCACTAAGGGCATAGGAAAGCATTCTCTTTGTTGTGGTTGGGTGGCAGCTGTGATATATCCTGAACAGATAAAACTGTAGTATTAGAGTGCTGCAGCTGCACTGAGCTCTTGCCTCTGCCTGTCTGTAGGAAATTGCTTCCTCGTTAGCAGAAACAGCAGAAGACGATGTGTCTGTGCTTCTGCTTGCAGCCTGATGCTAGCTTAAATTGAGTTGGGGGGCAGTGGGGATACTGGGGTGTTCTAATGGATGCACATTCTAGGGGGTTTCTAAAAAAGATAATACCTGACATCACTGCCACTCAGTCTACAAGAGCTTGTCTGTGAGAATAGCTTACTGCTTACAACCCCCCACAACATATATTTTGGTGTACAGCAGTTAGTATTTCAAGCAAAGGAGCTAGTTCCTCACTGGTTCTTCCCACCTGAAATAATAATGGATAAATGATGATGTCTGAAAATCAGGTATTCTTAAAATTTCTTACTATTAAAATCTTGAAGTGCCAAATTTTGAAAAAAAAACCCAAACAAACCAAACTTGGTATCTTTCTTTTAAACTACAGAATTGAATATTGCAATAAATATTTGCAAACTGCTGCAAGTGCAAATATTAACTACTTTTTTATGGTTTGGTTTGCAGTGGAATCTTTAGCTTTGTCACTGATGGCAGGCATGGAACAAAGTTAACACCCAAATCCATTGAATTCCTAAAGAAGCAGCAGCTGTTGACATGTCAGTGTTAAAAAACTGTAAGCATTTTACACTCCAGTTTGAAATGTGTATAGCTAAATGACACTGATTTAGACCTGTGTAAAATATTTTTAAATGTAAATAATCTACAGGTATGTTAAATGTATTGGTTGTGGCAGTATTTTTCATTGTATGTATATGCTTCAACATCAGAAAACATGTACAGTGTAAAATTCATCTGTGTAAACAATCTTATTTGAAAAATACATAAAATGTATTGTAAAGAGGATTTTTTTATTATTATGAATAATTGTTGGTTTACTTGTTTCATTCATTTTGCAGCTGTGAGTAGGTCACAGGCCAGTGTGGAGTGGTGTGACTCAATTCTTATTGTTATTCTAAAGGTAGATTGAGTTAATTTTTGGCCTTTTTTTCTTTGGGGGGAAGCTAAGAAGCATTCATTTTATTTGCTTAATGGTTCTTAAGAACTCTTTGGGAACAGTTATGACTTACAATAAACTGATACAAAAAATACAAGGTGAACTTATCAAAATGGATTATTGCAGATATTTTTTCATGTTCGGTTTAGTGGTAGCTCTTGTCAGTTTAAGTGGGGTCAAGGTCATGGTATGCAATACATTACTTTTAACCCTTGGATTGCTGATGTGTTTCAGAGGTGGTGAGATACGACTTGACTGTTCTCCTCCTCCTAAGCCTTTTACAAACATCTTATAGCTAGTCTCTTGTAAAGTGGTAGATTGTAATACAGAAGGGTATGTTTCTAGAGAAGTAAATGTGGAACGTGTTGTGGACAAGGTAATTTCCCCTGTTTGCCCCCTCTCCCCATTCTGGCATCAGTACACTTGCATTTAAAAAGAGAAAATCACTGACAGCTGTTTACCTCCTTATTTATTTGAATAAATAAAAGATTTAATAATTAGAATTTCAGTGGGGTGTGTGTGTGTTTCTGCTGAAATCAGTTGGCAATGTAGTTTGAGGACTCTTCTGCAAGGTAAGTTAAATGTATTACTGCCAACTGTGATACTGTGGGACTCAATTATTGAACTTTTTTTTTTTTAGCTGTGAGCTGGTAATTACTGTATATGAAAATTAATGTTGGGGTCCTTGTTTGAATAGGATGTCTCAAGAGGTGTTCTTCCAAGTTACAGCCATGAAGTGTTTTCAGGAAAGTAAAGCACTGGGAAACTTTCTGCTGCCCCATAGCATGATCTGTTTTGTTTGGGTGAGCAGAGGTTTTGCTTTGGAGAACTTCATGTTTGTGTTGTTCTCTGCTACCACATGGCACACTTTCCCAAGTGGGTGTTCTGGGTGGTAGGTGGATGCCTATTAGCAAAAGTTTTATTTCTCAGAATTGTAGGGGTTGGAAGGGACTTCCAGAGCTCATCGAGTCCAACCCCCCTGCAAAGGAGGTTCCCTAATTTGTATTTCCAGTTTACCAAGACTGGTTATCATTGGAGATTCCATATTACTTACTGCTTGCAGACACACTGTATGTTCTTTATTGACTTTGTTGCTCACTCAGAGAAAAACTGGATAGCGTACTAATAGTTTTAAAAGGCATCTTGTACCAGCGAGTTCAGTGCTGGTTCATTCATTTTTGAGTGTATGTATGTCTTGTACTCTGTGCTTTTAAAAATCTTTGTTTCTTGTTTCTATAAGGTGGTTACCTTCAGTGAGATCACTGCTTTTCATTGACTTATGTGGGATAATATTAGCTAGATATTGGGGAAAAAAAATCCTTCAGTGTTTCACGTTGATGAAAGAGTAATTTCAGATAACTCCATTTACAAATTTTTACTTTATTTGAAAGACACTGTGCAAGCAAGAGAACTGTCTGTTTCTCACCCTGTGTCCCGCTTAGGAATTCCCCTTGCATTCTGCAGAGGGACTTCAGTGTGCTTTGGAGGTGGGTGATGCCCGCAGACCACTCTTCAGCCAGTTTCCAATACCTGCTTACTCTCCTGGCATGACAGAAGCACAGTGGAAAATCGAGCTCTGGCAACGTCAGGCGATTCTAGTCACAGACATCCTCTGTGCTTAGCTTTTAATGTGTCAGTAATAATCAGCTGACAAGTTCCCTTGATTGAGTCTGTCATATGGCATCCCTTCCTCTTTCTTTAGAACCACAGGAAAATAAGGCCTTTCTTTTAATGCTGCCAAGACCTTTTCATAAGTCCCCTGGAAGCAGTTAAAATGACTGTTTACCTGTTTGGAAAAAAAGAGGGCTTGGGGTGTGTTAGCTATTTATTTCATCAAATTTCTTTGTAATATTTTTTTATTTCTTTACAGAACAGTGTCATACTTTGGATTCTGATCTGGGTCGGTTCTTTCTGGACATTTTTTGACCTTGTTTCCAAATTCCCAATTCTATCAGTTATCTCTGAATGTATTTGAACCCTAACTTCTGGTCACTCTTTGCTGAAGAGACCTAGCACTTGCATAGACTTTGCTTACACTTCTGGAATTAAGGAATTGCAGAGATGTTAGGAAAGTGAGACCTAACTTACTGTATGTGTGTATAGATGTAAAGGGCTTCTGTCATAGTCTGGCAAAAGGAAAGTGGAAAAAATACCTGGCAAAGGACGTAGAAACTGAACTTTCCAAGCTGTTGAGGGCCTATCTTCTAATTTAAAACCATACTTCTGAAGGCCCCTAGGTGGCAGATTTTAAAGTTTCAAGGGAATTTTTTTTATTGGTTGGTATCTTTCCAAGCTCATGGCTGTTACTTTCATAACACCAAAAGGCTAATTTGTATTTAAATGAGAAATGGCATGTGTTTTCCCCTAAGTATTTAATCTGAAAAGCAAAAAATAAGAAAGAATTGTTTTACAGGTTTTCTTTAAATAATTATTTATTATGGCAAATAACTTTTAATGAGAGAGGAGAAATGTGATCCGGTTTATAGTCACAGCCACATTATTCTGATCCTAGACTACTTGCAAGTAGAAAGAGAAAAAACTGGTTTAGATCCTGGGTTTAACCATATCCTTCTAGTTTATGCTAAGGCACAAAAAGGCTTTCCTGGGTTTTTGAAACATGAGAACAAGTACTTAAATGATATACAGGGGAGCATGAATGGCTTTAAAAAAGCAGTACTGATACAGGTAGAACAAGAAGCATAGATTTGGGTGCTTAAAAGTAAGGATTTATTTAGGTGATGTTAAGAGAGAATTGTAGTATTGAGGGTGGTGAGGCCCTGGCCCAGGTTGCCCAGAGAGGTTGTGGAAGCCCCCTCGCTGGCAGTGTCTAGGACCAGGTTGGACGGGGCTTAGGGTAGCCTGAGCTAGTGGAGGGTGTCTCTGCCCATGGCAGGGGGGTTGGAACTAGATGTTCTTTGAGGTCCCTTCCAACCCAAACCAGACTGTGATATTGTGTTATGCCTGGCATCTAAAGAAAAAGAAAAGAGCACACTGCATTATTTGGTGTTGTCACAGTTTCATCCATACTTCATTTCCACATCTTTTGGTTTTAACTTCTGGGCACGCTTTCATAAAGTTGCTGCATGGAAGGCCTTAACTATCTTGTTCAGTTCTTCCTTCTCCTTTCCTGCGGGTTTCTATAATCTCTAGGCCCCACTTTAGCACAGATTTAGTACATTTTCTAATGCTTGCTTTCTTGTTTAGTTTTAATAATCCTCATTAACCAGTAGGTCCTTGAGAACCTTTGCTTGTGTCAAGTTAGCAACCAGTTGCTGGTTGCATGGATTAAAGATAGCATCTCTAAATTGTAGGCTGATTTAAAAAAACCCACAAAACCTCTGACCTACTTTTTATAATCTTATTACCTGTAGAGATTTGCAAATTTTCCAGCTTTCTTTCTATCCTTCTTTGAGCACTGAGAGAAAAACCTTTCCTCACTGACACAGTTCACCTAACATAGGTCCCTAGTTTCTGTATCGATGCCCCTCGTAGGCAAAACGAATGTAATTTATGATGAATTAAGAAGGGATTTAATGCTTGCTCGGCTGATGGAGAGCTGGTGGGTAGACTGGTGTGGTGAGGAGCGTAGAATGCACTATTCTTAGAAAGCAAAGTCAGGGTACACAGGCCCATTTTATAGATAAAGTTTTAAATCCCTCCGAGTTAGCAACAGAACGTTTATCTGGGCATTTCAGGGAGCTGGAAAGCAGAACGAGGAAACCCCGTGTGCTCAGATGCTTCTGAGGTTGTGGCTTTCAGCACCAAGAGTGAAATCGGAACCATCTCATCATGTCCTAATGGGTGTTGAGGAATGTGCAGCGTGCTTGCTGTTGGCAGCTGTGCTCTTGTTGGCTCATCTGGCTTCTCCTGGAGTTAGAGTAGGTGTGGGTGGCCAGATCTCTTGGCAGTTGCAGAAGGCCTTTTGAAGCAGAGAGCTCCTGGCTGTAGCGATGGTGGCAGGTATGTCTACATAGCTGGCCAGGCTTCCTGCTGTGGGCAGGTTCGCACTTTCTGAGCTGGCTCCTTGTTGAGACCTCTGAGAGAACTGCTGCTTTCTGCTCTGTCTCTTCTGCTTAACCTTTGCCAAGTGCTGTGCCCTTTATGTTGGTGCCCACCTCCTCCTGGGAGCTGAAACAAAGGGTTTCCTATATGTATTGTGGAAAGCATATCATCTCTTCATAGCCTTGATATGCCTTAAACCCTTTGCTGCATCTGAGACAAACTTTTCTCCCCAGTCCTTTGGAGTATGGACAGGGGGCTGCAGAGGCTGGAGTAAATTTTTTAAACTGATTTATAGACAATTGCTTGTTTTCTTCCTTCTTAGTTTTACATGATGTCCTGTTTTTGGGGTCATTGTGGCCATTGCCCATCATGACTTCATAAAGTTTTCTGTGTTGCTTCCCTGTGTTGCCTTACCTTCTTTCTGAGTATGAAAGATCTCTGGACTCAGCAGGTGAAACAAACAAGCAAAACACCACTAGATACGCAGTTAAACTTAATTGCTAAAATACCTGAGTGGAAAGAGAGAACATCAGCACAGGTGTACTTGGCATAGATGTACAGCTTAGACATAGCAGATACTTTGTAGCAGGACTGAGAGATTCATGTTGAAGCTCTCACACTGCTCTGGAATGGAATTCTGTGCATTCCTGTGAGCTCCTGCAGACCTATCATTGCCTTTGGATAAATACTATAAAGCCTAAAGAGAAATTCAAAATAAAATGAAAATAGCTGGGATTGAGGAAGTAGACTTATGGGTGCCTTGAGCAAAGGCTTTATCTAGTCTTCAGGCATTTGCATTAAGCTTGTTGCAACCATGTTACGTGGTGTTCGTCTGGTTTAGGTGTAGGGTACATAAATTACCAGGAGCACAATGCATTGGTGTTAGAGATCTCACTCAAGATTATTGACAGGCATGGGTTAAGTAAGTACCACCCAAGAAAGGGCCGTTTGACATCCCAAGTGTAGCCATTGACCTCATAAAAACCACACCTCCCTTCTGGCAGGTAGGACATAGTTAATGGCTAGGTCAGGAATATATAGATACACATATCTTTAGCTAGGCCCAGAAGGTCCACGTTCAGTGTGGCAATATGAAAGATGGATGCAGTAGAGGGAGAAGCAGGTCATGGAGACCCCCTGAACCCTGTTAATCAAGTACTGTCAATGCAATATGCAAATTGCACAAAGGGAAAGAGCAGAGAGTCATGGGGGCATTATAGTATTAAATTGGGCAGCTGGAGTGGTGTGATGGGGGTGCTTTTAAACTAGTTTTGACAAGCATGCTACATGAGAACATAGACATCCAGACAGTAAAATGTGATTGTCCTCTAATTCCAATATCAATCAAAAAGCAGCACAAATCTTCACTGGCTGCATGTCATCATCAGTTAACGCCGATATGTTTTTATCTGACCTCATGGGTGGCTATAAACTGGAGCCTGGGAATGTTGATGAAGAGCAGATTGCTCCAGCAGTGGGGATGTCATTCCGTTGCCCACTTGGTTCCTTGAGAAGGAGTGCAGCAAGATGTGGAGCATCAGCCGATCCTTGGGACAGGCTGTTATCACTGGAACAGCATGGCCTCGGTTGGCAGCGTCTCGCTATCACAGAATCGTAGGGGTTGGAAGGGACCTCCAGAGATCATAAGGTCCAACCCCCCTGCCAAAGCAGGCTCCCTAGGACAGGTCGAACAGGTCGCACAGGTCAGCATCCAGACAGGTCTTGAGTATCTCCAGGGAAGGAGACTGCTTTCATGCAAAGCAGCTGCTCCTGGCACTAGGTGCCTTGCAGTAAGTACAGGAGTTGTGGCAGCCGTCTTGCATGGGAGAGCTGCGAAGCATTGCCCATTGCAGGGCGAGCTGGTCCTGGCTTGCTGGGAGCTTTGGGCTTTGCTTGGAACAAGGTCCCTGTCCTTGCTGCTCCGCTGCAGCTCGATAGTGGCGGTCTCGCTGCTGATGGAGGTAGGCCAAGTGGCTGCATTGAGAAGAGGCTGTTCTGAATTTGCATTCACCCAAGACAAGCAAAGCCAATGCTCTGTTACAAAGGTGAGTTGTTGTTTTTGTTGGTGTTTGTTGCCTCTAGCAGGGTTTGGGGAAAAGGCACAGAATGGATTGCATTGAACATACTGGCTGTCATTTTAGAGACTGAAGCATCCAGCTTCGGTTGTGTTTTTACAGTTCTGACCGAGCTGGTTTAGAAGCTAGGCTGAGGGGGAGCTGTGATAGGCAAAATTCACTCATTCATTTGGTATATGCACTCTGCTTAGGAAGATACACAAATAGAAGAATAAGCAGCCACATCCTAGGAAAGGAATTGTTTCATAGAAAAGACCATAGTGCAGCACTGGGAAAAGTATGGCTGTGAAGATGTGTCTGTGATACGATGAAATGGTAACAATAACGTTCTGCAATGATGAATAACTTCACAAGCTGTGGGAGTTATTGATGATATGGGTGGAATAATTGGATTTAGAGAGTACTTGAAATAATGAGAATTAGGGGGTTTAGCAACTTATCCCAAACTTCCAAAGGCTTTCTTGTAGATGCTATTACAAGAAAATTATTTAAGAAAACTTAATAAAGTGGAAGCTTGTGTGGAAAAAGCAGCAAACCAATGGACGAAAATGAAGGACTAATTAGTTCTCAGTACAAAAATAATTAATAGCAGTGCCCTTCTAATGGCTATTGAAAACAGACCTAACATTTCTTACTGCAGCAATACTGTGTAGTTTGCTGATGACTAGAGACGGTCAAGATTAAAGAAAACGTTGGATGCAACTTAAGCAGTCAAGTACAAGCAGATAGGTTTTGAGGAAAAATTGTTTGGAAGTTTCCATGGACTCATCTGGCTGTAACCCCTACCTGTAGTAGGGTTGTAGATTATCTGCCATAAACTAGTGGGTGAGAAGAATGAACCTGACAGAAGTTCAGTGAAAAAGAGCTGGTGATTTCACTCTGTGTTGTGGTGTCAAGTTCATTAGATGAAAGAAAGAAAACCAGAACTTGAAACAGGAGAACGTTACATGGAATAGATAAGCAAAGTTCAAAATGAGCTCATATATACGTGTGCTTGTTGTGTTTTACAGAAAACTCGGAGAGAGTGGCCATGGCTCCTGAGAACAGCTGGGCTTGGTTTTTCTGTTCCTAGTTCCAAGGGGTACCTCGCATGCCAAGAGACACGAACGCTTGGAAAAGGTTTCCCTGTGGGATACCCTTCGCTGCTTTAGGTCCTCCATCCGTACCGCTGGGCTCTTCCCCCCGCCACCCTGCCAAAATTGCAAAGTGGGGAAAAAAACCCCAGATGACCTGGTAACGCCGTCCCCGGAGTCCCCGGGGCACTGGGCTTCCATACGGAGGGGACTCACGCTGATGCTCGGCGGCTCCCTGGAGCCGCTTGAACGGGGCCTTTGGGAGTTCGCGCTGCAGAATTGGAGTTTATCTGGTTCGTAGACGAGGTCGTCTTCACAGACGGATTTATCTGCGTGTATATAAGGCACAGGAACGGTTTCTTTCGTTAAAAGCAAAGGGGCCGATGTCGCCGTAGCAGTCGGGAGCGGGAGCGCAGCCCTGCCGCCTGCGGCAGCCCCGGGACGGCTCCAGGCTCCCCGGGAGGAGGAGGAGCCGGAGCCCGAGCCCGGCGGGGAGGGAAGGGGCGGCAGGTTTGGGATGAGGCGGGAGGAGGAGGAGCTGGAGCGGCAGGAAGGGTGTTTCCCTGCGCAGCTCCCGGTTGAAGTGACTCAGACAGGAAACTCCCCGCCAGGCGCGGCCCAGGAGCGGAGCCGTCGGTCCGACGCGACTCTGGGCGGCGGCGGCGGCCGGCTCGGGCTGAGCGGAGCCCCCGGGCGGGTGGACAGGCCTCTCCCGCCGCCGGACAGCGCCATTCCTAGAAGCCGGCGGCGAACTGGTGAGCTTCCCTGGGCCCGGGAGCGGCCTGCCCGCGGGGTGGGGGCCGTCCCTGCGGCCGTGGCGGCGACTCCACCGCTTCGGGTGCGGCTTTACCCTCCTCCCCCCCGCCTCGTTTGTAGGCGCTTTATCTGAGGCGCCGGACGGATCCTCGCCCCTCTCGCTGGTCACCGCCGTCCCGGCACGCTTGTTTTTTGATTGATTTATGCGCCCCGCTCTGCTTTTGGTGCTGCCCTGGGGCAGCAGGCTGTGGGGCTGGGCCTACCCCGCCACGGGGGCGCCGGGGCCGCCGCGGCGGCTCCCACTGCTCGGGCGGAGCTGGGCCCTGGGGGTGCCGGGCGTCGCCCCGCTGTGGCGGGGCGGTGGGAAGGCTCTCCCGGCGGCCGCCGCACCCCGCCGGTGGGTGAAGCCGCGGGTCGGTTGCCTTAAAGCCAGTTCTGCTGTGCGTCTTCTTCTGGGCGCGGGGTGTGAGTTGCTGCCGCTTAGCCCGTGTGCCCGAGTCCCGCTTCCTGGGCTGCCCAGGGGCGGGTTAGGTAGGAAGAAATAAAAGTAGGGAAAGCTCGATGCAACTTCGACCCGGCTCTTCAGGTGAACGAGACGATCTAGTGCCTTTCCAAGGACGTAGAGCGACTTCCTCTCGAGGAAGCCGAGTTTTATCCAGTTAAAATACCTCACCTAGAGTGAGAGCGGCAACGTCAGCATGGAGCTGCCCAGATGGATGGTCTGGTGCCCTGTCCCTCTCCTACCTGTCTCTGATCAGTGAAGAGATGAAGACAGATGTGTGCTTCAGCTGTGTGAGCATTCCTGTAGCTCATCGGCAGCTCAGCTAATTGTCCTTGCCCTTC
Source organism: Hypotaenidia okinawae (assembly GCA_027925045.1). Taxonomy (NCBI): domain Eukaryota; kingdom Metazoa; phylum Chordata; class Aves; order Gruiformes; family Rallidae; genus Hypotaenidia; species Hypotaenidia okinawae. Next base: position 142,877,187 of record BSDF01000001.1, read on the forward strand.
AGTAGGCTCCCATCGCCTCGATCTTTTTTTTTTTTTGTTGTTATTCCTCTGCTGTTTGATGACAGGTTTGAGTAGCATTCAGACATGTAAATGGTTGGTTGTGCCAGGGAGGCTGTTAGGAGGAAGTTGCCCTTGTGGGATGTAGCCAATCTGCCTGAAGTGGTGGCTGGAGAGCCGCATTAGAGAGGGAGGAAAGCTGTCCGAAGGAATTTCTCCTTAATTAGAAGGTCATACCGTGCTTTGCTCTAAACTGTGGGAAATGAAAAGCTTAGACTAATGAGCAACTACAGTTGATGTTGTTGTTGCATTCTAGTTACTTATTTGCCGTAACTATTACAGTAAGCTTACTGAAACACGTGCAGTTTCCCTGGTTAGCGTGTTTTTCAAAGCAAAACTTGTAATAATACCATAACAGTTCTGTCATCTCTGGATTAGGTTCATATTAATTGCACTAACACAAACTGGTTTATGCCCAGACTGAGTATTTCTGAGCTATGTGCTTGAAAATGCATTTAGTCCCTTACTTTAGTGTTTGGGTTCTTGGCTTCGGTCCTGCTTTTACCTTCTAAAAACTCTTTCTGGCTTTTTAAATACGGAGCTCCTCCTGATTTAATGTAAAAGGCTCTTTAGGCATTCCCAGACAACTGGTCTGTGAAGTCTGGCCGGTGTAGGCAGCCAGTGCCTCTGTAGCTGCCAGGAAGGAAGAGGAATTCAGAAGCAGCCTGTACAGCAGGAAGGCTTAGTCCCAGTAATGTCAAAAGCTTGCTCAGCTTCTACAGTGGTCTTTCTCTGTGGCAGCTTACATTTGGTTTTATGTTTGTTTGTGGGGTGGGTTTTTCTGGTAAAAGACAATGTGATTGATGGATGATCTCAGTTGTACTTTGTGGTTTTCAGATTGCCACACCTAATTTATTTATTTTGAGGATAAACCTCTCAAAATCTTAGAAAAATAAAGGAGCACTGCACACATGCACACACACACACACACACACTCCCCAGTGCCCTTCTGAAGATAGGTAAGACTTTGTGTATTTTGTTTACAGGCAGGTTTGCTCAATTCCTGTGGAGGGTCATGACGAAGAGAGTGGTGTGCTATCTGAAACGTGTTTTGTTGAGTAGTGTGAAGTTAAAACTTCTTACTTGATATGCAATATTTAAACATAAGTGGAGGTGATTTACTTAAGTTTAAAATAAATGCTAAATGTCTGTTATAAGACAGGGAATGTTCCACACAATTGAGGTTTTTCCATTTTTAAGTCCCGAGCACATGACTTGCAAAAGCTGGTGTGGTCCTTTGGTGATGTACCTGAAATATCCAAAATGTTCATGAACAAGATTGTTGTTTCTTCAGTGTGCCTTGGTGGAAATTGGCCCTTGGGCTTGAACCCACAAATTCTCTTGACCTATTACACAGACTTTGAAGTGTAATTATTCAGTAATTAACAGATCTCTGGTCCAGCTACAATTCTATGTTAGAAACTTATCTGATATACTCAAGTTTTGGTTAGTGCTGTGGTTATGCATTCTGCAAGAGAGATACCTTGGAAGGTGGCTTTTTCCTGAGGACAGGTTTCACAATTTTGCCATAACTCTCCTCTCTGAATTCTCCAATCTTTATTTTTTCATTTTGTTTCTCAAATATTTCTGAGGTAGTCAGGCTCAGGTGGAAGCTTCAGGGTGGTTGGATTTGATCTGCAAAGTTGGAACAAAAATTCACCACAAAGCTCTGTTTCTTGATTTCAGTTTTATTCATCCTTTGGCCCAAAATCTGTCAGAGCTGGTTGTGGTGCTGTACAGGAGATAGTTAATTCTAGCATAATTTCCACACTCATTTATGTGCACATCAAGGCGGTTTCGTTTCAAGTTGTTGCTTTACATTCTCAGGGCAAGTTCTTCATGTGATTCCTTTGCTGTACCAACAAGTAAGTAAACTTTAATGTTGGGCAGCATATTATACCGTAGTGAATCAGAAGTCAGACCTATGATTGACTTCTCTTCTCTTCTCTTGCAACAGTGACACTGTAAGTTTTTTAGGTAGCTGTAGTTACTATGGCAAGCTCCAACTCAATAAACAGTTATTCTTGAACCAGATTAAGTGCATGTTTACCTGAGGGTGCTGCATGAGCTTGACACAACCCAAACGTGAATGGCTGGTGTTTTGGATAGATACATCCATGCACCTGGAAGTGAGGTTTGTGTAAGCGTTTCTGAGCTTCCCTTTGGACACACTCTCAGATTTCACTGAGACAGAGTAATAAATATAAGGGATTTGGAAACTATTGATATTTAGAACATATACATTGTTACCTCTGACCTTATTCTTGGAGGGCATTTTGTTAGTTTTTGGCTGCATAGTTATTTGAATATGTAACAAATTAAAGCTTTTTTTTTTTTTTTTTTTGGTGCTGTGTTGGTTGTGCTAGTTCTGGCTGGGGTGGAGGTATGGAGGTAGGTGCTTTTTGTAGTGGCTCATACCAGGCTGCATTTTGGAGCTGTGCTGGAAACAGGTTTGACAGCACAGAGATGTTTGTGTTACTGCTGAGCAGCACTCACACAGAGCCAAGGCCTTCTCTGCTTCTCATCCCACCCCACCCACGAATAGGCTGGGGGTGCACAAGGAGTTGGGAGGGGAGGCAGCCGGGACAGCTGACCCAAGGGATATCCTGTAGCATATGATGTTAAGCTCAGCATATAAAGCTGGGGGAAGAAGAAGGAAGGGGAGGGACCTTTGGAGTGATGACATTTGGCTTCTCAAGTACCCATAACACGTGATGGAGCCCTGCTCTGCTGGGGATGGTTGAACCCCTGCCTGCCCTTGGGAAGTGGGGAATGAATTCCTTGTTTTGCTTTGCTTGCCTGTGTGGCTTTTGCTTTATCCATTAAACTGCCTTTTTCTTAACCCACGAGTTTTCTCACTTTGGCTCCTCTGATTCTCTGCCCCATTCCACTGTGAGGGAAAAGAGGAGCAAAGGAGCAGCTGCATGGGGCTGAGTAGCTGGCTGGAGATAAACCACAGCACGTGTGTATGCAGCTCTGACTCAGTAACAAGACAGAGTGACATTTCAGAATTGTGAAATATAACTGTATAGCTACAAAAAGCTACTGAGAACTTATTAATGGCATTTATATTTTAAGCCATGGACATCAGTTTAGGATTCTTCTTTACTTTATATCTGCCCTTAGAAGCTGACATTTGTAGGCTTAGATACACTTTGCTGTGCAACACTGGTAACTGAGAGTGTGGGTTGATTTGCTTGGTTTTTGAGTATAATTCCATTAATCCACATCACCTCACTTTCTAGTGGTCAAATAAATGTATGAAACATCGATGAGACTCTGCAGGCAGGAAGAAGGTGCAGAAGAGCAGATAATCTTCCTGTCTCTTCCTGTCTCTTTTGGGTATCTGTTCCTTAACTCTCATAAACACACTGGCAATAAAACCCCCAGAGCTCGTTTTCTCTATAGACCTTAAAATATTTTCTCTGTCAGTGTGTAATGTTTGCTCTCTACGTGTATTATGCCTGTTAATATATGTGTATTCATAAAACTGTGTGTGTGTTGTGGAGAAAATCTTGTCTTCAGACAGTTAAGGGTTTTTTTTTTTGCAAATGCATCAATCTCAGACTTCTAGTAGGGTGGTGGTAAAAGTGGGCACAGCACATACAATTTGCAGGGATTTGCCACCTCTTTAGAAACCCCCCATCCCCTCAGGCTCACTCTCAATAGGACAGCAAGGGAATTTATAACTGTGTAGCCTTTCTAGGGAAAGATGATTGTAGGGGAGGTGACTGAAGGCTCTGAGCTGAAGAGTTGAGAGCAAATCTGGCTGGAGATGATGAGGAGGGAGCCCAGTCTCCAAACCTCCCAGGCTGGGAAGTGGCTAGGAGCAGCACTTGTGCTGTGCTGCCATCTCCCTTCTCCACTTCTGTAGCTATTTCACCCTGACAGACCTCTGCTCCTGCTGTCGGGGACCCAAACGGGGCATCAGTCTCATGGCCAGTTGAGGCACTGAGCTCAGAGAGGGTTCTTAGGGTGGAAAAACCTTGGTAGCCAAACAAACTGCTTGCTGGGTGCTCCCTGGACAGCACTTACCTGTCTGTGGTCTGCCAGGTGTGGATTTGTGACCCTCTGGGTCATGTAGTGAGGTCCCTGTTAAGTATGTCTCAGTAACCCGAGAGAAGTAAAGTTGGATGTGGTGGTCTTTCGGTTGGGTGGTTGCTCTGTGTTTGTGGATGTGTGTTGCTGGAACGGGTGTCCTGACATCACAGGCACAACTTAAAGTGAATGGCCTTCCCAGGAGGAGACTTTCTATCTGTTAACTTTAATAAAGCTTTTCTTCTTTCAAATAACTGGGTAAGACTAACATGTGAGGAGCTTCTATGCGCCTCTTCATGCTTTCATCTGAGGTAAATGCCAGGGCAGCAGGCTGTGGTGCCCCTTTCTCCTGCCTTACAAAGCAGTTACTTGTGCACTGAAATTGGGTGATTTCTCCATGCTTGGACCAGAGATTTGTCTTGGGAGGTTTTCTCAGTTTAACGATGTGTGTCCCGGCCAGTCTCTCATAGGGCTCATTTCTGCAGGTCTGCTTTTCAGTAATGCTGGTTGGGGGTAGTAGAATGACCAAGCATCTCTGTAAAGCCAGGAGTGTCTCATTTGGAGCAAAAAATTCCATTCCTCTTCCCCTTCCTTCACCAAAAGATATCTTAAGACAGTGGGTAGACATATACTACGTGACATTCTCTGCAAATGATTAGGAGGGTTTAGTCTCAGTAATGTTCCTATAAATGAATACAAGATTAAGCAAAAGAAAAAAAATAAAATATGCTTTGGGGGTTAGAAGAAAATACTCAGATTTCAAAACCAGTGCTGTGGCTTTATGTTAGGCCACAAGTCTTGAGTTGGCAGTGATTCTAGCTGTGTAAATGGTACAAGGGGCTTTCAGAGATGCTTACCTATATGCATTTATAGGTATGCAAGAGGTTTGTTTCCAGGGTCTAGATAAAAATACGTTATTGCTTTAAAATACTTTAATTCTGATAGGACATGAACACTTTGTTGGAAGGAAATGAAAATGCTATAGATTTGAACTTGAACCTCATCAACTTCATGAAGTTCAAAAAGGACAAGTGCAAAGTCCTGCAGTTGAGTCGGGACAGTCCGTGTTATGAATACAGACTGAGGGATGACGTGATAGAAAGCAGCCCTGAGGAAAAGGACTTTGGGGTACTGATGGATGAGAAGCTGGACATGAGCCAGCAATGTACACTTGCAGTCCAGAAGACAAACAGCATCCTTGGCTGCATCACAAGAAGTGTGGCCAGCAGATCAAGAGGTGATTCTGGCCCTCTGCTCTGCTCTGGTGAGACCTCACCTGGAGTACTGTGTCCAGCTCTGGAGCCCTCTGCACAAGAAGGACATGGATCTCTTGGAGTGGGTCCAGAGGAGGACCATGAAGATGATCAGAGGGCCAGAGCACCTCTCCTACAAAGACAGGCTGAGAGAGTTGGGATTGTTCAGCCTGGAGAAGAAAAGGCTCCAGGGAGACCTTAGAGCAGCCTTGACAGTACCTGAAGGGGACCTACAGGAAAGCTGGGGAGGGGCTGTTTGTAAGGGCATGTAGTGATAGGATGAGGGGCAATGGCTTTAAACTCAAGCAGGGTAGGTTTAGATTAGACTTGAGGAAGAAGCTCTTCACAGTGAGGGTGGTGAGACATGGGAACAGGTTGCCCAGAGAGGTGGTGGAGGCCCCTTCCCTGGGGACATTTGAGGTCAGGCTTGATGAAGCTCTCAGCAACCTGAGCTACTGAAGGTGTCCCTGCTTACTGCAGGGAGGTTGGACTAGATGGCCTTTAAAGGCCCCTTCCAACCCAGCGCATTCTATGGTTCTGGTCTTTTTGCAGTGTAGCTCTAATTGTTTTAAGTGGATTCGTTGACATATATTAAATCACTAAGGAGAATGTTCTTAATTACGCATTCTGAATGTAAAGCTTGGGTAAACTGTCACACGTTGCTCAAGATAGATGTGGATGCTTATCGGGTGATATCAGAAGTAGAGCTTTGAATTTTCACTAAATACACATATTTTCATGTAATATATAAAAATGAAAGTATAAAATGTTACAGATGATGAGCTCATTTAGAGCAAAGAAAAGCTTAACACACTAAAAGTGATTTACTTATTTCCGTTTTCTCATCCACCCTGCCCCGCAGTGTTTCCTTAATTTTAAGAGAACTATTTCATTATAACTAGCTTCTTGTCTGATTCTCCCCCTCCTCCACAAAATACAGTCTCTGAAGCCTTCTAATGCCCTTTTTTTTTTTTGCAAAATTATGCATTACTTTGTAATATAGTGCTATAATTTGCCTAAATATCTTCCAACTTATTTTTCCAATAAAAAAGCGTACATTTTTCCCCCCTTCAATGAAAGGCAAGGGAGTTGTACTGCAGAATTGAGTAAATCCTTTTGGGTAGAGGGAAGGAGAAGGAGTGACAGCATGCAGCCTCTCTTTTGAAGAATCATTTTTATTTGAAGCCTTTGTTCACTTTTTAAACCTAAACTAAGCCGGTGCTGAGCTTTGCCTGTGGGTTGGCATTGAAAGTTTCAACTGGCTGTATGTAATCAATGTCTGTTGTGCCATCAAGGCCATATGCTGTAAGACGGAGCTGGAGGTGTATTGTGGAGGTGCTGTGGAAGGGAGACTTGGGGGGCTGCTGCCCCTACCTGGGCAGTTGCCCCCCGCACCACTGTGGCTGACAGCCTCCTCGTAGGCTGGGGCTGCTGCTGGGTGGGCTCCAGGGAGAAGCAGTGAGGCGTGAGGCTGGCCCTGGAGCAACAGCATCAGGGAATGGGATGGGGAAGAGAGTGCCGTCCTCCTCTCCACTGAGCAAACAACATTTTCTTCTTTCTTTATTTCTCCCCACTCTTGTGAAATACAAGTACAGTCCAGGAAGTCACGTGCTTAAATTGACACTTAGGCTGAGGGCCTGTGTTACAGCTTAGACTGAAATCCAACCCCTCCAAACTAGCATCTTGCTCTCAATCTCCATCTCCCTCACAGGTAAAGTGACGGGCTGGTGCTCAGCCCACTGCCCTGCTCCTTTCAGCATAGGCACACAGCTGCACCCTTTGGTTAAAGTAACAGCAGTCCCCCACGCCCAATTCAAGGGACAACCAAACCCCTGTTGAATAGGCATGAGCCAGCTGAGACGGCAGTCCTTCTGCAGGAGGAATGGTGCTGTGTCTGAGAGCACCAGGTTAACTCCATCCATGTGCGCTTTCTCTTCTTTCCAGGGTAGTTACTGCTCTTGCCGCTTCCTCGTTCTTTGCAGAATTCCTTAAGTTGGGAATCTTAACCTTGCTAAGAAACAAGAGAGCTTTTTACACCTGATGAACATGCTTGTAAGTGCTGTGCTTCAGAGCTGAACTTCAGTCTTGTCTCAAGCAATGGGACTCTGCAGCGCTGCTTCCTAACACACCCCTGCAGCCGCAGGAAGAGTCAGAACCAGAAGTATGGAAGAAATGTGTGCTGGGGACAGCTGCAGGAGATAACAGAAGCAGCACAGCAAAACAGCCAAAGCAGCAAAACAAGGAGAGAAGATTAAACAGCAGAGGAGGGGAGAAGGGAACTGGGTGAGAGGGAAAGAACATGAAAAGGAGAAGGAGAGGGAGTTAGTCAAGAAGCAATGAAAAGAAAGAACTGGAAGTTGAAGGACAATCAAAACGTAAGTTGCGGTTGATGTAACTCAAAACAGTTGTGCTGGGGGAATGTTGAAGGGGCGTGGCAAGTGTAGCCCACCAGATCTCAGCACACCTAACCTAGAATGAGACCACAGTTAAGTCTTCTAACTTCATTCCAGCTTGAGGAGAGTCCAAATAGCGTGAAAGAATTTTTAATATGTGTGCAAGTTTAGGATTAATACAGAGCTGAGTTAGTATTCTGAGTGAACGTGGAAAAAAAGGTAAGAATTAATAAATAAATCAGCACAAGCCCTCTCGGCCATCTAGCTCCACCAGCAGCAGATTTTTATATTCTGTTTTATATTGGAGATATATCTTGGGCTTCAGTCTTAGATATGTAGATAAACCAAACCAAACAAAACCCCTCTGAGAATTCTTGTAGCACAAGTGCTATTGCAGAGGGGATTGTGTGCTGCAGACCAAGCTGCAGTGATGGGCCCTTGCTCCTTGCTCACATGCGTGGGATGCCTTTGGAGCAAACTTCACAGGGTTAGGCTTCTTCTGTATCACTGCAGTGGATTCTGAAATAAAAGGAGGGGCAACAAGCAGAATCGTTTCCCTGGTTTTGAAGTGCGTGTATCACACTACACTTGAGATTCCTGCGTGGGGATAGCATTTGGCTGTATGTTTTACCATCAGGGTGTTGCATCTCTTCTCCAGAGCTTCAAGATGTGGAATGATCCTGCAGATGCACAGTACTAGCCGGGCTGTGTATTGAAATACCTGGTGATTACTTGCTGCAGGTGCAATGTAGTGTGGAATGAGTATGTGCTAATGTGGGGAGAAACCCACTCTTGTGCTAACTCCATAGCAAGAGTATAGTGACCCCCACCCCTTGTACTATGACACAGGATTGCTAGGCTTACACAACATTCTCTGATTGTGGGAGTCTGCTTACTGATGCCTTAAAAAGGAGTAGCTAGTAGACCTGAAACTGGTGGCAGGCATCAAGGAAGGCAATCCTGTTCCTCAACAGCTCACCAGTCTTGGTGCAGGCTTTGTCTGAAGAGCCTGAGATTTCCCATTCATAACCTGTTGTCATGATAGTGTGGGGGGAGTGTCAGACCTTTCTGTCATTGGAATTCATCCAGGATGTTGGAAGGGGATGCCTATAGTCCCCTTGACAGTTGACAAGCATGACCAATTGTCATCTGAGTGCTGGTGGTCAGTGTGTCAGCAAGCTGTTTCAGCTACACACAGCATCATTAGCAATGGTGTCCTCCTGCCTGTCGTTGAGAGGGGGAGGAACAGTACCAACTCATGAAAGCATGGCTTTTAGGTTGCATAAACAAACGGTGCTGCTATTGCTAATGAAGTATCTGAATTTGCACAGAATTCAGTGTCTGAGGTGATGAGTGCATCACTGAGCACTTCAACCATGGTTGTGCAGACAGAGCGTAGTTATTGCTTGTGCAAAGAGAAGGGAATTAATTGCTTGTTGTGATGTTTTCCTGTAGGCTGCCTTCATAGAATCACAGGCTGGTTTGGGCTGGAAGGGACCTCAGAGACCATCTAGTTCCAACCCCCCACCGTGGGCAGGGACACCTTCCACTACACCAGGTTGCCCAAAGCCCCATCCAACCTTAATGAAGAAGTTTGCATGAAAAATTAACACTTAACGGAACACAAAGTGCTTTTAATTCGGGAAGTTAAGATTTTCTAGTTTAAAAAAAATAAATAATTATTTTCTGTGCCTTAGCATGATGTTTTCCTCCAAACCCGTGCCTGCTCTTGGAAGCCTGCTTCCTCCTCTGCGCCCCTCCAACGGAAGGGCAAAGCAGTTAGCGTGAGCCACACCGCCCCACAGGAGTCTAATGCTAAATTAATTGTTTCTATTGTGTGGCCATTATTCTAGGACTTGCCGCGGTGCTGGGATGGAATAATTCAGCGCTGGAATTTTTGTTTTCTCTTTTGCAAGCTATTGAGCTTTTTTTATTCCAGTCACAGCCGTATTTTTGAAAGCTTAACAGTATGTCAAATCTGTTGCACAAAGGACTGTCAGCTGCTGTTTGCTTTCTTCTGTCTTTTACTTTCATCAGGCAGGCCAGTAAATGATGTGAAAAGCATTTTTCTTTGCTCCTTCAGCTTATGCAAATCTGTTGCTTAGGAACGAAGGGGAGCTCCGGTCCCAAAAGGAACATCTTATGCTGATCCCTTTGGCAAAAAAGGCAGATCCTGCCATCCCCGGCTCGGAGAAAGAACATTCAGAGAAGATCCAGCACGTTGCTGTTCTCTGAAGTGCTTTAGTTATTGGTCTGCTAAAATGTTTTCTGCTCAATCTCACTTGATAGGTTTAATTAATGTAGAACTACAAGGGAATTCTTGAGACAGACCTTGCAGTTTGAAAGAAAAATTAATATTGCAGTAACTGCTGTGCTTGGAAGAGAAAATCCCTTCCTTTTGTTAGCTCTTCCCTTCTCAGGGACCTTTTGTGATCAGTCTCACGGTTTAATTTCACAAGGAACATTACACAGAATATCGAATTTAATTTTCTTCATAGAAAAATGATTTGAATGATTTTCTGCGGGCCAGTAATATAGAAGAATGACACAATGGAACAGAAGAAACAAGAAAATACTATGTTGCTATAGGGATAAAACTTAACTTCTGCTGCTGTGCAGACCAAGCCTATTCCTGTGGGAATGTTGTCATTAGTTCCCATGGAGTTCACCGAGATTGGTCTCACAGACCCTGATTTATCAGGTCATTCAGTCATCTTTTAAAATTTATCTCTCTTTTAATTTCTCCCCTTCTGTGTGTTGACTGTGAAATGTCCTTGTTCCTCCTTTTTGAAGGATATGCTTCTCTTCTCCCTCTGTAACTGTTGTACGTAGATTTTCCAGTTTCCATGCCAGGCTTGAGATTTTGCTTAAGATTCAAAGATGCATTTGCAGACTTGGGAAAGAAAAGAGGCAATGTCAAAGGAAGTGCTGTGTGAAGGACAGATAGACTTCCTCTTTCTCTTTTTTTGAGCCTGGGAACATGCACAAGCACTTGGAGATCAAATGCGTCTATTTAAAAGCAAAATTAAAAAATGTGTCTGGTGGACATCAAAAAGGCAGGGGCCATCCCTTCCCAACACCTGTTTTCAGTCAAATGAAGCGGTGTTCTCATCTGCAAAGGCATAAAATACTCCAAAATCTCTCTAATCTAGCAATTTTTTTGTTAGTCCTTTAAACTCCACCTTAATTACCTCATTTTTGGGCATGATTCTTCTCCTTTTTAAATTTTTTTTTTTGCTATGGAATAATTTTTTCCACATACAAATTTCAGTGTTTGAGATATTTTTGGGTTACGTAGAGCACGAGTCTTTCCAAAAACAATTCCCTGAACATCCCAAAACAGCTCTGCTCCTTTGAGCTGTGCTCTCATGCTAATTAATGTTTGTGTGTGTTTTATTGGTATTGGCTGCATGCTGGTTTCAAGAATCACAGCATTGTAGGGGTTGGAAGGGACCTCAAGAGGTCCAACCCCCCAACTTGTGTTGCACTGGGTGTGCATGGGAGGTGCTGCAGCATCTCTTTCCTGGTACAAGGGTGTTGCTGACCGTCCTGTGGTGGCTTCTCTCGCAGTAGAAAAAGAGAGAGAAACCGTGCTTGAGCAGGTCAGGCTTTGCTGATCCCAGCTCAAAGCACAGCATGCAGTCTCTGGCTGCCAGCTGCAGCCCAGAACTGCTGATCCAGCCTTTTGCGACAGGAGAGGGGCCCCCAAACTCTTCTCTTGAGTGGTGGGAACTTGCCCTGTGCTTACGGTGGCTGTAGGATATGGTTTTCCTGAGCTGCTTCAGGCCGTTTGAAGTGTAACTTTCTGCAGTCTGAACAGTGGTCAGGCTTCTTTTAAATTTCAAGTTTCCTTGGAGCTCATGGTTAAATACCTGAAAATATAAGCTTTGGATAATTCCTTAATTTTGTTTTTTGAGATGTGTTTTTAAGTCTAGTGTCTTAAGAATGGAGAAACACACGAGTCCCTGCTATCTAACCTTGTAAGGTTTGTAAAAATAATATTATGATAATTTCAGTGCTCAGCTCTTTTTTTTTTTGCATCTGAATGGTGACTTTGTTTTGTGTTTTGTTCCCAGAAAAGCACTTGCACCCTTGCGTTGCCCTCTGCGCCCGGTTGGTTTTCATTAATTACAGGGGAGGTTGGGCAGTGCTGCTGCTGCTCTGGCTGTCCTCACTCTCTGATGCAGCGTGGCTCAACAATTTGCCCATCCAGCTCTTCCCGCCTGGCCCAGTGCAGCCAGAGGTGATGGTATGTTTGGGGCAGGGAGAGAGAGGGCCTGCAGTAGGTGGGCTGCTCTGAAAAGGACAGGACCTCAGGAAGGGTTTGCTCTGCTGTTGCTGCGGTGGGGACAGCGTAGGCAGCTGGAGGTTCGTCCAGGAGCAGATGGGCTGTGCCTAATTTTTTTAGCACCCCTTTTCAGAGCCCATTGGAAAAGTGGGGTGAATGAGTGGAGGGAAGTTATTTCATCCATTACGTTTTCAACTATCAGTACTAGCTTGCTGCAGCCCTTCATGCCAGGGCAGCTTGAGGACTCATCAGAACTCACCTGAGCGGACATTCTTTTTACTCTCAGACTATTGGGGCTGTGCTGGTAGTTCAGCTGAAGTTAAGCTGAAAAAAATGCAGATCCTTTAAGTTATTGTCTCTCATCTATCTATTTATTTATTTACTTTTAAATCAGAGGTTAACGAAGGGAGGAAATCACTGTTCATGAACAGCTAGGCTGCTGCCTAAAGGAGATGAGCCTTTGCTCACCTTATCAGCTGGTGTGCCCTGGGCAGTTATGTTGGATGCTGCACCTCCACGTGCAATATTGGTATTGGTGCTGGGCAGGGGTTCCCTCTCCATGACATTGCCTGCTTACTCCTTAGATCTTTCTTTTGCAGTGCTATCAGCTAAGCCCTTCTTTTGTTTTCCGTGGCAGTTTGCCTTCAAGGGTACAAGATGAGCATGTGGCAGTGGTAGATGCAGTTGTGTCCATTGCCTGATCCTTCTGGTTGATGCAGCAGTATGGCAAAAAAATGTGCTGTAAGGAGCTGACAGAAGAAAATATCTGAAAACTGTCACTGCATCCAGAGTGTTACCCGCTACAACCTGCCATGTTTCAAGCAGGAGGGCTGCTGGCATGCTGCTCTGGCAGTTCTGTGATGATGAATCTTTAAAGACTTTAAGGTGGGGGTGCAGAGGTGTTCCCAGGGTGTCAGATCTTTGAGTGATGCAAAGGAAAAAAAATCCTGTTCAGCTATGGAATTTAGGTTTTAATAATTATTATTGTTTATTTGAGGGAAGTTTAACACTGTTACTCCCTTTTCCAAAAAGGAGAGCTGGGATTGCCATGAAGCAAATGCCTCTGCTTGCTGTGTAATAGTCTAAATCAGTGTCCTCTGAAGAAAAGTTGCTTTCATTGTAGCTTGATGCTGTCAATTTTATTTAAAAAAATTTTTTTTTAACCAGCGGGCTTCATTACACTATTTATCTGATTTCTGTGTGAATGGTCATGTGGCAATCTTTGTCCAAGGAGTTGCTTCCCATCCTTTCCCTATGTATACATTTTTCACAAAAGTTTTATGGTAACATGATACCATCCTCTAATGTTGTCTAATGCACCCATAGAATTTTATCTGATAATTTTTTGTGGTGAAAGGCTTTATTTTTCATCTGTAAGTATATATTATCAAACCCAGTTTTGTGAGGTTGAACTGTCTATGTTGGGAATCAGTGTCTTTTTAAAGCTCAGCTGGGTAGATTAATTCCATTATAGGCTGTTTCTGGGGAAGTCTTGGCCAGATGATAGTGGCAGAGGCTGAAGAGGAGCCGCATGGTAATTTCAGCATTTATTACAATGTCTGAAGAAGCCAACAGTTACTTAATTAAGTTCATTTGCTTCACCCATTTCAATTTTTGGTTGCTAGCTACAAGTTACATCTGTTTGCTTGTGGGTGTCATTGCTGAACAAGTATAACTATCTCTTATCATCTAGCATAATTTTCCTGTTTTAGCTATTTATAGCCTGAGTACCTGAGTTGCTGTTTGATCTTCTCTTTGGTAAATAATCTGACCCGTTTAACTCTGTCACTGGAAGAAATCTTAAATACTCAAAGTTTGTTTTTATTATGGTGGGACTTGGCAGGTTGAAGCTTGTCTAGACGTGCAGGAGATGGGGATTTTCTTGCTTTGAAATCCAGAAAAAGGAGCTGATTATCAGCACGGATGCTGATGTGTCCTGCTTAGGAAGCTGGGTGCGCTCATCAAACACCAACATTGAGCAAAACAGCATGCTGGCATATGTGATTCAGATAATGTATGGTTTTTAATGATGTTGTGTACCTCTAGGAAAATCTGTTCTTGGAGTGCATTTTGACTTTACTGCTGTAATGATGGGTCCTGATACAAAGTTACTAAAAGCGGATTCTTTCAGACGTAGTTCTTGCACATCTTCTACCTGAGAAAATACATCCTAGAAAACCTCAGGTAAGCTGAAAACACAGCCTTGCAGGAATTTAGTAAGAAATGAATTCTCACAGCTTGGGTAAATTTACCTGTATAACTACAGTTATCAGTATGACTACAGCATTTTAGTCTGTTCTCGTTTAGGTAAACTCCTAATCAGGCTGCAGCTTCTGAATTTTTGAAGTACGTCTTTTGAAGTTCCTTATGTTCTCTGCTGTTTAAGTTTTAGATCTCCTGTCCTGTAATTTCACCTGTAAGACTTCATTGTGAGTGACTCTTAAGGAGGCAGAACTATCCAATTTTGTGTCTTGGGAATTTTAGTTTTCTTAAATTAATTTTTCTGAAGCTTAGGGGTGAGGAGGAAATCTGGTTTGCCAGCCCTCTGGTTGTTGTGAATGAGAAACAATCATTGCCTTTTGGAGCTGGTTTTATCAGCAACAGCAGAAAAGGAGCGGGGTGGGGAAACCCCGAACTTCAAGGAATTTTTTAATGCCCTGGTTGAAGTGCTTCAACATCAGGTGAGGATGTGGTAAGGACTATGTGGTGCTGTCACCTGGCTGTGGGATGTTGTCTCCCAGCTAACAGAGTGTGAGCATAGCTCCAGCTGTCCCTCTCGGTTGTCAAACCTATGCTGCTTACTTCTGGGGAGGGGGGCGCAGAGGGGAAGCGTGAATCATGCCTTTGCAATGTTTGCAAGTATGTCAGAGCTGGGCAGGAAGGAGCCGCTTCCTCTTTCGCGTCTTGCTAGGTATCAGAGTAAAAAAATAAATAAATAAGAAGAATAGGAGCACCAGGCATGTGGACACACCTCTGGCAAAATAAGAGAGGAGCGGTCAGAGAGCAACCTTCAAACAAGAAGGCGTTTGTAATGGGCTGTGCCCAATTGCTTGTCTTTTATTGGTTAGAAAAGCCCTGATCTGTCTTTGGGAAATCATGCTGAAGGGCTTGGAAAAATGCACCTTCCCCTATTTCTTTTCATAGCACAGACAGCAGCACGAGGTTTTTGTCTCTTAACTTGTGCCTCTGGCCTGGTAACGGGTATGTCTCAGACTAGCGTTATTCAACAAGTGTAAGTGAGGTGGGATTTTGGTTTCTTTTATGCTTTGGTTTCTACTTTTAAAATTATTTTCCAACTATAAAAAAAAATTCCATGGATAACCTGAACACAGAAAGCCAATGCTGGAGGATTATTTCTGTGCAGTTGTAACTATTGAGGCCAAAAGCATGCAGGTGTGCTTTCTGAAATGGCACATCAGGGGATTGAGGGCTGTATCTAATCAATATTTGCTTGTAGTGCTGAGGAAACCCAAGTCAGGAGCTTGGCTTTTTTGAGTGCTTAGCTTTTTCATGCATCAGGGCCCTGACTCATCGAGGGACCGTGTTTTGGGAGGAGAAGGAAGATTTGTGCGTTGGGGAGAGGGCGTTGGTTCTTGCCTTGCACTCAGCGACAGCTCCCCTTTATGTGGATAGGCGCAGTATCTTTTGGTGTAGAGAGGGCAGGCGTTTTTCACTCTGGATTTTGGAGCACAGGTGGAGCAGTGTTTTTAACAGCCCCTGTTGTGCTTTCTTGGAGCTGGTGCTTTGTGGCCATTTGCCTGTCCCACGTCGCAGGAGGGGAGAGGGCCATGTGCCCATCCATCCCACCACCAGCATGTCCTGGGGCAGCCGCACAGCCAAGTGTTTCTGCTTCAGTAAAGAGGCTAACAGGAGGAAAAGCTTCAAATTGGAAGGAGCCTCTTGGTTAAATTAACCTGTGTAAAGGGTTGGGGTATTTTCTTTTTTAGTTAAAGCTTAAGCTATAGATACCCGGATCAAAACTTAAAATACTGATTATTTGGAGTGCTCTGGCTTCTTGGCAACTCTCTTCTGTTTCCTCTAAGGTAAAACGGTTGAGCATCTGACTTCTTCACTGGACGTTTGTCCATATCTGGAGTATTTTGGCATTTGTTTGTTTATTGTAGGTGGGATGCTGTGGTTTTTGCTGGTCTCTAATTTGAGAATAGCTGTGGTTCTTGTGATGGAGCTTGAGCTGGGTGTAGGCAGGTCTTGGGCAAGTGTCCTGGCACAGGTGTGCCTGCCAGCACTCCTGTAGGCCCAGTCCTTCCTCGTTTTTCTTCAGGAGTTACAAATTGCACAGTATGGGTGTTTGTTTGTTTATATTTGTTTTAACCAAAGCCCTTATGATCAGGCTTGAAGCAAGGTTTGGGCTGGAATTTCTGGAAGCCAAAGGCCCCAGGACTCTTCAGCTGGTGGTTGTTTAAATTGTCAGCGAGCTCTCTCCGTGTGTGGTACGTTGGCTTTGCGGCAACGGCTTGGGATGCAGGCTTGGTCTCTGAAGGTAGATAGGTAATAACTTCTGTCTTTCTTCCCTTTGCTTTAGGTTTTAGTGTTGGGTTTTTTTGGTTGTGGTTGTCAGCTGAGCCCTTTCCTGGAGGTAAAGCTGCTGTTTCTGTGGGGCTTTCTTCAGGAAACCATAAAGTAAGATTGAGTAAGGAGGTTTTTCTGTCAGGCCACTAAAAGCGCAGTGAGTGGTGGGATCGCCAGCTTGTCCCAGCTCTCTCACAGTGAGCTTTTGGCAAAGTTGAGGTGAGATCTGCTTGTATTCCTCTGTATGCTGGGATGACATGGCTCCATGTGGGTGACATGTGCCAGGCAGGTCCCTGCTTCTCTGGGGTGTGGGTGCTTGGTGTTCCAGCCCTTCTGGTTAGAGCCAAGGGCAGTGCCCTGCCACTCCTTTCACAGTAGGCACATGATTTTGCTCTGGTAATTGGGGGAAAATAACTTGCAAAGCCACATTGAAAAAAAAGAAGACAGCTTGATGAGAGGAGATACCTTAAAAATGAGGAATTTTGTCCTCCATCAAGGTGGATAAGGAGATCATTATATGAAAGCAAATGACTTACCTGTTCAACCCCATGTTTTTTTTCCAAAAATTTCTCCTCATTGCTGCTCTTGGTTCAAAACCCCATGTAGTGGCAGCAGGTGGAGGTGTATGAAGATTGCCTCAAGTCCAAGGGGTTTTCGGCCTCTTCGTCACTCCCTAATCATAATGGATCTGGATGTCCTAGGACATGAAACACTGGAGACTGCTGGTACCTTTTGACAGTCAAAAGTACCATCTCCTGAAGATGGTACTATCTGTGCATAAAGGTTTGAAGACATATCAAAGCTGAGCATTAGGTCATCCTTGCCTCATTTTTGGTGTATTTCTGGTGTGCAGCAGTAGGGGAAGAGAAACATTTCTCAACTCCTAAAAGTAAGGAGGAAGATGTTAGTCCTAGAAGTCTTTTTAAAACTTGTATACAAAAACCCAACAGGGTTTCAGTTTGACTCTTTCCCTTCTATTATGGTTGAAGGGAAACTGCATTGCCCACAACATAAGTAGTAGTTCCCTGCACTTCTATTACTCATATGTTTTCTGTGTGTATAGTAACACATCAAAAGTTACGTGTATGTGTGTATACATATCTATATGTATTTTTTAACCAGGTGCAAAATGACTGCTCAAGTAACCCTGGAAGATGCCTTGTCCAATGTGGATCTCTTGGAAGAATTACCATTACCAGATCAGCAACCATGTATTGAACCCCCACCGTCATCCCTACTGTACCAGGTATGCTGTCATTGTAAGGAAAAAAAGTTCTTACATTTCCCATTACTCTTAAGAAAAAGAGTATGTACTTTTCAAAAAAACCCCAAACCCCAACCCAAACAAAAATGTTTATATTTGGAATATATATAGAGATTCTTTTCCCTATCAAAGATTTAATTCTGTAATTTTCTTTTTCTGCAGCCAAACTTCAACACTAATTTTGAAGACAGAAATGCATTTGTCACTGGCATTGCAAGATACATCGAGCAAGCTACAGTCCATTCTAGCATGGTATGTAGGTGTTCAGGTAGATACTTTTGTATTACTTGGGGGGAAAAAGGAGAGAAACATGTCATCTTGCAGTTCATTACATGAACTGTGGTCATAGAAAACCAGAAACCAGTTTACCTACAATACTTCCAGGAAACAGTAAGGTGTAAAAGTATGTGGCTTTCCTTTTTTTGTTCATGCACTTCTTGATTATTTTAAAATTTCTTCTTGATCAACCAGTGTTGCTCAAAATTTTCCTGCTTTCACTGTATGTTTTTCCAGTATTCTGATGTACATTAGTTGCATTGACAGGTAGCTGCTGTAACTCGAGTGAAAAATTACCTTCCACCCTCCTAAATTTCCACTATTTCTCTGTCACTTTAGTGGTGGTGTTACTGGTGTATGTTACTGGTTTATATGTAAGGTGCTCTGTGGTTTTTAACAGTTCCACAGTAGAAGAGAAGACTTCAAGCTATTAACTCCATCTCTGCTGGTCTGTCCACAACTTATTGTGGTTTCATGGCATTCTTAGAAAAGGAGCAATAGTATGTCTTACAATTCTAGAGGCCAGTTCACAAATGGTGGAATAACTACCTGATTACATGCTACTGAAAATTATGTAATTTTACACCAAACTGCTTTTGAAATTACTGGGTGACTCTTTAACCTGTTTTCATTGTTTGGATGTTGTTGGATGTCTCCTTTGACATGTTAAAAATGGAAGAGGGCTGCATACGCTGATGACTTCATCCTTGGCCATTCTACCTGCGGTGTGCAAGTTTAACAGGAAAAAACAAACACCACCCCACCACCCTCCCTCCACAGATCAGCATTTTTATTTTTATTTATAGATCACAGTCTTTAGTTTTGGGAAGAAAGCGTAGCACAAAAAGCAATTTGATCTGGGGAGATGATTTTTGTCATTAGGTAAGCATAATACTTGCAATTGTTGACTAGCTGTCTGGCAGGTATTTGTTGGCCTAAGTGGTACAACAGTGATGATGTGAATTCTTTCAGAGTTAGGTTGGGTGCTAAAGCAGATGACTGAGAATAAATGGAATGATTTTTTTTTTTTTTTCTGTTAGATTATAGCAAAGCTGGACATCAGTAGTTGGTCAGCTCTGATACATGTAATATACCAACTGAGCCTATGAATTGGTGGTAATGTTAATTTACATACATATAGTATGATGTATCAATCAACTTATACAATAGTATGTGTTTGTATACATTCAGATAAGAGAAACAGGTTTGTTTGGACAAGGGTTTGGAATGATGGAAGATGAGTGGATTTAACCCTTTTGTATTACAATGTCTGTTATACTGAGTGTCTGTCTTACAGAATGAAATGCTAGAAGAAGGTCAGGAGTATGCTGTCATGTTATACACATGGAGAAGCTGCTCAAGAGCCATTCCTCAGGTAAAAGATGCAACCTGCCATGCAACATGTGAACTTGATGCCTTGATTTGGTGTGGAGTTACACCGACAGAGCTTTGTCAGTGAACTCCAAAATTTAGTCTGCTTTGAATCCTGGATTGTTAAACTGGGCATGCCATAGAATAGTGTCTCTTAGCACCCCCATGGGTTTTGTGTCAGTCTTACCAAGTGGTTCAAGAGTAGAGTAGGGGTAATGTGCTTTAGAAAGATAACCTTTGATTTTCATATCTATTTGAGGTCAAAATTTCATTCAAGAGAATGGACCCTTCCCCCACTCCACAACTTAATACTTAAATTCAGAACAGGTTTAACAAGTAACAATTAACATTACGGGTAAACGTTTAAGTTTCTCGACACCCCATAGATAGGTCTGACATTTAGAAAATGACTATGTAGTGTTTCTTGATCTGTATACAGAAATAAACCCCTATGAATAGGTGTCAACCTCAAGTGGCTGGGAATGGTTGTACGGGTGAGAGGTGGGAAGAATATTAAGATGCACCAGAAAACTGAACAAAATTACAACTATGAAGTGAGGTGACACCTGCCTGCTTTATAATGAGTTTATAATTTAATTAGTTTTTGTTCTTAAATGCAAGAAAGGCTTATCCTGTGATTTAAATATTTAGAGTGAAAGTAAGATAAACTGTTTAAATTTCTACTTCTGGCCCTATTTTAGTGGAAGATTTTGAGCAAGTGGCCTAGTGTCAAAATAACATTGTCCTAACCTTCCAGAAATGTTTGACAACTAAATTATTTGCAGTGAGGTAAAAGAAGAATCTTAGATTTTTTTTCCTTTTTCAATACAGTTAAGCTTAGAGGGCTAGTGTGAAATTACAAAACCTAGAAATGTATGCTTTAAGTTTCTCTCCTTAGGATGATAATGAATTTTCTAAGGATCTCAGTTTCTGAGGCTTTATCAGGGAAGGTTCCAAGTGTAATGATTTCTGATTATTCTCAGGTCAAGTGCAACGAGCAGCCTAACAGAGTAGAAATTTATGAGAAAACCGTGGAAGTTCTGGAGCCAGAAGTCACAAAACTGATGAACTTTATGTATTTTCAGGTAAAAGGAATGGAAACAAAATTGGTCACTCAGCTTGCATTTTTATATTCCTGTTTTGGATGCTTGATGTTGTGTGTGCAGATACTGAATCTAGTCATTATACTTTGAAAAAACCCCTGTGTGTTGCCTCACAGAAGGGCAGAATTTTTAATGCCTCTCTTAAAAACTTCAGGTGATGTCCATTAAGACTTTAGGCATAAAATGGAAGTTAATTGCACATGGGGACAGAGATCTGGAAGAAAGGAAATAGAAATAGAATACGTTTCACGTGTATATATATATATAAGTGTCTCAGCACAGAAACCATTTGTTGAGGAGCGAGGGATTCACAGGCCTGGGCGCCAGAGCAGCAGGTGCAGCTTTGCTATGGCAATTCACAGCTGAGGCAGGCTGACCCAGTTGTTGTGACCTGCCAGCCACCCGAGCTATACACAGGTGCTGGAGGACAGCAGGCTGTCTCGCTTTCTCCTCCCGTGGTGGCAGCTTGCCATTTGGTTCAATGGACTGAGGATGTTTCCAGGCATTATTTGGAAGGAGCTGGAACAGTTAACCCTGGAGCCTACAGGAAGAGGAGACTGAATGAAGCATAGTATTTCCTGTTGTCTTCCCCAACTGGCAGATCTTACTGAGTACAATGTCCTTTGGTTCAGGGAGATAAGTGCTCTACAGTCAGAACAGGTTCCTCTTTACGGTTGACATTACTGTCTTTATTTCTGCTTAGGATCTCTATCTCAAGTGGCCTTGATGAATGCTTGGAAATAAGGGCTTAAAGGAACGTGCCCCAGGATGAGTTTGAGAGTTGGCATGGACAATGTGCTGTGAATTTTTTATAGGAGAACATACCTATAATCTGAGACCTTTTAATGCATATACACTTCCTCCGTAAAGAGCGTGAAATCACTTGTTTCAAGGGGATTTTAAACCTTTACAATGTTAATCTGCAAAGAAGAACCTTAACCTTTTGTGCCAGGCAAGCTGCGTGGCAAAAATAATTGGTGACCCTTGTAGCACACAGCGAGTATACAGAGGTGGGGCTGAAAAGCCTGTGCTGATGCCTTGTTGGTAGCTTTGCATGCTTTAAAACATTCTTCTGCTTCAGTGGTACTTTTCCTTGGAACAGCTCCAGTTATGCATTCAAATATTTTTCCTGGTGACGCTATGGCTTTTACTCCCTGTTTCTTCTCCTCTTTCCCCCCACTAGAGAAATGCAATTGAACGATTTTGTGGGGAGGTGAGACGCCTGTGCCACGCGGAGAGGAGAAAGGACTTTGTGTCTGAAGCGTATCTGATCACGCTGGGCAAATTCATCAACATGTTTGCAGTACTGGATGAGCTGAAAAACATGAAGTGCAGCGTGAAGAATGACCATTCGGCCTATAAGCGGTAAGTAGGACCTGGGTTTCTGCTGCCAGGGTACAGGCCTCCCACGAGATGGCAGCAGTCGCTCTTTCTCTGACAACTTTCTCATTAAAAATAGTCCCCTTCATGTGTGGGAAAGATTTCCTTGAAGCTGGGGATTGCGGTTAGACAGCTGAGTAAACGTATTTTGGTTTTTTTTTTGCTGCTGGGAGAACAGCTTAGGTTCCTCTGCCTTTTAATGCCATGCTGTCAAATACTTCTGTCTTGGTAATGAATCTACTTTGTTCAGTAAAGCTATTCTTTTTGAGAGGAAACTGGCTTGCTGGTGGCTTTTGTTACTCTTATTCTATTTTTGGCTTTCACTTTTGACATCTGCAGGTGTGGCAGGGAGGGGAAGAAGGTGAGATATCAGTGCTTGATCTGGCAGATGGAATTGGGTATCTTTGGTTGCACAAGGTGGTCAGAGCAGCAGGGGAAAACAGTCTTTATGGCAGCTGTAACATCTGTGGTCTTTTGTAAAGAAAACCATTCAGGCAATGACTGGCCGATTTTATCTATGCTGCTTCCACTTACACAAGATTAAATTTCTATCTCTACCAGTAGCTGCCTTTTGTTGCAGTGCCTGGAGAGCTCTGAAAATTTCTTAGTTTGCCCTTCTTTTTCTTGGGATGCATGCTTCTAGAGGACAGATTGTTCGCTGGAAGGCTGATTTTTCCTGGATTGGGTCGATAGAGCCACTGCTGTCCCCATCAATTGAGGGATATACCCAATGGATTTTGGTTTGGGTTGGATTGGGCCTTTTAACTAGGGTACAGTAGGGGATTTGGGATTGTGAACAGTTCATTTTGCCCATGTCTCTTATGGTCAACTTCTACCTGTTTTCTTAAAAAGCCTTCCCCTCATCTTTTACAAAATAGGCTCATGGATCTGCTTTGCTGAGTCCATAGCCTATGTTTGGATAACTCACTTTTATAAAGCTGTGGCAAAAAAAAGTACTGGCCGTGTCTGCCAAGTACTCCTTCTACTTAATTCTGGAGTTTTGAAGTGGGGGATGCACTGAAGTTGACAATCCTGCGTGAAAACCAATCCTGTACGCCATTGTACTGATGCTTAAAGATGTGGTGACAACTTACAGTTCCCCTGGCAGACTTGGGGATGGGTATATTTCTATTGAGAGGGGATGGATTTGCTTAGAAGTAGTCCTGCCAAAGGGAAATAATATTTCCTCATCTGTCTTCAAAGAGCTGCCCAGTTTCTGCGGAAAATGGCAGATCCTCAGTCCATTCAAGAATCCCAGAACCTCTCCATGTTCCTTGCCAACCACAACAAGATAACACAAGTAAGCTTTAATTGTCTTTTTGCAAAGTATCTAATACCTTACAAAGCTATTAAAAGAAAACTCTTCCAGTTTGGTAGTAACTGTTGCTCCCCAGGGAGTATAACTAGTTGACTAATACCCTTTTCTTCTTCATTTTTACCAGTCTTTACAGCAGCAGTTGGAGGTGATTGTTGGCTATGAAGAGCTGCTTGCAGATATTGTGAATTTGTGCGTGGACTACTATGAAAACAAAATGTATCTAACGCCCAGTGAGAAACATATGCTTTTGAAAGTAGGTTTCTTTGGGGTAAAAATAACAAAGGAATGGTTGAGGCAGGACACAGATATTTGAATTCTTGATTGCTTGGATATTTCTTTTAAAGGAACCAGATCAATGAAGTATTTCAAATTTGCTTTTTCCTCTCTCCTTCCCCTTGTCTTTTTATTATATTACATGCTAAATGTATTTAGAAAGTTTCTAAGCTGCTTTTGTTTTTCATAAATTGAAGTTGACCCTATTGAACTGATGCCACCTTGCTAGGAAATCAATTCCATGGAATTGCATTTCTATGAAGTATAATGACATCAGAGAAGAAATATTGCATTTTATTGTTGGGTATGTGGCAAGTTTGTATAAAGAGTTTTTGGAGGTCAGGCTGCATATCAAATAACTCAGGGGAAAAGCAGCTTAAAATTAGGGTTACTAAGCAGGTAAGTTTAGCTAGCTGGAATATATACACTTAATAGGAGAGTGCTGGGCAATATGAAGTGCAGTTGATTATCAGTTGCGTGCCTTGCAGGAGAAGAGAAGGTATAGAGTAAGAATTGCAAATTTGCCTCATGACAAATATTTTGAGTAGCTTCAGTGTTTGATTTCTGAAGAGCTCGCTTTGTTAGGACCAAATGGAAGCATCCTGAAACCATACACAAACCGTAGAACGCTTGCATTCTGTCTGCAGGAATGTCCAACGTGTCTTTCCTATTTAGGCCTTTTGTTCAGTAAATGCCTGCTTGGGGCACAGTAAATGGCTAATGCTCAGCTCCTGCCATTGTAAATACTGAATTATGACTTTGTTAATTAATAACTCGGGCAAAATGTAATTGTCTTTTTTTGGGTGATGCTTCTAAGCTCTTGTAATTCAAAGATATGCTGAAAGCCATAAAACCCCATAGCTCACAGATGTTAGATTTAAATTTCTGTTACAGATCAGTTTGCATTTACAGAATTTTAATGGAAGTGTGTGGGGGGGGTAACCTGTCTAAAAATAGCCAGAGATTATTTTGGTATGGTAAACCTTTATACAAACAAATGGCATCCTTTAAGAATAACTAGTCAGGCTAATGTTAATGTAAAACTGCTAATATAAGTATATATAATAAAGGAATACTACAGAAATGTATATAATTGAAAATCTATTCTGTTTGAAGGAGGGTGGGTGTTTCAGGACTTTTTAAAACATTTCCTTTTTTTTAATGATAGGAAGAATGGTCTTACTGCAGCAGGTTTCTACCTCTGAGGTCGCTTTGTGAAGAGGTTTGATTTTTTTTTTCTTTCTCAGGTTATGGGCTTTGGATTGTACCTGATGGATGGAAGTGTCAGTAACATTTATAAGCTGGATGCAAAGAAAAGGATAAATTTAGCCAAGATAGACAAGTTCTTTAAGGTTGGTTAAGATCTGATCTTACTATATGATTTTAATGGTAATTCCCCATGTATTTTAAATTTAACTAAATAGAATAAAGATTGCTTTGAACTATAATATAGGTAAATGATGGTTTTCTTGCAGTGAGATTTGCTTTTACTAATTTATCTAATCTGATTTATTCCTGGTGTACAGCAGCTGCAGGTTGTCCCACTGTTCGGTGACATGCAGATTGAGCTTGCAAGATATATTAAGACCAGTGCCCATTATGAGGAAAATAAATCCAGGTAAGA
Organism: Hypotaenidia okinawae; assembly: GCA_027925045.1. NCBI lineage: Eukaryota > Metazoa > Chordata > Aves > Gruiformes > Rallidae > Hypotaenidia > Hypotaenidia okinawae. Next base: position 142,902,355 of record BSDF01000001.1, read on the forward strand.
GGGAGAAGGAAGCAAGGAGTGGAGCAGCTGGGCTGGGAAAAGTCAGACCCTTGGAGTATATTTTCATAATCATCCATTAGTCTGTGGGTCCGTGGTAATTGCTTTAATAGGATTGGTCTGCTTTTTGGTTTGTGTATTTCACTATTAATGTAATTCACATAACAGATAGAACCGAAGAACCAGGTTGTTTAAAGACCTTTCTATGCTGCTAAGCTCATTCTTGTATCTGTGACATTTCTTATCACCTGGGTTGGAGGAAATGAATTTTATCTTACACTAATTTCATTTTTATTTTTTCCTTTAAATATGAAACTTTCTTTAAAAGAAATGAAGGATTTTACTAAGCAAGGTGAGCAGTAGTAGTGCATGGGTAAATAGGCATGTGTATATTGTATATGGAGCAGCAACTTAGCTTGCCTTCCCCATCTTTTTTCTTGGCTAGGTATGCAGCACAGCATACAGGAAAATGCAGCTGGTTCTTACATAAGTGGTTCCATGGTTTATAGTTATTGCTTTGTTTTAGTGAACGTTTCCATGCCTTTCCAAGACCTTCCCTCCCTGCAGTTACATGAATTTAGAACGTAGTGCTTTGCATTTTCATTCCTGCAGAAAAAACCTACATAACCTGCATGTAATTGCTAAGAGAAAATCAACAGCAGTGGGCCTACTGAGCTACTAAAAATGTGAGGCTACTTAACATTCTTGGTAGCATGTCTTTTGTGTCCCTTTTGATAACATGATAATAGTATTTAATAATGCCTTTTTTATAGTTGGGATCATACCGTAGGCTCTCTGCAGTTAAACAAGAATAACGATAATCTGAAGGTAGCTAGATGTATTTTACAGCCTGTACCTATGCTTTTGCCCTGGCTTTCAATCCTTTTGGGTCCTGTGCCTAAGTGTGTGCTCCTGGAGAGAGATGTGCAGGGTCAGAGGTAGAGGTGTGAAGAGAGGAAAGGCCTCAAACAGAGAAGATTTTTATTTTAAGAGAGTCACATGCTGTAGATCTTTCTTTGCAGCATTGCTTGTACTGTTTATTGCCTAAACTGATTTAGGTGGGGTTTTCTGTCTTCTGAAACAGATGGACGTGCACGTCTTCCAGCAGCAGTCCCCAATACAATATATGTGAGCAGATGATCCAAATCAGAGAAGACCATATGCGTTTCATATCAGAACTGGCTCGTTACAGCAACAGTGAGGTGTGTGGGTTTAGAGCTATTTGTGCAAATTCCACGTCACTGATTAACAGCTATTATTGTGTATCTGAAGGGCAGGTAAACCTCGGGCTAGGTAAATGACATGTCTTGATCACCTGAATCAGGAAAAGCTGGCTGCAGGATACTACCCATTCTCTGCATGATATTTGCACTAATTACATTCAAAATAATAATGACCTATAATATAAACATCACATATTTTTCTGCCCCTCCTTCTCTCTCTCTCTCTCTCTCTCTCTCTCTCTCTCTCTCTCTCTTTTCAAACACACCCTAGAGCTTTGGCATATCTCTTTTGGAATAGGTTGTCTAGCCCATATTCCTAATGGGGTGCTCATAACAATTTAAAATGAAGATAAAAGTGAAGAAATAAAAAAAAAAAAAAAAAAGAAATGCACAGATATGTGCACACACACATGTGTATCTATATAAAATATAGATACATATATAAAACATAAATATATAAGTGATGTCCTTGAATTAATTTGTAACTGTATTTTGGTGATTAGAGATAGAATCACAGAATCACATAAGGGCAAGGGTTCAAAGGGACCTCTGGAGATCATCTAGTCCACCCCCCTTACCAGAGCAGCATCACTTAGAGCAGCTTGTACAGGACAGCATCCAGGTGGCTTTTGAATGTCTCCAGAGAAGGAGACTCCACAACCTTTCTGAGCAGCGTGTGACAGTGCTCTGCCACACTCACAGTAAAGAAGTTCCTCCTTGTGTTTACGTGGAACTTCCTAAGCCCATTGCCTCTTGTCTTGTCACAGGGCATCACTGAAAAAAGGCTGATCCCATCCTCCTGACACCCACCCCTCAAGTGTTTATAAGCATTGAAAAGATCTCCCACTCCATCTTTTCTTTTCTAGGCTAAAAGTCCAAAGTTCATCAGCCTCTCTTCTTAAAAGAGATGTTTTAGTCTCCTAATCACCTTTGTAGTCCTTGTTTGTACTCTCTCCGGTATTTCCCTGTCCTCCTTGAATCAGAGAGCCCAGAACTACACAGTGTGCCAGATGAGACCTCCCCAGGGCAGAGTAGAGGGGGAGGAGAATCTTCCTGACCTGCTGGCCACTCTTTTCTTGACACACTCCAGGATGCCAGTGGTTTCTATTGACCAAAATCTATGAAATGTTAACTGTAGAAGTATGTAGAACAAAAAGCTGATGCAGGTGTTGGTACATAATGCTGTTTCAATGGTTAAAAGAAATCTATGTAGAAATGTGGCTTTGGATGCTGGACACAGCATATGCTGACATGGGTTTGGTTTGTTGGGTTTTTGTTTTCTTAATTTAATAATAATGTTACAGGTGGTGACTGGGTCGGGTCGACAGGAAGCTCAAAAGACAGATGCGGAGTATCGGAAGCTCTTTGATCTCTCTCTCCAAGGTCTGCAGCTTCTCTCCCAGTGGAGTGCACATGTCATGGAAGTGGTATGTTATCTGGGAAGTAAAACCAGATTAAAAAGATGCAGCTTGGTGCAGTTGGACAGGCTTTGTTCTAACTGAAGGAAAAATGGATGTTATGTTTCGATCCCTTAATCACCCTTTTCCTTCTTCCTTTGCTCCTTTTCTCCTCCTGCTCCAATCCACATTCTCAGCAGGAAGTACATGAAATTCCCAGAGGCTAGGAGCAATGTTGCTGCTTTGATGACCCAGTAGCTTCTACAGTCTTGTGTAGTACATTCAACTGGCTATGTTTAGACATCATTGCTTAGTAAATTGAAGCATGTAAGGGCTTAGCCAAAAATGCAAAAATGGATTGAAAAGCTCCCATTGGCTTTAGATTAGGCTTCTAGTCAAAAGGAAAGTAAATGCAGGCAAAGGGAAACTTGAGAGGAGATGAGGGAGGGAAAATAAAGAATCTGCAGAGATGTTTCTCTGCATTTTAATAATTTATTTTAAAAACAGGTGCCAGCTAGAGAAGCGACTCTTTTTTTCCCTGATAAGAAACTGCTGAAGGCAGAAAATGAAGAGGAGGATGCGAGGAGGGTGCAGGTGTCCTTTTCATGCAGCAGAAACTTAGACAAATGCTGCATGTCTTACCTGCACCCAAGCATTTTCTAGGAAGCCTTGAGACAGATGACATATTGTATGAGAGAAGCTGGATTTGCTCCTTCTCTGTCTCTGATGTCTGAGCCATTTGCTATCAAGCCAGTTGCACTGCGTGAATCCAGTGCAGTCACTGTGGGAGACCACTAACTAGAGACCCAGTTTTCTTTCTCTCCTGTATTTTTAACTAGCTGTTTTAAAAGCCAATAAATGAATCATGCTTTTTCCTGTATTATCCTATTCCTATTTAAATAAACAGTTTATTTTATGGTGAAAACCTTGTTCTCCTTTTCTCCTTCCTAAGAGAGGTTGCTGTCATCTATTTCTGGCCTCTGCAACTCCCAGATTTGCTCCCTTTATTGCTGTCATTGCAAATTGCTGTATTCAGGCACTCTCCTCACAGTGACAATCTTCCTATTTTAGTATATTTCTGTAGAAAGTCTCTTATTCTTTGTTCTGTTTCTATCCTCCAAGTTCCAGAGCTAACTTTCTCTGAGGACCACAGCAGTTTTTTTGCCTATTATCACTGCTTTACTTTGTCTTCCTGATTTGTATAGATTCCCTTTAGGTACTACTTGTGAAAGTTTGTGTTCACCTTCTCCCTGTCCTCCTACTGAGAATTTATTCTAATCTGGAGTATCCTATTTATTTACCTGTCTTCTGCATTGACTTGGTGTCCATGAAGGTTGTTACAAGCATCATGTTCAGATAAAAAGTTTCAGCACGTGTTTGATGTCCAATTTAACCCTGTCAACTTAATGCCCCCAAAATACTTCATCTTAAGTAATAATATTTCATCTTAATAATTACCCAGGTGTCCTCTTTGTAGTGCTTAGGTTGCAGAGCGTGATGCTCTTCTCTGCTGTAGGTAAATTGGTTCAAATATTAATCAACAACAGTAGGCATATTCGTATTGCTCTGTAATTGAACATTTATGCAAAGATAATATCAACCAGAATTTTGTATTTGCTGAACTCGAACTGTGAGAAAATTGTATTTGAATGGGACTTTTCACTGATGGATATTTGATCAGCCTGACACTGCTGAACTGTGTTTACAGTGACCGGAAAGGCAGTATTTAAGAGAAACCATGCTGTGCAGATGGTATTGTCATAGATAGTTCAGCTATTTCCACACCTTTAAGCCTAGTAAGCGTGCATACCCCCCAAAAAAACCCAAGCCCCTGTGTAGTTTTCCAGTTATTTGAATTCTAAATATGAATATTTGGTCAATTTGGAAGCTCCTTTCTTTGTGTGTGTGACTGGGATGGATGTTTTTATTATGGTCTGATGTCTCTCTTGTTCTTGAAGTGGGGAAGAAACTTTTGCCTAAGGTAGCATTTGCTCAGTAAAAAATACCCAGAAGCGCGTTCACCTGCTGAGTGTGAATTGCATATTTTTTTTTTAGCTACTACAGGCTTGTTGGCTTTCAGTAAAATTTGTTAGGCAGATTATTGTTTGGTATTTCCACTGGGTAGTTAGTAGTTTCAGAATTTATGCAGGTTTTGAGAGTATTATTTTTCAGATATGCTTCAAAACACCGGAGTACTTTGTAAAGCCTGTTATTAGTATCCAGCAATGTTTTGTGTTTCTCAGGCCTTTTTTTTCTTAATTCTCCCATCTCTTTTCTCCCTATTGTGTTCTGTGAACTGTAGTATTCGTGGAAGCTGGTGCACCCAACTGACAAATACTCTAACAAAGATTGCCCTGACAATGCGGAAGAATATGAAAGAGCAACCAGATACAATTATACTAGTGAAGAGAAGTTTGCGTTGGTCGAGGTAAGGGAAATTCTTCTACAGGGATTTTCCAAAGATTAAATTCGAAACAGAGGAGAGCATTTTCTATACCCAGTGCAAAAAGACAGCATGCCCTGTGTTGTCTCTGAAAGAGCACGTTTTCCTCTGCTCAGCATGTAGGAAGAGCACAGGAAAACTATACTTTATCTTTTGGAACTTGTTAATTCCCCTTATATAATTTTCTGTATTTAAAAGGGGGGTTTATGAACAATTATACAAACAGTATAAGAAAAATGCACTACTTTTTCTTTTTCTTTTTCTTTTTTTTTTTTCCCAGGTGATTGCCATGATCAAAGGTCTTCAGGTACTGATGGGAAGGATGGAAAGTGTTTTCAACCATGCCATTCGCCATACCATTTATGCAGCTCTTCAAGACTTTGCCCAGGTTACACTTAGAGAGCCGTTAAGACAAGCCATTAAAAAGAAGAAAAATGTCATTCAGAGGTAGTATTTTTGTTTTCATCTTCTCCTATGTTGTTTCCCTCGTATCTTACTAAATTTGTTCCACAAATTCAGCAGCACAGCTGTTAAATTTTGCCTCTTTTAAGTCTGTACTCCCCTATTAATCTGTCTGGCATTCACAGTTAGCTTGATTGAATAGATATTGGAAGTTGAAGAAGCCTGAAATCAAAAGTGAGTGGCGGCTAAGATGGGTTATGGTAAGAGTCCAGCCTGCCTTGAACCAGTTAGGACTACCACAGGAAGTCTTGTGTTCCCTGGAGTTTATTTTTATTTTAAGGAAAGAGAAGTACTGTAACACTGAAAGCAAAACCAGTGTTTTTATTTTGAAGAAAAGTCTTACTGTCCACCTTCCTTGTGATTCCAGTGTTTTCTCTCCTTGTGTCTCATACTTGTATCCCACTCTGTAGTCTTACCTCTGCTCTTTTAGCATCATGCCTCTTTTCTCAGCTGCTACTGCTTTTGGGTTGTTAGCCTTGCACTTCTTTTCCAGGTGTCCATCTGCCCACACGATCGGTGGCATTTTCTGACCTTATTTTTTTTTCCCTAATTGTTTGCTTTTAATCTTGACTTGTTTACCATTTGTTTACTACCACATTTCATTGCAAAGTTCTTAAAAGTGAAAGTCTCTGGCTTTTGCTATTGCTAAATGCTCAAATGCAATCATAAGCAAAAAATAAAGAAATTATTCCAAATTATCATGTTTGCAGGGAGACTGTTTTTGTCCTATGGACTTTGATGAAATAGGAAATGATTTCTTTCATACCTGTGCAGATTTGGGAGTAGACATTTGCCTGATTATTCAGCATGCAATAGGATATGTCTGGCTGTGTTTCTGACAAGTATCTGAAGTGCAGTTCAGTATTTGGAATTAGAAGTATGAAACTGTCAGTATAAATTCTGGATGAATTCTGGAGTTCTGCTGGAGCCAGGAATTTTGCTGCTTCTTTTCATTTCAAGCCAGAATCTTGTCTCTTTAGTTTGTTTGATAAGCATCTTTTGTTTGATTGAATAATCTGCTTTTTGTGGTATTGGAGAACGAAATGGTTTGATGCGCTTGTCTAAGGATCCCAGAGGTGAATTCTTGACAAGGGACTTTTCTCTCTGGTAAACGTGTTTCGGAGGTCAGCTTTCTTCTGACAGAGGAGAAGGCCTCTGGACTGTCCTTTTTGATGACCAGTATAGATTGTTTTGTGGATGTGGTATTCTTGAAGTTGTTGGCAAAATCATTTGCAGTTGCTGAGTTACCCCGAGCTCCCAAATGCTGTTGCAAAGTTTCTGTGCTTGTGGAAGAGTGGTTAAAAAGTAAGATGTTCTCATCGGTGCACCTGGATGCCTGAAACAGTGGGAATTGTGTTCAGTGTTTTGCAGGCCATCAGAAAGACTGTCTGTGACTGGGAAGCTGGTCATGAGCCGTTCAATGACCCAGCTCTAAGGGGAGAGAAGGACCCCAAAAGTGGTTTTGACATCAAAGTTCCAAGGCGTGCGGTGGGACCCTCCAGCACTCAGGTATTTTCCCGCCTAGTGGTTGTGATACCTGTCAACAATTACTGCATGACACATTTTCTCTCTGGCCTGGACTATTTAAAAATTGCAGTTTGTTTGGGGTTTTGTTGAGTTTTTTGTTGGGTTGGGTTTTTTTAAATGCTAAAAATCTACTCTGATTAGATTTATATTTATAAAATTATATATACTTAACCAAAATCCTCTGTCTGGGTTGCTGTGACTTTCTACTCTGAAGCATAATTTTTCCAAGTGTTCAATCTCTTTAATTTGACTTCCTGGGAAGAAATATTTTCTCATTGAGCTCCTACTGTGTTTCAAGTAATGTTTTTGAACTTTTGGAATTCTTTCTTGACTGGCTCCCATTTCTGGCATGTCTGGTGGATTATTTTTTTTTAATCCCATTATTCAATACATGTTTATGTATTTTTAAAATATTTTAAAGACAAATGATGAGAGAGAATTTGACTTCTGACAAAAACACTCTTACTATTCAGTAATGAGTGATAAAACTGCTACCTACAATCTGTTTAATCTGCCACTAAAACAAGACGTACTTCAACTGTGTCTCCTGTGGTAGTCATTGAAATCCTATACCTAGATGGTCATTCTTGTTACCTCTGTATAATTCTCTTTTTTTAAAATTTTCTTTGTGGGTTTGGAGAGTGTAAGGTCTGGGATTCATAGCTCACCTGAGAAAATGAGGTACTGAGCACTTTGGGTGAAAAATTGAAGGCAACAGTGTTTTGTAAAGGCAATATTTTAATACCTAAGATCTGTGGGGAAGAGAACCACGTGTAGATAAAAATTAAAAATCTTGGGTAATAAAAAGTTGCTTAAACTGTGTTAAGATGGGTTTAATGAAGATTTTGTTCTGAGAATCAGAAAAAAAAGTAATGTTTCTATTTCAAATTCTCTGGGGGAAAAGATTAGATATCAGCACCAGTGTGCTTCTCCTGTGCTTGGTATGTGTAAGAGCTTTGTTTCACTGGCTGCAACAGGCTGTTTAGAGTACATGGTTCTGTCTGCTTTTTCTGCTTTTGGGCTGGCACACTTGTCTGTCTCGGCTGACAGGAGGAAGGCAGGTCAAATATATTGATTCTTGATAGGTTTTTCTATGCAGTTCTAAAATGGCTATGTATGAACTGGTAATACTTGGAAATCATTTGAGAAGCTCATGGCTCCCTGAGCATCCACTGAAACAAATGGGAACCTTTTCCCTTGGCTGGAGGGAGCACTGGATTGCAGTGATTATTCTGAACGAAGAAACCTTTCTGTGTGGCCTCCTCTGCATGCTTACTGTGCTGCTTTTCATTTTTAACAAACTAACAAGTTTTCTCTGCTTCTGTTTCCCGTTCCTTATTTACCCTTGTGTTTTTATTAACGGATTCTCTCTCCCCTGCCTGCCCCTGTCTGTTGGTTTTTAGCTCTACATGGTTCGCACTATGACAGAGTCCTTAAACTCTGCTGAGCTGTTGAAGCAGCTCAAGTCTCTGGGATTGGAAAAGCTATTGCATGTGACACACAAGTTTCTGAGGCAGTCCTACATCTATCCGCCTCTTTTAAACTTTGGTGGTAAGACATTACTTATTACTTTTACTTTTTGTGGTGATGTGAACTGTTCCACTGCAAATGGTCTGCTGCTAAGTGTCAGTGGAGGTCCCCTTGGCATGGGTAGGCGTTTCTGCTGGTGCGTAGGCTAGCGTTGCATCTGTTCCTCTTGCCTGAAAGGCTTTTACCCACACAGTGCCAGTTTTCAATTTGAAGTGGAGCAGTCGCTTACTGATAGTAATTCTCGGTGTTGCTCAACTAATGTACCATGTGTATTTTCCTTTTTTCCCCCCCCTTTCCACCACAATTGTTTCCTTTAATGATACAGCTTTACATGGTGAGAACTATGTTAGAGTCCCTCATTGCTGACAAAAGTGGTTCCAAGAAAACCTTGAGAAGTAGCCTTGAGGGGCCCACCATATTGGACATAGAAAAATTCCATCGCGAGTCTTTCTTCTACACTCATTTGATAAATTTCAGTGGTAAGATATGTAGATGATCAGTGTCCAGCTTAGCATGTCCTAACACCTCTAACACGACCTGGAAAATGTTTCCGATTGCCTAAGTCAACTTACCTTTGGTTTATTTATCAAAAGCCTTGGTCTGTCCAAACTTTTTCTGAGACCTGATATCCAGTATTGTGGTGGGATTTTTATTTTGACTTGTTATACATTCGTTTATAACGTGTCAAATTTCATATTGTTACCTCCCTTCTCTATTTTCATTTTTTTAATGCACATATCTCTATAAACAAGGGACAGATGAGCCTATACACATTGAAATTTTAAAAAGGAAGTAGCTTTTGTGTTTTGGGGTTTGGGGTTTTTGGGGTTGTTTTTTTTGTTTAGTTTTTGTTTTAAGTACAGAGGAAACAAATTCTCTGTTGTGGTAAATTTGATGTCATTTCACTACTCTTACTATTCGGTTAATCGTAATCGGAAACATGCTGTCCTAAAGAATTCACCTACTGACATTGAATGTATCCAGTCTTTGTCATCACCATGCTGTGTTGTCTCTCATTTTTGTTTTGCTGCGGGACTCCTTTGCCCTCAGAGCCTGTTAATGTCAGTCGTAATGCTGCTGGGGAACAACGCCTCAAAAAGTCTTCAGAAGATCTTAACGTAAAGAGCTCGTTCACGTTTCCGTTCTCAAGCCGTCTGCAAAAGAAGGCTTGTGCCAAGTGTTTCCCGGAGAGGCGGGAAGCACACCTCTGCACCCCTGACAGCAGCCTTAGAAACTTTTTGTTTTAACTCCCACCCCCTTCATGTGTCTGTCTGTCACTTCCTGCCCATCTAATCAACAGGAATGTGTGGAGCGATTCAGTCCTCCAGAGGCAGAGATGGTACTGGTGGATCTGGTACAATTTTGCCTGCTTCACCTGCAGCTTCAAAAGTTCTGTGTATAGCTGCCTCAGCCCCTAGCTGAGAAATTAAACTAGAAATCCCCCTTTATTGGTGTCCATAGTTTTACTGTTTAACTGGTATCATGGTTCACTTCCACAGTGGGTTTTTTCTTTGTTGTTGTAATAAGGCACCACTCTGGGGGCCAGTGGGTTTTTCAAAACTCTTTGAAAGTGATGGGCTTTTGAATTTGGTTTATGTATTTGGCCTATGTATAGCACTAGTGACTCACGTCTGCTTTTATTTTTTTGTTTCACATTGCATCATCAGAATCACAGTTGTATTGCTCCTGATGTATTTCTATAAGAAGTGTAATTTTTCTTTATTTGTTCTGAAAGAAACCTTGCAGCAATGCTGTGATCTGTCCCAGCTGTGGTTCAGGGAATTCTTCTTAGAGCTGACCATGGGCAGAAGAATCCAGTTTCCCATTGAGATGTCCATGCCTTGGATTCTGACTGACCATATTTTGGAGACCAAAGAGGCATCAATGATGGAGTAAGACCTACTTGTGCTCTTCCCCTGAATGATCATTCTTAATGATTGACATTGCCTATTAATATAACTGCCATTCCTTATAACTGCTTTAGTTGGTTTGAACAAGCAGTCACTGAGAAGGTATTCTAAACCTGTGAAAATTTTTCCTCTTATGTTTGCCAATTTCCAGATTCTCAAGGTTCTATTTTTGAAGTGAACTGAAAAACTGAACCCTTCATATAAGTATTGTTGCATCAGCCAAATATGTTGTTTCCTGTGCAAGTTTTCCTTCCTTACTCCTCAAAGCTGTGAAATACGATGCACAGTGATAAAAGCATATTTCCGTTTTAATGGAGAATGACAGCCAAAAAACAAGTTTCAGACTGCAAACTTATGTATACAATTTCTTGAACTAACAAAATACTCTTTTAAAAAAGAGAAGTTGTGATACTTTTATATAAAACTCCAGCAACAACAAAAAAAAGACTGCATGAACTACATGAAGATTACAATATTGATTGGTTCACAACATCTAGACTTCACCATCCTGACTTCACCAATCATGATTTCTATAGTCATGTAACACTTTTTTCTTTTTTATTCTTTTTCATTCAGGTATGTTCTGTATTCTTTGGACCTTTATAATGACAGTGCTCATTATGCACTTACTAAATTTAAGAAGCAGTTCCTCTATGATGAGATTGAGGCAGAGGTAAAGTAACCGTACCTACCTGAGAAAAATAGCCTGTACGTGAATGTGAAAATTATGCTAAAAGTCAAGAGATTCAGAAGAGTTGGGGTTAATAAACGAAGAAGAAAGACCAGAAGATGGGTTGGGTGACAAGTTGTGAGGAAACTCGTAGACCTGTGCAAAATGTCTCACGTGAATGCTGAAAACTGAATGTTGTCATCTTTTACCAGGAAATTTGGATGCATTAAATTTCTTAATTGTGTTAAATAAACAGTGGGAAGCTTTGGATAAACTCCCCCTTGTTTAAATTTAAGTATCTCTAAACCCACTTTTTAAAATTTCTGTCTCCCCAAGGTGAACCTATGTTTTGACCAATTTGTCTACAAGCTGGCAGACCAAATATTTGCATACTACAAGGCAATGGCTGGCAGGTAGCTATTCTAGTAATGAGAACTTCTGTTCATGCACGTCTGCTCTGCTGTGCTGTCTAATATACTTTAAGCATTGTCTTCCTTTCTCAACAGCCTGCTTCTGGATAAACGATTACGTTCTGAATGCAAGAATCAGGGAGCAACCATTCAGTTGCTACCGTCCAACCGCTACAAGACACTGCTGAAACAGAGACACGTCCAAGTGAGTTAGCTTGTGCTGTGTTGTATTTCAGTTGCCTGGCAATTTTCTCAATGGGGTTGATTTATATAAGTACAGGAAACTCTTTCTGTGCTGTATGTTCCATCATCTTTGTGGCACAACTGACATTTGAGATCAGCTTTTTTCGTCATATGAAGGAATAAATTAAGAAAAAAAAAAACAAACCATCCCAAAACTTAGAAGATCCTGTTTGAGTGGAAATATCTGTTGCAGTTAAGCAAACACAAGCCAAATAGGAAACACAAGCCAAACAGGAATGTCATGTGTAGTATCCTTGTCTTCCTGGTAATGTCTTTCACCAGTTTTCAATATGTTGTTGGCACAATGTCATGGGAGCATGAAATGCTGATGTAAATGCAACATGTGAGATTATTGCTTTTATGAGAATCGGGATGTTCATGAATTTAAATTTTGTCCATCTGCTTTGTTTCCATGTGTTTGGAATGCAAGTTCACCATGTGAGAGTCTGTTAATCTGTGGTGTCTTCCATTCCTTGTACAGCTTGTCTCCTAATTTGGCTTCCAGTTTGTAACTTCATAGCATATTTTTCTTTAGCTTCTTGGTAGGTCAATAGACCTGAACCGACTGATCACTCAGCGGATTTCAGCAGCCATGTACAGGTCAATGGAACTGGCAATTGGTCGATTTGAAAGTGAGGATTTGACTTCCATTGTGGTGAGTAGTTGTGTTGCGGTTCTGTCACAGCACGAACGCTGCATTTGGGGTCTAGATGCTAGTTTTGTTTTGGTTTAGAGCAATTTAATTTCTTTTACTTGCATTGAAAATCACAAACATCTAGCTTTTTTTTTTTTTTTGGTTTTTTTTTAATGGCAGAAGCAAACAAGTTTTCTCCAGCTTTGCAGGAAGTCCTCTAGGTATTCTCTCAGCAAATAGTTATCCTAAACCTTAGTTATGTATATATATAAAAATGGGAAATAATTTAAGCAGTCTTACTAGAAAAGTTTAAAAAAATCCTTTTTTTCTCTCATGTTTTGTTGCTGTAAGTGGGAAATCATGCAATGCTGTGGTTGAAGTCTGGTTTACTAAGTCTAGATTGGAAAAAACCCTCTTACCAGAGAAGCATCTCAGTTTGGCAAAGGCATTCTTTTAGTCACCTCCAGCTACTTAATAAATTATATTGGCTAATTCTCTGCTGCCACTGTAGCATATTGTGAACTGTATTAATTCTGATGTGCCAGGGTTTTTTTCTCCCCATGCCTTAACCTGCATCTGTTTTCAAACAGTGCTTGGGCCTGACCTGATGCTGCACTCTGGAGTACGCTACTGTCCACAGGATCGTGCAAATTTGAGTCCTGTTCAGACTGATAATCTTGTTCTTTCCTTCCCCAGAAAAAAAAAACCCAACCCTCTGTAACCGAGGGTTTTGGAAGTAGGGTGTAAATATCACCTGTAGAGAAGGCATATACTAGTAGCCAGGAAGAAACAAGGAAAATGAGCATTCTTGTGATTTACATTTTTGTAAATGCTCGCTTCTGCCTGTGCTTATAGGTGAAATGGAGGCCAAAACAAAAAAGCTTCACGTCTGGTAGATTCAAAATGAGTTTCTTTACCCAGGCAGCTTGGTTTTGTGGCATGACAAAAATAAGGGTTTTTTTTTTGTGAAGGGATAAGATCTGACTTGTGTCTGTGGAAGAAAAGCATCTGTGCAATATTGAGGTGTCTTTTTGAGTTAGCTTTTTGATTAAAATGCTAAAAAACAAATTTTATTTCCAGACGGCGTGATTTGACAAGTAAATATGCAGTCAACAAGAAAAATATCAGACACGTTCAGTTCTGCTGGAATGAATTAAAGAAAAGAAAACAAAACAAAATCATGCAAGAAAGTTTACCATTGGTCTTTCTGTAATTATTTTTTTAAAAGTAATGTTTAGTCATGCAGTTAACTACCTTGACTTAATTTTGTTCTTTACTGAAGATAAATAACATGCTGAGGCCAAAGAGCCTCTTGAATTTTCAGTGCTTGGTGTTACAACCTTTGAATTATTGAAATGCATTTTTTTCTTTATGTGCAGAATTTTCTTAGTGGGTAGATGACAGAAACAGAAATTCAATGAAGGTAGTTAGAAGACTGAGCTATTTTTTTCCTCAGATTGGCCTCACTACTGTAATAACATAGTGGTTCTTTTTCCTTAGAGTAACTGTTACTCACGGGCTCGAAAATCTTTTGAAACATGGAGCACTTAAATCTGACAGCACTGTAAGGGAAGATGACCATAGTTTGATGCAGAGTCAAACAAAGCTGGAGGACATTCCTCCACTGGGCCATTGCACAAGAGTTTTTAAAAGCAGTGCTTGTGGGTTTTTTTGAGTGCGAGACCCCTTCCCCTTCCCCTTCCCTCATACTGGGAATTTCTTGCCAAGAGGCAAAACGTGATGAAAGGCAGCACTCATACATAGTTGTGTGGTCCACAGCTACTGATTTTTGTGGATACCTTCACAACATCTATAAAAGTCTGGTCTGGTCTTTCGTTGCAGCTTAGTCCATTCTTCACTGGAGTAAACAGTGAGAAAGATTTAGGGTAAATGTGATGTTATCCCCACCAGTACTACTAGAAAAGTTGGTTCACCAGTTGCCCTACTGAGCAGAAGTTACTTTGTGATAGCTTGCAGAAGATACTTCTTGGTGTATGTCTGACCCCATTTGATTGCTGGAGTTTTAGTTTTGCTTGGAGGCAGAGGAGGTGGCACGAATCTGTGTTTGGGACCAACCTGCAGTGTGTACCAATCTTAATGATTTCACTTAGTGTAATCTCAGAGGGTTTTGGTGGGAGGTTGTAACAAAACAATCCCAAGAGCACTGGTTTTTTTCTAGCTCTTCACATTAAAGTAAGACACTGTGGGAGAGAAAGTTGTTCATTTCAACTTCCTTCCAGCCTTCTTTTCAGTCAAGGTTATTTATGTACTTTGTTGAGTTTCTCCACTTTATTAAATGCACTGCTCTCTGTCTTTTTGTCTTTTTTTTTTTTTTTTTCTAGGAGCTGGATGGCTTGATAGAGATAAACAAAATGACTCACAAGCTTCTGAGTAGATATATGACCTTGGACAGCTTTGATGCCATGTTCAGAGAAGCCAATCACAATGTGTCAGCCCCGTATGGAAGAATCACTCTTCATGTCTTTTGGGAACTCAATTACGACTTCCTTCCAAACTACTGCTACAATGGCTCCACTAACAGGTTAGCGCGGCAGCCTTTTGTCGGCGGCAGTTCTTCTGCCACCCTCATGCAGACTCTTTCCTAGCAAATGCTGACAAGTCCATCTCCATTCAGTTACTGTGTTTCCCACTTCCCAGCGCTTTACTCGAAGCGGCATGAGTCATTTTACAAAGTCCTGTGAAACGTATGAAAGCCTGTTATTTGTCTGCAATGGAAGTCATCCAGATTCTGCCATTTTAATGACTTGGCCATGATATGCTGAAAAACAAAGTGTGTCCAAAAATACTGAAAAGTGCATATTGGGGAGATATTTTGGTAAACAGGATCCTCAGCTGGGAGGTGATGGAAATAAAATTATATTCGTGATTCCACGTTAATGTGAAGAAAAGGTTTGTTTACTGGAGAAGGGAAGAGATCAGGGTTCATTGCAGCTACAGTTGCAGCCTTTAAGGAGAGTGAGTAATGGAAATGGAGGAAGGTAGGATCTGAAGTTTGAATGAGTGGAAGGTGCAGTACTTTGGGCTTCCTGCTTGTGTGCTCTTTTTGGGATTTGTGTGCTTTTAGCCTTTACTCAGGCTTTGGTTAAAGCACTGTGAAGTGACAGTAAAGTGATATTGAATATTGAGCTGTAGGAAGAAGCTGTTCTCATCTTTCACTGTCTCCTTGGAGAGCTTTCTCTGTTTGACATGTTTTGTGATGGTTATGTTGCATTTTAGATCCAAGATTCTGTCTGTGAAGGAAGGAAAAAAAAGTGGGGTATATGGTTAACTGGTTTTAGCCAAGAAAATTCTTCTGTTACATGAATCTGTCTACATAGAGGAGGTGAATATTTTTCCAAGTAAGCTTACTGTGTGGTTGATGTATCTGGAGATCAATATTGGAATATCTAGTGTGATGTATTAAGAATCATATGAGCATAACGTTAAAAGAAAATCTTGATGAAATGCTAATGCTTCAGCTGTCATCTTTAATAAAAGCCAGTCAGTAGCTCCTGTAAGAATTCAGCCTGTATTTGTCCTGGCTATTAAGGACTGCTGTACTGCAGACCGTAGTGCTTGGGGAGCAAGCCTGGAATGTCAAAGGGCACTAACAGGACTGTAGGACAGTGGCTTCTCTGTTTAAACACTGTACTCAGGAATTGAGTTAGGCTGAACCTCAAGCTTGTCAGGTAATTAATTCAGGATAATTAATTTAAGAGATGATAGAGGGAGACGGATCGTAGGCAGTAAGCATGCCACGTTTCCAATTTCATGACAGAATTGCCTTGGTTTCAGTCACTAGTGTGGAGAGAATTAATTCCTGTGTTCAGCATGCTTATATATGGTGCCCACTGGTATTTTTGCTGGGAGAGGGAACAGGGAGTTCCTAGCCCTTCTACAGTTTTTAAGCACAGTCATTGTGTCTATTGCTGCCTTGCTGACAGCACGAAATTTAAATTGATGAGCTCTCTTTGCAATCAACTGTACAGATTATTGTGTTCAAATCTTGAAGTACACAATGAGGAGCTCTGTGAGAGCTGCTAGCTTAATCTTGACTCCTGATAGGTAATGTCTTACATGAAAGCTGTGTGTAAACAAGGGGGGGAAGTAACAACAAAAGGCTGGGAAAAAAAAATAAAGAAGTATGGAAGGAAAGCAGAGAGGTTGCTTGATGGTGAGGGGTTGGAGGCAGAGCTCCCAGGATGTGTAATGCAGCTTACCTCGCATTAATTTGGCTGCAGCTGTGATATAAGGGTCTTTCTTTTAAAGTTAGTGTTTTGGCCAGATTAATTTGTATTCAGTACCTTTTGAAGCCCTTTTTCCAAGAGTGCTTGAACATGATGATTTCAAACGTTTGTAAAAGGTGTTTAGAAGCCCTGCAGGTTTGCTTCAAACTGGAAAGCAAGAAGTACTGAAATACAGAAGTACTGAAACATGTTGCATGTTTAATTATTTGGGACTTAGGATGGGGTTTTTTTATATACCTGATAACGGGCTGAGATTAACCAGTGAGGCTGCTATTAAAAGATTTAGCAATTTAATAATTGTGGTTTCCAGTTTTCTGAACATGTCACATGCATCAGTGCTGCCCAGATGTGTCCAGACTGCACAATTGTGGAGGAGGAACAGGGAGATGAGCAGGGCCACCTCTGTGGATGGGCATTCACAGTGAAGGCCGAGGGTGGTTTTAATCCACCTGTTATCAATCAGGAAAGAGAGAGAACAAACTTTTGGATAATGGCATGAGCATAGGAACTGCAGGGGAGGTCAAAGCCCTCTTTAATCCAGTGGCCGTAACAGAGGCCGAGTACAAAAACAAGGGAGGCTTATGATAATTTTTCTGACAGGAAATGGTCCAGCCTCTGTTAGCACATTTCAGGCCCTTTGCAGGGCTTTGTCCAGGTCTTCTTTTAAAGCTGTGTGAGGTTTTGGCATTCATGACATGCTGTAGTGAGGTGTCTGCAGAGAAGCCGCATACTGCACAAAGAGGTATCTCTTCTAGTTGGCTCTCAGGCTGTTGCTTGCTAGTTCTTATTCTGAAAGAGCAGCCATTTCCTGCTTGTCTTTTCTGTGCTGCTTGAGACTTTTAAAAGAGCTCCCTCATTTTGGCCCAGCCCTTGTGGCATGTTTTTCCAAGCCCATGGAATCTTTTTCATGCCCATGTCTGTACTTTGTTCATTGCTCTGTACCTTTATGACATTTAGGAGGGCTAGGGCTTTCCAGAGGGTTCAGACAGCACAAGGGAAGCTTCAGATTTTTGTTCTTTGTTCCTTTTCCACTATCCATAGCGTTCCTTTTTTCTGTCTTACAGTCTTTACTAATTCCAAGCTGGTCTTTTCCTTCCCTGATAGTGTATTTTGTTTTCAGGGCTAACAGGAGCAAGTGTGAGACAGCCTAGATGTTTATTTGAGTTGAAGATTTTCTGTGCTTTCTTGACACAAATGATATAAGCTTCCGGAGACGGTAATTAGACTTGTAGCTCCATCTCCTCTCAACACATTATCTAAATCTGTATTCTCTGTTAAAAATTAATGTGTATAGCATTCTTCCAAATGCAGTATGACATGTTTCTTCTGAGGATACAGATTTGTCACAGAATGAGCAAAAAAGACCAGCTTTTTATTTTTCCATCTTCCTGCCTGCCTCCCCTTCCTTTCACAAGCTCTCTGTCTCTCTCAGACTGCTTTTGAGACTGGTTTTCACAAGAGAACAGCTGCGTCTTCTTGTCTTCAATATACTCTGTTTGCTGGAGCAAACCTGAAAAGCGGCACTGGCAGCAAAATCTACCTAGTTTCTGCTACAGAGAGCCAAATGGTGCAGTTATAGAGGCTGATGCAAAGTAGGGGTGACTGTAGTCAAATACTCCATCAAATTTGACAACAAGCAACTTAGCTTCCTTCATGTTTTTTAAAAAAAAAGCCTTTCTGCCAAAAGGAAAGGTGATAGCAGTGGAGTGGTGGATATCTGTTACTCTTTCATGCTCCGTTTCTTCTGCTGTTTCCTCACACTTCAGTTTGCAGACTCCTGTTCTCTCTATCTTGACGTTCATGTTTAAGAAGGGTGAGTTCGATCTAGAGCTCCTTAAGTGAGTAGGTGTGGGGCTACCCCTAGATCTGTTAGATGGGACAAGCTATTTAAAAAGGCTGGAGGTTAAAAGTGTTCATCTGAGTTAGACAGGGAAGTGCAGAGAGACACTTGGGAGGGAGGAGTGTGATACCATATTACTTCTGAGATGGAGACCAGGAAGTCTATGAATGAGATTATGTGTCTGATCTGGTGCCTGCAGTAGCAAGGAAGCAGGACCAGAGTGGTGTCTCTTAGATTTCTCCTTATTTTCTTTAACAGATTATGGTAATTAGAATTATAGAATCATCTAGTTTTGTTTGTAAAGCACTTGCTATGAGCTCCTTCCTGGTAGGTATCACAGAAGTGCTGATGTAATGACTTTATCCTAAAATACTTACTTTGGGGCTCATTTATCATTTAGCAATCACTGTTGCAAAGCTTTGGTAAGCCAGCAAGCTTTTCATCTGCTTAATCTACTTTGACTGCTTACAACCTGCGTTGATCAAAGTGGATGAATTGTGCGAGATCATCAGCACTAATTAAAAATGAAGAGAACGGATTATTTTGGAGTATGCCAAAACCTGCAGCCAGCAGGACCCAGCCTAAAGTAAAAATTTGTCTAGCTTTAGCATTGATATTCAAAGTCCTTCAAAGAAATGTTTCTGCTCCTTGGAGGAGGAGCAGGAGGAAGCCAACCGGCAGGATGTCTAAAAGAAAGCACACACATGTGCACTCTTAAGAAGTTTGAAGGATGGCAGATGATGCTCAGCTGTGAAGGCTTCTATATAGCCCTTAGATTGGAGGGAAGAAATCTCTAATGTTTACCTGAATGACATGTTTGGATTAGTCACATACTTCCTAGAATGATGCAGTATCTTTTCCTGGTTCTACCCTCAGTACTTAGCCATAGCCCCACTGTAAGATGTAGCAAGTGACTGTAAGGCTTGCTCCTACTTCCTTTTCTTAACCTCTTTCTCCCTCTTTTGTCATCTTTCCCCCATATCTCTAAAGTGATTAAATGATAAAAGTATAAAATGAATACTTCAAGTATTTTAGAAACCTTGAAAGTTATTTTGCTACTGTTCTAAAATGAGACATGGAGAAACCCCCAGGAATGTAGAGGACCACTGAGGAACACACAGGAGTCACTTGTGTTTGTACACAGCCAATGATACCTAGAGTCTCTCTATCAGAAGTATTTCTCTGGTAATTCATTTCTGAGGCTGTGATTTTTCTGAGCCTGACTGGGTAGCCCCCAGACAGTAATGACCCTGTAGTTCAAATACCTTCAGAATACCTTTTTGAAAAGAGAAAACTTCCCACATTTATATTCTGAAACACTTTTCCTCGTGAGAGTTTTAATTTAATGATAACAAACCTCCTGCCCAACAGGCCTGCACACTGAAACCCAGTCTTACCTCAAGTGACATGGGATCTCTCTTGATTTCTTTCAATTTAGAGATTTTCTTAGGGCTTGAGAATTGATGTCAGTTTAAAAAGGAATAGGATTTGGAGAGAAAGAAGGGGGGATAGAGTAATCTCTGTGGCTGTCATATGTTGCAGATTACTTTGAGTTCCATCAACTGTTTACATCATCTCTGGTAAACTCATCAGTGAGGTATCTGTGCAGAGAACAGATTCAAGTAATGTCACGAGGAAGTTTTCTGTCGCTATGTGAGGGAGAAGGGGGGAATTTGTAAACTGATGAAATGTAAATGTAAGGAGATTTAAATGATATATTTAGTGGCAAAAATAATACACATAAATGATCTTTTTCTTTTCCTCAAAAGCTGTACATGCAACCACTTTCTGGACCACAGCAAGTGCAAGTACTGGGCCAAAGACAGGGCTAAAATACATAAGAACAAGTAGCTGAAACTCTGGGTAAACACATTTTTGATCAAGTTAAATAGAGAAAACCTAGTCCTGAAGTTACAGGTTATCCCAAGAGTGATCCAGATTACTCAGAAATAAACCACAGTGGAAATAATTGTAAACAACCTGGTGCAATGTGTATGTGTTTGGGTGATTAGCATGTCTCATTCTGTTTTCAGCTAGAAAATGGATGTATTAAAGAATTTCTATATTCTTTCTAGGAAAAAATATTAATAAATCATTCATTTCGTGTGTTCATTAAATTCAAACATATTTTAAATTAAACCAGGTCAAGATACAATTGTATCTTATGATATTATAATGTACTGCAAACTTCCTTTCCTGAAACCATTTCCTAAATCCATGTATTTTGCTCAGCTATCAGTCAGAACAGCTTGATCTGATACAAACATTTGATGTACACTTCTTAAATAGCTGTTTTTCTTCTTGCCTGTGTATATACAGCTTTGCACCATCCATCTACCAAGCAATCCTTTTTATCGAGTTAAAAAGTAAATTAGCCATCCAACCCGTAAATGCATGCACCAATAATTTTGCTCAGTTTAGTAGAGCTAAGTAGAATCAGAGCTGCAGATTAACTTCTTTCTGCACTAAAACTGTGGTGCTGCAAACTGTACCTTTTTTTGTGGTACCACATGTCTTTGTAGTACCCTTGTCATCCTCTTAACAATTATAGAAAGGTAAAACTAGCATGATTGGTATAGGTACATGCTCACACTGGAGTATAACCATACTTTTGAAACATTACTTTTGCTACAAGGATTCTAGTCTTCCTCCTGACTTTTTTCTAAAGGTATTAACCTGAATTATTTCTCCTGTTGCTTCTTTACGGTGGAGAAGCTTCAAAATATTAAATAGAAATGTCATGTTCTTCTTTGAAGGTGTGGTTCATTCTCAGGGACTTAATTTTGGAAGCACAAGGAACTGCAAGAGTCTTATTGCTACTTTATTAGTTGCTTCTCTTTTTTGCTGGGCTGAGCTAGAGTAGAGGCGATGTCCTGGTTTCAGTCAGGATAGAGTTAACTTCATTTGTAGCAGCTGATGGAATGCTGTGTTTGGGAGTTAAAATGAAAGCAGTGCTGAGAACACCCTGATGTTCTTAGTTGCAGTCAGACAGTCAAGGACTTTCTCAGCTTCTTCGTATTTCTCTATTCTTGAGAAAGGAGGGGCGAAGCCAGGACAGGTGACCCAGATGGGCCAAAGAGTGTATTCCATGCCAACTACGTACTGCCCAGGATAACGGGGGGCTGAGGGGAGGAAGAAGAGGCGCGGTCTCGGGACGCGTGCTTCTTGGGGGGACGGTCGGGTTCCGGGACAGCTCTGGGTGGTCCGGCCTGAGTTGTGTGGGTCGGGGAGAAACTGCATTGGGGATCAATAGTTTCATATTCTTTTGCTCTACAGTCCTGTTAGCATTGTTATATTTTATCTTTCTGTTATCTTAGTAAACTATCCTTATCCCAACCCACGGGCCTCTTAGTTTCTTGGGTTTGGAGTTATTTGCCCCTTCCTTTTCCCTTCCCTTGTTTCCCCCTCCCTTTTTTCCCCTCTTCCCCTGCTCTTTTACTTTAAGAAGCAGGCAGCTGTGTGGATCTCAGCCCACAGCCGGGGTGAAACCACGACAGGCGGGAAATGGTTTGGGACCCTACACACCACTGAAGAACAGGGTCCCAGCTCTGTGCTTCCGCACTTTCCACTTGGGCTGAATACTGGTCTGGCTTTGACTTTATATGTAGACAAAAGCCATATCGTACAGGGTGAGGTGCATTAGGCACACACCTGCTAACCTAAGAATAATTAACCATTTCTTTATTTTGTGTTTCATAGATTTGTTCGGACCGTGCTCCCATTTTCCCAGGAGTTTCAGAGAGATAAGCAGCCTAATGCGCAGCCGCAGTATCTCTATGGATCAAAGGTTGGATTTAATTCACTTTATATTTATGGTTTGCTAATATTTAAAGGTATCTTTCTTAATTATAGAAACTGTGGAAGATGAAAGTTATTAAAAATGGATTCAAGTACGTTTTGACAGGATTTCAAATTCAACATGCACTTTTTTTTCAGACTTTGCTGTGAAGCTCACCATATGTTTCAGCCAAAGTGCAAGTGACTAGTCTGGTGGTTAGTCCTATCTGACATAGCTAAAAATAAGTCCTTCTCTCAACCACCTTGCATTGCACAGTCGCTTATAGTGGCAGAGCAGACTCAAAGAAAAGATTAATTAGTCATCTGGTGAAGTGAGAACAAGAGTCCATCTTGGGTGCAGCTGCTCCCTTGTTACAGTGATGAAGATTGTGATGGCAAGAGAAAAGGGAGTAGATAGGAAAAACTGCTTCAGATGTTTTCTGACTTAAAAGGCATATAGGTTCTGACCATCCTAATCTATCAGACACCAAACTGCTTATATTATTTTAGGAAAACCCAAACAGTGTAGCATTTAATTGTCATCTTCAATCAAAGGACCTCAAACTTCTTGTGATGAATTTGCCCCGCTGGCCATCTCATCTGTATTAGCATCATCTTTCTTGCTTTGCAGGTTAGGAGGGCTTAGGAGGTTTATGCAAGCTTTCAGGAGAAGTGTACAGGATACACAGTTGCATGCTCTGTGCTTTAAGGCAATGCTGAAAACCGAGATTAGAAAAGAGCTTGCTTGGGTGAAAGGTTGAGAGAGTGCTTGGCACAAGGGAATAGTTGTGGGCTTTCATGGAGCTACCCATGTGAGGAAAGTGAGCCTCTATTCACAGGACCAACGTCTCTGTATGCAGTATTATATGTTGGAGGTATAGATGTATTCTCCCTTGATTACTGCAGATTTATTTTCTCATGCTTCAGACTTGAGTCTTAATGACAGCTAGAGGCATAGCACATTAACATATCTCAGCATTAGTAGGAAAAACTGGCAGTGGTATCTTCAGCAAATAATTAGAGAATATTTAATAAGATGTCACACTTAATTTGGCATTGGTTTTTTGAGGGTCGGAGTGCAAAACTAAAGTGTAGAAAGATAAATAAAAAATATAAGGATCAAATTAGAGGGTCACTGACTAAAGAGAAGTTTTAAAATTATCTCCTGAGTTATCCTTGTAATTTTGAGAAGTGCACTGAAGGTGCCATTTTCATGTCTAGCTACTTTCATTGTCTAGCTCCTACTTAAACATGAGCATGATTAGTCCTGGTCTTACTGTTGCTTGTATCCTAGTTATACAGTGCAGTCTCTGTGATTTGCTCAGCAAGCTATTTTTTGAGAGCTGAAGAGAGAGCTCAGAAGTTAAAAATTTCAGTGCTAATATATCTGCTGTGTTTCTAAAACTTTCGTGCTTTTAAAATGTAAAGGAGGTGGAAAAGGATGTGCATATCCTTAATGTGGAATGTAATAGCTGATTGTCTGCTACCTTGAATAGTATTTTATATACTTGGTCTCAAACACGGAACACTAAATTATAGGAAAGTGGTATTTTATTACATTAGAGTTATTGTGTTCCTTACTATTTTAGGAATTCACCAGATGCAGTGTAAAGTGCAGCTCCCCCCCCTCCCCGAATTTAGTAGAGATTGCTAACTTAATTTATGTAAGTGATGATGCAGTAGGGTGAGTGACAGAGGATTAACTGGGGAACCCTATTTTTTTATCAGTCAGGTTACATTATTGAAATGAGTTTAGTAATCTTTACTCCAAGCACTACACATTTTTGAAACCTGATTATTTTCCTATATGAGCAGGAGCAGTCGAGGGCATTCTTAGATGCATTTCTGGAGCAAACTTCCTAACTAGATCACAGAATCACAGAATGGCATGAGTTGGAAGGGACCCCAAGGATCATAGAGCTCCAACCCCCTGCCACAGGCAGGGCCTCAGGCCAGATCTACACAAGGTTGCCCAGGGCCCCATCCAACCTGGCCTTGAACACCTCCAGGGATGGGGCATCCACCACCTCTCTGGGCAGCCTGTTCCAGCACCTCACTACTCTCTCTGTGAAAAACTTCCCCCTTATATCTAATCTGAACCTTCCTTCCCTTAGCTTTAATCCATTCCCCCTTGTCCTGCCATTTCCTACCCTTTTAAAAAGTTGATTCCCCTCCTGTTTGTATGCTCCCTTCAGGTACTGAAAGGCTGCAGTGAGGTCCCCCTGCAGCCTTCTCTTCTCCAGGCTGAACAAGCCCAGCTCCCTCAGCCTTTCCTTGTAGGGGAGGTGCTCCAGCCCTCTAATCATCCTCGTGGCCCTCCTCTGAACCCTCTCCAACAATTCTACATCTTTCTTGTATTGGGGCCCCCAGATCTGGACACAGGACTCCAGATGGGGCCTCAGGAGGGCAGAGTAGAGAGGGACAATCACCTCCCTGTCCCTGCTGGCCACCCCTCTCCTGATGGAGCCCAGGATACCATTGGCCTTCCGAGCTGCAAGAGCACACTGCTGGCTCATGTTCAGTTTCTCGTCTACCAGAATCCCCAAGCCCTTCTCAGCAGGGCTACTCTCCAAGGAGCTCTTCTCCCAGTCTGTATCTGTATCTGGGATTCCTCCGGCCCAAGTGCAGCACCTGACACTTGGCAGTGTTGAACCTCATTAGGTTCACCCGGGCCCACCTTTCCAGCCTGTCAAGATCCCTCTGGATGGCTTCCTTTCCTTCTGTGGTGTCAGCCACACCACTCAGCTTGGTGTCACCTGCAAACTTGCTGAGGGTGCACTCAATTCCATCATCGATGTCATTGATAAAGATGTTAAAGAGCACCAGTCCCAAGACAGACCCCTGGGGGACCCCGCTTGTCACAGGCCTCCACCTGGACACAGAGCCATTGACCACCACCCTTTGTCTACGTTCAGTCAACCAGATATGGCTATATTGGCAAATATCCCCCACTCTCTGTAGTCATAAATTTTTTACAAGGGTCTATTTTTATTCATCACTCTAATATATTTTTGGAATTGAAGATATCTGAATGGAATTTTAGGAGGACGTTTCTACATTTCTGGAACAGTTCATAATTCTTATCTGATAGAGGCTACACATTCTAGCATGTGATATAATTGCATGATATGTACTGTATAGCCAGGCTTTTCATGGAGCACATCCTTATTTGAGATACCTTGTTGAATCCCTTCTGACTGGATAATAGTGGGCTATGGAGTAGCTATGTAGCTTTTTATTGTCTTTTTTGAGTGATCAGACTACTCAAGATACTCAGTGGAACACTGTGTATTGATCATATATCAAAGGAATAGGACTTTTTAGTTTCCTTATTGAACTTTTTTTGTTGGTGGTTTGGTTTTTTGGGGGCGGGGTTTGGTTTGGTTTTGCTGTTGGGTTTTTTTATCAATCCATGATGTTTATTTAGGTCAAGGCAAGCATTGTGGTTTGTTGTGTGTGTATACACTCACACGTGTCTGTATTGGGCTGTAATGGCTAAACATTTTCTGTGCAGAAGCTTTGCACGGGCAAGGTGCTTGCTTAAAGAGTAATTAAGGAAATTTTTAGTTCTGATCTCAAAGTGTTCATGTCTTCCCAGATGTTTCTAAATGGATCCGTTCATTTGGTCTGCATTGATGTGTGCTGGTGCTTAGCACAGACAGTGGTGTCCACATTGTCTGTCACATCTAACGTTTGCTGAGCGGTACCTTCGTCCGCTTCGCAAAACAGAAACCCACAGGTACAACTTAACTCCTCCTGGCTGACAGGGGAGCGGGGCTGTCAGGTGGGAAGGAGCTGCCCAGCAAAAGCTTGTCAGCCTTTTAAGTGAGCTGGAGTATTTTAAATGCTCACTTGAGTCATTGAGCACAGTTATTGAAGTCCCTTTACTCAGCTGAAGTGTGTGTAGGATTAATGAAATGAATGTTAGCAGATTGAAGTTTGGCAACATGGGCTGGATGCATAAAATACTTAATAACGTGTATACATGAAAGAATCTCTTCTGGGGATTTGAAACTGACTTTGCATGTTAATGAAGTATCTGGTTTTATAGAGGTGATGTAAACCAGAATTGAAGAGCTTGCTTTTTGGCTTATACAGGGTTTTCCAAATATTTTCATGTTTGTATGTCTCCTGCATTTTGTAGATGCTAACTCATTTTGTGGGGGGAAAAAAAACCCAAGATGACCCCTTCGGAAAATACTTCTCAATGTGAATATGTTTTTAATCTACCACTGGTGCACAAATTAACACCAGTTTTTACTATATAGCATCTTTTTATTGTTTTAGTAATCACTTCAAATGTTTGCCTCTTACTAGAGCACTCTTAAAACTGGTCGGTGAACTATGAAAGCACAGAATTACCAGAATGAGCCTGAATGAATCTGTAACAAAGCTTTCTGAGCAAGAGACAAAGAATTTTGTAGCTTTTGTGAGTGTGTGATGACTTGAGTTCTTCAAACTAGTGCCGAAGGCAGATGATGCTCATTTGCAGCGGGTGTGAGGCGGTCTGTTGCTTGTGAGGTCATGTAAATGTTTATCTAAGTAGTGCACAGTAAACTCCTTGGGGGGATGGGTTTATAACCTTCTCAATCTGACATATACATGTGTCTTTTTGTGTGTATGTGTATATATATATGTGTGTGTGTGTGTGTGTTTGTGTATAAATAACAACATTCAGTAGGTGAATTGCCTCAAAATCGCTTTAAGATTGAAACGCTTCTTGTTCTCAGTATGGTATCTGCATGTGTGTATAACATATAAATGCACGTAAATATATGTATTGCAATGTCTTAAAGCGCACATAAAAAAACAGATGCAGAGAAGTAAATATGTTTTCAAGGGCCCAAGATGTTGGCAGAGATGGGAATTTATGTCTCTTGGCTCCTTCCCTTTAACAATAAAATAATCTTGTCTCTCTTTGATGAAATCTTAGAGAAATGTTACCGTTAATTTGATTACAAGATAATTTTAAAGCATTTTCTTCTGTCCCCACTACCCAGCCGACCCCTTTCAGCAGTAAGCCTCTAGAGTTGGCTTCATGCTCTGAAGAGAGTTTTTCAGTGTCTGTCTCATGCAACACCTTCATTTGAAGCTGCAGTAAACTCTTGTCATCTTCCCACTTTATTCAAGATTGGTGTGTAAGACAAAAGAGAAAGGTGTCAGCTGGAGAAGACTTAATACAATCAAGACACCTTCTGAAGTGCTTTCTAAAAGCAGCACCCGCCCCCATTCAGCACGTGTTTCTGTGTGTCGTACCTGTCCTAGCCAGAAAAGAGGAGAGGACTGCATCAAACTTATGCCAGCTCCTGTCTTCCTAGCAGTATGAGAGCTGACGTCTTTCACAAGTTATGGGAAATGTTGTCAAAATACGGTAGCTGAGAAGACCCGCTGCCTGCTGTGAAATACTTGGTGGGAGCTCTCTTGTCAAAATGGTACACCTCCTTGGCTTCCAGGGTGTGTTGGAAAGGGGTGGCAGGTGCACAGCCAGCAGTTCTCCCACCTTTACTGGTACAACCGAGCTGGGTTAACAGGAGCTGACTTTACGCCTACGTTCCTATCCATAGTGGTTTAAAATGCCTGCTCTCACAGTGTACCTTTGTTTTTTGACATACCATATTGTACAGCAACACTAAGGTTTATTATGGTTTTAGGGAACACAGATGCACTTAAGAGGTTCAAAACAGGGTGACTCCTACATGTAAACCAGACAGGATGCGTCGTGCTGGTGAACAGATTTCTGTCCAAAGGGCCTTTCTTGGCACTTTGTCACGAAGCTCAAGGCAGAATGAGAGGATCAGCAGATTTGTTACAAAACTAAAACGTGTTTTGGAGTGTTTTTACTTCCTTGCCCCTTTGTGACACAGAGAGTAGCCTATGGTTGGATAGAAATTTGCAGCTGGCAAATGAGTTTTATCATTAAAGCTGAAAGAGAAGGAGAGAAAGAAGAGCTGGGAGTTGCTTCTGTTTCCTCTACATGGAGCAGAAGGTAGCTTGTGGTGGGTACAGAAGAGTGCAAATAGGATATCCCAGGATGTCTCAGTTTTGTTAGAAGTGTCCTTACAGAGCTGCTGTTTTGCAGATGTTTTTAGACCAAGGGGAAATTTCAAAGACAGGCAAAAGAATACCACTAAAATCCCAGTGAGTGTGGCTTACACACCAAGACAAACCCTGTTCAGATGGGAGCTTTGGGAGCACCATGGTTGGCGAAGGACATAGTCCATGTGTTGTTTGAGAAGCAGTCGGGAATCTGGGGGTAAAACTCACCCTGTCAAACCACTGCACTCAGAGTCTATGTTCCAGATGCCTGAAGCATAGCAGTCTGGGTTGCCATCTGAAAACTTCTACTCAGTTTTAATTTATGCTAGTAAAAGCACAACAACAAAAAAGAGTCTCTTGGTCACTTTTGATTCATTTTTATATTTGTTTGCTGGTTTATACTAAAGAAAAGCAACCAAAAGAATCCCCTCAAAATGTAAAGTGATTATTTGCTACATGCTTCATTTTTAAATCAGCGAGTGCAGCTGAAGTGCTTGCTTCTTGGGAATCTGAACCTTTGCCTCTGAGTACCACTGGCTGCATATAGGCTGTTGGCAAGGGACGTGATGCTGAGGATACAGCTGGGAGTGCTGCAGTGGGCAATCAGAGCTCCCCTTTGTGAGTGTTGACAATGCACGTGATGTGTATGAAGCAGCTGGGATATCATGTGGAGTAAAAATCTTCTCCCTCATAAAAGGTTTCTACTTTATAGCAGAGCACTGTCCTGCCGTTGGCACTCGCTCCTGGCTTTTGGAAGGCTGCACGACGGACTCCTTGCACGCTGAGGGATTCTCTATGATTGTGGCCAGCTGGATGGCCCCTGGATGCTTTCCTTCGGTGTCCTGCATCAGCTGGCTCTGCCTGCCCAGCTCTTCCAAGCCGTAGGGTGTGCTTTTGGTACATGCCTTCCCGTGGTCTTGTTCGGAGGAGGTCCCGTTTGGCCCTTGCAGACGCTCGCGTCTCCTGCGGCACAGGAGATGCAGGCAGCCGTAGAGGAGGATCGCGGCGATGATGAGGAGCAGGACGCTGCTGGTGAGCCAGATCCCCAGCGCCAGCTCTTTCTTGGTGTTGCTCGCAGATGCTGGGTCTCGTTCCAGCGTGTTAAAAACCCTGCACTGGTCACCAGAGGGGTTGGCGGACTGGCAGGTCACACACACGATGTACGTGGTCAGTGGAGTTAGGTTTTCAACAACGAAGGAGGAGCGACTGGCGGGAACTCTCTCTTCCTTCTGAAAGCTCTTTCTTGAGTACGTTGATAGCACGCTGTTCCAGTTAGGGCGGTACATGACGCTGTAAAAGCTGTCAGCACAACTGGCCATTTTTGGCCAAATGACCATTGCTGTGTTTCCAGTGATGTTCTGGACGGTTATTCCCATTGGGATGTTGCTTAGAGAGCTTGTTTGGGTTCTTTTCTCTCCTGATGCTGATCTCGCTGTGGAAAGGGAAGATGTTCGTTTCCCAGGGAGGTAGCTGAGAAGTTGCAGCACTGGAGATGTTGTGTGGACCTTAATCGTAGCGCTCTGTAATTAAGGAAAGGATTTTTTTTTAGGAAAGTACACTCTCATTGTTGGTACAGCTGCATCAAAGGGGGAGTTGGCAGGTAATAAATTTTGGAGTATTTTAAACTGTACTTTTTTCATAAGCAAAAGGCTTCTAGAAATAGCCCCAGAGCCGCTGCCTGTCCAGGTACTCAGTTGTGCCCTGCCTCTGTGAGAGACGGTGTGTGCTGCAGAACGTGCAGTTGGGGAACTGCTTCCATTCACAGAGGTTTTCAGGTGGCTCTGTGCTTGCAACAGGGAATAAGGGATGCTGGCCTTCAGTGTCCCTATCAAAATTTGCCTCTATGTCAACTTTGGCATACACCCTGCTGATGTACTTGGGACAGTCCCTAGAAGAAGGTGACTGGATGCTTTTGTCATAAGGAATTTGTGGATAGGTAAAAGTAAGGGGAATGCAACCTCTTCAAGACTGTAAAAGGGAGAGGTGGAAATGCTTTGTACTTCTGAAATATTTACCCCTTCCTCAAGGAAAACCAAACGATCGGAAACTCACACAGATACATTAATAAATGCCCCTTTCCTTTGGAGCAATGCTGGAGAGTTTTTTTAATAGAAGAGTCATTTCTAAACGATTTAACATAATTTTATGCCATGAGACAAATTCTCATGGAAAAAAATCCATTGAATTCCAAACTGAATTGAATGACTGTCTGGTTGGGCCTTAAAGTGCAGACTGACAGGTTTGCCATCCAACTAATTCATTCTACCTGTTACACAAAATACTTGCCCAGTGAGCGTGTTGACAAGTGAAGTTGGTTTGTTCAATTTTTTTAAAGGAAAGATTTGCTTTTCTCTGTAATCTGAGTATCTTGCATTTTATTTTACTGATGTAGTGTTTCCCATCATCTCAAAGCTTGCTTTTGTGAGCCATGGATTTTCTGATGTTAAGCGGCAAGGGAGGGGTGGCAGGAGTGGATCTGGAGGGATAAATTCCTCTGCCAGCCACAAGTCTTGATTTTTTTGCCACGTACCAAAACAGTACCTGGTAACGTCACCAGATTTTATTTTGTGCCCAGTATCATTTTACATTGGTTTCCCATTCCCAGATACTCTCCATTCTCTGGGGCTGAGAGAGCACGTCTGTAGCCACTGGTAGAGCAGTGATGACTGTGCATTGGTGGCACCAGAATCGCAATATTTAGTCTCGATGCTAGTCAGCCCTTTGGAAAAGCTTTCTCAAGCTGGGCTTTGTTGGTGAAATGCACTATTCACTATAGCATACCTTTCAGACAGATGGATGGTTTGGGTTTGGTTTGGTTTTTAAAATAACTAATACTCTTTTCAGTGCTAAATAATTGTATATAATTCCATAGTTTATCTGCCCTGAACTAATACTCCTCCTCATAACAACATTAACATTAGAAAACCTGCCTGTATTTTGGGATTCTGAGTTTGTGATAACACAGTAAATAGAGTAAGGAAAACATCCATCCTCTGCAATTATCTAAATGCTTCTAATAAAGAGTATGTGCCCTTCGGGACAACAGGTTGGCTTCGCCTCTGCCTTGGTGGACTTTTAATTAAAGCTTTTATTTTATAACAAACCAAGCTGTAATAACAGGCAATAAATATTTTTACTCATTTGGCCAGGGGTGTTTTTGTTTCCTGTCGTGGGGGTAACTTTTGCAAAAGAACCTACCTCAGCAACTGGATCTGATTCTCTCTTACTACCAAGTTTCTAGTGTCACTGGTGGGAAAGTTTTCTCCACTGTGAAAGTTTGTTATTTTCTGAATGAATGTAAATGCCCACATCAGTAACACTGTGTTTCATTGTTTGTGGCTTCATTATAGAAATTAATTTTATTTTGTTTTATAATGGTTTGGTTTCAGGTGATAGGACTCCTGGCTAAATAACAATTAGTTATTACAAATTCTCCCGATGAAGAAAGCTTTTAAGATATGCTCATAACATATTCTGAAATCATTCTGAATACTTTTACTGTATTTTATGCTAGATAGGAGGCTGGAAAAATATGTATTATTTTAATGGGGTTTTGATCATTACAGTACACTAGTAGTAAGAATTCAGTGACTGTTTATGGATGAAAATTGTTGCTGGAGGCTTTTGCATTATACTAATTGGGAAGTGGGAAGAAAAAGTATGTTTATTTTCATTTTACTTAGCTGTGACTGCTCGGGGTAGATGCTGCTGTTCCAGTCGAGTGACTAGCGCACCCTTTTTGGTACAGCATCAATATAAAGGAATTGAGTCTGCTGTCAAATAAACTTATTAGACAGGCACATTTTGGCACCTGCCCAACTTTTGGAGATATTAAAATCGAGCACATTAGTAAG